>CM025793.1:79518566-80758658 GCA_014635995.1 Sarcophaga peregrina | reverse complement strand
TATATAATAGATCACACACAATTCTGCACCGATTTAATTATTTTATAGCTATGCATGCTCCCAAATTTTACACACACGCAACAACAATTAAAACAAAAACAACACACGTATAACTATATTTCTATTTCTTCAACATTAAATAATATAAAAAAATAAATAAAAATTAAATTAACAAAACCACATTCAAAATTTTAAACATTCTTTTAATTTCAACATTAATCACATCTACATGCAAAGCGTATACAATAGATCGATCACATACAATTCTGCAACGATTTAATTATTTTAAAGCTATGCATGCTCCCAAATTTTAACACACACACACATCCCCAGCAAAAACAGAACTTCTATCTAAACAACAACAATTAAAACAAAAACACAACACGTATAACTATATTTCTATTTTTTCAGCATTAAATAATATAAAAAAATAAATAAAAAACTGTAATATGAAACCTCTTTAAATTTGTTTAAAGTAAAAATATGTTGCTTGCTCCCAAATTTGTATGGAAAATTTGCCCCCAAAACCCCATACAAAAAACTATGAGCATGCTCCCAAATTTGTATGGAAAAAGTGGCCCCGAAACCCCATAAACATACTACTGGAGTAAGATTCCTATTTAACCGAGAATAGGAGGGCGTCTCAAAAGAATTTTTGCCTAATGGACAATTTTCATAATTCAGTGGCATATCCAAGTCAATTGGAAAGGGTTCCGGAAGGAATGTATTTGTTATGACGAACTCATCAGCCCTTCAGTTGCCAGGAATATCCCTGTGATCAGTGACCTAGAGAACTGAGATGAAGTGAAACGCTCAGAGAGGATGACGGCAAAATTCCCTGACGATGGCCAAGAGGCGCTTCAGTACTTCAATAATGCTACGTAATATTCTCTGCGAATTGTTTGCACCCACCTTCTTCATTTTACCTGATTTGGCGGAACTTGGTTAGTACAGGTACTGCATTCACCCGTGGCATCACAACTGGCCGCGTGCTCAAGTGAGCTTTGTGATATAAGAGCTACCACTCCGACCTAACCTAACCTAATCTTCAAGATACTCGGTGAATATTATATCGCAAGCATGCCAAAATATTAATTCCATATCCTTGTCACCTGACTGTTCACCGCGTGACGACGATGACTTTAATTCTGGTGTAAAATTTCTGGGCCTTGTAAATTTTCTTTAAACTAACGACACCAGTGTCACTCAAAATGCTTTCTTCAACAAGTCCACTCTTCCACAAGTCCACCCGATTTATGTACCATATATGGTGTCATACACTAAACTCATAATGAATTTCTAACTTAAAGGTCAAAGTTGAAAAACTGTAAAGTGAAAAAGTATGCTTGATAATGCCAATTATAATGTAAAGGTCAAGGGTTACATAAATTCTTCGCGATGTTCTCTTCAATTTATATTCCTTTTAAACAAATTAAACTTTTATTCGTTCTAAAGACAAAATAAACGAAAAGGTTAAGTAGCACTTCGATTGCATATGCAACTAATAGTTAAAGGTTAAAGGTCACTTAAATATGATTGCATTCAAGATATTGTATCTGTTGAAATGGCGTTAAGGAATTCATAGGTTAATAACACTTAGATGTTCAGTGTAAATATCTAAAATATCGTTAACTAAGCTTTTAAAAAAATGTTGCGGTGCATTATTACCATTGTAAATTTTAAAAATATTTAAATCTGAATTATATGAACATTTAATATAATAACTATAAGCAAATGGAATATGCTTTTGTACTGATTTAACATTTGTTGAATTTTGTATATTAATTGATTCTAGAATACATTCAAAATCAGCATATACAACAAAAGGTACATCCAATTGTTTTTTAAAATTTTTATAACTAAGCATACTATTTTCTATACTAGGCATTTTGTTACCATCTTATTGCATTCTTTTTTATGATTTTCCAGAGGTAGCTCATTATGGAAATGTATTAAACATGTATTACATATATATGTCTTACATTATGTTTGTTAGTTGACTTTTAATTAATCTGTAAATATAAAGGAAAAAATTAATTAGTGAAAGTTTTCAACTATTACCTACGTATAAAGTTGTTTACCTTGATATATTTTTAATCCATACATAATGGAATTTTTCACCATCTTCCAACAGCAGTAAGTTAATGTGCTTAAATTTTTCTTGTTGGGAAAATAATATGGACCGACTATATTATTGTCATTATCTAATGCGAACACATTAACACTCAATTCAGGATTGTTTGTCTCAAATACTTTTATCTGATTAACTGGAAGCGGAAAGATCAAGCTCGTAAAATTTAATTCAATGTGTTTTTCAGTCTTATGATTTCATCTTCTATATTAACAACATTATAGGACGTTGTTTATATGAATGGTGTTCAATTGAATATAATGCTGATATAATAGCCCACTTGAAAACAATACATCATTATTTTGAACATTAATGCATGCAAACTTTCTCTGTATTTCCGGTGGTAGGGGGATGTATTGGGAAACTTTTATACATTTATATTGATTAATGTTTATTTCAAGGCGTGATATTTCAATTAATGCCCAACCGCTGTCACGCTCTTGAAACTCACTCATCTTTTTAATTATTACATCACATTGCTCGTTGTAAGTATTAAGAATGATGTCATCACTTGTTGAATATATACTAAGAATATTCATTTTAGTCTGATGAGACTTTATTTCAATCATACAATTGTCTTCATTATCCTTTATTAACATATATTCACAAAAACAGTTCCATATTAAATTTTATGCTTTCATATTTTTAATCACATCACTTAATAATTTAATTATTTTGTCTCTGATTTCCGTTAAAAAGTTTTCAGGTATTAAATTATTTTTGTTATTGTTTTCAACTAAATATGTGATAATTCTATTATTGAACGATGATTTTATGCATTTAACACCATCAACATCCAAACCATTGTTTGATTTCTCAATACATTTAAGTTTGTGTTTATTTGTCCTTTTATGATAACACCAATTTGTTTTTAGAATATATTTTGCACAATGCTCGCAATAAACACTGATTTCACTGTTTTTGTTATCTTCTGTGTGAGAATGTGAGTGTCGATGCCATTCCGCATGATTTGGAAAATATTTATTACAAGTTTTACATTTACATGATGTGGACGGACCATCATGATATAATCTAATATGCCTTCTTAAATTTCTATTCAGAGTGAATACTTTTCTGCAAAATTGACAAATAAAAGCGCCAGCCATTTCTAATTTATTTATTATTCTTTAATAACTTATGATGTGTTCAATAGATTTTCTTAAACAGGAATATTTCTGTTAACTAACAACTATCGTTATTTATAGCAAAATTTTTTTAATATACAAGTCAGAGTTGATTTTTTCCGTACTTTATACAAGTCACAGTTGAAAAATTTAGTACTTTTGTACTTTTCAGTACTATTTCATTAAGAAATACTGCGGTACCTCCGCTATGCTAATATACAAGTCAGAGTTGAATTTTTCCGTACTTTTATAAAAGTCACAGTTGGAAAATTTAGTACTTTTGTACTTTTTTCAGTCTATTTCATTTAAGAAATACTGCAGTACCTCCGCTATGCTTCCAGAAATTTTTTTATTATTATATATTCTATGTCTTGGGCTTTTCAACTATTACTGCATTAACAGACAAAATAAATAAGTGGTGTGAATTAGATCGTAATTCTGATTTGGTGCAAAAACGTACTTTTTGATGTAAAAAAGTACTTTTTCAGTTAAAATTCAGTACCATTTCAAAATTTCAGTTATGGAGAGGGTGTGTGTTCTGAAGGTGAAGGTAATTCTGCAGTGTAAGCGTTTTTAATATTTTTGCTTCACACCTGCATCATCTCCAATTACAAACAATTTGATGAGAAAATAATTATGCTGAATCAGCGTTTGCATGCTCGCGCATGTTAGTGCAATGTTATCATGCGATCAAAACAATAAACTTTTTTTTTCATATATCAGCAGATCTAATATCACAATGAAAAAGGGGGGTTTTTGAGTTTAATATTTTAAAAAAATGATCTGTTATCGCTATAACCACAACTTTTTATGTCCTCCTATGCAGGTGTTCAACTTACTTAATCGCAATCTAACCTATTTTTCATACGTCAGCAGATCTAATATCACAATGAAAAATATATCATATATTTTGTCTACATGCGCCAGACATTATGTAACTCGAAATGCGTTTTGTATTGAATAAACTGTGAGAATATGTTTTATTATTTTTAATAAATGTACTTTTATAAAAAATAAAACAAATTAAACATTTTTTATTTAAACATTAATCACACCTATATGCAAAACATAAATAATAGTGACAGGTACACATGCGATTAAAATTGCTTGCCATTAAAGGGAATTTTATTAAAGCCACTTATTTATACATTTCATACGAAATAAACTTAATTACCTAAAATTCCAAATAACTTACTTGAGAGATATTATTTGTATGATTATTCTCTCTGCTATTTTTAATATGAAATTTAATTTCCTTTTTTTTTCTTGTTTCTAGAATTTCATTAATTAATGGAAATTGAGCAGATAGTTGCACAAATACGAAATTAATTGACCAAAATCGTTTATCAAGTATGGCAATTCATGGCAATAGTCGTACAAAATTGAATATGTAAAGTAGACTTCAAGTTAATCCGTCATATGGTTGTCATATTGAACATAAGTTTTCTTTTTTTGTTGTTGTTGTTTTTATAATAAATTACAACGAATTGTGTAATGAAAATAATTCATAATAAATTACCGAATGTGAAGAGGAATTTATTATTGGCCTTCAGGTGAATTTAAATGGAATTCATTGTTTTGAAAATATTAAATAAATGAAGCTTATTTAGCATAATAACTCAACCCTATGGAGCCCTCCATATCACTTTACTATGCCCCACATAAATGCATACATAGCTTCACCTACCACTTCCGTTAGGTTAGGTTAGGTCGTAGTGGTAGCTCTGATATCACAAAGCTCACTTGAGCACGCATGGCGGCCGTTGTAATGCCATGAAGTGAAACGCAGTTCTTGTACTAACCAAGTTCCGCCAACTTCCGAGTTCCACCATTTCCGTTGTGTCTGTTAATTTTATACATTAGTGTTGGGACCTAGAGTTTAAAGTCCACTCGATCGACAGAGTCCTTTCTAGGTTTTGCCAGTAGACTGGTGAGATGAAGTCGGCAAAAAAAATAAAGTTAAAGTTAAAGTTCGGTTTAGTTAAAGATAATTTTAGGGAACTCTAAAGTTAAAGATAACATTAGTTAAAGGTAACTTTAGCTAAAGTGATCTCTAAAGTTAAAGGTAATTATAGCTAAAGGGAACTGTAAAGTTATATTTTGCTTTAGCGAAACTGTAGCTAAACTTTAGTGAAACATTTTTTTTTTTTTTTTTTTTTTACGCCGAGGAGGGGCAAATGTACCAAACCGCACCATAGAGGAAGTCGTCACGTCCTCCGTGTGTGGGGCCCTCACCCACTAAATCCCCCCCTCGTACCGTGGACTGTTGTGTCCACTCCGGGACTACGGTGGTATTACTTCGGAGTGGAGTCCTTTTGGCCCTTTGGCCGCCTTCATGCTCACATCCGCGTCCGGACTGCGTAATGAAGGTTGGGGAGACTTCTAATTGTCTCCACTATTCCTTCCGTCCAAGCTCCCGACTGGGACCTCGTTTGACACGTGAGCTGGTGCCATCTATGCCGGCGTGCCCGCCTGCTCCACAGCCTCCAGATCTCTCTTCTCCAGTCTCAGAATGCGCTCCACATAATTCGCCACTGAGGCCCAATTCTCTCTGCTCGCAATCATAACCCCGACAATGTTAGCGGCCGTTATCCTTCCGATCATCGACGTCAGTGCAGAGCGATAGCTCTGCCAGCATGCACATTCGAAGATAGTGTGTTCCGCGTCATCTACTACCTCCTCTTCTTCGTAAAGGCAATAAGGCGAGGTGGTTTGCCCATTCTGTTGAGATATTTCCTAAAATATCCGTGGCCCGATAGCATCTGTGTAACATAAAAATTTACTTCTCCGAATTTCCGACAGATCCATGGCTTTATTTCCGGGATGAGTCTCGCCGTCCACCTTCCTCTATCCTCGCTGTTCCATCGTCGTTGCCATTCTGAAATTGTGTTTTCCCTGAAGTGACCGGTTATGTGGTTTCCAGCCGATTTCGCCTTATAAATCTTCATCCGCTCTGCTGCCAGTAGATCGACAGGGATTGTACCTGCTATCACAAGTACGGCTGGGGCGGACACCGTACGATATGCCGACGCGATACGTAGTGCACCCGTTCTCTGTACCGCTAGAAGTAAGTTCGCCCGTTTTTCAACCCCTAGCGTTTCGGCCCAAATTTCGCTCCCATAGAGCATAATGCTGCTTCCAACATCCATCAGGAGTCTCCGTCTCGCCGGTAGCGGGCCTCCAATATTCGCCATTAATCTGCTGAGCTGCCCGACGATCTTCCGGGCTTTGTCAGCCGAGTACTGAATCTGGTATGGAAATTTTAGCCTGGGGTCCAGCCTTATTCCCAGGTATCTTACCGAGCTCTTGGTCCTAATCACCTCGCTTCCAATACTCATGTCCACCTGTAAGGGGATACGGCGACTAGTGATCAGCAGTAATTCTGTTTTGTGCTTGGCCAGGTCTACGCCGTGGGATTCCAACCATCTTTCCGTCCTTAGCATGACACGTCTCAGTTTTCTCTGCGCCTCTTCCGTATTCCTGGCCGTGATGACGGCAGCAATATCATCTGCGTATCCAACCAAAAAAGTTCCATCTGGCATATCCTCTCTTAGAATTCCATCGTAGCTGACGTTCCATAGGTCAGGGCCAAAGATAGATCCCTGTGCCGCTCCTGATGTTATATGTTTCACCCTTGGTCCCGAGCTTGTGTTATACAACAGCTGTCTGTTACTCAAATAACTACTTATCATGGCCAGAATATAGTTTGGTACCGAGAAATTGTATTCTAAAGCGTTTAATACATCGCTCCATCTTAGACTGTTAAACGCGTTTCTAATGTCCAAAGTCGCAAGCAGTAGCACTGGCCTCGTAGAGCTACTCCTGCGTTGTGTGACCATCGCCGCTTCTGTCACCTCTCTCAAGGCGTCAATGGTAGACCGACCGGGTCGAAATCCATATTGTCTGGCAGACAATCCGCCACTATTCTCAATAGCCGCAGTAAGCCGCGGCTTCAAAAGCCTCTCGAGCAGTTTTCCCGTCGTATCCAGCATGCACAGTGGCCTGTACGCGGATGGGTCCTCCGGATCGCCCTTTCCCTTGCTTATTAAGACCAGCCGTTGTTTCTTCCATATTTCGGGGAAAATACACTCCCTTAGGCACGCGTTGTACATTCTCAGTAGGAGTTCCGGTCTTTGACTGGCAATCTCCCGTATTACCTCAGGCGGGATGCCGTCGCGCCCTGGTGCCTTACCGGGTTTTAATCCGACCGCTGCTGCTTTCAGCTCCTCTGTGGAAAATGGTAAAAATTCCGTATTGGACATGTTCTGTCGCCGTTCGCTCGCCGATTCGTGAGTGGGGAATAGTGTATCCACTATATTTGTCATTACTCGCTCATCCATAATCTCCATTGGTTCCCTTTTGTTGAGTTTGCCCATTACAATCTTGTATCCAAGTCCGTACGGGTTTAAGTTACGTCTTCGCGTAGTTCTTGGAATGCCTGAAACTTCTTGCGCGTTATAGCCTTTTTCAGAGACTTCTTTGCTTCCTTATATATCCGCATTTCCTCAACGGCTGGTCTATCGGGTCTGGCTCTCGTGTACCTTCGCCGTAGATGTAGGCACTCTCGCCTGAGTGCTGCGATATTAGTGAAACTATAGCTAAACTTTAGCGAAACTGAAGCTAAACTTTAGCGAAACTGTAGCTAAACTTTATCGAAACTGTGGCTAAACTTTAGCGAAACTGTAGCCAAACTTTAGCTACAGGGAACTCTAAAGTTAAAGGTAACTTTAGTCAGAGTGATGTCCAAAGTTAAAAGTAACTTTAGCTAAAGCGAACTGGAAAGTTATCTTTAACTTTAGCGAAACTGTAGCTAAACTTTAGCGAAACTGTAGCTAAACTTTAGCGAAACTGTAGCTAAACTTTATAGAAACTGTAGCTAAACTTTATAGAAACTGTAGCTAAACTTTAGCTACAGGGAACTCTAAAGTTAAAGGTAACTTTAGCCAAAGTGATTTCCAAAGTTAAAGGTAACTTTAACCAAAGTGATCTCCAAAGTAAAAGATAACTTTAGCTAAAGGGAACTGTAAAGTTATCTTTGACTTTAGCGAAACTTTAGCTAAACTTCAGCTAAAGGGAACTCTAAAGTTAAAGGTAACTTTAGCCAAAGTGATTTCCAAAGTTAAAGGTAACTTTAACCAAAGTGATCTCCAAAGTTAAAGATAACTTTAGCTAAAGGGAACTGTAAAGTTATCTTTGACTTTAGCGAAACTTTAGCTAAACTTCAGCTAAAGGGAACTCTAAAGTTAAAGGTAACTTTAGCTAAAGTGATTTCCAAAGTTAAAGGGAACTTTAGCTTTAGGAAACTCTAAAGTTAAAAGTTATAAGATTGGCTATTAAGGTGTTGGTTTCAAATTTGTATCAGTTTTGGCAATTGTAAACTCAACTGGATTTCAGTTGTCATCTCCACCATCCAGCCATTGAAGATGCATCGTTTATTAAAATTCGTAAAACTTTAATCAAGTGCTACCATCCATTCCCCAAATATAAACCTCCCTAATGATTACTCTTTTTATGTTTTAACTGTCAACATAATATCGCATCGCAGCATATCGCCATCCTTATACCCTCCTTCCCATAATCACTACGTGATGTTAGCCATTTAAATGGCCAAATTTAGGCAATACCGTCTAACAGACTGTGTTATCATAACATTTTATGATTATGCTACTGTGGCAAACTTCTCAGTTTTGTTTTTCGGGTGACGGCACGTACAAATAGTACGTGAGCAGCGGATATATTATTTGTAATTCGAATCGAATTACAATATTTTTCTTTTGTTGTAGTTGTTGTTATTGTTTTTATTACTATTTTATGTGGGTCTTTACTAAATGGCTGTGTAGATATCTGCTGCTTTGTTGTAGTAGTTATAGTTGTTGTTGTTGTTCTTTTTACTATTTTTTTTTGTTTGTTTTGTTTTCCACATGAACTGTTTATTATCAATTTGCAATTATCGTTAGAATACATTTCTATTCTATTGTATTCCTCCATTTGATTCGATTCCATTCCCTTTATGTATAATTAGTTACACGGCCCGCAATGTAAGTAGACAATAAAGAGCAGGAAGAAACATTAGAAATGGAATGTCGTCTGCGTGTCAATATTTAAAGACAATATGCCAGTAAAATCATTCTCCAACTACAACAACAACAACAACGGCAATATGTTTTTGTTAAAACAATTTTATTACGTGTGATGTTGTAGAAGGCAACGTCTATTGAATATCAATCCTTTAGATGGCACAGAAAGAAAAATCTTTAAGATAAAATGGAAATACGAGGATGAAAACAAATTAAATTTTGTTTGGATGGCATGTAAACACCGCGATGTGTAGCACAATGTATTCTAGGCCGGGATGTTATCAAACACCAAAAGCAAAGGAGCTAGTTGGGAAACGCATTGCCTCGGGTTATACGACGGTGTTACCTTTTAAAAACGTTTAAAATATGATCTCGTAAATTGAAAATAAATTAAAAATTAATTTGTCTTTAATTTTAATTAAAATTCCTTACTATTCGCACAATTCTGTGCCACTGTTCACAACTTGATGTAAACAACAACAATTTCCTTTGTTTACTATTCTTCTTTACACTTTTCTGAGAAACACTAACAATTGTTTGTTAGATCTTTACAACGGAGTTTTTAAAACCACGATTATTCTCTTCACATGCAACGCGTCTTTACACAAGATTGACTGAATTTTTACTAATCCCGTTGCCGGTTTTGCTTTGCCTTTTATATGGCGATGTAAGCAGTCTGATGAATGCTCTTGAAGAAGTTTCCCAAACAACAGTCGTTCCAGGTCCATTTTAAACTGTACATTTCAGCACTCATGTGTAAAATTATTATGCTTATATAAATGGTGTGAGAAACTTGTTTGTAGTTTGGACTGAAGGGTTTATTTTTTATTTTTTACACAATTATTATTGTGTATTATTAGTACGTAGATTGCAAAAAAAATAAAAATAAATTTTTTGTCTAGTTTTAAATAAATCTTTTATCGTTCGCATAATTCTGTGTAGCACTGTTACCAACTTGATGTAAATAATAACAATTGTTTTTTATCGGTTATTCTTTTTTTCACTATTCTGGGTGCACAATAACAATTTCTCAATAGATCTTTATAAATGAGAGTATCAAACCACGATTATTCTCTTTACACCCAACTTGTCATTACACAAAACTAACTGAATTTTTTTTCTCATCCCGTTGACTGCTTTATATTGCCTTTTAAAACGCAAAGCAAACAGTCTGATAGATGTTCTTGAAGGAGAACGATGTAGCCTTTGCGATATCCCTATAAATGTAAACATCTTGTTTACGTTATTGTTGTTTTCTGTATTTTGTTTACGTTTGTCCTTGGTTTTTTGTTGTTGTCGATTTCTTTACTTGTTTATCCCTTTTTTATACTCACATTGTTTCTATATTTCTGTTTATCCGTTGATCCTGTAAACAAGTCCATTGTTTTTGTTTTTGTAGCTTTTGTTTTATCATTTTTATGTTAAACGATAACACCATTTCCATTTTTGTAGCAGAATGTATGCATACACGACAGTATGTAAAGCACTTGCATCTCATGTGGATTCGATAACTTTGTTTGTTTACGTAAACATTTAGCTAGAAATGGGCCTCATCTGAACCTGATCTTTCGAAGAAAATTTGGTGACGTTGCAAAAGCTTTTATCCAATTACAGCTAACTTTGGTTTGTATCAACCCGGATATGTATTTATGCATATGTGTTTATGAATATGATTTTTATTATGAAAACTAAATTCAAAAACAGAAACAGATTTACGATTGTACAATTCTAATTTAAATATTTAATTTCATCCCTTAAAGGCATTTCATTGAACAAAAATTATCAAAACGTTTGTAAAAGTAAAAACACAATGGCCACCCATACGTATAAGTAATATTAACAGAACACAATGAGTAAATAATACGTATACGTACAGGAGGTGGTGTTATAGGTACTGCATATATTACGTTGCATACATGATTTGCCGCGAGTTAATATAACGTATACGTATAGGTGGTGCTGTACCAGTATTTGCCGTCTCTTTGTATGGTTTACCATGAGTAAATAATACGTATACGTACGTATAGGTAATGTATGCAGTTTTTAAACTAAGGAAAAAAATACAAAAACAAAAAAAATATATATTTTCGATAAATAAAAATAAAACAAGAAATGCATTCATATTTACAAGGAATTAAACTGAACCTAATGGATATTTGTGTAATGCTTGAAGTCAAATAAAATACAAGGATATGTGGTGTAACGAATATCATGTAAAATAAATTTTTCATTTTTCTTATGTACAGGGTGGCTGATATATAATGCAACAAAGTAAGGTGCTATATTTTTTTATTTTTTTTTTTTTTAAATTTTGTTGTTCAAAAGCAAAAAATGTTGAAAATAACATTAAATTTTAGAATCAGTTTAGATTTGGTACGAATTATGGCCCTCAAACGGCCGTCAAAGCCATTACAGGCTGCACGAAAGTGGCTCTGTGCCCATTCCCGGCGAAGTGTCGTCTTGAGATGATCGATACTTTGGTATTTTTTAGTGACAACCTTACTCTCTAAAATGCCCTAGGCGCAAAAGTCCAACGGATTAAGATCCGGAGATTTTGGTGGCCATTGTGCGATAGAAATGAAGCGATGAACCTCCTTTTTAAGCCATTCTTGGTTGACGCGTACTGAGTGCGGTGGTGCTGAGTTCTGTTGGAAATGTTTGTCTGCCCAGGGCTTCAATATTATCTTTAAAATATTTTTCCAATAATATTCGGCATTTATTTTGACCCCACGGTCGATGAATACGAACGCGGAGCGACCATCGGCCGTTACGGCGGCCCACACCATTAAGATCGGCGGCGCTTGAGTTCTGGTGTCCAATCGCAGGTGTCAATTTTCAGCTGACGTCTTTGGCAAGTAAACCCGATCATTTTGTTTGTTCACAAACTGCTCAATTTGGAATGGCTTCTCATCGGAGAAAACCAAATTCTGTAATTGGACATTTTCGTGCAAGCGAAGTCTCTTTCCAGTCTAACTTTTTTTTGACCATCGGTGAGCTCTTACACTTTTTGGAACTTTAATGGCTTTAGTCCAAGGCTCATTTTTCAATATGTGTTGCATTCATTCTCGCGATATATTCAGCTCACGAGCAATTTTTTTACCACTGCTGCGTGGATTTTGATCTAATCTGGCCTTCACTTTTCGTATCATTTCTGGTATTGTTACCGCTTTTTTTTCGTCCACTTTTTGGGCGCAATGCAACACTGCCTGTATCACGGTAACGAGCAATGCTATGCGCAACAAAAGATTTTTTTCACATTTAAAGGCTCTGGTTTTTCAGCAAAATTTAAAGTAATCACACTATCACGCTTGAATTTCCCATCACGAATAACTTTTTTTCTGAATGCAATAGATCGAAAATACTTCTGTAAGCTTGTAAATAATAAAATGAACTGTCACTGGAATAAATCTGTTAGCTGTCAGATGAGCGGTTTACAAATGATAACAACCTGAAGTTGGCTGCAATATATATCGGCCACTTTGTAAGGATTATTTAACATTTTTAAATACTTTGTTATAGGTTAGAGTACCTATTTAAATTTTAATTCTAAGTGTAAAGCAATGGAAAAATATGAAATCAACATAGAATGTTCAAAAACTGTTTAAAGCTTCGAAAGAAAAAGTATCCACAACAGGGAAAATGAAAGGAACAACGTCAAGGTAAAAAATGTTACACTTTGTACTTCTTTTTAAGGCCATCACTTTGCCAACGAGTAACGAGAGTTTACAAAATAAATATCAAAAGAAGAAGAAGACTTTAAGACGACAGTCTTAAGGCAGATAAAGTCTAGGGAAACAATGTAAAGTGAAACTTGTAGAGCCCTTATAAGTTCTCTTTGCAAATTTCGTTTACATTAACGAACGAAAGTGGCTTAAATATTAAATTTCTTTTAAAGAGATTGATTTGGAACTCTGGATAGCTTACTTTGGAGAATGTTTGATCCCGAGGTAAAAGAGTCAAAGACAGAGATAGATTGTAGTATCATAATGGGCTTAAATTCTGGCCTAACCTAACCTAACCTTCATTTGCTGCAAATATTACCCAACACTCTTGCATCAATTTAACACACATTTTCAACTGCATTTCATAACGTAGATTGCAGAAACCCAAGTTATGAGCATAATTTTAAGGTTATGTAAGGCATCCTACATTCAAATGAAATTCATTCACTGAATTCTCTATGAAATTGAATTTTCATTTCAAAATTATTGATTTTGTTGCCAACGCAATCAGTTGAATTAAAAACATTAAAAATTTTCATTTTAATTTACGAATGAATTATGGCCGTGAAACAATAGTGAGTTTAACACAGGAAGTTTAAACAAAAGAAACTCAATTAATTGGAAAAATAAAATCCCATTTATGATTCCAAAAGAAAAAACAAAAAAAAAAAAACATTTTTAAATTCTCTTTAATTAAATGATTTGCAAAATTAAAAATTCATTAAAGTTTTCCGCATACAATTAATTTCAATAACAAAATATTTTTAAGGTTTTACGTTTTAAAAATCGTTTAAAATATCAGTTTTAATTAAAATTCTTTATTGTTTGCAACTTGATGTAAACAACAACAATTGCTTTTCTTTGTTATTGCTCTGCTTATACCGTTTGCCTCAGCAATAACAATTACTAGGCAATTATTCGATAGATCTTTGTAACGGAGATGTTCAAACAACGATTACTCTCTTCAAACGCAACGCGTCTTCTCACAAGACTGACTGAACTTCACTCACTCAGTCGCTTGTTTCGCTTTGTTTTTATATGGGAGCATAAACAGTCTGATGAATGTTCATGAATTCTCTATATATGTAAGCACATCGTTGTAAACATCATTGATTACATATATTCATGCTGTTGCTTTTTTTGTTGTATTTTTGTTTACTTGTTTACACATGTTTTATGCTGGTGTTTGTTTTATATTAAGAACGGGGCTCTACAGCACGATAAAACGCTCGTGACAGTGGCTAACAGTAAAATCCCTTATGATAAAACTGAGAGCCCTTTACAGATATTTGAATCATATTATAAAAATTACTATTTGTAATGAGAACAGCTCCTATATAAAGGCTAGGTAACTACACAAGCTGCCATTGTAATAACTCTGGTGCTTCTCATAGACTTTCAAAAGAACACGCTCCAAACCTACAACATAGAAATTCGACGAAAAAAAAAAAATGTGACAATTTCGTGGGAAAATGAATGCAAAAACTAAAGAAGTAAGATCGTGGGTTTTGACGTGTAGGCCCCATAAACCACTTCCTGATTTATGCACCAGAATTATGGAAAATTCGGAGACGTCGTAGTCTAGTAGATAGTGTAGTGGCTTATTCGATCATAACGCCAAGGTTCAAATCCAATGTCAGACATTTTGAATAAATCGAAATTGTGAAAAAAATATTTTTTGGCGATTTCCTCTCAACTTATTTCTGGCAAAACCTCTAAGAGTTAATGAAATTGCCATGAAGAGTTTCTCAAAAAAGCTGTCGTTTGCAATCGACTTTAAACTGTAAGTCCCTCCTTTCATGTATACAACTAACATAGTGTTATGAAAGTGGAAATTATGTTGTTAAAATGGTAAACAAAACAATGGACTTGATCACGTGATTAAAGAATAAACAAAAATATGGCAACAACATCAGCACTAAAGAATATAAGAGATGAAAGATGTAAACAACCAACAACAAAGTGCAGCGAACAAAGAAGTAAACAAGCAAAAAAACACAAACAAACAACAATAATGAAAACAAATTGTTTACATTTTTGAATTGTTCTCAAAGAGACCATTCATCACACTGTTGATCTAGCGATATAAAAGGCAAGTCAATGCGAGCAATGATGGAGTTGGAATTAGGTTAGTCGTGTGTGACTACGTCATGTTGGTTGCAGTGAGAATTCAATCAGTTGTGTGTGAAGACATGAGATCGAGCTATAATTCAGTGAGTCCGGCGTGCAGACAACTTGCATGTTATGCGAGCAGAAGTGTTGTGCCTACAAGACGGTTGTAAGGAAAGAAGAATAACGAACAAGTGTTGTTGCTTACGAAAAGGTTGCAAGCAGAGAAATATAACGAATAAGCATATATTGTGATAGTTTTTGTTGTATATGTGGTAGAAGTTCGAACAGTGGCACATAAGTAGTGCGGACAATAAAGAATTGATTTAAAATTAAACAAAAATTTATTTTTATTTTATTTACAATCTACGAACTTATATCTTTAATTTTTTAAAAGGTACAAACGTAACAAGGAATAATATGGGTGGTGTGAGAAGCTAGGTCGTAATTTTGGCTGAAGGGTTGTAATGGCTTAATTATGGGTGTAATATTATGGGAAATTGATTATTTCGAATATGATCCACAAACTTGAACGTTGTTATACGCTACACATAACCAGCTAAAATGCTATTGTGAGCGGACCCATTGTGCGTAGTTTATAAACATAACTCAAAATAAATTATCTGGTCGTGGCATTACAGAAAGCAAGTGGGAAATAACATCAAATTTTAGAATTTGTTTAGATTTGGTACGAATTATGGCCCTAAACGGCCTACAAAGCCATCACAGGCTGCACGAAAGTGGCTCTGTGCCCATTCCCGGGGCAGTGCCGTCTTGAGATGATTGTCACTTTGGTATTTTTTAGTGAGAAGTTTACTTTCCAAAATGCCACAGGCGCAAAAGTCCAGCGGATTCCGGAGATTTTGGTGGCCATTGTGCGGTAGAAATGAAGCGAGGAACCGCTTTTTTATGCCATTCTTTGTTGACGCGTGCTGAGTGCGGTGGTACTTAGTTCTGTTGGAAATGTTTGTCTGCCCAGGGCTTCAATACTGTCTTTAAGACATTTTCCCAATAATATTCGGCATTTATTTTGACCCCACGGTCGATGAATGTGAACGGGGAACGACCATCGGCGGTTACGGCGGCCCGTTGTTATACGCTACACATAACCAGCAAAAATGCTATTATGAACGGACCCATTGTGCATAGTTTATAAACATAACTCAAACGAAAGTGAGATTTTCTGTAAATTCACTTCTGTTCTTTAATAAAAAATAGCCTTTTGGTGCCATAATTAATTACAAATCTCAAGGCTAAAAAATGGAAGATAATTATGATGCAACGTTGTTGTAGTCGCCTTCAAAAACATTTCCTCATTAATTTTAAAACTTAATGTGAATACGCAAACATTTTTGCTACTGGCAAACACTTGTGGTTTCTACTGAAAATATTCTTTTTTTGCTGTTACATCCTTAGTTTGGTTACTTTGAAGAGTCCCACAGGGGAAGGAAGGATAGATGGGGGTCTCTTTTAAGTGCTACTATTGAGAGGGACAAAAAAAAAATCAAAGGAAACCACCAGCACGTTATAGAAAAAGTTTCAAGCATTTTTAAGCAGAAAATTTAAAGAAAAACGAAATGAAAAACATAAATTCCAACAAGTATTCCCTCTTTATAGTCCTTTCCTCCTTAGCTGGCAAGTTTCTCTATCATCAGAGAAGAAAAAAAGAAAATATTCCACTTGGTAAATAGGTTTGCAGTAAAGAAAACAGCAAAAAAATAAAAATGAAAATAAAATGAAAATAAAATTTCTGAAAGTCAATTTAATTAAGAAATGAATATTCAGTGTTGTTCCCTTTAATAATTAAATTTAAATGAGATTCTGTTTAAACGCCTTAAAATATGTTGTAAAACAATTCTTTCGTTTTGGGGGAAGACAGAAAATACAGTGTACTCTCTCTTAAACGGACACCTATAAGACTGACACTTTTGTCCGCTTATGAGGAGTGGCCGCATAAGAAATTTTTTTTTGGTACTGAAAAAAGGTGTCCGCTTAAGAGGGATGTCCATTAGGAGAGAGAGTACACTGTACAAAATTTATTGTAATTTTTGCAAAGAAATTACTTGTTAAAGTGGTGTGTTTAAAGCTGTTTTTAAATGCTTTTTTTTGGGGAAAAATTTTCCAAACATAGTAATTAAATGGAAAATAAAATTTTAAATATTTATAGTCACAGCACAGCACGTATCTATGCACAATAACCCAAAATACTAGCGAATAATTCTCTAAGTACTTAGTATACTAGATTACTAGACGTGAGTCCCCGAAATTGAAGCAGATTTTACTCACAGTAAATGAAATTGCCATGAAAAGCTATGTATGTGAAGGGAAAATTGTATTTGAAAATCCAAGACACAAACCATAAATTTTAGCAGCGTCACATTTGCCGTTAACAGAGCAAAATTTCTTCTTAACATAACAAAATTCCCCTTTAACAGAGCACTGTTAGTTATTTGACACTATCCCTTTAAATAAGCCTACTTATTTAGGAGCTAATTTTGGGTAATACTCCAGGTCTATGAGTACCATAATATATGTAAAGGAAAGTTCCAAAGGCTCTGAATATTATCAGCAACATAGTAACGTATAAAGTGATAAGGTCTTAAGAAAATTGGCTTTGAAAATATCAAATTTTTGCTTGATCAGTAGCCATTTTGGAAGATATGGAAGATGAACTGCCATGGAAGGGATTGGAAGTACATGAGAAAGTGGCGATAGAAAGGATATATGCGGCCCTACTTTTTCAAATTGGTGGTCCTACATATCCGGACAGTGGACTGCAGGAAACCAAGGAACTACAATGAAATGAAACTTACTTGCAATCAAGGTTACTCTCTTCATACGCAACGCGTCTTCTCACAAGACTGACCGGATTTTTACGAATCCCATTGCCTGTTTTGCTTTGCCTTTTATATGCCGACGTAAACAGTCTGATGAATGCTCTAGAAGGAGAATAACTTCGCCTTTGTGAAATCTCTATAAATGTAAACACATGTTGTTTGTGTATTTTGTTTACGCTTGTCCTTGCAAAAGAAGTTGCCGTAGTCTAGTAGGTAGTGTGCTGGCTTATTAGACGTAAAGCCAAAGTTCGAGTCCCAGGCCAGACATCAAAATAAAAGATTTCTGGCAAAAATTCTGAGGGTAAATAAAATTTCCATGAAAAAAAGTTTTTCAAAAAATCTGTCATTCTGAGTCGACTTTAAACTGTAGGTCCCGCCACTTCAATGGATCAAATTAACACACACACAACATAAGTAGTATGAGGAAACTAGGTCAATAATCCTAACTGAAGGGTTGTAATGACCAATTATGTTACGTTAAGTGGCAGAGAAGGTAATTAAAGAACGGTCGAACTGTACCGGAAGGAATCGGAGATATCTAAGGAAGGACTAAAGAGGGATATTAAGTATACGCCAGTACAAGAATAATTTTTCAAATTAGAAATAACAGCATACCGGGTTGCCAAATGCCCAAAAGGGTAGAGGGTGGACAGCAGGAAAACCAAGAAACAACTTAAATTCAAGATCAAAGATCGCACTATTAGAGTGGTTATAGAAGGCGTCTTTTCCGACGAGTTCAGTATAAATTCAGGGGTACCGCAGGGCTCTGTTCTTTCTCCTACTCCTTTTCTTATTTTTCTTAATGATCTTCTTTCTATTACTTCGAATCCCTCTTTATTCTTTTGCGGATGACAGCAACATTTGTCATTCATATTCATTTGATCGGAGGCCGAGACTTTTGGAGAATGGGGCAAGGAGGTCGAAAATGAATGACACACTCACAGGTATCCTGATAACAATCTCTGAGTGGGGCCGCGCGAACATAGCCGATTTCAATGCGCATAAGACCCAATATTGTTTTTTGACACACCGGCATGATGCTGGCGCTGGTGTTCTGTCATCTGTATCTATGTGGGTAATGTAAATATTGAGGAGGCGGATGTTCTTGATGTTCTGGGCATGAGAATTAGTTGTGATGCTCGTTGGAACGATCACACTTTTCGAGTGTCGAAGGAAGCATTCAAGTGCCTTGGTTTTTTTAAACTCCATCCGACCTTCTTACAATTTACAGGACCTTTATCCGACCCCGGATGAAGTACAACTCTCATGTATGGGCCGGTGCTTCAAAGTCTATTTTGAAGCTTCTCGACCGAGAACAGGAGAGGGAGAAGGTGCTTATTAATGACAGTAGGGTATCCAACTCTATTGATTCGTTGGAGTATCGTCGCAATGTGGCGTGTGTTTCATTGTTTTATCAGTACTATAATGGGAGGTGTTCTCTTGAGATAAGGGGCTTGGTTTCCGATAATCACATATTTTTACATGGTACTCGTGCTTCTCGCAGAGCACATCCTTTTGTGGTTGATTGTCCAGTGAACCGCACAATGCATTACTGGGAGAATTCATTTTTTGCCCGCACTGCTCACTTGTGGAATGATCCTCCCGCGAGGGTTTTTTCCCGTCAATTACGATATTGGTAAGTTTAAATCAAATGTTCACAAACACTACTCCCTCTTTCCACTTTCCTATAACCTATTTTCCTATTTTCCTAAACGTAAACAATGCATTGCATGAGTAGGGGCCATCCCCTGAGTGTTGGTTTTTATTAAAAAAAAAAAGAGAATGGTTCAACTCTAAGAGGACAATGGGCTATCAGCAGTTTCTCTCACAAGACGTGGTCGAGCCGCCACATCAGGATTACTGCAGAAATTGCCAGGATGTGGAAAGAACGGAATCGGTACAACACCCTTTACTGTGAGTGCCCTGGACTTCAAGATAGACATTATCGGTTTTTGGGTGCCCTGTTTCACCGACACAGTTTTCCCTCTGGGCGCTATTCTTTTCTAAGGATTTCCAGACTCTAGTGTAAAATACTTCAATGTGCTTATCTCAACTTCATTGAAATTCACCTATACCTACCTAATCACCCTGTATATTCTTCGTTATGTTTCCTTAATCTTTAAACTTTAATTTCATAGAAACTACAGAAGACATTTCCTTTTAATGGCGCCAAACGGAAATAACTTTTAAAGGAATTGTTCTACAGGACAATTGCTATGACGTTCCTAATTATCCTCCATATTACAATGACCAGGAATAGACAATAGAATTGAAAAAAAAATCAAGGAATTGTTTAAATGAAGCAGAAATTTATTCTCTTTCATCTCGCTCGCAATATAATAAATACGGGAGACATGGACATTCAGTGGGCGGAAGTAACAAATGACGGAAACAAAATTGTAAAGAATAGAGATAGAGAAACAATACGAAGAAGATTTTTCCATGAAATGAATTACAGTAAGACCCCGCTTAACGCTGCCTCGCATAACATTGTTTCATTATTATGCGGGGTGCAAATAGAACGGCCATGCACTAACCAATATGGCAACGTTGTAGACCAAATCTGAAGTCACCGTGGTCTAGTAGGTAGTGTGTTGGCTTATTAGACGAAAGGCCCGGGTTCGAATCCCAGGTCAGACATCAAAATGAAAAATATTTCTTCGGCGACTTCCTCTCAGCAGATTTCTGGCAAAGACTCTGAGAGTAAAAATTGCCATGAAAAGCTTCTCAAAAATCTGTCGTTCAGAGTCGACTTTAAACTGTAGGTCCCGCCACTCATGTATAAAATTAACGCACACAGCATAAGTGGTGTGAGAAGCTAGGTCGTAACCCTGACTGAAGGGTTGTAAAGGCCAATTATGTATGTGTGTACACCAAATATCTCTTTCAACGCTCTTTTGTTAGTCTGTCCAGAAAAAAGATTCCTGAACTATATTTTCCGAAGTCTCAGTCACAGTACGGACGCATCTTTCCTACGTCACGGTTGATTTATTAGTTGCCATCAACGTTACTAGGTATATACGTTGCCTCGTTTAACGTTGCCTTCGTTTAGCGCTGGAACTTATTGAAACGTATACACCGCGTAAAGCGTGGTCTTACTGTACACTACCTTCAGGACTTCAAAGTAACAACATAGACAGAAAGCATGCGGATGAATATGGCTTAACGACTGGCATAAATCTTGACTCACGATGACAATTAATACGGATGGAGTTTATTAAACAAAAACACAACTTTTCAAGCATTATTTTGCCTTTTTTTCTTGTCTTGTTTTGCAGGATACAACAATTAGTTGCTGTTCCAGTGGCATATAAATCTCTTTCCTTGTATTTCCTTTTTATTATTTAGTAAATGGTTGGCAATAAAGCAATAATTGAAGGATGATAAATCATGTTTTCAAAAGAAAAAAGAAGAAGAAAAGAAAATCGATTGCCTAACATGAAATATTCTTTCATTTTAACAATAAAATCATAAAAGTCTGGGAATAGATTGTAATATAGCCATAAATATTAAAAAAGTATGGGGAACCATACATTTCTGAAGAGCAATATGAATTTGTTCTACATACAGGGTGGCTGATATGTATTGCAGCCAACTTCAGGTTGTTATCATTTGTAAACCGTTCATCTGACAGCTGACAGATTTATTCCAGTGACAGTTCATTTTAGTATTTACAAGCTTACAAAGGGATTTTGATCTATTGCACGCAGAAAAAAAGTTAAACGTGATGGGGAATTCAAGCGTGATAGTGTGAAACCACAAGTGGCTATCGTTAGACCCCTCCAGATAACTAGATAACTAGACGTGAGTCCCCGAAATAGTAGCAGATTTCTCTGACAGTAAATTAAATTGCCATGAAAAGCTATGTATGTGAAGGAAAAATTGTATTTGAAAATCCAAGACACAAACCATACAGTTTAGCAGCGTCACATTTGCCGTTAATAGAGCAAAATTTCTCCTTAACAGAGCACTGTTAGCTATTTGACACTATACCTCTGAATAAGCCCACTTATTTAGAAGTTAATTTTGGGAAATACTGTAGGCCAATGAGAATCATACGCAAAGGCAGGTTCCAAAGCCTCTTAATATTATCAGCAACATAGTCACGTATAAAGTGATAGTGTGGAACCATAGGTGGCTATCGTTAGGGCCCTCCAGCATTTAAATTTAAAAAAAAATCTTTTGTTTCTCGTACCATTGCTCGTTACCGTGAAACTGGCAGTGTTGCATTGCGTTCAAAAAGTGGCCGGAAAAAAAACGGTAACAACACTAGAAATGATTCGAAAAGTGAAGGCCAGATTTGATTGAAATCCACACCGCAGTGGCAGAAAAATTGCTCGTGAGCTGAACATATCGCGAGAACGGATACAACACCTATTGAAAGATAAGCCTTTGACTAAAGCCATTGAAGTTCCAAAAATTGCAAGAGCCTACCGATTTACAAAAAAAAGTTACGCTGGAAAGAGCCAAGGCAGTTACTTCGCTTGCACGAAAGTGGCCATTTACCGAATTTGGTTTTCTCCGATGAGAAGCCATTCCAAATTGCAACAGTTTGTGAACAAACAAAATGATCGGGTTTACTTGCCAAAGAGGTCAGCTGAAAATTTACACCTGCGATTGGTAACCAGAACTCAAGCGCCGCCGATGGTAATGGTGTGGACCGCCGTAACGGCCGATAGTCGCTCCACGCCCATATTCATCGACCGTGGAGTCAAAATAAATGCCGAATATTATCGGGCAAATATCTTAAAGACGGGGAAGGGATTTGAGGTGCATGAGAAAGCGACAGGAGAAAGGATATATGCGCCCCTACTTTTTCAAATTGTGGTTGGTCCAACATATCTGGACAGTAGACTACAGAAAACCAAGGAACTGCCATGAAACTTACTTGCAATCCAGGCGTCAGGTGTCAAAACCTGAACCTATTGACTTTCGTGCCACTGGGGCAGAGGTCACATTGAGAACCATTGAGGTCGCCGTGGTCTAGTAGGTAGTGTGCTGGCTTATTAGACGTAAAGTCAAGGCTCTAATCCCAGACCAGACGTCAGTACAAAATAAAATTAAGCCCTGGGCAGACAAACATTTCGGACGCGGGCCGTGGATAGTTCAACATGACTCAATACCACCGCACTCAGTAGGCGTCAACCAAGAATGGCTTAAAAAGGAGGTTCCTCGCTTCATTTCTACCGCACAGTGGCGACCAAAATCTCCGGATCTCAATCCGTTGGACTTTTGCGCCTAAGGCATTTTGGAAAGTAAGATTCTCTTAAAAAAAAAATACCAAAGTGGCGATCATCTTAAGACGGCGCTTTGCCGGGAATGGACCAAAATACCGCAGAGCCACTACCTTGCAGACTGTGATTATTTTGTCGGCCCTTTAAATGCCGCAGTTCGTACCAAAGGTGGCCAATTCGAACTAAATCTAAACTGATTCTAAAATTTGCTTTTGAACAATAAAATTAAAAAAAAAAAAATTAAAAAAATATTGCGCTTTCCTTTGTTGCATTATATATCAGCCACCCTGTATATGCATATGATATTTATTATGAAAACTAAATTTAATAGAGAACAGATTTACGATTGTAAAATTCTAATTTACAGCTGTGTGAAATATAATAATAGCGCTACAACATAAATTTAACTTTTCGTTACTGCAGTGTTGTTCTGTTAAGAAATCAAGTATTATCTATGGATATGGCATCCCTAAACTATCACCATAATCATCAGAAATATACTTGCCTCTTTCTTAGCATTTTTAAAAGTTACAGTTATTTTTTTGTAAACCATGCCAGTTTTTTTCTGTGCAAATTAATAGTAGCAGGCGTGTGTAAATTCTTAAATAATTAAAAAATTGCCATAAGGCAATAACTTTTTGGCTATAAATTAAAACAAATAGTGTTGCCATTTAATTTTTTAATAAAAATTATTAATATAAATAAATAAATATAATAAAAAATGGGTCGCGGAAAACACTGCTCTCCAGCCACCAGAAAAATAATAAAAAAGCTTCTCTCAGAAGGAAAATCTTACAGATTTATTCAAAATATAGTAGGATGTTCCCCCACGGTTATTGCTAATTGTAAAAAATTTGAACAAAGGCCAGAAACTCAAGGACGCAAAGCAAAAATTTCTCCCAACGACTCAAGAAGAATAAAACGCATGATATCATCAGACCCATTTGTTGCTTCAACAAAGATAAAACAACACTTGAAGCTTGATGTGCATACCTCAGCTATTCGTCGGCATCTAATTAAAGGCAATTTATATGGTAGAAGTCCAAGGAAAGTACCAGTGCTGAATTCAAGACATGTCTGCAACCGACTTAAATTGGTTCGACTTCACGTTGAATGGTTTCAGATGAAATGGCGCAATATTCTGTGGAGACATGAATCCAAAGTGGTTCTTTTTGGTAATCCTGGCGCCAGAAAATATGTAAGAAGACCAAAGAACAAGGAATACGATCCTAAATTTGTCTTAAGGACCGTGAAGCATGGCGGCGCTAAAATTAACGTTTGGGGTTGTTTTTCTTATAATAATACAGGACCCATATTTTGGATTAAAGGCAACATTGACTCCTCAATGTACGTGGAAATTATAAAAACTGTTGCACAATATAATATGCCGCTTAAATGAGTGTTCCAACAGGACAACGATCCCAAACATACCAGTAAAATGACAAAAAATTGGTTTTCTAAAAATGAAATTGAGGTATTAGAATGGCCGGCTCAGTTCCCAGACCTGAAATCCCATTGAACATCTTTGGGACGATGTAAAGAAAGGTGTTTTTAAAGATAATCCGTGAAATGTAGTGCAGTTGTGGGCGTCTGTGAGGTCAGCTTGGTAAAGTATTCTTATTGAGAGGTGAAGATCTTTAGTTGACTCAATTCCTCGCCGTTGCGAAGCTGTAATAACTAATAAGAGCTTTTCAACTAAATATTATGGTATATCTTACAAAATAAGATAAAAAGTAATCACTTGTGATAGCATTTTTTTTACAGATACGTTTTCTAATGCTACTACTGTTTTTTTGCACACCAAATATTTTGAGTTTTTAGCAATTTAGCATTGTTTTTTTTTTTATAAAATTTATATTTACTTAAAGTTTTTTTTATTTTTTCAAAATTTTAGACTGGTGGTAATAAAATAGAACAACAAACTTTTTTTTACTTGAATAAAAATAAATTTTTTTACTTAACTAAGATATCTTTAATACAGCGCTACTATTATATTTCACACAGCTATAAATATTTAATCTCATTCCTTAAAGGCTTTTCTTTTAACAAAAATCATTAAAACGTTCGCAAAAGTAAAAACACAATGGGCACCCATGCGTATTATTAATATTAACAGAACACAATGAGTAAATAATACGTATACGTACGGGTGGTGGTATACGTACTGCATATATTACGTATACCATCGTTGCATACATGATTTGCCGCGTGTAAATATTACGTATACGTATAGGTGGTGGTATACCAGTATTTGCTGTCTCTGTGTATGGTTTACTTTGAGTAAATAATACATATACGTACGTATAGGTAATGTATGCAGTTTTTAAACTAAGGAAAAAATAAAAATTAAAAAAAATTGTTTATTTTCGATAAATAAAAATAAAATAAAAAAATGCATTCATATTTACAAGGAATTAAAATGAACCTAATGGATATTTGAGTAATGCTTGAAGTCAAATAAAATACAAGGATATGTACATACATACATACATAATTGGCCATTACAACCCTTCAGTCAGGATTACGACCTAGCTTCTTTACAAGGATATGTGGTGTAACGAATATCATGTAAAATGAATTTTACATTTTTCTTATAATCCTGTCAATTCCTTGAACAGTTAATGACGATCATAAGAACCTTTTTCAGCTG
Source organism: Sarcophaga peregrina (assembly GCA_014635995.1). NCBI lineage: Eukaryota > Metazoa > Arthropoda > Insecta > Diptera > Sarcophagidae > Sarcophaga > Sarcophaga peregrina. Next base: position 80,732,774 of record CM025793.1, on the reverse strand, counting down.
CAAAAGTGATAATACATTCCCCTGAATTGGCATAAGAGTGAAGCAGTAAAGATTCGCTAACATATCTGCTGTACGAATGTCCGGCTTTGGAAAAGGAAGATGCTGGAATTTCTTGAAACGTATTGTTACCTTTTTGCCTTTTAAAAAACGTTTAAAATATGAGCTCTTACATTTTAAATTAAAATAAAAATAAATTTGTGTTTAGTTTTAATTAGAATTCTTTATTATTCGCACAATTCTGTGTGCCACTGTTCACAACTTGATGTTAACTACAACAATTGCTTTGTTTGTTATTCCTCTGTTTCTACTCTTTGCATAAACAATAACAATTACTAGACAATTATTCGACAGATCTTTGTAACGGAGATCTTCAAACCACGATTACTCTCTTCAAACACACTGCATCTTCCCACAAACCTGACTGGATTTCACTAACTTAGTCAAAGGGTTGTGTAGCTCTTCGAAGGCACATATCAACTAAATTAATTAAAAAATTCTGTGTCACACTGTTCACACAGAATTTTTTTAAAAATGTTTAAAATATAAGCTTGTAGTTAGCAAATGAAATAAAAATAAATCTGTGTTTAGTTTTAATTAAAATTCTTTATTATTCGCCTAATTCTGCTTACAACTTGATGTAAACAATAACAATTACTTTGTTTGTTATTCCTTTTTGCACTCTTTTGCATAAACAATAACAATTTCTAGTCAACTGTTTGATAGATCTTTGTAACGAAGATCTTTATAGCACGATTATTCTCTTCAAACACAATCTCGTCTTTACACAAGACTGACTGAACTTTTACTGAGACACTCACCTGTTTTGCTTTGCCTGTTATATGTTATCTGATGGATGTTCTTAAAGGCGAATGTTTATGACTATGTCTTCGAGAAATCTCTATATATTGTTGTTTACATTTATTATTGTAGTGATGTTTGTGTATTTTTGTTTACTTGTTTACTAGTTTTTATGCTGGTGTTTATTGTTATATTTAAACAAGCTTGTTTAGTGTATTGTATGTAGATTTTTTATTTTCATAACAACAATATTTTAACATTGAATCGCAAAGAATAATTGCCTCGGTCACTGAATTTGAAAATAATCCTCCTTTCTAGGGATTCTAGTCTCCCTTACTACAACTAGTTTTTTGGTGGGGGTCAATAGTGTTGGAAGTTACAGTAATTGTACTACAATTCATCATATCCCTTTGAGTATGTACAACTAAATTTAATACGAATTAATTGAACGCAAACACACTTACACTTATTGGATGTAGAAAGTACTCGTATATGGCAAACAACTTTTGCAATAAATTATTATGAAAACAAAGTCATGTTGACAAAAAAATATTACGAGTGACAACAGATAAAAGAAAACGCCAGAAGAGGAATAGGAAAAATCATTAAAATTCTCTCTAAAAAAGAAAATTCACTTAAAAATATAAAAAAAACTATTGAGAACATATCAATCAAAAGGAAAAAGGACTTCAAAGGAAATTTAAGAACTCATAATTGCTGATTGAGAATATCACATGAAAGTGAAATCAAAGGAGATTGGAAATTTAATTCAATTTCCCTTGGGTAATTCATAATTTATTGTGCCTAATAACCAAATTCAGCACATTTGTAGAGAGATTAAAAGAAATTTGTCTTGACATTGACCCCAAAGGACTTTAGCCATTAGAAAAGAGGATTATTTTCAAATTTAGTGACCGAGGCAATTATTCTTTACGATTTGATGTTAAAATGTTGGTGCTATGAAAATAAAAAATCTACATACAATGCAGTAAACAAACTTGTTTAAATATAACAACAAACACCAGCATTAATACTAGTAAACAAGTAAACAAAAATATACAAACATAACTACAATAATAAATGTAAACAACAATATAAAGAGATTTCGAGAAGGCGTAGTCATAAACATTCGCCTTCAATAACAGTTTACTCTGCCTATATGGCATTTATATTATGGCAAGGCAAAGCATTCGACTAAGTTAGTAAAAACTCAGTCACTTTTGTGTGAAGACGCAGTGTGTTTAAAGAGAGTAATCATGGTTTGAAGATCTCCAGTACAAAGATCTATCGAATAATTGTCTAGCAATTGTTATTATTTATGCAAAAAGTATAAACAGAGGAATAACAAACAAAGCAATTGTTGTAGTTTACATAAAGTTGTTAACAGTGAAACACAAAATTGTGTGAATACTAAAAAATTGTAATTAAAATTAAACACAAATTTGTTTTTATATTATTTTCAATCTGCAAGCTCATATTTTAAATGCTTTTTAAAAGGTAAAAACGTAACAATACGTTTCAAGAAATTCCAGCATCTTCCTTTTCCAAAGCCGGACATTCCTACAGCAGATATGTTACCGAATCATCACTGCTTCACTCTTATGCCAATGCAGGGGAATGTATTATCACTTTTGGAGCTTAAAAAGGTTCTTATGATCGTCATTAATGGCCTACTGTTCATGGAATTGACAGGATTAAAAGAAAATTTGATGAGACTGGAATCATTTAGAGTGTGTTCAGGCCATGATTTTATCAGTTAGACTCAACCACTAACAAAAAAAGGAGCACCACAAGCCTTTTTTCATTCAAAATTTGTTTCAATGATGGAACTCATTTCTTGTTGATTCTGTATTTGGAATGAATTTCTAAAAAATGTCCTAACGTTGGAGCATTTAAAAACTCAAACATTCTCAGTCAAAAGTCTACCGATATCAACACATACATACATACATACATACATAATCGTTCAGGATTATGTCTTACCTTCTCACCTCACTTATCTGGATTGCGATATACGACCTACAGTTTAAAGTCGAGTCCAAACGAAATATTTTTGAGGAACTTTTCATGGCAATTTTGTTTATTCTTAGAGTTTATGCTAGACGACTGCTGAGGGGAAGTCGCCGTAAAAGTATTTTTTCATATTTCGTTTTATTGGAGATATTTGACCTAGATTTAAAAAGTAGGCCCCGTCACTTTTGTAAAAAATTAACACACACAACATAAGTGGTGTGAGAAACTGCAGGCTTCTTGGGGACGATTGCTGTAGACTGTCTAATGGTGAAGGTATAGCACTGGCCATTTTATAGTCACCAGCGGCAACTCGTTTCCTTACCGTTCGCATCTTCCCTCTTTCCACCTTTCCTAAACCAGCACCATGCACTGCATGAGTAGGGGCCATCCCCTGAGTGCTGGTATTATAAAAAAAGTGGTCTTACGTCTAATTAGCTAACACACTATCTACAGAATACGGCGAAGATCTAATACATAATGGCAAAGTCCCAGGCATTATAATGAAAGAAAATTGTTATCGAAATCATATGAAATTTGTCGTGATCCTGATAACAGGATAGCCATGAATATATTAAAACTAAATAAAGACGACTTGAGTGTCCTTACCCGTAGACCGCTTTGCATGTACACCAGAATCGTATAGCCGTAGTGGATAATAATGAATGGAGGACATCTGTGTGTCATTGTTTAGCTTTCATAAGCTCAAGACCCCAATATTTTAAAGAGAACACTATACAGAGCATAACTCATTTTCTCAGAAGAGTTGCTTGTAGCGGGATAGGGAAATTTCTTATACAAAATATAACTGGTACCCTACTTGAAGCAGATATGATAGCTTAGGCATATGTCGATATGAAGTCGCCGTGGTCTAGTAGGTAGTGTGTTGGCTTATTAGACGAAAGGCCCGGGTTCGAATCCCAGGTCAGACATCAAAACGAAAAATATTTCTTCGGCGACCTTCTCTCAGCAGATTTCTGGCAAAAACTCTGAGAGTAAAAATTGCCATGAAAAGCTTCTCAAAAATCTGTCGTTCGGAGTCGACTTTAAACTGTACGTCCCGCCACTCATGTATAAAATTAACGCACACAACATAAGTGGTGTGAGAAGCTAGGTCGTAATCCTGACTGAAGGGTTGTAATTGCCAATTATGTATGTATGTATGTATATGCCGATAGGTAGAGGTCCATAAACTCCTATGGTTGGTTTTCTCGGAGTTCAATTCTACAAACAGATGAAGTACCACAATTGTCTGGTAAATAAAGATAGCTAATGTTAAGCTTTTTACCCAAAGTTGCACTAACTTCCTTAAAGACAAGTTTAGAACCGCCAATATCATAGCACCAGAGATACCTTTGGCTTCAACCTAACTTCCGATTCCTATCTAGTATTTAGTGCTCCAATATATGCAAGCCAAATCCACAGCATGATGAAACACTATAATAGGTACCTTAAGGGCCTTTATTACAATTTTCCGGTAACTAAGGGGAGGATTTTAGGTTAGGTTAGGTTAGAGGACGTGCACCTGTCGGTCAAGCCCAGCACAGTATCAGGAGGTCGAAATTAACCCATTGTACATTGTCCTTAGGGGAGGAAGGAAATGGATGATATAGGAATGTATGGAAGGGGAGAGGGGAGGATTTTAACGAGCAGATAAATTGCTTTTCATTATTATAAGTGGACAATATGGTAGAAGTGAGTGTTAAGCTAAAGGGAAGATCATCCTACCGTTAACTTTTAAAATTAAGTTTATGTTTATATTTCCCATATATACATAATTGGTCATTACAACCCTTCAGTCGGGATTATGAACCTAGTTTCTCACACTACTTATATTGTGTGTGTTAATTTTATACATAAGTGGCGGGACCTACAGTTTAAAGTCGACTCCGAACGACAGATTTTTTGAGAAACTTTTCATGGCAATTTTATTTTTATTCTCAGAGTTTTTGCCAGAAATCTGCTGAGAAGAAATCGCCGAAACAATACTTTTTGTATTTTTATTTTGATGACTGGCTGGGGACTCGAACCCTGGCTTTAAGTCTAATAAGCCAGCACACTACCTACTAGACCACGGCGACCTCAATATTTGCCATATTTTATATTATTTTCAGTATGGCAATTTCAAATTTAAACAAACTGATCATATACAACAAAACAATGAAGCCTATCGTTGAGACTGCGTTAAAAAAAACTTGTTTAACTGAGCAGTGTTATCGACATTGATCCGGCACTGCCATATTTCTGAAAAAAGTTAACTTTATTTTATTTTATTAGGATTCAATAACGAAAATAAATTAAAGGTGACTTTAAAGTTCACTTTAGCTAAAGTTATCTTTAACTAAATCCAACTTTAAAGGGAAGGGAAGTTGTAATACCCTAAATGTCACTATTATGGCAAGCTTTTCGCTAAAAACTTAAATGCCAATGGTGATAGTCGAGTTCAGAACCCATAGTGTCTTAAGACGAGCTATACCTACTGGAATTTCTGATGGAAAATACTGTCTTAAATTCAGTTGAATTCTTAAATTTAAAATCTCAATCTCACTTTCTCCAGTACATTGTAAATACTCAACGTGAAAGCCAAGCACTTCACTTGTAGGAATAGTTGGTAAGTCCTTAAATTATATTGGAATGTTGAACACTATTTTATGTAACATGATGTCCTTTGAAATCTTCTTCCTTACGACGACAGTGCAGTAATAAAATAATCTTTTTTTCTCTGTTTTTTTTATATTTTACAGCGCCACCATTCACCATTAGAACATCTGAAGCCTGAATGGATGCTATTACAACAGAGGAAAGGATTACAAAAAAGGCAAACCAACAATCAGCAGCCAGTATATGGCCTGTAATTGTTCTGTAATATTTCGTTGAGGCAAATAAAACGGTTCACATGAAATTTATTGCGCACAGAAAAAACAGCAGCAGTGGCAGCATCTCAAAAATATAAAATAAAACGCGCATAAGAAGAAAGCGAGTGACAGTTTTATGGTGAGGCGTCTAAACAAATAAACTTCAAGTGACACGTAGAAACACTAAAGCAAAGAATTCTGACAACGAATCTAAAAAAAAAAACAAAAACGACTGTAATACAGCGACAATAACATCAACATCGTATAAAGCCGATGTTAGAAGCAACAACAAGAACAAGAACAATGTCAAGTTTAATCACAAACACATTTACAACAGCAGCAGCAGCAGTAGCATCTCCAACAGCAACATTGTTAACTGATGCCGTCGCCAGCCACACTCATACCCAATTTCTACATGATGAGCCACCACCCAACCTAACCTATACAACCATAGCAACGACATTTTTAAACGATACTTGGTCGCATATTGAAAAAACAGCATCAGCCTTAATAGCCACAACAATAACGGATGAACATTGGAATGCTGCCGGCATTAACTATACAAATACTATTAACACTAGCAGCACTAGCAGCAGCAGCAGCAGCCATACAAGCAGTAACACAACAGACATAAACAACTCTCCACCCAGCCTTAATAGCATGAAAGCCAGCTTAACAGCAGATGCCAAGCAGCACTTTAGCAGTGGCAGTGACACAAGCAGTAGCAGTAGCATTGGTCCATTGTTTACAAATATTTTTGAGAATTTTATTAATACAACTACCACTACCACCACCACTACAATGGCTAGCACTTACAATACATCCTACATTATGTCCACCCTTAATGCCACACTAGATAATGATTTAGTAGCAGCAACGGCCACTGAAACCCCTTATGTACCATATGTTATGCGTCCCGAAACGTATATTGTACCGGTGCTATTTGCTTTCATATTTTTTGTTGGTGTTTTGGGCAATGGCACACTGATTATTGTGTTTCTGCGTGTGCGTCAGATGAGGAATGTACCAAATACGTAAGTATTCCCCTCACCCTTCTTCCAATCTAAAGAATTAAAAAACTTTAAAAGCTCTTAAGGATTTTCAGGTTCTTAAAAAAAAACTAATTGGGGCGCAGGATTAATTAATTGCTTAAGAAATTATTTCATGTATCGAGTCCGCCATTTTTTTTCAACTAGTGCTTATTTCGTGAGTGGTAACACTTAGCTCATGTCTGATTTGACAGATAATTAGTTTTATCCTTCCGCTGAACGAATATGGTTGTGTAGGAGTTGAAGCCAATTGACTATCCAATGTGTTTTCGCTTCGCTAAGTGGGCCTGCGATCATCTAACAGAAGATGGCGATTTTGGTAAAAAAAAATCATTTTTTCAGATGAAGCTCATTTTGATCTTGGCGGATATGTAAAGAAGCAAAATTGTCACATTCGGGGCACAGAAAACCCACAAGCATACATTGAAAAGCCAACGCACCCAAAACAAGTCACTGTTTGCTGTGGATTTTGGTCCAGAGCCATAATTGGGCCATTTTTCTTCGAAAATGAGCAAGGAGTGGCCGTTACAATCAATAGCGATCGTTATCGGGCCATGTTGAATGAATTTTTGTTTACAAAAAATGAAGAGAAGGATATTGGCAACATTTGTTTTCAATAGGACGGCACTAGGTGCCACGCAGCCGAAGCTACACTCGATGTTTTGTACCCCATTTTTGAAGATCTCATTATTAGTCGCAGAGCTGATGTCGTTTGGCCGCCTCGGAGCTGCGATTTGACACCGTTGCTCTATTATTTGTGGGGTGCCGTCAAAGATAAGTGTTACGCCGACAAGCCACAGACAACTGACGCTTTAATGGACAATATTCGTGAAGCCATTGGTGAAATACAGCTGCCCGCAGTCGATAATGTGCTTAAAAATTAAACCGATCGTGTAGGCTACTGCATGGCCAGCCAAGACAGCCATTGGAATGAAATTATTTTCCATTATTAACCGAAAGGATTGTACTTTCAAATAAAAAAAGAAATTTGAGAAAATATTCAGTAGTTCGTTTTCTTAAAGGATTTTTCAAAAAAATAAAAAAAAAAAATTATTTGGCGAACCCTTTTCAATTTGTTCAAAAAATTCCGTTAGTTAAGGATAGGAGACAGGAAATAGAGTAAAAATTTTCTCAAGAATGATTTTTCCCATCCATATGTTGGTTTATTAAGGCCCAAGTTCAAATCCCAGGTCTGACATCAAAACGAAAATATGAAAAAAATATTTCTACGGCGACTTCCCCTCATTAGATTTCTGGCAAAAACTCTGAGAGTAAATAAAATTGCCATGAAAAGCTTCTCAAAAAAATCTGTCGTTCGGAGTCGACTTTAAACTGTAAGTTCCACCACTTAAACGGATAAAATTAACACACACAACATGAGTGGTGTGAGAAGCTAGGCCTTAATCCTAACTGATGGGTTTTAATAGCCAATTAGGTATGTATTGATTTGGAATGTTTCTCTGTGTGATCGTATTCACAGGCACAAGCCAGAAAAGTAGGATAGTATGGAATAGTACATAGATGGAATCAAAACTGCCCGCTATCGGGTAGTTATTCTCCGTCGCCTATCTACATATTGCAGTTTGCATTGTGTCACCCACGCCTACCAAATTTCTTGAAAGATGTGAGGATGGCCCAGGCCTGACACATGTTATTTTTCTCTTCAGCTTCTATGTGCCAATGCCAGTCATTGTCTAGTAGGTAGTGTGTTCGTTTATTAAATATAAGGCCACGGTTGAAGCCACACAGGTCAGAAAGCTCGGCGACTTCCTCTCAGCAGATTTCTAGCAAAAAATTCTGTGAGTAAAAAAAAATTGCAATGAAAAGTTTCTTAAACATCTGTTGTACGGAATCGACTTTAAATTGCAGATTTCACCACTCACGTGTACAATTATCGCACACACCATTAGCTGTGTGAGAAGCTTGGTCGTAATCCTGACTGAAGGGTTGCAATCACCAATTATGTATGTATGTATGTGAGACTATGTCTCGAATATTAAAATGTTTAGCCATCTCGTTAAGGGACGAGTGATATTCCCTGACTGATGCCTACTTACTAAACAACAACCCCCTATATATTCTGCAATCTCTCGTCCCCCAGAACTGCTGTAATGTACTACTTCGCGCTGATTGTCTTTGAAACTTTATCACACTAAATTAAATTACGCCTTCATTCCTCCAACCTATGGAGTTCCAGCATAATTTCAGTTATTCTCTAACTGTATTGGCTCCATGGAATTCTAGAATTCAATACCTCTTCTATAAGCCGGTTTCGGTCCAAAAGTCGTTTCCCCGGACCATCTAAATCTTGGACGTCATTTTAGAATGTACACCGCGTCAGTTAGGGTATATAGGGGAAGTATCATGTCCAAATTTGTGCAGGTACTTCCTGCACAATCCATGACCAGTTAGGAACTGGGTCACGTAATAGTTCAGCTCTCAGTGTTAGTTCTCCATTTAAGGTGTTATATCAGGGACAAGGCGAAATGTCCATCTTCTCTTTAAACTGTTTTCCCATCGTGACTGCCAAATAGGGGGACACGCTTGTCCGCCAGGCGTTCCCTTACGTAATTTCTACAGAAGTTGCAGATGTCGTGGGAGGAGAAACGTAACCTCCGTTGTTTTCTGCGCCACTGCTCCGCTCTCACGCGAACGTGTGAGAGAATACTGGGAACTACAATCTTGAACTTCCTGATTAGCCGGACAAAGTTGCGGTTATAAATGGCTTTGGATGGCTTGGGATAGAGGCCCTCTTTTTAAAGCTGTTTCGGCTTTTAATTTAATGGGATGTGTGAACGAATTAGGCCTATTTACTGGTAAAAGGGAATTTTTTGATTATTATATGTGGTGATTGGTGACTGACAAGGACTTTCTCTGTAATTGCCCAGTGCTTAGTAAGTTGAGATTGAGGCCTTCTTTAAAAGCTTGAATTCTGTGTCAAAAGCCGACATTAAAGCTCTCCACAGATACATTTGTGGCTTGAGATTGTTGAAAAGTTTTCTTGTTTTCTTGTTTTGCTTACGTACATACATACATAATTGGCCATTACAACCCTTAAGTCAGGATTACGACCTAGGTTCTCACACCACTTATGTTGTTTGCGTTAATTTTATACATTTAAGTGGCGGTGCCTATAGTTTAATGTCGACTCCGAACGACAGATTTTTGAGAAGCTTTTCATGGCAATTTTACTCTCAGAGTCTTTGCCAGAAATCTGCTGAGAGGAAGTCGCCGAAGAAAATATTTTTTAATATATGTCTCTGTCGACAAGTACGCGATCTCTAACCTAACCTATCCTATATGGAGTGAAGTCACTTAACCTCTCACTGCTTTATCATACCACCATAAAGCAATGGACGTAAAAATAACTGTTTTATCTTGTACCATTTTAATAGAAATTTGTACCTCGTATTGTATTTTCAAGTTCAATGTCTCTATTAGGGATTATCAAAATCAAAAAAAAAAATGTATTTTCAGTTTGAATTCAAGAACGAACAAATAATTGTTGGACAAGAATAAATGTCTCGCACTTTGTTCTACCAAAAAAAAAAAAAAAATAGAAAAAAAAAGTGAGGTTAAGTCATGCAAATTTATTTTTGTACAAATGAAGTCCTTCTTTTTATCCTTTGTTGTCGTTAGTTGACAACATTGTTTTGTTTTGTAATTTAAACCATGACCTTGAGTAGCATGATTATGATTTTATGTTTAACAAATGGCAACGCAATCAATTCCTTTGACTGTCTGATGGCTAGAGAGAGAGAGAGAGAGTGCAACCATGATAAAGGAGATGGTTAAGAAAGGATTTCCCGATAAAATATTCAAACCATAAATCAAATTGACTGTCATAGTTTTGCTTATTTAGCTTTATTCCTTTTTATCTTTTTATTCACAAAGTGTCCTTTTTTTGTCTTCCATTACTGTTGTTTTCGTTGTTATAGAAATAATTTTCGTTCATCCTTTTCAACTAAACAACAGTGACAAGCAGAATTATTGGAGCCAAAATTGTATTCGAAATGATAATGCGATGGAGTGTAGTGTAACTAACTACACTTTACTGGCACCCACTTTCGAGATCCTGGTTTTATAACGAGGACGGGGGATGTATTCTACAAGTATTAAGATAGAATGAACCAAACCGCACCACAAAGTCTATTAATGGAATCTTTTCAAAACCATTGAATCATTCATCATCTAAGAATTTTGGGTGTCTCAACAATCCACAAAATATTTCCCCGTGTCGATATCCTTTATAAATCCTACATGCGACCTAAACAATCACTTTTGAACTCATGCTGCTAAGGATTATTAAACAATTTAATTTCATTTATAAACGAATAGAAGCTTCAATCAATTTATCAATAATATGAGAGCACAATATATTGAAAGAAACAACAACAACAGCAAAAATAAAAATAATTTTGAAAAAAATTAAATCTTATTTGTAGTAGGAAATTTAATAAAAAACCATGAAAAGAAAAAGAAACAAAAAAAATTGAAATTTATTTATAAAACGGAAAACGGAAAATGAATGAAAGGATCTAAATTTGTTCTTTGTTGTTATTGTTGTTCTTTTAGTTCAATTGCCTTTTGGCCAAAATAAATGAGAAACTGAAGGGGAAAAAGTGAACACAAAAACCAAGGCATTTGGATAAATGCACAGATGCATAGACATACAGGCAGTATTGTAAGGATTTTATTTAGTTGGATAGGAGCACAGTGGGAGGTCTTATATTAAGGACTTTATATAGAAACAAAGGCAAAGGTGGTAAGGAAAAGTTAGGTTAGAGGGCGTCGCCGTGGTCTAGTAGGTAGTGTGCTGGCTTATTAGACGTAAAGCCAGGGTTCGAGTCCCAGGCCAAACAGCAAATTAAAAAAAAATATAAAAAGAATTTTTTCGGTGACTTCTTCTCTTGAAAAGTTTCTCAAAAATCTATCGTTCAGAGTCGACTTTAAACTGTAGGTCCCGCCACTTCTGTATAAAATTAACAAACACAATATAAGTGGTGTGAGAAACTGCGGGCTTCTTGGGAACGATTGCTGTAGACTGTGTAATGAATACCAGCAACAACTCATTTCCTTACCGTTCGCATCTTCCCTTTTTCCACCTCTCCTCAACTTGCACAATGCACTGCATTAGTAGGGGTCATCCCCTGGGTGCAGGTATAATAAAAAACAAAAAAACCGGTAAACAAAAGCTACACAAACAAATACAACGAACTTGTTACAAGTAAACCAATAACATCAATATGAGATAAAAGGAGATAGACAACTAAGCGAACGCAACAACAAGCAATGTAAACAAACAACAATGAAGTCGCTTTAGAGTTATCGAGAAAGCGAGACACACAAATTCTACTTCTAGAACGTTCGTCAAACAGTTAACGAAGAACAATTAAAAAGGCAAGACAAAGCAGACAACAAGCAGTAAGAATTAAGTCAAACTTGAGCGAAGTCACGTCGCGTGTAAAGAGAACAGTCATGGTTTGAAGATCTCCGTTGTTAGCAGAATTGCGAATAGTTGTATGAGAAGAATAAGCGAACAAGGAAATTATTGTTGTATACAAGTTATAAACAGTGATATAATAAAGAATTTAGTTGAAACTACATACATACATACATACACATATAATTGGTCATTACAACTCTTCAGTTAGGATTACTGGCCTAGTTTCTCATACCACTTATGTTGTGTGCGTTAATTTTATCTATTTAAGTGGTGTGACCTACAGTTTAAAGTCGACTACGTACGAAAGATTTTTGAGAAACTTTTTATGGCAATTTTATTTTTGTCAGAACTCTGTTGAGAGGAAATCGCCGAAGTAATATTTTTGTTTTGATGTCTGACCTGGGATTTGAACTTGGACCTTTCGTTTAAAAACGCAACACACTACCTACTACTGGGACTACATGCCATTAATGTTGTGTGCGTGTGCCAATTTTATCCATGAGTTGCGAAACTACAGTTCAAAATACAATTCCATCCTACAATTCTACTTAACACCTAACTCCTACTGCTCCTACAGCCTTCACTGAAGGTGAATTGTTACATTTGTATCTTTTAAAAACGTTTAAGATATGAGCTCGTAGATTAGAAATAAAATAAAAATAAATTTGTGTTCAGTTTTAATTAAAAATCTTCATTATTCACCAAATTCTGTGTGTCACTGTTCATAACTTGATGTAAACAACAACAATTGCTTTGTTTGTTATTCCTCTGTTTACACCCTTCGCATAAACAATAACAATTACTAGACAATTATATGACTGATCTTTGTAATGGATATCTTCAAACCAAGATTACTTTCATCTAACACACCGCATCTTCACACAAGACTGACTGAATTTTTACTGAAGAAGAAGGCGGACCAGCTTTTACCTTTTTGGCCAATTTCCTTATAGAACTCTGTCTGCAAATGCAAACCACCATCACTTTCATCAAACACGGAGTGTCTTCACGCAAGGCTGACTGAATTTTTACTGAAGAAGAAGGAGGATCATTACCTACATTTTGGCGAATTTCCTTACAGGACTTAATCTACAGCTGTAATCGGCAAAATCTACTGTGACTCAGAGATGATACTATCCGTCACTTCTAGCATATAGGGTAAAATTATCAAGGCATTCCACTAAACTAAATGGACATGACATGGAATAAGCCTATGAAGGTAATCCTATCAACAGATATGGGGATTGGAAAATCTATTTTAAGCGAGTTATAACGGAAAGGTCTACCAATTCCACAAAAACCCTTAGCTGAGTTGTGCAACTGGGTGTGTGGCAGAGAGATCATATAACGTAATATCCTCCAAGTAATTTTTGTTAGCATGGCTTCAACCGCACGACTACCTTCCCTGTATAATTCAAGGGATATTAGGGACTTATTTTTGGATATATCGGCATCGCGATAGAAGTGGAAGTACTGGCGTATTGTATATTTAATGCGGGGATTTGCGGAGAAGTCGTCAAAGAGGACGATCTTCCGTAAGTTGAATGAACCAAACTGAGTACGTCTTTGCCATCGATTGGTGTGGCCAACTGGTGAGGCCACATGTTCCAAATAAGTGTACTAACCGTAATTTAAGCATTCACTTCTATATGATTACGAAACTTGGGCCTAATTTTCCGTGCTGGTTAAGATCTTGGATGGAACAGGAGTAATAGTTTTTGTGTCCCAAAATAAAATATTCTCAGTCCATGGGAAATCTAGCGGGTATCTTATTAGCGGAAGTCTACGCTTAGTAAAGATCTGCTTAATTCATCTTGGATAGGATGTATAAAACAAGGTAATAGGCTTGTAAGAGACATTATGGTGATACCCAATAAAGTTTAAGGGGGCCAGGTATAATAGAACAAACGAAGAGTTAAACTATCGAAACTATTGAACATCGTAGTGGAAAAAGGGTATCGCGGTTATGTTACGAAATGTGAGAAATTTTTCACAAATTCTAGGTTATGTTCGTAGCTAGGGCAGTTAATTTCGGGAACATCCCCGTTTTAAAAGTGTGTGCGTTTGCTTTTAAATTTTAATTGGAAATTCGTATCGAAATTTACTTTCCATAACTCCTGAAACTGATAATTTTATTTATTTTTCTCCTTCTCTTTTATATTTTTCCAGTTACATATTCTCCCTGGCCTTGGCTGACTTACTGGTGATCGTAACCACAGTGCCCTTAACCTCTACTGTCTATACGGTTGATTCCTGGCCGTGGGGTAGTGTCCTATGCACATTATCAGAATATTTTAAAGATGTTTCCATAGGCGTATCGGTATTTACATTGACCGCTTTGTCGGGTGACCGTTATTTTGCTATTAGTGGATCCGCTGAGGAAATTTCATGCCCATGGTAAATATTAAATTTTAATTTCATTCTCCTGTTTCTTTGAAATTTTTTTCTTTTTTCCTCTTTTTTATTTACGCTACAGGAGGTGGTAAACGTGCCACACGTATGACTATTGCAATTGCGTTATCAATTTGGTTATTGGCCATTATGTGTGGCATGCCTGCCTTAATTGGAACATACGTCAAGGTACGTATGCATGCATGTTTGTTTTAACTGTTTTAATGAAATTTTCCGTTTAATTATGCAAAATCCATTGCATAATTTCATATTTTGGAATCGTGCAAGTATTTAGCATTTCACTCTTCACTCTCTCTCCTTCTCTGTCTTTCTGTTTGGTTTTGTTTTTTTCAGAAAGTTCATATCAATAGCAGCAAATCGTTTTCCCTATGCTATCCGTTTCCGGAGGAATGGGGTATAAAATATGCCAAAACAATGGTGCTGTTACGTTTCCTAGTCTACTATGCCATACCGTTGGTTATTATTGCCGTATTTTATGCATTAATTGCACGACATTTAATGTACGCAGCAAATGTACCCGGCGAGGTGCATGGCGCTGTAAGGCAGGTAAGTGAAATGTGAATCCATTATGCATGATAATACATTATCATACACATGCATACCGTTATACTTAGTTCTGTAAGCACTATGGGTTGCAAGTTTCTAAAATATTGGCAAAAATATGTCTTCGTAGCATGTAATAAAGTTTCCTTCTTGGTAATCCGGTGATGCAAAGAAAATTAAAAAATGACCCTATTAGGGTCATTGCTACTTGTATCGGGTGGGCCATCTAATGGCTTAAATTTGAACTATCGGATATTTCAAATCTGGCAACACTTATGCCATTCCTTAGGTTAGGTTAGAGGACGTGTACTTGTTCAACTGTGATAAGTACAGTACCCGGAGGCCGAATTGACCCATTCTACAACGTCCTAGCTTCTCACACCACTCGTGTTGGGTGCGTTAATTTTATACATAAGTGGCGGGACCTACAGTTTAAAGTCGACTCCGAATGGCAGATTTTTTGGAAGCTTTTTATGGCAATTTTATTTACTCTCAGAGTTTTTGCCAGAAATCTGTTGAGAGGAAGTCGCCGAAAAAATATTTTCATTTTGGTGTCTGACCTGGGATTCGAACTAGGGATTTTCATCTAATAAGCCAACACGGCACGGTAACTTCAAAAAATTTCTTTGTCACAAAATTCAGTAAATTACCTCCACTGAACAACAACTGATGTCTGACATGGGATTCGAACTACGGCTTTTCGTGTAACAAGCCAACACACGGCAACTTCAGTAAGTTATCTCCCCTGAACGTAATGAATCGATTTACGCTTGAGCAACGTTCAGATTAATTGGAAATTTATCTCCAAAACAATGACAATTTGACGGAAATTACTCGAAAATGTTGGTCGCTGAGAAGGACCAATAGTGCCCGCTATATGCAAATTTATTGCCAAAAGTTTGTGAAACTGTTTTCATTGTTAAAGAGCCAAGACGTGAACCGCACGCGCATACAATGCTCACATCCGAAAATTTTTAAGCTGTTGCTGAAAGTGTGCGTGAGAATCCATCAACTCGTCATCGTTCTCCAGAATTGAACATTTCATGCACTATCTCACGTCGAATATTGCGAAAAGATGTCGTTGTGACGGCTTACAAAGTTCAATTAGTTCAAGAGTTGAAGAACCGCATGATCACACGCTTACGTTTTCGTTTCACTAAACGGGCCAACGAGACTCTACACGATAATGTTGATTTTGCAAAGAAAAAAAAATAATTTTTTCGGATGAAGCTCATTTTCATCTTTATGGGTAAGTTAATAAGGAAAAATTCGTAAATGGGGGATCAGAAATCCCACACGTGGTCCTACTGAAACTAATGCACCCATCACGAGTGACTATTTGGTGCGGCTTGTGGAGTGGAGTCATCCTTGGACCATATTTCTTTGAAAAAGAGAACGAGGCAATCATAACGCTCAATGGAGACACCTATCGCACCATGATAACCGATTTTTTTTGTAGCCCCTCTTCATGGTATTGATGTGAACGATGTTTGGTTTCATTAGGATGATGCAAGTTGCAATCGATTTATTGCGTGAAACATTTAACGCCTCGTTAAATTAATCGAAATTGTGATCCGAATTGGCCGCCAGGAAGCTGCGATTTGACACCGTTGCACTATTTTCTGGAGGTGCGCCGTTAAACAAAATTGTTATGCCGTTAAACTAAAGGCAATTGAGCATTAGAAGGCCAATATTCGTGATGTCATTGCCGAGATACGGCAACATGTGTTGTGTGGTTTAATTTTATGAGAGCCGCGATCTACAGTTTATAGTCGACTGGGAACGATAGATTTTTAAGCAACCTGCTCATGACAATTTATTTAACTCTCAGAGTATTTACTAGAAATCTGGAGATATCTGCCATGGGGTTTGAAGTAAGACCTCATGTCTAATTAGACTACGGCGGCTTCGTTTTTCAGTTGGAAGCAATCGTTATATAAATCGAGGGATTACTGTACATATTAGTCCCTTTGGCTTTAGTTACGCTAAACTAATACCACCGTTCAGGCCTATTAATATCAAATGTATGGGTGTCTGGAACCTTACCGATCAGAAATCCATAATAACACAAGTATACACATAGGACATGGAGATCGATTGGCCATATTATCAGAAAGAATAGCGATTTTTTGAAGAGGAGTAAATGTACCTAATTGCACCGTAGAGGAAGTCCCTCACTCTCTATATCCGCCCTCGTCTTCTGGAACTACGGTGGTTTTACTTCGGAATGGAGTCCTTTTGGCCCTTTGGCCCTTTGGCGCCTTTATGTCCATATCCACGTCCGGATTGCGTATCGAAAGTTGAGGTGACATCTAAGTGTCTCCACTATTTCCTCTTGATTGGTTCCTGAAATGAATTTCATTTGGCATGTATGCCAGTGTCGTCTATGCCGGCGTGCCTACATGTTCTGCAGCCTCAAGATCTCTCTTCTTCAATCTTAGAATGCACTGCGCGTGATTCGCCACTGAGGCTCAATTCTCTCTATTCGCAATCAAAATTCCGACAATGTTAGCGTCCGTTATCGTTCCAATCATCGACGTCAGTACAGAGTGTTCACATTCGAAAACAGTGTGTTCTGTTCTCGTAAAGGCATTAAGGGTAGGTGGTCTTGCCCATTTTATGCAGATATTTCCTAAAATGTCCGTGGCCCGATAGCATCTGCATAACGTAGTAATTTAAGCTCTCCTAAATTGCCCATCAATCCATGACTTTATGTCCGGAATAAGTCTCGCCAGTCCACCTTTCTCTATCTTCATCGTTCCATCGTCGTGGCCATTCTGAAATGGTATTTTCTCTGAAGTAACCGGTTATGTGATTTCCAGCCAATTTCACCTTATAAATCTCCATTCCGCTCTGCTGCTAGCAGATGCCACAAGTGATTGTACCTGCTATTACAAGCACGACTGGGGCGGACACTGTACGATATGCCGACGCTATACATAATGTAGCCGTTCTCTGTACCGATAGAATTAATTTGCCCGTTTTTTAGCCTCTAGAGTTTCGGTCCAAATTTCACTCCCATAGGGCATAATGCTGCTTCTAACCTCCATAAGAAGTCTCCGTTTTAGAGGATAGTGACAGGATTTCAATCAATCTGTAGATTCTGTGTGAAGGAAAACTAATTACTAGGACACGTGCTTGGATTAATGGGTCACGGAAGGAAGAACGTGAGTATTTATCTAGTCTAGAGAGGAATTTATTCTTAGGCACCAAACGGTACGCTTTAACGAAAAAAAACGAAGATATCACAGCAGCATTTTTTCAAACTGTTATCTAGATGGTGATTGTTTACGGGCATAGATAGTACCCGACCCATAGTGCACATGATATTAATGCACATGAAATAAATTACTTTTTAGTAGATTGAGTAGAACAAATTACTAGATTACAAGCCCGATTCATTAATCATTTGAATGCATGCCCAACTAAATCTCAGTCACATGTATTGTTTGTTATGCCGCAAAGTAATTTAAGTTTCTTTTCGTGTTTATGAATTGCATTCAAAATAATTTAAAAGAAGTTTTTCTTTTAAAATATAAATTTCACAATTCAAAAGTTATTATTTATTACATGAAGAAATCTATTTTTTTTTATCATCGTTTCCCTATATAGGTACGTGCCCGTCGTAAGGTGGCTTTAACGGTTTTGGCTTTTGTGGTTATTTTTGGCATTTGTTTTCTGCCAATTCATGTTTTCATGTTGTGGTTCTATTATTGGTAAGTTGAAATTCATCTTTTTTTTTTAACAGAATTTTTATATTTAAAACGGAAATATCCCTCCCATATACGCCCACTACTCTTACATTCATTTCCTCTCGCTTTCTGTCTTGGGCACACATTTTTACCCAGGATATGTAATACTTTCGGGGATAAATATTTATAACTTTGCAAGAACAACATATTTTAAGGCATACATACGTACATACTTATATAGCGGGTCCGCCATCTAACGTTTTTTTTTTCAACTAGTGCTTATTTCGTGAACTGGTAACACTTAGCTCATGTCTGATTGGACAGATAATTAGTTTAATCCTTCCGCTGAACGAATATGGTTGTGTTTCCGCGTTTTCGCTTCGCTAAGTAGGCCTAGGATCCACTTACAGAAGATGCCGATTTTAGCAAAAAAAAATCTGCTTCTCGGATGAAGCTTATTTTGATCTTGGCGGTTATGTAAACAAGCAAAATTGTCGCATTCGGGGCACTGAAAACCCGCAAGCATACATTGAAAAGCCAATGCACTCAAAACGAGTCACTGTTTGGTAAGGATTTTGGTCCAGAAGCATAATTGGGCCATGTTTTCTTCGAAAATAAGCAAGGAGTGGCCGTTACAATCAATGGCGATCGTTATCGGGCCATGTTGAACGAATTTTCGTTCACAAAAATTAAAGAGGAGGATATTGGCAATATTTGGTTTCAATAGGATGGCGCTACGTGTCACACAGCCGAAGTTACACTCGATGTTTTGCGGCCATGTTTTTGAAGATCGCCTTATCAGCCGCAAAAGCTAATGTTGTTTAGCCACCTCAGGAGCTGCGACT
The DNA here is from genome assembly GCA_014635995.1 of Sarcophaga peregrina. NCBI lineage: Eukaryota > Metazoa > Arthropoda > Insecta > Diptera > Sarcophagidae > Sarcophaga > Sarcophaga peregrina. The sequence continues at coordinate 80,713,124 of CM025793.1, read as the reverse complement.
TGACACCGTTGCACTATTATTAGCGGGGTGCCGTCAAAGATAAGTGTTAAGCCGACAAGTCAGAGACAATTGGCGCTTTAAAGAACAATATTCGTGAATCCATTGGTGAAATACAGCTGCCCGCAATCGATAATGTTGGTAAAAATTGGACCGATAGTGTAGGCTACTGCATGGCCTGGCGAGGCAGCCAGTGGAAGGAATTATATTTTCAAATAAAATAAGAAATTGGAGAAAATATTCAGCAGATCTCGTGAGAGCAAATAAAATTGCCATGAAATGTTTCTCAAAAATTTATCATCCGGAGTTGACGTGTAGAAATCAATAATTAGCTAGGTTTCCTACCACTACAGCAGCTTACTCGGAGGTTGTTGTTCCTAGGCAACGATAGATGACAGCCCCAATATTTAAGAATTTCCTAGTTTCAGAGCATAAGAACACAAAGCCCAGAACGTAATAAAGGGAAGGCAAATTAAACATGCGAAGAGTTAAGCTTTCAAGTCGCTGATAGGGCCACAATTTGACTGTGGAGTGAAGTGCGAAAGGGAAAATTTTCTCAGACCAAACGAGCATGAGACATTGTAATATTTACGATTAGCTAGGTTCTCCACCGCTACAGTAGCGTACTTGGAGGGCGTCGTACCTACATAGGTTACAATAAATGTCATTCCCATTATCGTAGGACCTGCTACAACAGCCCAATCACCTGCTTAGTTAGGAACAAAGAAAAGTTTCTCGAAACATTAGGAAGAGGTTTGAGTTTTGCATTAAACTAGCGGGGATAAAAATGTAGAAATCAACCATTAGCTAGGTTAACCACCACTACAGTAGCATACTCGGAGGGCGTCGTACCTACATAGGTTACAATAAATGTCATTCCCATTATCGTAGGACCTGCTACAACAGCCCAATCACCTGCTTAGTTAGGAACAAAGAAAAGTTTCTCGAAACATTAGGAAGAGGTTTGAGTTTTGCATTAAACTAGCGGGGATAAAAATGTAGAAATCAACCATTAGCTAGGTTAACCACCACTACAGTAGCATACTCGGAGGGCGTCGTACCTACATAGGTTACAATAAATGTCATTCCCATTATCGTAGGACCTGCTACAACAGCCCAATCACCTGCTTAGTTAGGAACAAAGAAAAGTTTCTCGAAACATTAGGAAGAGGTTTGAGTTTTGCATTAAACTAGCGGGGATAAAAATGTAGAAATCAACCATTAGCTAGGTTAACCACCACTACAGTAGCATACTCGGAGGGCGTCGTACCTACATAGGTTACAATAAATGTCATTCCCATTATCGTAGGACCTGCTACAACAGCCCAATCACCTGCTTAGTTAGGAACAAAGAAAAGTTTCTCGAAACATTAGGAAGAGGTTTGAGTTTTGCATTAAACTAGCGGGGATAAAAATGTAGAAATCAACCATTAGCTAGGTTAACCACCACTACAGTAGCATACTCGGAGGGCGTCGTACCTACATAGGTTACAATAAATGTCATTCCCATTATCGTAGGACCTGCTACAACAGCCCAATCACCTGCTTAGTTAGGAACAAAGAAAAGTTTCTCGAAACATTAGGAAGAGGTTTGAGTTTTGCATTAAACTAGCGGGGATAAAAATGTAGAAATCAACCATTAGCTAGGTTAACCACCACTACAGTAGCATACTCGGAGGGCGTCGTACCTACATAAAACCGACGATATGTATCTATGTAGTTATAAACCATCGAATTAGTCGACTTATAGGTGTTTCTGTCGCCGTGGTCCAGTGGGTAGTGTGTTGGCTTATTAGACGAAAAGCCCGGGTTCGAATCCCAGGTCAGACATCAAAACGAAAAATATTTCTTCGGCGACTTCCTCTCAGCAGATTTCTGGCAAAGATTATGAGAGTAAAAATTGCCATGAAAAGCTTCTCAAAAATCTGTCGTTCGGAGTCGACTTTAAACTGTAGGTCTCGCCACTCTTGTATAAAATTAACGCACACAACATAAGTGGTGTGAGAAGCTAGGTCGTAATCCTGACTGAAGGGTTGTAATGGCCAATTATGTATGTATGTGTTAACTACTAACACCGTGACACGAGATTTTTTTATATTAGATGCCCATGTTCTCTGATATCCATTGAAATATTGTCATGGAAATGCGGATAGGAATTCTGAAAATGACTCTCCATAGACTCTGAGAAATAGAAATACGAAAGCTCTGCCTTAAACTTTTTTATTCTTTCAACAAAAATTTGAAAGTCGCCGTAATCTAGTAGGTAGTGAGTTGGTTTATTAGACGTAAGGCCACGGTTCAAACCCCAAGTCAGACATTAAAATATAAATATGAAAATATTTCTCCGACAACTGCCTTCCAGCACAACTCGTGAGAGCAATAAAATTGCCATGAAAAGTTTCTCAAAAATCTCTCGTTCAGAGTTGACTTAAAACTGTAGGTCCCATCACTCACGTAAGGATTTAAGCACAGGACATAAGTGGTGTGAGAGATAATGAAAGAGTCCGAGGCTTACTCGTTACAGTCATTTTAAGAATTTCCTAGTTTCAGAGCATAAGAACACAAAGCCCAGAACGTAATAAAGGGAAGGCAAATTAAACATGCGAAGAGTTAAGCTTTCAAGTCGCTGATAGGGCCACAATTTGACTGTGGAGTGAAGTGCAAAAGGGAAAATATTCTCAGACCAAACCAGCATGAGACATTGCAATATTTACGATTAGCTAGGTTCTCCACCGCTACAGTAGCCTACTCGGAGGGCGTCGTACCTACATAAATGTCATTCCCATTATCCTAGGACCTGCTACAGCAGCCCTGCTTAGCTGGAACAAAAAAAAGATTAACGAAACAATAGGAAGAGATTTAAGTTTTGCATTAAACTAGCAGGGAAAAAAGTAAAGAATTCAACCATTAGCTAGGTTAACCACCACTACAGTAGCATACTCGGTGGGCGTCGTACCTACATAGGTAACAATAAATGATAGTCCTGCTATCCCAGAACCTGCTACAGCAGCCTAATCACCTGCTTAGCTGGAACAAAGAAAAGCTTAACGAAACATTAGGAAAAGATTTAAGTTTTGCATTAAACTAGCAGGGAAAAAAGTGTAGAACTCAACCGTTAGCTAGGTTAACCACCACTACAGTAGCACACTCGGAGGATGTTGTTCTTTTGCAATGATAAATAGCAGTTCTATTATGCTAGGATTACTTTCAGCAGAGAAATCACCTGCTTTATCGAAACAGAAACAAGTCAGAATAAGAACCAACCCCCCGACCTATTCTAAACAAGTGTCCCATAAGTCTATAGTTCCTGATCAGAAAGCTAGTTACTATTCACAGGCAACTTTTAGATATTAACGTACGTGACTCAGGTTCTCATTGTTATTAGCCACCATTTGGCTTGAGGACAGTCTCCGAATCTTTTTGTATGTGCCCTTCCAAACCTTTACTCCTACTGCAAGAAAAGCTCTGGCCTAACTAGAAGCATTGAAGCTCTCTTGTTATGGCAACAACATTGGAACACGTGTGCATATATGGTAAACCGCAAAAAGAACAGCAACCAAGATGGAGTAGATGAAAACGTAATGGAAGAAGTTAGGGTTTCCAGGGGATAGTGACTGGGTTTCTGCCAATCTGTAGATCTGTTTGAAGGAAAACAAATCACCAGAAGGCGTACTTGGATTAATGCATCAGGGAAGGAAGAACCTGAGCACTTATCTAATCTAGGTAGGAATTTATTCATAGGAGCCCCAAACGGCATCCTGAATTGTAAAGAGACAACAGGACTGGGGTGACATTATAGGTATACTCTCAAAGACTCTGAGAGTAAAAATTGCCATGAAAAGCTTCTCAAAAATTTGTCGCTCGGAGTCGACTTTAAACTATAGGTCCCGCCACTCATGCATAAAATTAACGCACACAACATTTGTGGTGTGAGAAGCTAGGTCGTAATCCTGACTAAAGGGTTGTAATGGCCAATTACGTACGTACGTATGCATAGATTGAGGGTGTTGGACAATAGATTGCAGGAGACCAGCTTTACATGATAATAATCCGAAATTTCCGTTCTAAATTTCTCTTATATTTTATTACACTCCTGGGAAATTACTTAGGCACACTTGTAAATATGTAAACGCCATGTATAAACCATGCCAAGTTGATTGTAACTTTTCATGAAATTTGCACGTTCCCCTACCTAGGCTTTCTTCCCCTCAATTTCTACGAAACTAAACCTACGACTTTATAAAGATTTTGCAAGCAATACGACGGCATGATATTATACGGCAAACGCATTTTAAATATTCTGTTTAGCATTGCCAAAAACCTTAAATTCTAAATCCGTTATTCACTTTCATATTCTTTTTCTTTCATTTGTTTTTGTTTTTTCATTCTATTTTACAGGCCAACCGCCCAGGAGGATTACAATTATTTTTGGCATGTTCTACGAATTGTGGCCTTCTGTCTATCCTTTGCGAATAGTTGCGCCAATCCGGTTGCATTGTATTTCGTTAGCGGAGCGTTTCGTAAACACTTCAATAGGTATTTGCTTATACATATTGAAACAAAGGAAACATCATCATGATATCCTACATACATTCCTTGTTATCGTGCTACTGTTATCGATTATTTGCCCGTTTTTCTTTTTTTTCGTTCATTGTTGTTGCTACTGTTCTGGTGGCTTGTAAAGTAAATTGAAAAAAAAAAAAAAAATTCTTTATAACAACAACAGTAATTTTCAATAGAAAAATAACAGTAAATACAGTAAAACTACAATATGTAGACAGTAAGGCGGCACTTTAAAACAGCAACAAAGCAAAAAAACGAAATCCAATTAATTTTAAAATGAAAAATATTTCATAAAACAATTGCACACTGGTTTACAGCGAACAAGTTTTGTTAACATCGGACTTACCACAGCATTCTAAGGGCCATTATTACAACTTGCAGTTAAAGTTGGCTTTAGTTAAAGGTAACTTTAGCTAAGGTGAACTTTAAAGTCTACTTTAACTTCTTTTCGTTATTACAATCTAATGATAAAATAAGGTTAACATTTTCAAAAATATGGCAATGCCAAAGCAATGTCGATAGCATAACAAGTGCTTTTTAAGCCTAGTTGCAACGAAGGGCTCCTTTTTTCTTGTGTTTACCCATTTTATTTATGTTTGAAGTTGCCATATTGAAAATAATATACAATATGGTAACTTTAAACATAAACTTAACTTTAAAAGTTACGGGCAGGATGATAATCCCTTTAGTTTAACGCTCACTTCTACCTTATTGTGTGTGCACTTATAATAATGAAAAACATTTTATCTCGACGTTAAAACCCTCCCTTTAGTTAAAGGCAAGTTTTAATAATGGCCTTAAGTGTTATAAATACTATCATCAGACCTAACCTATTACAACTTCTGTAAGTATGGTCACCAAATTCGTATGTTCTCTTTATAACAACTACCAAAGACTTGAAGCTCCTGTTTGGTAACGGTGGATTCATTTATAGGGTGAACCAACTAGCGGCTTAAATTTTAATCCTAAATTATTTCGAATCTGACAATACTATCACGCCGTAGTCTATTAGGTAGTGTGGTGGCTTATAAGACTTAAGACCCGAGTTCAAATCTCAGGTCAGACATAAAAACGAAAATATGAAAATATTTCTACGGCGACTTCCTCTCATTAGATTTCTGGCAAAAACTATGAGAGTAAATAAATATTGTCATGAAAAAGCTTCTCAAAAATCTGTTGTTCGGAGTCGACTTTAAACTATAGGTCCCGCCACTTAAATGTATAAAATTAACGCACACGACATAAGTGGTGTGAGAAGCTAGGTCGTAATCCTGACTGAAGGAGTTGGGATTTTTTGGGCTAACAAGAAACTGCACGATGATGTTAATTTTGCCAAAAAAAAGGACTTCTTTTCGAATGAAGCTCATTTTCATCTTGGTTCTCAGAAATCACCTTATGCACCTATTACGAGTGGACTGTGATGCAGGCCTAGTTGGGACGGAAGTGACCATATTTCTGAAATGGTACAGCGCAACCATTTATGGGCCTATTGCTCCACCGATAATCGAGGTTTTTATAGCCGCTCTTCATGGTATTGACGTGGACAATGTTTTGGTTTCAACAAGATGATGCAACTTGCCATGTTACATACCACAATGGACTTATTGCGTCGAACATTTGATGGCATTTTAATTTGCCGAAATGGTGATGTCAATTGGCCGCCAAGAAGCTGAGATTTGACACCGTTGCACCAATTTCTATTGGGGCGCCGTTAAAGAAAAGTGTTATGCCGACAAACCAGAGACAATTGAGCATTTAAAGACCAACATTCATGATACGAGAATGCTGAAATACGACCCTATACACTCGAAACAGTGCACGAAAATTGTTCCGATCGAATGAGGTACTGTGAGGCCAGAAGCATAAAGTTTCACTAGCTAGTACTAGTCAATGTCGCTGAGCCAGTAGACAAGGACAAAGCTTGAAAACTGATTACTCGACAATCGTAAGGGAAATGTTAACTCTCAGGAATATTTCTATGAAAGATGACAATATCTTTGGAACTGATATTACCACAGTAATGGTTATCGCTTGCCATGAAGCTATCAACAATATGGAAGAGTGCGATAATATTCACATCGTTTGGGTATCGGGACTCAATTGTTTTCTGGAAAACTGCAGATAGATTGTATGGGAAAGATGTGATGAATTCGAATGAATTCTCTGCATTTGGAATGCCTTGAAAGCAGTAAAGCGATCTGAAATGGTCCAAGAATGTCGTGTGTTTCCGGCGAAAAGACTATCATATTCGCCTGTTACCCTCACATGGGTTCCTTGAAAATTGAAGTAAATTCATAGGTAAGCAGAACAAGGCGGCAAGCAAATGGTTTCACACAAATTTCACTGATTGTCAAAAGGAAGATGCTATAATGAATCCGCTTAAGGGAGAGATCATAAGGATCTGCTTCGATACGCAGAACAAATTTTGAGTGCTGAGTCCATCTTAGCAACCTCTTATCATTGGTACTCCAGATATTTATGAATGGCCGCAATCAAAACAATATGGCGAGTAGACGTAACGACTAGGATTTAATTAACAGAATGTGTTCAATTAAATGTAATTTGAATAGAATTTACACGTTCAAAAAGCTGTCACGGTGACTGAAACGTGCCAACCGGGGGATGGTAATTAGAAGAAGGAAGCCCTAGTAAGCTATGCTCTTTGAGTTGGTAGCTTACTTCACCTAGTGCCCGTAGTCTAGTAGATAATGTGTGTTGACTTCTTTGACATGAGGCCAAGGTTCAAACTCCAGGTCAAATAACTTTAACGAAAGGCAATATGAAAAAATAATTTTTAGGCGACTTCCCCTAAGCAAATTTCTTGTCAAAAATCCACTGAGAATAAGCAAAATTGCCATGAAAAATTTCTCAAATACTCTGTCGTTTGGAGTCGACTTTAAACTGTAGGTTCTGTCACTCGTGTATAAAATGAATGGATACAGCATTAGCGATGTGAGAAGCTAGGACGTAAGGGTTGTAGAACTGAAGGGTTGTAATGACCAACTAGGATTTTCGAAAAGATTTCGAAACTGTTCTAATCACTTGCGATGGGAGTTTAGCAGAATTACATTTCACAACCCATAGTGTGATGTTAACAAAACTATGTTAGCTTAACTTTTCCTAGACCAGACCAGTGTGCTATTAAACAATTAGCCAAGTTACTCTATGTATTTTTAATGGAAGATTATGATGTTTTCTTAATTGTTTTTGTAAATTAAAATTCAAATCAAATTTAAATAATATTGTAGCCAATAAAAATGATTATAAAATATGCTTGTAAAACTTTAAATAAATTATTTCGTAAATAAAATGCTTTTAAAAACAATACAATTTTTATGCTTTTTTAACAACAACCAACAACAACTATCATATGTACTTTAATTGTTCGGCATTCATTAACAAACTTTAACAAGTTTTTGTTTTTTTTTATCCTGTAGCACTGTGTAACCTATTTTTATTTTTTATTCATTTTATTCCCTTTTTTATCTTGAATTTTTTTTTTATCAAAAAATATCACTCACCTGCCTTAGATACTTATTTTGTGAAGGGTCACGCAGTGTTTGCAAACACAGAGATACATCACTGACAGCATCCAGACGTTATTATCATTCCAGAAGGTCATGTTTCAATCAAAGCACCATCAGAAGGTAAATAAAATATGAAATTAACAATCAAAATCATAAATTTAGTATTTATTTTCATATTCTTTATGATTTTAAATTAAAGTTGATTAGGTTTTATTAAAAAATATTTAAAAAAAGTTAAATTCCATGAAAAATTTAATTTAAAAATGGAATTCCTGGAAATTCGTGATTTCTAGAAGTTCTCTAATTAAACAAAACCGCAATAATAGTTACGTTTTTTTTACCCTTTAAAAAACGTTTATAATATGAGATCGTAAAGTGCAAATAAACTGAAAATAAATTTGTGTTTTAAAAGAAAAACTTAATTTAAAAATTTGAAATGAAAATGAAATTCCTGGAAATTCTAGAAGTTGCCAAATTAAAAAACAATAGTTACGTTTTTTTTACCCTTTAGAAATATGTATTTAAAATATGAGATAGTAAAGTGCAAATAAACTGAAAATAAATTTGTGTTTTAAAAGAAAAATTCCCTGAAAAACATAATTTAAAAATTTGAAATGAAAATTAAATTCCTGGAAATTCTAGAAGTTGCCAAATTAAAAAACAATAGTTACGTTTTTTTTACCCTTTAGAAATATGTATTTAAAATATGAGATAGTAAAGTGCAAATAAAATGAAAATAAATTTGTGTTTTAAAAGAAAAATTCCCTGAAAAACATAATTTAAAAATTTGAATTGAAAATTAAATTCCTGGAAATTCTAGAAGTTGCCAAATTAAAAAACAATAGTTACGTTTTTTTTACCCTTTAGAAATATGTATTTAAAATATGAGATAGTAAAGTGCAAATAAAATGAAAATAAATTTGTGTTTTAAAAGAAAAATTCCCTGAAAAACTTAATTTAAAAATTTGAAATGAAATTCCTGGAAATTCGCGATATCAGAAGTTGTCAAATTAAAAAGAAATCCGCAACAATAATAACGTTTTTATTCTCTAGAAACATTTAAAATATGAGCTCATAGATAGCAAATAAAATAAAAATAAATTTCTTTTTAATTTTAATTAAAATTCTTTACTATTCGCACAATTCTGTGTGTCACTGTTCGTAACTTGATGTAAACAACAACAATTGCTTTGTTTACACCCTTTTCATAAACAATAACAATTACTCGGCAATTATTCGTCAGATCTTTGTAACGGAGATCTTTAAACTACGTTTATTCTCTTCGAACATACTTGCCTTCGCACAAGAGTAACTGAATTTTTACTGAAAAAGAAGTCAGATTTGCCCAATTTCCTTATGGAACTCTATCTGCAATTGTAATCGATAGAATCTACTCTCGCTTTAATTATCTACTGAGTTTGGATATTGTATTCAGAGATGAAAATATTCGGCACTTCTAGCTTATAAAAAACTTCTCAAGACATTCCACTAGGGTAAAATGAAAAGAAGAAATAATATCCTAAATGGACATGACATTGAATAAGCCTATGGAGGTTATCATATATGGGGATTGGAATATCTGTTTTAAATTATGATGAATATATAATGAATATAAATAATAAACCCACAATTCTCTGTGCCACTGTTGACAACTTGTTGTAAACAACAACAATTGCTTTTCCTTTACATAAACAAAAACTACACTATTATTCGACTGATCTTTGTAACGGAGATCTTCAAACCGCGTTTATTCTCTTCGAACACACAGAGTCTTCATACAAGACTGACTGAACTTCACTAACTAAATCGCTTGCTTTGCCTTAACTTTTATATGGCAGAGTAAACAGCCAGATGAATGTTCTTGAAGGCGAATCTCCATGAGTTCTCGAAATCTCTATAAATGTAAACATCATTGTTTTGAAGTGAATTTACATTGTTGTGAACTGTTGCGTTTTCTTTTCCATTTTTCACGTTTTTCTCAAGTTTTTCTTTTCAGCTAAGGTGGTCAATGATCTACTTTAGCTGATTCTGGATGGATAGGGTTGCCATCTACTTTATCTAGAAACAATATGCAGTTGTGAGAAATTGTTTTCAGGGGGAGGGATTGACTGCAACGAACATTACTGATTCTAAAAACCGTGGAGAGCATTTCTCCGTGATCTTCGCAGTGAAAGCTTGCAGCATCTTCAATATTGAAAGCTTGAATGCTACCATTTGGCTTTTATCCAAAGAGTTTTTCACCTAAATAGGGAAAGCAGATCTTTCTTGTGACTATTGTAGCAAGGTTATCTTCGTAGGCAAGCCTAGTTAACAAGCCATACCTGATCATGGATTCATTTATTTTATGCCCTATCTGGTGGACTTTTCTTATGACAAGCAAGCTTTCTGTGGCCTCTGTGTTTTTACTTTTACAAACGTTTTGATAATTTTTGTTCAATGAAAAGCCTTTAAGGGATGAAATTAAATATTAAGAGTAGAATTTTACAATCGCAAATCTGTTCTTTATTAAATTTAGTTTTCATAATAAATATCATATGCATATACAGGGTGGCTGATATATAATGCAACAAAGTAAAGCGCTATAATTTTTTAATATTTTTTTTTTATTATTTTATTGTTCAGAAGCAAAAAATGTTGGAAATAAAAGCAAATTTTAGAATCAGTTTAGATTTGTTCGAATTGGCCACCTTTGGTACGAATTATGGCCTTCAAACGGTCAACAAAGCCATCACAGGCTGCACGAAAGTGGCTCTACGGTATTTCGGTCCATTCCCGGCGAAGTGTCGTCTTGAGATAGTCGTCACTTTGGTATTTTTTAGTGAAAACCTTACTCTCCAGAATGTCCCAGGCGCAAAAGTCCAACGGATTAAGATCCGGAGATTTTGGTGGCCATTGTGCGATAGAAATGAAGCGAGGAACCTCCTTTTTAAGCCATTCTTGGTTGACGCGTGCTGAGTGCGGTGGTGCTGAGTCCTGTTGGAAATGTTTGTCTGCCAAGGGCTTCAATACTGTATTTAAGACATTTTCCCGATAATATTTGGCATTTATTTTGACCCCACGGTCGATGAATACTAGCGGGGAGCGACCATCGACCATTACGGTGGCCCCCACCATTACAATCGGCGGCGCTTAAGTTCAGGTGGCCAATCACAGGTGTTAATTTTCAGCTGATCTCTTTGGCAAGTAAACCCGATCATTTTTTTATTCATAAACTGCTTAATTTGGAATGGCTTCTCATCGGAGAAAGCCAAATTAGTAATTGGCCACTTTCCTGCAAGCGAAGTAACTCCTTGGCTCTTTCCAGTCTAACTTTTTTTTGTCCATCAGTGAGCTATTGCACTTTTTGGAACTTCAATCGCTTTAGTCCAAGCTTATTTTTCAATACGTGTTGCATCCGTACTCGCGATATGTTCAGCTTACGAGCAATTTTTCTACCACTGCGGCGTGGATTTCGATCAAATCTGGCCTTCACTTTTCGGATCATTTCTGATGTTGTTACCTTTTTTTCCTCCAGTTTTTGGACGCTATGCAACACTGCCAGTATCACGGTAACGAGCAATGGTACGAGAAAAAAATATAGCCACCTGTGGTTTTCCAGCCAAATATAAAGGAATCATACTATCACCCTTGAATTCCCCATCACGAATAACTTTTTTTCTGCGTGCAATAGATCGAAAATGTTTTGTAAGCTTGTAAATAATAAAATGATCTGTTACTGGAATAAATCTGTCAGCTGTCAGACAAGCGGTTTACAAATGATAACAACCTGAAGTTGGCTGCAATACATATCAGCCACCCATGTAGCGTCAAATTATATGCTAGGATTGAAAACATGTCCCTCTGTATTATGCCACTATATTTGAGAAGAAAACCACTTGGTTTTAAAAGGTTGGCAACTTTATTTCCTTTAGTGCAACCTTTCAGTTTTCCTTTCTTGACAAAATATAAACTTTTCCTCCTGAAAACTTTCTAAAGATGAGAAAGGTACTGCTCTTGGATGGAATAACAATTACTTTGCTCGCGTAATCCCTTTAACTCGGCACTTTTAATACTAATTTGTGTTGAAAATAATAATTTAAAAGTCATTTAAATATGTTTTCTTTTCTTCTCTCCTCTTTCCACTTTTTCCCACTTTTGCAGCCGTCTACAGGAGACCACAATAACGATGTTAACGAATGGCAACAATCAGAATGGTTGCAACAATGTAATGGGCGGTAATGGTGGTAGTGGCATGACAAGCTCGGCTGAAAACTGTCGAAATGAGGACAACACCATCGATGTGGCATTAACCAGTGATTATTGTCAACAACATCAGCATACCCATCAGCTTATGTGAGAATATGTGAAACAACAAACTCATGGTCAGTCTCATCCACATCATCACCATCATCATACACAATACAACGCGGTTACAGGGAAAAGGTCCTAATTTCGTAAACGATAATTCAATAAAGGATAATGAAGAATGTCAATATGATTGTTATGAAATGGCAACCATGACTAATGGTCGCCAAATCATGTTCGGTAAGAAGAAAATCCTTTGCGGCATTACATTGCCTGCAAACATCAATGAAGGGATCATCATCATCAGTAACAACGACATCCAAAAAATCATTCATCCATGGCAAGTAAACAAAAACTCTGTGGTAGTATTAAAGAGGGAGGTGTTAGCGGCTCAATCCATGTAAAAGCATTGTAAATGCCAATGTTTTAAAAACTCCAAATCAAAATTCAGGTTCAAAGAAACTGCAAGTTCAGCAAGAAAAAGTTGAAACAACACCAACCGCCGGATACACTTTATTTGCCTACAATGTGTGAGGGAGTGTAATGGAATACCACAGAATGGTTTCATGGTTTCAAAGCTAACAAAACTCGTTTATTTTTTCTATGCACATCCCTCGTAATTTAAACCATAACCGTACTTTTGTTCCCCTTCCACAATAAATCACAAGTGACATCATCACATCGAAATTAATTTTTAATTTTTTCATACGTAATCATGAACATTAAAATTAAGATTCTTCAAAAATCACAGACAAAATGAAAGAATCGTAGCAACGATTAAAATAATTAAGAGACCAATTTTAAACTCGTGTTGTAATGGTAAAAAAAAACAATTTTTTAAAGCGTAGAATAAGAATCAACAGAAACAACAAAAAAATTTTTTAATATTTCGTAACGAGCTGGGAAGTCTACGGAGGTTGATATATTACGGATTTCAGAGTACAATTTTGTTTAGCCGTGACCAACTCCCAAGAGATGATTTCCTATTCATGCAGTGCATTGTATTGGAATACCGGAAAGTGCGTTATCAAATTGTAAAAATAGGGAATAATCTGCAACAGACATGTCGTATTACTACGTATCCTGTTGCTAGAGTCCCTGTTTGGAATCGAATCTACAATCCCAATACTAGGTGCTTAACACTCGACCACCCTAGCTCTCGTTTATTATTATGGCATCATAAGCCAGTTACGAGTAGTTAGTCTAGCTCTTCGAAGGGACATATCACCTAAAAACTCCTATTCGTTTATATTTCAAAATTGTTGCCACGCTTTCTAGTTCACAGGGATCATAGTTCTAGTATTCTTAAACAAGTTTTTTTGTACCTGCAATTACTATCAGTAGCCCAAGCAGACTCATAAGCTCGTCATTAATATTGTTGTGTTTTTACCTTTTGAAAACATTTGTAGATTGAAAATAAAATCAAAATAAATTGGTGTTTAGTTTTTGATTAAAATTCTTTAGTATTCGCATAATTCTATGTGACACTGTTCACAACTTGATGTAACAACAACAATTGCTTTATTTGTTATTCCTTTGTTTACACCCTTTGCATAAACAATTACTAGGCAATGATTCAAAAAATCTTTGTAACGGAGATCTTCAAAGTACGATTATTCTCTTCAAACACACCGTGTCTTCACACAAGACTGACCGTACTTTTACTTACCCACTCGCCTGTTTTGCGAGTCTGATGAATGCTCTTGAATGCGAATGAATTTGCTTTCTCGAAATCTCTATAAATGTAAACAACATGTTTACAAGATACTTGTTTCATACGAATTACACGTTTGACTTGAAGCTCGAGGCCAGTGTTGCATTATGGAATTCATTTTTTTGGGCATTAGCTCTTACACAAATTTTCACTATAGTTTCTAGGTTAGGTTAGGTCGGAGAGATAGTTTTGATGACTAAGCTCTCTTAAGTACGCTTGTGATGTCACTGGTAAGCTAAGTTCCTGTACTGACCGAATTCCATCAAACTCATCAAAGAAGTTGTTCAAGTGCCAGGTCTGAAAGTTTAATAAACGAAGTTGCCAAATAAACTAAATCTGCACCTCGGAAGATAAGGGCATTGAAAGAATGAAAGTGGATAACTGGTTTCCTTCTATTCAGCAGATTTACAACAAAACCGCGGCAAAAGTTGTTTAATGAGATTTAGTCTATCCACAGCCTATCCACGGCGTCTTCACATAACATAATGACTTGCCACTATGATCGAGATAACATGGGCATCGAATAGTCCCTCTTTAGTAGACTTACACCCTAGGGATTAAGTTTAAGTAGTAAGGTTGGTACTGCCTCCTATCCATTTGTGTTTTTCATAACGCAATGACCTGTAAACATGGCCACCGTGACACCGAGATGACATTGCTATCAAGTTTGAGTATTTGGTTGGAACGCCTCCTAGGGTCAAGTGAGCTCATGCCATGGAGAAAGATTCCTCACTGATAGGATAGATTGCCGTTTTAGAAGAATTTTTGCCTAATGGTAAATTTTACCGTGGTAAGTGATCAGTCGCCGTGGTCTAGTGGGTAGTGTGTTGGCTTATTAGACGAAAGGCCCGGGTTCGAATCCCAGATCAGGCAACAAAACGAAAAATATTTCTGCGGGGAATTCCTCTCAGCAGATTTCTGGCAAAGGCTCTGAGAGTAAAAATTGCCATGAAAAGCTTCTCAAAAATCTGTCGTTCGGAGTCGACTTTAAACTGTAGGTCCCGTCACTCATGTATAAAATTAACGCACACAACATAAGTGGTGTGAGAAGCTAGGTCGTAATCCTGACTGAAGGGTTGTAATGGCCAATTATGTATGTATGTATGTAAGTGATCAGACCCATAAATTTTCCATGTCACCGACGGTATAAACAGACTCCTCCATAACCATTATTTTCATCGTGTATCATAATATAGATTCCAATACAATGCATTGCAAAAGTAGAGACCATCTTCCTCTGAGTGTTGTTTGTATTTAAAACCATAATACTGGCTTAAATTAGGCAGAAGGATAGCGTTTTTGGCTAACATAAAATAAAATTTTTACAAAAATAAATTCCTAGAAAAAATAGGCCTCGAACAAACTTAGTGTAACAGTTGAGCTGTTAATTACTTTCGATTCCTAAATGTTTAAAGCGTTTAATGAAAAAATCATATAAAAAATGTTGACACAACAATTATTTGTAAATTATTTTTTAAATACAATAAATAAAAAAATAAATTATTTTTAATTAAAATTTATAGAAAAAAAAAATAATAATTCCTATATACTTTTTTCTATAGCTTTTAAGGAAAATAAACTGAAATTGTAAATAAGTTTTTAATTTAAATTGTTTTTTTAAAAAACTATAAAAAAATTATTGTAATTAAGCACAGGTAAATAAAAAAAAAATTAAAGTAAATAAAAATAATTAATTAAATACAACCCTGCGTTATAGTTTAATTAAATGTAAACTTTAAAAGCCTTTATTACAACTTGCTGTTAACTAAAGGAGGGATTTTAACGAGGCAGATAAATTGTTTTTCTTTATTTTATAATTGGACAATGTGATAGAAGTAAGCTTTAAGCCTAAAGGGATGAATCATCCTACCGTTAACTTTTAAAGTTAAGTTTATGTCTGAACTTCTCATATTATATAATTACTTTCAATATGGCAACTTCAACTATAAACAGAATGAGCATACATAACAATAAACGAAGGCCCTCGTTGCCACTACGTTTAAAGACAAACTTGTTTAATTGAGCAGTGTTGTCGACATTGCACCGGCATTGCCATACTTTTGAGAAAGTTAACTTAATTTTATCTTATTAGCTTATAATAACGAAAAGAAGTTAAAGATGACTTTAAAGTCTACCTTATGCTAATGTTAACTTTAACAAAAGCCAACTTTAACGGGAAGTTATAATAATGGCTTTAAAACAGAAAGAAAAATGTAAAATATATGCGATGTTATAAATAATAAAATAAACAATAAAAAAATAATAATTTTTTTAATAAAAAAAAGATCAATTTAAATCTTGGAAATTGAAATATTTCTAGAACCTATTATTGTAAATAGCCGAGTTTAATATTCTAAAAATTAATGTAAAATAAAAAAGCGAAATAAAATTTCATGTTTACGCCACTATAACTTTTAACTTTAAAGTGAATTTTTATTTAAAAATACAATCAAATTGGGGCCCAGTTAAAATCGAATTGAATTTGGGGTGCAACACCATTCCACATGAAAACCAAGACCGTCCAATGCACACGAAACAAGTATGTGCTAACAGCGTCCTTGGCTATTATTTCTTTGAGAAGGACGTTGGCCAGGGCATAACTGTCAACGGCAATTATTACCAACTAGGTTTAGTATGAACTGGATGATCTGGATAGCAATGCCATGACAGCGGTAAGAACCATATATCTCAAGTCACGGAAATTCTAGAGAAGCAATTTCCACGCATGGTTATCTCACGTGGAAGGGATTTGAACTGGCTACCATGATCGTGCAATTTGGCCCCGTAAAACTTCTTCTTATAATGTTTTCTTAAGTCTTAGTTGTATTTTGGAAAAGCCACAAACCACAGTTGTTTTCAAAGCTTATATAATCCAGATGAATGGTCACCTTCCGCCTGACTTATGCACAATCGTAATATTTCAGATGCGTTTCACCCAAAGAAAACATAGCGGCGGACATTTTAACGATGCTATATTATAAAAAGTGCCTTCAATGACTTACTTACTTTACTTAATTGGCCATTTACAACACGATTATCGGATTGCGGTGCGCTGTAACACATCCTTCCAGGCACCTTTTGCTTCTTGCGTGCCTTCGCCTATTCGTCACACCATTCGATGACAGGAGCTTTCTCGTTTTGGTCTTTCCACCGCATACAAGGTCATCCTTTCCACCGACTTCCGCGGATTCCGGTATCAAATATCCGTCTTGCCCGGAGCATCCTGCTCCCATCGAACGACATGGCCGCAGTCGCTGGATATTAATACGCTGCACAACGTCTATATCGTTTAGGAGCTAATACATCTCACTTTCCGATGCCGAAATCATCGCCAACTCGCACTGGATCGAAGATCTTACGTAGGACTTTTCTCTCGAATACTCTAAAGGCAGCTGCATCAGATCTTAATAGGGTCCATAACACTGTACAACGTCTATGTCGTTGAGGAGCTCATACACCTTACTGTCCGATGCCGAAATTTTCGGCAACTTGAACTGGATCGAAGATCTTACGTAGGACTTTTGTTTCGAATACTCTCAAGGCTGCTGAATCAGTGCTTAGTAGGGTCCATGCCACTGCGCCTTAAAAAGGCACAGGTAGGATAAGCGTGTTGCAGAGTATTAGTTTTGTCGTACGAGAGAGGTCTGTGTTACTCAATTGCCTATTGAGATCATAGTAGCACCTGTTGGCAAGAGCGCTCCAGCGCTTGACCTCCAGACTGACATCATTTTGGTGGTAACGGCGGAGAGCCAAGATAAATGAATTCCTTGACTGTTTCAAAAGTATAGTTATTGACCGTAATCGGAGAATCAATACGTCGCACGTCTCTACTGGTCGATAACATATACTTTGTTTTGCCCTCATTTACTGCTAGACCCATCTTCTTAGACTCGCGTTCAATAGCACTAAAGGTAGCAATGACATCTCGCTTGGTACGGCCTATGATGTCAAATGTCGTCAGCGAAGGCAAGCAACCGGACGCTTTTTTGAAAAATAGTGCCACCATTGCGATGAACTAGCGCTTTTCACAGAACACTCTCCATGGCGAATTTGAAGAGGCCTTGAGATGAATTTCAAGAAATCTAAAGCCATGTGAATAAACAACGATATCACAGCTAATCGGTGGAATTCCATAGTAATCTATCAACAAAGTGGAATCATAAGTCTCCACAAGAATATTCACTGCAAGTACGGAAATAAAACCGGAAAAAATTAAGGTATTCACCTATGAGAGTTTTAGAATCATATTTGCAGGTATATAGGGGCTCACACAGTTCTCAGCAAATATATGCAAATGAAACAATTTAAACGTAAAAAATTTCCTCTATTCGGAGGAAACCTGGTAGTATTACGTTGAAGAACATATTGAGGTCGTCGGTCTGCAATTACATGATATTCCCAGACCCTAGGACAGTTTGACCTACCAATGAAAATGAAACGATTTTTTACAAAAAAACTTAGACCATAGTCTTGACTGAAGGGTTGTAATGATCAGCTACGAATGTATGTCTGTATTTCCACCATCCCATTTCATATCCTTTTCTTAAAGTCCTTTAAATTTGTTTTCCCAAAAGCACGTTTCGTGGAAAACGTAAAAAATATTATCATCTTGAAAATTGCACAATTGCATACTTCCATCTCATTTCATTTCACTTATCCTCTACTCTTTCAGCTGTTCTTCTGTAGGTGTACGTATGTAAGTGCAGGTACTCGTGAAAAAACGTCTTTCACGTTAAATTTAATTTCCATTTGCAAAGTGTTTGGCCTTCACGGCAATACCAATACGAAGAAATTCATTACGTTCAGCAAATATAAATCGTTTGCAAATAAGATAACCTCAAACATTAAAAAAGAAAATTTCCAACGTTATTTTCATTTTTAGTAAGACTTACTTAGTGAATTGGTCAATAGTAGACTGATTTACGTGAGTACCGCCGTTAGGGATATCTCACGGTGTCAGAAAACAGATAGTGAATATAATGCATAGACCAACATCCTCAAATACATACTACAAACACTGGCTGCAACACTGTAAGTAGGTACCAATTCGAAGTCATACTATTTGGGGATGACTCCCCTCATGTTTAGGCGCCGGAGAGAATCTAAACTCGTTCAATGTGTTAAGAGTGTAACGCCACACCGTACTGACACACTTCCCGCGATTTGGGTCTAAACGACAGCCACCACGTTTCTCCTCTCCATTGTCGGGCAGGGACAAGTCCCTGGGGTTCCCGATACCCATGGCACCAGATTAAGACCACTGGTCAGGCTTCGCAGCCAAGAAAACCAGACTGCTGCCAGTTGAACCGCAAATAGTTTCTGACTGGTAGCAGCACTCTTAGACGTCTCTTGCGATAAGTGTGGTGGTGACTGTGGTAGTATTCTTTCGTTACCCGCTACCACACGGATAAGTGAATTGGTCATTACTTCCTTTTTAGTTAGGATTACGCTCTAGCATTTCACACCACCCGTGTTGTGTGTGTTAATTTTATACATGACTGGCGAAATTTCAAGTAGAATGTTGACTCCGAGAGGCAGATTTTTTGAGGAACTTTTCATGACAATTTTGTTTTACTTTCAGGGTTTTTGTCCGAAATCTGCTGAAAGGAAGTTGTCGAAAAAAGATTTTTTCATATTTTCGTTTTGATGTCTGACCTGGAGGTTTGAAACGTGGCCTCACGCCTAACAAGCCAGCAGACTACATACTAGACTGCAGCGACTATTATTTGTCTGGGAATAGAAATTTATTTCAACACAGAGTGTTTGTCAGAAGACTAGTGAGGAAAAGTTCCAGAAAGAAATATTTTTCTATTTTATTCGTGTTGTCTAAGGTCGGGTTCAAACTATGTCCTCATGTTTAATAAGTCAACACACTACCTACTAGGAAGTCGCCGTAGTCTAGTAGGTAGTGTTTTAGCTTATTAGACGTAAAACCAGGGTTCAAGCCCTAGGCGATTTCCTCTTAGCAGATTTCTTCTGCGACCTCCTCTTAGCAGATTTCTGGCAAAAACTCTGAGTGTAAATATACCTGATATGAAAAGCTTTCTCAAAAATCTGTCATTCCGAGTTGACTTTAAACTGTAGTTCCCTCCACTCACGTATAAAATTAACGCACACAAAAACATGGGTGAACGATTGTAGTGGCCAATTATGTATGTATGAAGAGAACGAATCATCAGAACCCATACTTCAAATCTATGCGGTGTAAATGTATTTCACAAGGTAAGTCTTGGATGGTTATTAAGTGCTAGGCATGGAGTTGTACATACTGCCACCGATATGTATCGTGAAGTTAGGGCCTTTAGATTAGTGGTCATAGCACCAGGTCAGTTAAGGACGATAACGGCTGTTTCTGGGTATCTTAAAAAAAACAATGTTACTTTGAAGTCAAGAAGACGCTGTGGTTTAGTAGGTAGTACATACATACATCATTACAACCTCTCAATCAGGATTATTGACCTAGTTTCTCACACTACTTATATTGTGTGTGTTAATTTTATACATGAGCGGCGGGACCTACAGTTTAAAGTAGACTCCGAACGACAGATTTTTTGAGAAAAATTGTATTTACCCTCATGGCTTCTGCCAGAAATCTGCTGAGAGGAAATCGCCGAAAAAATACTTTTTGTATTTTGTTTTGATGTCGACCTGGGGCTTGAACCCTGGCTTTACGTCTAATAAGTCAACACAGTACCTACTAGACTACGGCGACTTCAATCACAAAACGATATAACGGGTGCAGTGAAAAAGTACATTGTAGGTTGACTCATACTCGTTCTCAAAAAGAAAAGCGAGACTGATCTTCCTATGATGTGTGCTGTTGACTCCAGAGAGGTTTTCTGAATTTCTACAGCCCTAGCTGAATTGATTATATGAAGACGATTAGCGATTTTGTTTTTGGATTGCCTGGATTTATAATCGCGCATTTGAATCATTATCTTGCCTAAGATGCCATACCTTATTAACAAAATAATTGGTCAACTACGGTATTACCATATAGGCGTTGATAAATTGCAACACTGCAATGAAAATATTTTCTGACAACAAATCTAAAGAAAGTTGCGTTGCCGGATTTAAAATATTTCCGTAAACAACATCAACTGTTGTGGCTTTGCAAAATTCTTAATTTAATTTGAAAAAATTTTCAAAACAATTTCATTGAAATTTAATTTGAAATTCACCTTAAAGGCTACAAATTAATAGAGCAACACGGAATATGCCACACATAAACCGTATTCACCATAGATGAAGTACATTTTTCCCCGAAAAGCCAAACTGCAGCATTCGCCAAACAGAAGAAAATTCCTTTTACAATAAAAACAACAACAATAACCATCAGCTAACGGCATTTGTACTTGACCTTTAACGGCTGCAGCAGCAAATGCTGATATTCCTCGCTCGTTAATTTGTTACACTTTCAAGAAGGAGAATGAAATTGAAATGGAAACGTTTTTTTTTGGTACTTATAAGCGAAATTAAATTCCCTGGAAGTCGAATAGAAGAGAGAGAGAGACAGAGAAGAGAAATAGAAAAACGAATATCTCTGGTTTTTTCTTTAATTTTTTTTTTTTTTGAAAATAGGAAAGAAATCTTATCATCTTGTGAACACTTTTAGGTCATTTACGATGTTCTTTGGCATGAAAACGGAATTAAACTGCGAAAAAGGAAAAAAGAAAACTTGCATTGGAAATGGCATAAGAGGGGAAAATAATGGGAAAACTACTGGCAACACCAGGTAGAGAGTAAATAAAATTAAAGGCGGTAGAGGATGCCAAGTTCATTTTAATTGGCAAACAAATAATGGATTTTATGAAGAGACTACAGTGTCTGTCAATAGCGGAAGATAATGTAAATTGAAACCAAAAGAATAACAAAAAAAAAAAAAGAATTGGTAAAGGGGATTGCTCCTCCCTAACAACACTATTTCTCGAACCCTCCAAACTTGTTTTATTTGACAAAAACTGTGTTTTTAGAATTTATGCACAAATTTCAGGATTTTTTTTTATGAAACCAGCACTCAGGGGATGACCCCTACTTATACAGTGCATTGTGCAGGTTTTTTTAGGAAATGTGGAAAGAGAGAGGGAAGATGCGAACGGTAAGGAAACGAGTTGCTGCTGGTGACTATAAAATGGTCAGTGCTATACCTTCACAATTAGACAGCCTACCAATTTTTGCTTACCGTATGTACAAATTTTTGCGTACCGTGCGTAAAAATTTTTGCGTACCGTACGTAAAAATTTTTGCGTACCGTACGTACAAATTTTTGCGTACCGTACGTACCAATTTTTGCGTACCGTACGTACAAATTTTTGCGTACCGTACGTACAAATTTTTGCGTACCGTACGTAAAAATTTTTGCGTACCGTACGTACAAATTTTTGCGTACCGTACGTACAAATTTTTGCGTACCGTACGTACAAATTTTTGCGTACCGTACGCACTAATTTTTGCTTACCGCACGTACAATTTTTTGCGTACCGTACTTAAAAATTTTTGCGTACCGTACGTACAAATTTTTGCGTACCAATTTTTGCGTACCCTAACCACCAATTTTTGCGTACCGTACGTACCAATTTTTGCGTACCGTACGCACTAATTTTTGCTTAACTTACGTACAATTTTTTGCGTACCGTACGTACAAATTTTTGCGCACCGTACGTACAAATTTTTGCGTACCAATTTTTGCGTACCGTACGTACAAATTTTTGAGTACCGTACGTACAAATTTTTGCGTACCGTACGTACAAATTTTTGCGTACCCTGCGTACCAATTTTGGCGTACCGTACGTACAAATTTTTGCGTACCATACGTACAATTTTTTGCGTACCGTAGGTAAAAATTTTTGCGTACCGTACGTACAAATTTTTGCGTACCGTGCGTACCAATTTTTGCGTACCGGACGTTAAAATTACGTACAAATTTTTGCGTACCGTACAAATTTTTGCGTACCGCACGTACAAATTTTTGCGTACCGTACGCACAAATTTTTGCGTACCGTACGTACCAATTTTTGCGTATCGTACGCACCAATTTTTGCGTACCGCACGTACAATTTTTTGCGTACCGTACGTACAAATTTTTGCGTACCGTACGTACCAAATTTTGTGTACCGTACGTACAAATTTTTGCGTACCGTACGTACAAATTTTTGCGTACCGTTATCTTATTAAAACAGTGATGACAATAAACTAAAAGCAATTAATTAATGTTTTTATTTACGTAATAAATTCCAAGTATATTTAGAAATACTTATGCTTTAATATCCATCAGCTGTTGTCTACTTTTAGGCTGGCCTTGTAATTGAATTTCATGGCATACCTTAAGGAGATTTTCATTAGAAATCGTTTGTAAATTTTAGTATTAAAGTAAGAGTGGGCCATTTAAGAGTTTAAATTTAAAAATAAAAAACGATTTGATATTTTGCTAAAGTTATTTATTTGTTTGTGAAAGTACAATTGTTCCGATTAGAAATGGAATATGATTTCATTCATATAGTTGCCACAGGTCGGCCACACAGTACCTTATTCGATAAGAACAATTTCCGTTTATTTTTTCGAGTGTATATGGGGTCGATCTCGTCAATGGCAATCATGGATGTTGGCCTGCAAATGCCCGATTACCTTGGGTTTGTCGACATCACAGTTTTGTTTCACGGAGCCTTACAGAAATTAGTCCAACGGTGTCAAATTGCAGCTTCCTGGCGGCCAAATAACATCACCATTTCGGCTAAATAAAAAACCACCAAACGTTTAACGCAATAAATCTATTGTGGTATGAGATGTAAGGCATGTTCTCGAGAGATAAGTGGCTTGGTTCCCGATAATCACATATTTTTACGTGGTACTCGAGCTTCTTGCAGAGCTCATCCTTTTGTGGTTGATTATCCAGTGAACCGCACAATGCATTACAGGGAGAATTCATTTTTTGCCCGCACTGCTCGCTTGTGGAATGATCTTGGTATTGTTAAAATCAAATGTCCACAAACACTACTCCCTCTTTCCACCTTCCTATAACCTATTTTCCTAAACGTGCACAAAACACTGCTTGAGTGGGGGCCATCCCCTGAGTGTTGGTTTTTATAAAAAATAAAAAAAAATCCTGTTGAAACCTAATATCACTACCATGAAGAGCGGGTGGAAAAAAAATTAATTATTATGATGAGATTGGTCTCCCAATTGACTGTAATGGTTACGCCGTCTTCATTTTCAAAGAAATATGAGCCAATGATGCCTCCATTCCACAAGCCTCTCCAAACAGTCACTCATAATGGATGCATTGTGTTAAGTAAGATCACGTGAGTCTTTTCTAAGCCCCAAATACGGCAATTCTGTTTATTTGAGGTCGCCATGGTCTAGTAGGCAGTGTGCTGGCTTATTAGACGTAAAGCCAGGGTTCGAGTCCCAGGCCAGACATCAAAATAAGAAATACAAAAAGTATTTCTGCTGGCGATTTCTTCTCAGCAGATTTTTGGCAAAAACTCTGAGAGTAAATAAAATTGCCATGAAAAGTTTCTCAAAAAATCTGTCGTTCTGTGTCGACTTTAAATTGTAGGCCCCACCACTCATGTATGAAATTAATACACACAACATAAGTAGTGTGGGAAACTGCGGACTGCTTGGAGACAATTGCTGTAGACTGTCTCATGGTGAAGGTATAGCACTGGCCACTTTATAGTCACCTAGCAGCAACTCATTTCCTTGTCGTTCGCATCTTCTCTCTTTCCACCTTTCCTAAAAACCTGCACAATGCACTGCATGAGTAAGGGCCATCCCCTAAGTGTTGGTTTCATAAATCCACCAAGATGACAATGAGCTTTTTAATAAAATCCACATCATCGCACAGTTTATCGTTGGCCCATCTAGCGAAACTAAAACGAAGCGAATGGTCAATTCAAATCTTGAAGCAATTGAACTTTATAAGCCGACAGAGAGATGCGCGATCTTTTCACAATATTTCCCTTAAGCTGGTGCATGAAATGTTCAATTCCTGAGAACGATGACGAGTTGATGTATTCCCACACACACTTTCAGCAACAGTTTCGATATTTTCGAATGTACCTACTGTACGAGCGCACTCACGTCTTGACGTATCAACAATGAAACCACTTTCACAAAGTTTGGCAATAAACTTGCGTATAGCGGGCACTGTTGATCCTTCTCTAAAACATTTTCGTGCGATTTCCAGCCAATTTTAATTGTTTTGGAAATAAATTTCCAATAAATCGCAACGTTGCTCAAGCCTAAATCGTTTCATTACGTTCAATGGAAATATACTGTGACAGAATAGAATTACGTAAGCATTGCCAGATTCGAAATAAACGACGATTACAATTTAAACCGCCAAATGGCCCACCCGATATTAAACAAACACATTCAGAAATTTCCATGAAAAGTTATGGTCTTGATAAAATAAATGAATTTGTAATTGAAAGAATAAATTTTGGAAAAATGTTAAATTAATGTCTCAGACATTTCTGTCGAATAAGATGGATTACTTTTAATTAAAATCTTCTAAGCTTTAGGGCGATAAGAAATAATCTTGAATAATAATTCTTGATAATTTGTCAATGAAAAATTAATTTTGCTATTAAATCATGATGATAATGATAAAATTTATAAAACTTTCGAGACAAGACATGAATTTTAATTAAAAATCAATTATGAAATTTACAGGGTGGCTGATATATAATGCAACAAAATAAAGCGCTATAATTTTTTAATTTCTTCTTTTAATTTTATTGTTCAAAGGCAACATTTAGCGTTAACAGTGCAAAATTTGCATCTTAACAGAGCACTGTTAACTGTTTAACAGTATCCATCTGAACAAAGGTCACTTGTTTAGAAGTTAATTTTAGGGCATATACTAGGTCTTTGAGTACCATACTATATGCAAAGGAATGTTCCAAGGCCTCTTAATACAATCAGCAATGTAGACCCATATAAAGTGAAAATTCTTTAGAAAGTCAGTGGCAATTGGGGAAGATATTAGAGACAGTACACCATACAGACTGTATACAAATGCTGTATATGTGGTGTTCTATTTCTTACATGTTCTCAAATGGCCATTGATCTCCTAGAGACATACATACATAATTGGCCATTACAACCCTTCAGTCAGGATTACGACCTAGCTTCTCACTTGAGTGCCGGGACGTACAGTTTAAAGTCGACTCCGAACGACAGATTTTTGAGAAGCTTTTCATGACAATTTTTACTCTCAGAGTCTTTGCCAGAAATCTTGTGAAAGGAAGTCGCCGAAAAAATATTTTTCGTTTTTATGTCTGACCTGGGATACTAACCCCGGCCTTTTGTCTAATAAGCCAACACACTACCCACTAGACCAAGGCGACTTCGATCTTCTAGAGACTTCTCATATATTTTCGACCAAAAATCTTTTTTAAATTCAAAATCTCAACTCCCAAAATTATTCCAGCTATTCTACTACCACGATTGGAAAGAGGACCCTTTGGATTACCATTTGCATATAGTCTGTATGGTGTACTATTTCTTATATGTTCCCAAATGACCACTGATCTTCTAGAGAAGTTTCAATCAGAAAATTTATTTTTACTAAGCCAATTTCAACAACACCATATCACTTTATATGGGTCTACATTGCTGATTGTATTAAGAGGCCTTGGAACATTCCTTTGCATATAGTATGGTACTCAAAGACCTAGTATATGTCCTAAAATTAACTTCTAAACAAGTGACCTTGTTCAGATGGATACTGTTAAACAGTTAACAGTGCTCTATTAAAAGCAAATTTTGCTCTGTTAACAGCAATTTTGTGGACAGCAAGAGGACAGCGTGGCTGCTGGGTTTGGTTAAGGCTAGCTTAAGGTTGGTTGTCGGTTTTATCACGGGGCACTGCGAGATTAGGTCTGTTCCAGATCCCAGCCGGACAATTGCAGGGTATGTTGCGATGAGAAGGAGTTGGAGACTGTCGAACATCTCCTCTGCAACTGCCCAGCCCTTGGTAAGTTGAAGTTGAGAACCCTTGGTAGGGCCTTCTTTGAGAGCTTGAGTTCTGTGTCGAGAGCCGACATCAAGGCTCTCCTCAGATTCATTAGCAGCTTGGGCTGGTTGAGAGGTGCTAGGGCTTTATAAGTGTAGTCCCACTCTCAACCTCTTTTGTTTTGTGTCTGTTTCTTTCTGTGTAATTCCTCCGTTTCCCATTCTTCCTCCCCTTACCTACATTCCTATATCCTCTATTTACTTCTCTAAGGGCAATGTACAATGGGTCAATTTCGACCTCCGGGTACTGTGCTTGTCTTGACCGGCAGATGCACGTCCTCTAACCTAACCTAACAACAATTTTTGCACTGTTAACACTAAGTGTGGCGCTGCTAAATTTTATGGATTACGTCTTGGGTTTTCAAATTCAAATTTCTCTTCTGTCCTCGTTTGCAGCTTCAATCGAGGCCTCATGTCTAATAAGTAGACACACTACCCGCAATTGTCTCTATGCTTATAGAAAAAAAGGTGGGACTTTCCAAAAGTCATTTAATCATCATATAAATTATTTCTAAAGCACTTTTTTTTTGTCGGTTGCAAATATCTCCCATACCAGCGTATCAAATTTAATGAATGATATCTCATTTTAAAGCTTTTATCTAACACTAATGACGAAAAATAATTAGAAATTGATAAATTAATAATTTCATTGATAAAAATTATATTTTATATAGAACTGCATAATAATACTGTTGTCATTGTGATTATATGTTTTAAAAATGATAACTAACGGTGCGAAATATTCGTACGGGTCTTCTAGTTCAATTAAAATTTTAATTACAAAATAAATTATCTTTCTGGTATAATTCAACTAAATGACCCAAAATTACTTCAGTCGTCCATAGAATTAAAAAAATCATATTCTAGAGAAATTCTAGAGAATTTATACATACATACACCCGTTATAGTTTTATTTCAACAATAATTTTTAACACATTTTTACACCATTGAATGCCCTTTCGTGACACCCCTCCTCTTCTCTTTTAATTCAACCAACTTTTATGTAAAATCAGTCGCGACTACAAGAGTTGTTCGAGCATTTCAAATTCAAGGTTATGCTTACCGAGTCAATATTTTTTCAGAAATTTGTTTCATGTTTTTATTTAAATTTTTCTCTCTATCTCTCTCTCTCTCTCTCTCTCTCTCTCTGCCTCTATCTCTCTCTTTCAACTCCTATGTGAATTGATTTATTTTTTTATTAAAACAGAGAAAATATTTACATACGTACACTCATGCATACATGAGTGTACAGATATGGCGGTTTCATTTTGCAGCAGGTGCAAATAAATTCAATCACGTCAACAAAATGGAAGAATTTAAAAAATGTATTCCAAATGGTGGTATTTTTAAAAATTGCAACATTTAACCTTAAAGGGCTAGAAGGGTCAGACATGCCGCTATCAAACTGGTCTATATTGCCTTGATTCCATAAATTCAAATTGCAAGTGCAAATCCAATCACGAGTTAACTCGTGAGTGATCAACAATATTTGTGTATGAAAACACATGCGTTCCGCTACGATCGAAACAAAGAGTAGTCCAAAGCGATAAGGCCTGGCCAATAAGGCGTATCAGGTAAACAATACGTGACCAAGCGTTGTCATGATGAACAATTACGGCCTCGTATCGGTTTGCATATTCAGAGTGTTTTTCGCCTCGCTTCAAACGAAGAAATTGTTATCTGTTTAGGTCCCCCGATATAGTTTGGCGTGGTTTCGGAGCCCATAATGGACCCTTTTTGATCCCTTTAAATATAGAGCATTCGTTTGGCGGAATAGATATTTCGCTTGGCCGTTGAATTTGCGCGTTGAGCATGATTCAGATATGATTTCTTGCACTTTCTTGCGCTAGTGATAATTTAATGCAAAAATCATTCCTTTTTAAAGCGACCAAATAGCATTTCAGACATGCAAAATCATCTATTAAAGTCTCTCGGCTTCAGTTAATGGGGCACATAATTTCCTTGCCTTTGAATGAATCCTGTTGCTTCTAAATGTTACGAAATGGCAACCTAAAGGTTGTGCATGGACACGAATCATAATCGAGTAATGTGTACAATTTATAATCTTCAAACTATTTTCCTGATCCAGATGCTCTCTGTCACCCAGCCACCATTTTTGTAACGCGCAAACCACTTGCTATATACCCCTGTTTTTGATAGAGCACCTTCACTGCAAACAATGACTCCCAGCACGTTTAGATTTCATCGCAACTTAGTGATTTTAAAAAATGTGCCCCAATTCCTATTTTCTTTAGTAGTTTGAAAGATTTTAAATAGCGGAAAAATTACTTTAAAAATGGGAGAAATAAAGAAAATATTTTTGTCGATGACCCCTTTCTAAGGTCTTCTAACAAATATCCTGAGACTACCCAAATACACCAAAAAAACCTTTTCAGTTCTGTCTTTGTAAGTAGACGTCGCTGCTGGATGTAATTAACACAGACGAAGTGCTTAATGTCATCATTTTGCCCTGGACTACAAAGTGGCTACCTAAAGACCTAATTTTAAGCCCTTAAAAATCATTTCTTTCAATAAGGAAAGTGATGCAGAGGTGATTAGTATACTACATGGTGGCTGATATGTATTGCGGCCAACTTCAGGTTGTTATCATTTGTAAACCGCTCGTTTAACAGCTGACATATTTATTCCAATGGCAGTTCATTTTATTATTCCCAACCTTACAAAAGCAATTTGAGCTATTATATTCAGAAAAAAAAGTTATTCGTAATGGAATTCAAGCGTGATAGTGTGAAACCACACGTGGCTATCGTTAGAACCCTCCAGCTTTTAAATGTGAAAAAAATCGTTTGTTTCTCTTACAATTGCTCATTACCGTGATACTGGCAGTGTTGCTTCGCGTCCAAAAAGTGGACGAAAAAAACCGAAAAACAACACGTGCAATGAATCCATGCCTCAGTGGTAGAAAAATTGTTCGTGAGCTGAACATATTGCGAGAACGGATGAAACAAATATTGAAAAATGAGCTTGGACTAAAGCCATTGAAGTTCCAAAAAGTGCAAGAGCTCACCGATGGACAAAATAAAGTTAGACTAGAAACAGCCAAGGAGTTACTTCGCTTGCACGAAAGTGGCCAGTTTCCGAATTTGGTTTTCTTCGATGAGAAGCCATTCCAAATTGTGCAGTTTGTGAACAAACAAAATGATCGGATTTACTTACGAAAGAGGTTAGCTGAAAATTTACACCTGCGATTGGCCACCAGAACTCAAGAGCCGCCGATGGTTATGGTGCGGGCCGCCGTAACGGCCGATTGTCGCTCTCCGCTCGTATTCATCGACCGTGGGGTCAAAATAAATGCCGAATATTATCGGGCAAATGTCTTAAAGACAGTATTGAAGCCACGGACATTCTAACACGACTCAGCACTACCGCGCATGCATCAACCAAGAATGTCTTTAAAAGGAGGTTCCTCGCTTCATTTCTACCGCACAATGGCCACCAAAATCTCCGGATCTCAATCCGTTAGACGGGGCATTTTGGAGAGTAAGGTTCTCACTAAAAAATATCAAAGTGTCGATCATCTCAAAACGACGCTTTGCCGGGAATGGGCCAAAATACCGAAGAGTCACTTTCGTGCAGCCTGTGATGGCTTTGTCGGTCGTTTGAAGGCAGTAATTCGCATCAAAGGTGGCCAATTCGAACAAATCTAAACTGATTTCAAAAATTTGATGTTATTTCGAACATTGTTTGCTTTTGAACAATAAAATAAAAAATAAAAAAATATGGCGCCTTACTTTGTTGCATTATCTATCAGCCACTCTGTACATTGCATATGATATTTATTATGAAAACTAAATTCAAAAACAGAAACAGATTTACGATTGTAAAATTCTAATTTAAATATTTATTCTCATCCCTTAAAGGTACTATATTTAACAAAAATCATCAAAACGTTTGTAAAAGTAAAAACACAATGGCCACCCATGCGTATTAGTAATATTAACAGAACACAATGAGTAAATATTACGTATACGTACAGGTGGTGGTATAGGTACTGCATATATTACGTATAGGATCGTTGCATACATGATTTGCCGCGTGTAAGTATTACGTATACGTATAGGTGGTGTTGTATACCAGTATTTGCTGTCTCTGTGTATGGTTTACCTTCGCGAAGGTAGCCAATTCGAACAAATCTAAACTGATTTTAAAATTAGACGATATTTTCAAAATTTTTTGCTTTTGAACAATAAAATTTAAAAAATTATATATCAGCTACCCTGTATGTTCCGATATTCACTTTTATTGAGCCAATATTCGGTTAATTGAGTACAATATTTAAAGTGTTCTGGCATAATAATATACGCAATTCTGCTTACTCAATATTCATTTGACAGCTGGTAAACAACAACAACATTTTTTTTATTTTAGTCGAAAAAATTAGTTTTGTTTGTTAATTTATTAGTGTTTGTCGTTATTGACACTTGAGTTGTCAGATATCAACAGAAAGTGTTCGGAAAACTGTAATATGCTCACTAAACACACTTAGAACAATTTGCGTATTTATTGTGTAATTATCATATGTATTATTTCTAAAGCACTTTTTTTGTCGGTTGCAAATATCTCCCGTACCACTGCATCAAATTTAATAAATGATATCTCATTTTAAAGCTTATATCTAACGCTAATGACGAAAAATAATTAGAAATTGAAAAATTAATATTTTCATTGATAAAAATTATATTTTGTACAGAATGGATGATAAAACTGTTGTCATTATGATTATATGTTTTTGTTCAAGTGTGGTAATACAGGGTCGCTTAATAGTAATGCAGTTCTACATAGTACAGTATGTATTAAAATCCATTCTGGCAATACCGCTATTTACTATAATCCCGTTTATTACTAGGTCAGTTATATATAATATGCATATTAAGTTGTAAAAAGCTGTTTTGCCAATACTTTGCAGTAGTTGTTAGATCAAGTGCTATACACAGGGTCGCTTAATTATAATGCTATTCCACATAATCATCATATAAATTATTTCTAAAGCACTTTTTTTGTCGGTTGCAAATATCTCCCATACCACGCCATCAAATTTAATGAATGATATCTCGTTTTAAAGCTTATATCTAACAATAATGGCGAAAAATAATTAGAAATTAAAAAATTAATATTTCTATTGATAAAAGTTATATTTTATATAGAACTGCATAATAATACTGTTGTCTTTGTTCAAGTATGGTAATAAAGTGTGATAAACAGGGTCGCTTAATTGTAATGCTATTCCACATAATAATATTTAAAGTTGTAAAAGCTATTATGGTAATGTCGTTATTGTCATGACATTGTTTGTTTTATGAAGTGTAGTAGTACGAGGTAATAAATGGTAACAGGTTAAGCGTAACAAACTTGGGAGATCACATCATATTAGCAAAAATTATTCACACCGATAAAACTGTACTCATACCCCGAATCAACCTTACACCTACTGATCCAACTGCACCTTTCCGAATGACACGAAAACAATTCCCTGTGAAAGTTGCTTTTGCTATGACGATAAACAAAGCACAAGGTCAAACCCTTCAGAAGGTAGGATAGGATATTTACCAGAACCGGTCTTTTCACATGGGCAGTTATACGTGGCTTTTTCTCGAGTGCGTACATTTAAAGATATTGTACGGGCAAAAAGTTAACAATGGTCATGTTATTACCTCTAACATTGTATTCAGAAAAGTATTATAAAAGCATTTAAACATATGTTTGTATGTATGTATGTAAATATGTATGATGATATTAAGTATTCTAATAATTTTAAACTTTTAATAACATTTCTATTAATTATTTCCATTTTATGTTACAAAAATAACAACTAACGGTGGGAAATATGCGCACGGGTCATCTAGTTAATTAATAATGACGTTTATTGCGATTTACGCAATAAAAGTGCATATCTGAAGACATTATTAGTCTGTTCCGTACCATCAAGCACATCTTGCGCGATGTTTTCACAAACGAATTTCAAAAAAATTTTTGTCCCTTTCACCATGTTTCCCAATTAATCGTAGGCTTCTCTGAAATTGAAGAAAATTTCTAAGAATTTCATTTGCCCCATGAACAAGTTATACCACACAGGCGGGGGGGTTAACGAAACAATATAACCGGAACACAAACAATTGTGTGTGTTGTGTAGTTGTAATCCATTTGAGAATCATCATGTGCAGCAGCAGCATTATAACAGAATGTCACTCACATACCACTCACTCACTTGGCAAAAGTTAATTTCTTTTTTAGTTTTTTTTTCAGGACTCACAGAATAGAATTTCGAACAACTGAAAAAAATATGAAATAAAAGCCGGAATATTTTTTAAACAAATTTTTTCCTTTTTTTCTTTTGCTTTTTCTGCATGTTAGGATACACCCTGCCTGCATTTAGTTAGCCATAAGGACAACAAAGTGTAAAAGAGAAATAGAGCGAAAGAGAGAGAAACGTAAAATAACAATTCAAAACCGTGAATGTTAAGTATGTTGACCTATACAGATGTGACTAAAAATATAGGGATTTCGTTTACGAAAAAATTCCTTTAAGTCTAACAGAGTAATTAGCAGAAGAACTATCGAAGTGAGCAATTCAAAACACACATACATACATTGGTCATTACAACCCTTCAGTTAGGATGACCGCCTAGCTTCTTACACCACTTTTATACGTAAGTGGCGGGAGCTACAGCTTACAATTCGAAAGTCCCGAACAACAGATTTTTCAGAAACTCTTTCATGGTGGTTTTATTTAGGTTAGGTTAGGCTAGCGAATATGTACTTGTCAACTGTGACAAGTAGAGTACCCGGAGATCGAATTGACCCATTGTACAACATCCTAGCTTCTCACACCACCCGTGTTGGGTGTGTTAATTTGTATACATGAGTGGCGGCATCTACAATTTAAAGTCGACACCGAACGACAGATTTTTTGAGAAACTTTTCATGGCAATTTTATTTCCTCTCAGAGTTTTTGCCAGAAACCTGATGGAGTAAGTCGCCTGGGATTTCAACTCGGGCCTTTCGTCTAATAAGCCAACATACTACCTCCTAGACCACGGTGGCTTGGCGGTTGTGCTTACTCACAGAGTTTTTTCATGTTTAATGTTTTGTTGGAGATGTCTGATCTGGGAATTTAACCGAGGCCTTAAGCCAACCCATTACCTATTTCAATCTCATCTTCTTAAATATGAAATGATCAAAATGAACAGAATTACCGGCAACATTTCATGCCCGCAAAAGTAGATATATTTCCTTCAATCCTATCAGAACTGGGCATTAGCAACCCGTTTAACGGATTTCGGCCTGCCACAACATATTCCTTCAGGCGCCTCTGATTCTTGCGCGCCTACGCCAGTTGGTCACACTAATCGATGATAGGGCTTCCTCGATTTGGTCCTTCCAAAGGATACAAGGTCGTCCCCTTCGCCTGCATCAAATACCCGCCTCACTGGAGCATCTATATTGTTGAGGAGCTCATATAGGTCACTGTTGAATCGGATTCGGAAATCATTGCCAACTCGCACTGGACCGAAGATCCTATCAGAAGAATTGCGATTCAGCAAATATTACCATTGAATAGTGATGGAGGCTTCTGTTACAAACGAGAATCTTTAGTGGCAAATGTTAACCACAAAATTCGGCACAGTCACACCATTCCAGATGGACAAACGATCTTCAAATCGTTCAAGTAAGTTCCTACAGAGCTTATTCCAAACCATATCATTGAATGCATTTCAGTCTTTAGGAATTATAAAAAAATCAAACATTATGTGGTTTAGAATAGGTCATGCGATTATTACCAGATTTACTAGAAAAGGCAGCTAGTTTTAGCATAAAACTCTTATTAACCTCCCAGAAAGCCTCTTACTCCTTCAATAATTCTCTTCTCCTCCTAAGTTTTGGTTTTCAATGATCATTTGTGAAGCTGCTGTTGATACCCTAAAAAAAAACTTCTTTAGATGTGGCATGTAACAGCGCTTAATATTGGACAGGGGCATCATCAGTCACCGTAGACCGTGGTTCAATTTCTAGCTAAGACATCAACCAAATGAACTACAAAAGAGGCGACTGCCTCTCAGTAGTCTTCTGGCAAAAGCTCTGAGAGTAAATTTAATATGCCATGAAGTTTCTTAAAAAAAATCTGCCGTTCGGAGTCGACCTTGAAATCTAGGTCCTGCACAATATGAGTGATTGAGAAGCTATGTCGTAATGCTGACTAAAGGGTTGTAATGACTAAATATGTAAATAATGAGGAAGTAAGTTAGGTAATCATGAGAAGTCGCCGTGCTCTAGTAGGAAATGTGTTGGCTTATTAGACGAAAGGCCCGGGTTTGAATCCCAGGTCAGACATCAAAACGAAAAAAATATTTCTTCGGTGACTTCTTTAAGCAGATTTCTGGCAAAGACTCTGAGAGTAAAGAATTGCCATTAAAAGCTTCTCAAAAATCTGTCGTTCAGAGTCGACTTTAAACTGTAGGTCCCACCACTCATGTATAAAATTAACGCTCACATCATAAGTGGTGTGAGAAGCTAGGTCGTAATCCTGACTGAGGGGTTGTAATGGCCAATTATGTATGTATGTAAGTTAGGTAATCGTGAAGTACAACTCGCTCAGGTATTTTTTATGCTGCAATTAATACTTCTGATTTCTCCAGAGGGTTATAAATGGTGGTGAACGCCACTAAATATGTTCAGCATAGCTAAGATAAGATAAAGTAACCCAAAGGGCGGGGCGTAATAAAAGTAAAACTTCTGAGATTAGTTTGTAATAAACTGTGGTGACGAATATGGTGGTGTGTTGGCTTATTAGACGGAAAGCCAGG
Source organism: Sarcophaga peregrina (assembly GCA_014635995.1). Classification (NCBI taxonomy): domain Eukaryota; kingdom Metazoa; phylum Arthropoda; class Insecta; order Diptera; family Sarcophagidae; genus Sarcophaga; species Sarcophaga peregrina. The sequence continues at coordinate 80,677,197 of CM025793.1, read as the reverse complement.
GTTCGAGCCTCAGGCCAGACATCAAAACAAAATATGAAAATTATTTCTTCAGCAATTTCCTCTCAGGAGATTTGTAGCAAATCCCTGAGGGTAAATAAAATTGTCATGAAAAGTTTCTCAAAAAATCTGTCGTTCGTAAACGACTTTAAACTGGGACCTACAGTTTATAAAAATTAACGAACACAACGTAAGTGGTGTGTGAAACTAGGTCAATAATCCTAAGTTAGGTAATCGTAAAGTGTAGCTCGCTTATTTATTGTTTTATGCTGCAGTTGATGCTTCTGATTTCTCCAAAGAATTATAAATGGTGGTGAACCCCACTAGATATGCATAGCTAAGATAAGTTAAAGCAATCCAAGTAAAGAAAAATGTCGAGGTTTTCATTACCCAGAATTTAAAATCCATTTGAGATGTACAATAAAAGCAAAAGTTCTGGCATTAGTTTGTTTTTTACTAAGGTAATGAAGACTGATTTTTATTGGCCATGATCTTACCGGAAACCCTAACATATTAAGCCATTAAAAAAACGTTAAAAAAAAGCTCGTAATAAAATACCGTTTTTCGTTGTTCATGAGCTCTCAACAACACTTTTTTTATTCTATACAAACACATATGCATTGCATAGACCCTTTGGAGTTCAGTTAAGGGAAATAACGTTGTCCTTGAAAACCACAAAAGTATCCTTTGCAGAGCAGCAGCTGCCAGCAAGGCAAGTACTGCCACTTAAGGATTTTTTTTGTTTTTTGGTGAAAAAGTAACAAAAAATACAGAATATAACGGTTAACTTTCAGCTGCTATCTAACGCAAAACTTTTTACACTAGAGGTTAATTAAATAGTGCTTTATAAACTAGGATTTTAATTGAGGTAATAAAATATAGAAGTCGCCGTAGTCTAGTTGGGTTATTAGGCTGAAGGCGCGAGTTTAAACCCTAGGTCAGACATTAAAACGAAAATACGAAAATATTTCTTTGGCAATTTATCTCCACGTTAAAATCCTCCCTTAAAACTTGTGTTTAGTTAAGGTACTCGTGTACTGACTTATTAGACGTAAAGCCAGGGTTTGAGTCCCAGGACAGGTATCAAAATAAAATTCAAGAAGTATTTCTTCGGCGACTTCCTCTCAGCAGATTTCTGGCAAAGACTCTGAGAGTAAAAATTGCCATGAAAAGCTTCTCAAAAAATCTATCGTTCGGAGTCGACTTTAAACTGAAGGTCCCGCCACTGATATATAAAATTAACGCACACAACAGAAGAGGTTTGAGAAGCTAGGTTATAATCCCGACTAAAGGGTTGTAATGACCTATTGAAACCGTTGGTTTGATTAATCAGAGCTAATTACATGCCTTATGCTGTATTTTTTTTTAGTTTCTCCTTAGAATTTCGAATGCTTCATTGCAAATACTATAAGGCTTGTGAGTTTTGGTCTACAACTGTATAGAGCATACCTGTGCTAATACTTTTGATTTATTTTCTGTAAAGAATTTCCACAGAATCTAAATAATATTTGTCGTGAATGTGTACTAAATAACGTGCACAATGCAAACAAATATTTTTGAAATTGTGGGTGTATTTAGGTGAGGCAAATAAAAATTATTTTTCTGTAGGAACGCAGTATATTTTGTCACCGTCAGAACACTGAGGGGGCATTAGGGAAATATTAAACCCGAAACTGAGTAATTAATTTTTCGTTGGCTCTGAAAACATTTATAATGTTTAGTAAAAAAACCCCCCTTTTTAAATAATTGCAACTAAAAATAATAGGGCATTATAGTTAGAGAATATTCATTAAGTTTTTTTTGTTTAAAATTAACCCCCTAACGTACAACACAGGTTCCGGGATAGTCTTTAATAGCATTAAGGGCCATTATTACAACTTGCCGTTAACTAAAGGGAGGAATTTTAACGTGGCGATAAATTGTTTTTTATTATTATAAGTGGACAATATGGTAAAAGTGAGCGTTAAGCTTAAGGGAGGATCATCTTGCGGTAACTTTTAAAGTTAAGTTTATGTTTGTATTTGCCATATTATAGATTATTTTCAATATGGCAACTTCAAATATAAAGAAAATAAGCTTGAAATTTTTTATCTGTAAGCTGTAATAACGAAAAAAAGTTAAAGTTGACTTTAAAGTTCACTTTAGCCTACCTTATCTTTAACTAACTTTAGGTAACCTTACCTTTAACTAAGCCCAAGTTTAACGGTAAGTTGTAATAATAGCTCTAAGTGTCTCCCCACTCATCATGGCGTGAGAAGCTAGGTGGGAATCCTGACTAAAAAATTATAAGGATCAAATTAAGTACATATGTGTTGGAGACGAAAAGGAAAATGAGAGAATATAGAATCGTAAGTGCTATAATACTAGACTGTTCTCACTTTACATTAGGTTAGGTTAGGTTAGGTTAGGTTAGAGGACGAGTACTTGTCAACTGATACAAATACAGTACATGGAAGTCGAATTGGCCCATTGTACAGCGTTCTAGCTTCTCACACCACCCCTGTTGTGTGCGTTAATTTTATACATAAATGGCGGGACCTACAGTTTAAAATCGACCCCGTACGACAGATTTTTTGAAAAACTTTTCAAGGCAATTTTATTTATTCTCAGAGTTTTTGCCAGAAATCTGCTTTTTGTATTTTATTTTGATGTCTGGCCTGTGACTCGAACCCTAGCTTAACGTCTAGTAAGCCTGCACACTACCTAGTAGACCACGGCGACTTCTACCTTAATTACACCCAAGTTTAAAGGGAGGATTTTAACGTGAAGATAAATTGTTTTTTTTTACTATAATAAATGGACAATATCGTAGAAGTGAGCGTTAAACTAAAGGGAGAATCATCTTGTCGGTAACTTTTAAAGTTAAGTTTATGTTTGAAGGTACCACATCGGCGTCTCCATCCTATAACTTTCTTATTAGTGTTCTGTGTTAATACTGTCAAAATTTGGTTAAGATGCGCCCAGCCATTCTGAAGTTATAGGGAAAAATCTACTTAGAATACACATATAGCCTTATGGCGCAGAGAGCTCATAACTCAAAACACACTTTTTCGACTTAGAATATTATAAAACAATAGCGCCGATATTATATATTATTTTCAATATGGCAACTTCAAAAAAAAAAAAAAAAACATGAATTTGAAATTTGTTTATCTGTATACTGTAATAACTAAAAAAAGTTAAAGGTGAGTTTAAAGTTCACTTTAAGTATGGTCACCTTTAACTAAACCCAAGTTTAATGGCAAGTTCGTTAGTTTTTTGTTACTTGCAAAATACATACACACCCTAGTACTGTGTATGCTTATTTTATTCCTTTAGCTAAAGTTAACTTTAACTAAACACCTAAGTTTAACGGCGAGTTGTAATAATGACCCTAAGAATGATTTCCTCAGAATTAAGTTCAAAATTAGCCTAATAAAGAATTTACAAATCGATCCGTAATCGCCGTGGTCTAGTAGATAATATATCGGCTTAATAGACGAGAACCCGTCTTTCAAACCCCAACACAGTTATCTCAAGCAAAACGACATAAAAAAATATTTCATCGAGAGACTTCATCTCTGTAGTTTAAAACATCAGTCATGCAAAACATCGAGTATAGCTTCGGCTGTGTGGCACGTAGCGCTGTCCTGTTGGAACCAAATGTTGCCAATATCCTCCACTTCAATTTTTGTGTACAAAAATTCGTTCAACATAGTGCGATAACGATCGCCATTAACTGTAACGGCCACTTCTTGCTCATTTTCAAAGAAAAATGGCCTAATTATGCCTCTGGACAAAACTTCGCATCAAACAGTGACTCGTTTTGGGTGCGTCGGCTTTTAAATGTACGCCTGCAGGTTATCTGTCTCCCAAATGCGTCAATTTTACTTGTTTACATACCCGCCTAGATCAAAATGAGCTTCATCTGAAAAGATAATTTTTTTTTGCCAAAATCGGCATCTCTGTAAGTCGATCGTAGGCCCACTTAGCGTAGCAAAAACGCGTATCCGCAACCATATTCGTTGAGAGGAAGTATAAAACTAATTATCTGTCAAATCAGACATGAGCTAAGTGTTACCATTCACGAAATAAGCATTAGTTGAAAAAAAAACGTTAGATGGCGGACCCGGTACAAACAACAATAACGTAAACAATATGTTTACATTTATAGAGATTTCGCAAAGACAAAGTCATTCTCCTTCAAAAGTATTCATCAGACTGTTTACCCTGCGATATTAAAGCCAACATAATGCAAACAACGGAGTCAGTAAAAATTCAGTCAATCTTGTGCGAAGACGCATGCGTGTGAAGAGGATAAACGTGGTTTGAAGATTTCCATTGTAAAGATCTAACAAACAATTATTAGTGTTTTCAGAGAAGAGTGTAAAGGAGATTAACAAACAAAGCAAATTGTTGTTGTTTACATCAAGTTGTGAATAGTGGTATACGGCATTGTGCGAACAATAAGGAATTCATCTGAAATTTAACACAAACTAATTTTTATTTTATTTGCAATCTAAACATTTTTAAAATGTAAATGCGTAAAAATATTTTAATTTTTTTTGTTTTATGAAACCAGCACTCAGGGGATGGCCCCTCATGCAATGCATTGTGCAGGTTTTTGGAAAATATGGAAAGAGGGAAGATGCGAATGGGAAGGAAATGAGTTGCTGCTAGGTGACTATAAAATGGCCAGTGCTATACCTTCACCATTAGGCAGTCTACAACAATCGTCCCCAAGAAGTTCGCAGAGACCCCAATTTAATTGAGAAAACTAAGCGTACTTTAGGTTGCACATTAATTGGAGTTATAAATGGAGTGTTAACTGCAAATATGTGCTAACTTGGTGTCCACCACTGTGTATATCTGTACTCATTTTACAAGACATACAGTGTGTTTCCTTTCAACATTAATTCATAATATTCCGGCATCTCCACAATGTGAATGTAGACGACACCCATAACTATCTATCGATAACTTTAGTTAGGCAGTCACTATTTTATTTCTGTTCTTTTCTTCATTTTCCCTTTTTCCACTTTCACTGGGCCTTCAATTACACAAGACTACATTCGTGATTTTTTTTCTTCCTAATTTTTCTTGAGGTCTTCCCCGTAGAAAGGCTGTTGGTGATAATAACAAGGGAAGGGTTGCAGCATACATTCCCTCTCATAATATTCCTTCTAACCTTACATTTGTAAACTAATTTATTAGATGAGACAACAATACATAGACAATTTATTTTATGAAAGATTGACCCAAAAACAATATGAAAACAAAAAATATTTCAAATAACATCCCCTTCCTAAAGCTTCAACCCGGCTACATCTAACAAATGACTGGAGGCCATCAGCAAAATTTATTGTTTGATTATGTGTTTCAACAAAACTTTTTACGACATGTTAACACTTTTCTTCAGTGTCTGCTAGGAGGACAATGAGGGAGTAGGGTTGAAGGTTAACTTATAACAATTGAGTTAAGAAAGTGAAATTTTTAGGTTAGGAATGAAAGTTTTCTTTGAATATCTTATTTCGTAGGAAATATAAAACGATTATCATAAACGAATACAATTTTATCGAATTGTTACAAATTAGAATGAAAACTTTCTTTTACTGGTTTGGCCATAGTTCCAGATTAGCAATTAGCATTCATAGCATGTAGGCATTATAAGTGGCTATAAGCATCTCAAATCGCACAGTGAGTTTGATTTAAAATGTTTATTTGGATAAGAGAAAGCACATTCGTTAAGAGATAAGAGCGGGCATTCCACAATGCAACCCTGTGCTAAGTTACGTGGCAAAAGTTTCTGAACTATGCTATAAAATGCTCACCCATTCCATATTATCTGCAGTTCTGACCTTAAAGAAAGAGAATGGTTTCCAATGCTGAAACAATCTTATATGAAGTCGTCGTTGTCTAGTAGGTAGTGTGTTGCCTTATTAGACGTAAAGCCAGGATTCGTGTCCCTGGTCAGGCATCAAAATGAAATATTAAAAAAAGTATTGCTTCAGAGATTTCCTCTTAACAGATTTCTGGTAAAAACTCTAAGAGAAAATAAATCTGTCGTTAGGAGTCGACGTTTAAACTGTAGGTCCTGCCACTCACGTGTAGAATTAATGCACACAACATGAGTGGTGTTAGAAGCTAGGCCAATGCTTACGTCATTGGACATTACTAAATGGTTGTAATGCCAGGCTTACAACCCAGTTTTTCAAACCACCGATGTTGTGTTTGTTAATTTTCTTCCGGCGACTCTGAATGACAGATTTAAGAAGGTTTTCATAGCAATTTTACTGCCTCACAGAGTCTTTGCCAGAAGACAGACGGTTGAAATGAAGTTGGCAAAAGAAAATATTTTTTTTAATTTATTTTATTCGAGTTATTGGATATAAGGTTTGAACTGTTTGAGCTGTTGGCTAGTAAGGCTACTAACTTCGAGCTTAAGGCGACTGTGGCTAGTTTCTCAATGGAATTTATATGTGTAGCCTAAGCGAAAAAGTCAAATATATTTCATAGGCCATTCGCCCCTATGCTTAAGGTCATTGTCCTGCCCAAACAACCATTAAATTGGCGTATATCCTTAATGCAAAATTTGGAGGCAAGAGGCTCCTTTTCAACGACTTATGCCGTTGGATGCAGTTCCGCTGAGGAAGAGGAGACTGTTGTTCACTTTCTTTATCTGTGCCCGTGTCTGGCTAGGTTCCTTCCATTCCATGTTAGCTTAACGGAGCTGTCATCTATTGACATCTAGGATATAGCTTCGTTCATCAAACTTTCTGGCAGGTTTTCCAATGCGGGGTAGTCGTGTTTTTGTTGTGCAGCCCTAGCGCTGACCAACTTTTTCCTTTTCCCTGATTTCGGTGGAACTTGGTTAGTACAGGAACTGCGTTCACCTGTGGCATCACAACGGGTTGCTATGCGTGCTCAAGTGAGCTTTATGATATCAAAGCTACCACTTCGACCTAACCTAACCTTGGAGAATTTTCACCAAAAAAACTTTGATTTAATAAACCCTTAAGACGATATAGTGGACCCAGATCACCCATACATACGTACATACGTCCATACATTACAACCCTTTAGTTAGGATTACAACCTACCTTCTTTCATAAGCCATGTTGTAAGTGTAAATTTTATATCCCGCCGCTTGACTTACAGTTTAAAGTTAACTCCGAACGGTAGTTTTTCCTTTGAGGAACTTTTCATAGCAATTTTTATTTATTCGCAGGTTCTTTCTAGAAATCATGTTATATACACGAGCTAAAGTTTTTTTTTTCTTTTTTGAGAAGTTTTCATAGCAAATTTTATTTATTTTCGGAGTATTTGCCAGAAATCTACTGAAAGGAAGTCGCCGAAGAAGTGAGAAGCTAGGTTGTAATCCTGACTATGGGATTGCGGTGACCAGTTATGTATGACATAGATTTGAATAGAGTGACTCGTCTGACCAAATATTATTTCGCCTTTGGTACTTACTTTTTAACAACTCTATTTGAAGTCGCCGTAGTCTAGTAGATAGTGTGTTGGCTTATTAGACTTAAAGCCAGGGTTCGAGCCCCAAGCCAGACATCAAAACAAAATACAAAAAATATTTCTTCGGCGATTTTTCTCAGCAGATTTCTTGCAAAAACTCTGAGAGTAAATATAATTGCCATGAAAAGTTCCTCAAAAAAATCTGTCGTTCGGAGTCGACTTTAGACTGTAAGACCCGCCACTAATATGGATAAAATTAACACACACAATATAAGGCGTGTGAGAAATTAGGTCAATAATCCTGGCTGAAGGGTTGTAATAACCAATTATCTTTGTATGTATTGATTTGAAGCATTAGTGTACCTATTATTTTTTACATCAGTGCACTCAAATTGAAAATATGAACGCCAAATAAACCAAATTGAATTGATAATAAATGCTAATCCATGTGTAAAGTGTAATTGATAACGTAAAGCCTTAATAGAATTAACAGGTGATTAAAACGCATAACAACTTACGCTTACAAATTACAATAATCCGTTAAAATTATTTAAAATGATAATGAAAACAATGTAAACACATAGTATGTATTTAAATAGATACACAATCCCACTTTCCTCCTTCTCATAACATATTTTCCTAGTTCCAAACCAATACAAGTAGGGGCCAACCCCTGTGGTTTGCCCGTAAAAAAAAAATTACGTAAAGTATTGTACGTATCGTATAGTATCTTAAGAGCGTTTAACCACAAATTTAAGCCATTTACATGGCTTAAGCAAATACTAGGCGAGGAAAGAAGAACATGATGTGAATGTAAAAGAAAATCAAGTAGAAGGTAAACACATTAGCAGCTCTTTCTTTAACCCCCTCCCCCCTTTTTTCGTAATTTTTTGTCTAGTTTTCTGTTTATAAAAATATTTTGTATGCATTTTACAGGAGCTCTTCTTTTTACTAAAAAAAAAACAACAAAAATTTCTCATAATTTTCTATTTGCTTCGTTGTGTTGGTTATTTGCCATGTTTTACTCGTACAACAAATAAACTTACGAGTGTGCCTGTGTGTGTGTGTATCGATAAACTCTTGATTTAATGTTTGCTTAAGCAGAAGTTTTCTTTCTTTGTGTTTGTGAATATCAATGCAAAGAGAATCTTCTCCTCATGGTCTTTTAAGTCTGAGATTTATTTGTACAAGTACACCCTGTTTTTCGCTCTCTCTCTCTCTCTCTCTCTTTTCTTCTGTATGCAAATTATGTGTAAAAATGTTTCGTTTTACAGACTTTGTATGTGAATTTTCTTTTTTTCTTTCTCTTCGTATATCTCTTGTTAATAAGTTTAAGATAAATTTTATAATAAAAACAACAAGAAAAAAAGATGAAATTTTTATTGCTTCTACCATTACATTAACATTAGACAGTTTTTCGGGGTGTTTTTTCGTTTGCAATTTTAAATGATAATTTGAGTGACAAAAGCTAGAGCTTTTTTTTAAATGGTACTCGTTATATACACTGAGCGGCATATGTGAGTCAACTACCACTATAATTTTTATTTTTGTTTTAACATTTTATAAGTAAGAATCAAACGTTTTTATTTTTAGAAATTTATTCGTCTATTCTCATTTACTTTTCTCGACATTCTTAGAAAATGATTTATTTCAGTGGTGTTTACACACTTTTGGCACTCAGTGTAAATTATTTATTTTATTGGCATTTTAAGTCGAACGTTTCCATAAATATGTAAGTAATAAAAAACAATTTGTTTATTGGCGATGCTAAAGGCAAAAGTCAGACAAAATGCGATAAAATTTAAAAAGGTGTGGCTTTCTTACCTACTAGGTTGTATTGCTATTGGATCACGGATTCCCAAACAGGTTTCCTTATTGTCGGACGTTGCTTAAGACCGGAGATATAGACGATGAAACTAACTTCTTTTCAAAATTAGAAAAAAGGAAGATAAAATCGAACAAAATTCGATAAAAAAGGACCTAATGGAGAAAATGGACCAAGTGAACTGGATAGGTATTTAATCAAGGATTCCAGAACAGGTTCCCTTATGATCGGACGTTACTTAAGACCGAAGATGGAGACAATGAAACTAACTTCTTTTTTCAAAACTAGCAAAAAAGATTTAAATCGGCCAAAATCGAATAAAATAAAACAAAATCCGATAAAAAAGAACCTAATGGAGAAAATGGACCAAGTGAACTGGATAGGTATATACTCAAAGATGCCAAAACAGGTTTGCTTATGGTCGGACGTTACTTAAGACCCAAGATATTGACGATGAAACTTACTTTTTTTGTTTTAAAATTTGCAAAATGAAAATACAAATCAAACGAAATCGGATAAAAATGGACCTAATGGCCTGGATAGTCATATTCCCAAGGATTCCAAAAAAGGTTTCCTTACGATCTGGCATTACTTAAGACTGGATACATAGCCGACGAAACTATGTTTTTTTTTTTTTGAATAAGAAAAATCAAATAAAAAGAATTGGCTAAGTGGGAGGAAATGTACCTAGTGGTCTGGTTAGCCATAGTCTAAAAGTTACGAAAGGCTTTATTTGCCACAGAAGGCAATTGTTTTCCTCAATTGAGAAAAGAAAATTCTCTATAGAAAGTAGCGAAAATGGTCAGTATATTACGTTTTTTCCTTCCTTTTTTTTTAGCGATAACTTGCATTTTTCTGGTCGTTGATTTGCATTTTTCTGGTCGATGACTTGCATTTATTAGTCGATGACTTACATTATTCTAATTGATGACTTGCCTTTATTGGTCGATTACTCGCACTTTTCTGGTCGATGACTTGCATTTATTGGCCGATGACTTACATTATTCTAGTTGATGACTTGCATTTATTGGTCAATGACTTGCACTTTTCTGGTCGATGACATGCACTTTTCTCATCGATGACTTGCACTTTTCTCGTCGATGACTTGCACTTTTCTGGTGGATTACTTGTATTTTTATGGCCGAAGAGTTGATTTTTTTATTACATTGTAAATACCATATGGCGTGTTTAAAATTTTAATGAATTAAAACATATGGCCCCATAAGAACGTCTACTAATATATCGTGGCCTCTATAAGACATAAAACGTGTTCATTGTTTGCCTATAAATAATATAAAGAGCTTTGAGATGATCATCGATTTCATTGGATTACATTGGATATGGCGAAATAACGATTAAATTTTAACAACTAATTGGTAAATTTTCATGGGTACTAACTGTATAACGAAAGACTTCATTTGCCTGAAACCATAACATTAAAATGGTGGAACAGAATTATGTTTACCGCTTATTAACCATTATTTTTAGCATATTTTAGCCAATATTTATTAGCATTTTTTTGTTTTTACGACATTCATTCACATGATGAATCGTAAATAATATGCCCTGCAGCAGTGCTATTTTGTTTCTTTGGGATGACTTTATTTCATTAGCAGGCAAAAGGCAGAAAAAAATTTGGTCATAATGATGAATAATTTTTCTCTATTCGTATACATATTTGTGCCACGGGTTGTAATAAATGTTTATGGGGCTTATATTCCGTATATAACTGATGGGTAGATTTAATACAAATATTTTTAAATTTTTATTCGTGTTTTTGTTTTTGTTGTTGCCTCTGTTTTTTTTATGTATTCATTGAAATATATTGTTCCTAGTCATTAAAATGTAAAAATCATGTTATCCGAAGGATTACAGTGCATCAAAGGCAATGTATTATAATGTTTTATTATACGAATGTTTTTAACACTAAACCTACCGATACTTCATGGTATTCCTATTCCTACCCCCTTGCGGTACAAAATTTAACAAAAGAGGAGTAAATCTTGAAAAAAACACATTCCATGTATTTTGTAATAAAAGTCGTAAAGGCAAATGGCGATGTGATAATGTTATTTTCAAGAAATTCTAACAAGAAGTTCAAAATGGGTCATTTGACCCGTCCATGGTGGGTTTAGTGTTAATTAAAAATTTTTTTTATTATATCAACAGCAAAAGCACACTATGCAGCAAAATAAAAAAATTAAATACACCCGAGTAAATATCTACAGTGTGCCTGATATGTATTGCAGCCAACTTCAGGTTGTTATCATTTGTAAACCGCTCGCTTGACAGCTGACAGATTTATTCCAGTGACAGTTCATTTTATTATTTACAAGCTTTCAAAAGCATTTTCGATCTATTGCATTAAGAAAAAAAGTTGTTCGTGATGGAATTCAGGCGTGATAGTGTGATTGCTTCATATTTGGCTGGAAAACCACCACAGGTGGCTATCGTTAGAGCTTTCCAGCATTTAAATGTGAATAAATGTTTTCTATCTCGTACCATTGCTCGTTACTGTGATACTGACAGTGTTGCATTGCGTCAAAACAGTGTACGAAAACGGTAATAACACCAGCAATGATCCGAAAAGTGAAGGCCGGATTTGATCAAAATCCACGCTGCAGTGTTGGAAAAATTGCTAGTGAGCTGAACATATCGCAAGAACGGATGCAACACATATTGAAAAATGAGCCTTGGGCTAAAGCCATTGAAGTTCCAAAAAGTGCAAGAGCTCACTGATGGACAAAAAAAAGTTAGACTGGAAAGAGCCAAAGAGTTACTTTGCTTGCACGAAAATGGCCAGTTACAGAATATGGGTTTTTCCGATGAGAAGCCATTCCAAATTGAGCAGTTTGTGAACAAACAAAATGATAGGGTTTACTTGCCAAAGAGGTCCAGCTGAAAATTTACACTTGCGATTGGCCACTAGAACTCAAGCGCGGCCGATGGTAATGATCTGGGCCGCTGTAACGGCCAATGGTCGCTCCCCGCTCGTATTCATCGGCCGTGGGAAGAAAATAAATGCCGAATATTATCGGGAAAATATCTTAAAGACAGTATTGAAGCCCTGGGCAGACAAACATTTCGACCGCAGACCATGGACATTCCAACAGGACTCAGCAACACCGCGCTCAGCACGCGTCACCAAGAATGGTTTAAAAAGGAAGTTCCTCGCTTCATTTCTACCGCACAATGGCCACCAAAATCTCCGGATCTCAATCCGATGGACTTTTGCACCTGGAGCATTTTGAAGAGTAAGGTTCTCACTAAAAAGTACTAAAGTGTCGATCATCTCAAGGAGGCGCATCGCCGGAAATGCGTCAAAATACCGCAGAGCAACTTTCGTCCAGCTTGTGATAGCTTTGTTGGCCGTTTGAAGGCCATAATTCGAGTAATCCAGAAATTTGTGCGTGCAGTTTTCGTCAAATAAAACAAGTTTGGAAGGTTCGAGAAATATAAAAGAAATGGTATTTTTGAGCTCTACTCAACTAACTGAACAACGTGGACTATGTAGTTACTCGGGTATATTTTCACTGTCGCACTGTGTAATTAATCTGCATTGTAAATTGTTTACGGCTTGTAAATTACTATGATTAAGCAAGATTGTTGGATAACTCCTTTTCTTTTATGTATAGGGTGGAGCATTTAAAAGTTTAAATTTAAAAATACAATAATTACAAAACAAAAACGGTTTGAAATTTTTCTAAATTTATTTTGTTGGGCATTAAATTAATTTTTTTTTTAAGTCTTTATTAAATTCTCTAATAATAATCACCTACCTTTCTCGGCAAATGATGGCAATAGTCCTGTAGTGCATGATTAGGATGATATTATAGGTTGATTGCTGGTCTCTAGAAAAAAATTAGAAAAAGAAAACTTATTTAAAATGTCTTATTCTTACAGTAATGGCAATAAACCTTAAGCAATTAATCATTTTTTTATTTACGTAATAAATTCCAAATATATTTAGAAATACTTATGCTTTAATATCCATCAGCTGTTTTCTACTTTTAGGCTGGCCTTGTAATTGAATTTCATATCATACCTTAAGGAGATTTTTATAGAAATCGTTTATAAATTCTAGTATTAAAGTATAGAGTGAATCATTTAAAAATTTAAATTTTAAAATAAAAAACGATTTGAAATTTTTTTCAAAATTATTTTGTTTGTGTGTGAAGTTCAATTGTTTCGTTTCGAAATGGAATATGGGGTAGTATGTCAGCAAAGGCATCTCAAATGTGATCAAGAGTTCTTTGGCCCGCTACGATAACGTCAGCCTTAAAGATTTATTCAAGTGTTAATCTTGTTATACTATCAGTATTCTTTCTGATAATACGGCCAATGTGTCTCCATTTCCTACGTTTTTACTTGTGTTATTATGGGGTTATGGGGATATTATTAAGCCAGAATCATGGTATTAGTTAGCGTAACTAAAACTAAAGTGGCAAGTATACAGTAATTCCTTGCATACACAACATATGATGCCGTATCTCCCCAATGGTATCACGAATGTTGCCCTTCAAATGGTTTCTCGGTCTAACACTTTCCTTTAACGGCGACACGCAGAAAATTATCCAACAGAGTCAAATTGCAGCTTCTTGACAGCCAATTGACATTACCATTTCGACTCATTAAACGGCCATCAAACTTTTAACATAATAAATCGATTGTGGCATGAGAAATATGGCAAGTTTCACCATTCTGCTGAAACCAAACATCGTTCACATCAATGCCATGCAGAACGAATACAAAAAAAAAAATCGGCTATCATGGTGAGACTGACCATAATGGTTTTGTCGTCTTAATATTCAAAGAAATATGGGCCAATGATGCCTCTGCTCTATGAGCCACTTGTACCAAACAGTTACATGCAATGGGTACATTGGCATCTGTAAGACTATATGTTTGTGATTTTGTAACTTTTCAAAATTCGAATAAAAATTGTTTTGTTCCCATGTCCAGAATTAAAAAAAAAAATACCGTAATTACCGAGACTCGAAAGTGTTTTAGCCAAGTTCATTCAACTGCAATTATTTAAAACTTAAACTTATCTGTGGTTAATGATGATACTTTTCTTGGTTGCTTTTGATCCTTAAAAATCAATATTTTTCGAAATTAAATGTTTGAATATCCTTTTTTCCCCAACTTTTTGCATTAAAACTTTTTATCTTTCAATCCTTAAATAAGTTATTTTCTTTTTCTTCCACAAATTATAAAAGAATTTAACTTTACTGGTTCAATAAAAAAAAGTACACTCAATGAGAACACTGAGCGAGAACACTGAGTTTTCTAACTAAGTTTTAACAATTTAAGTGAAAAAGGATTATAAGGATAATGGAAGAAAAAAGTTTTGCTTTTAAAAGGAAAAGAAAAATAAATAACAAGCCAAATCTAGGCAAATATGTAGGCAGAAGGGGAAGGATACCTTATATAAAAAATAAAATCTCGACTTTTTTTAGTTTGTTAAACAAATTATGCAAACAATTAACACTTGTCTTACACATTATATTCAAAAAAAAAAAGCAGAAAAAATTAAATCCCTACTTAAGTCTTTAATACCCTCCAGGAATTTTAAGTCAACTTTCAAACAATAAAACATTTTTTGTACTCTCTTTTGAACCCTCAAAATATTGTTGAAAAGAAAAGAAGAATATAACGTATAAAGTTTGTAATTATGACCACAAAAATGTGGATCAATAAAAACGAAAAAAATGCCAAAAACCTCCTAGAGAACAAAGGGTAAAGTTTTGGGAAGAAGGCTTATGTCCTTATATAAATACAAGGACATAAACGAAAACCTATGCTGCTATGCAACTGAAGGACATAAAAAAAATATGTCTAAGATGTTAACATTCGATTAATTGAGCACAATATTTAGTGTTCAGGCATAATAATGTATGCAATTCAGCTTACTCAATATTCATTTCATAGTTGGTAAACAACAACAACATTGTTTTTATTTTGGTTGTTTTTTTAGTTTATTAGTGTTTGTTCGTCATTATTGACATTTGAGTTGTCAAAGTTGTCAACAGAAAGTTTTCGGAAAACTGTAATATGCTCACTAAACACACTTACGACAGTGTTGCATTTTATATTTTAATCAGGGTGTCGGATATATAATGCAACAAAGTAAAGTGCAATATTTTCTTAATTTTTTCTTTTAATTTTATTCTTCAAAAGCAAAAAATGTTGGAAAAGAAATCAAATTTAGAATCAGTTTAGATTTGTTCGAATTGGCCACCTTTGGTACGAATTATGGTCTTCGAACGGCCGACAAGGCCATGACTGGCTGCACGAAAGTGGCTTTGCAGTATTTTGACCCATTCCCGGCGAAGTGTCGTTTTGAGATGATCGACATTTTAGTATTTGTTAGTGAGAACCTTATTCTCCAAAATGCCCACAGGCGTAAAAGTCCAACGGATTGAAATCTGGAGATTTGGGTGGCCATTGTGTGGTAAAAATGAAGCAGGGAACCTCCTTTTTAAGCCATTCTTGGTTGACGCGTGCTGAGTGCGGTGGTGCTGAGTTCTGTTGGAATGTCCGTGGTCTGCATCTGAAACAAAGCGCTATAATTTTTTATTTTTTTTTTAATTTTATTCTTCAAAAGCAAAAAATGTTGGAAATGAAATCAAATTTTAGAATCAGTTTAGATTTGTTCGAATTGGCCACCTTTGGTACAAATTATGGAATTCAAACTGCCGTCAAAGCCATCACAGGCTGCACGAAAGTGACTCTTCGGTATTTTGGCACATTTCCGGCGAAGCGAACAGATGATCGACACTTTGGTATTTTTTAGTGAGAACTTTACTCTCCAACGGATTCAAGTCCGGAGATTTTAACCCATTCTTGGTTGACGCGTGCTGAGTCCTTTTGAAATGTCCATGGTCTGCGACCGAAATGTTTGTCTGCCCAGGGCTTCAATACTATTTTTAAGACATTTTCTCGAAAATATTCGACATTTATTTTGACCCCACGAGCTAGGAGCGACCATTGGCCGTTACGGCGGCCCACACCATTACCATCGGCGGCGCTTGAGTTCTGGTGGCCAATCGCAGGTGTATATTTTCAGCTGACCTCTTTGGCAAGTAAACTCGATCATTTTGTTTGTTCACAAACTACTCCATTTGGAATGGCTTTTCATTGGAGAAAACCAAATTCGATAACTGGCCACTTTCGTGCAAGCAAAGTAACTCCTTGGCTCTTTCTAGTCTAACTTTTTTTTGTCCATCGGTGAGCTCTTGCACTTTTAGGGATTTCAATGGCTTTAGTCCAAAGCTCATTTTTCAATATGTGTTGCATCTGTTCTCCCGATATGTTCAGCTCACGAGTAATTTTTCTACCACTGCTGCAAGGCTTTCGATCAAATCTGGCCTTCACTTTTCGGATCATTTCTATTGTTGTTACCGTTTTATTCGCCTACTTTTTGGACGCAATGCAACACTGCCTGTATCACGGTAACGAACAATGGTACGAGAAACAAGAGATTTTTTCACATTTAAATGCTGGAGGGCTCTAACGATAGCCACCTGTGGTTTCACACTATCACGCTTGAATTCTTTTTTTTCTGAATGCAATAAAACAAAACGTTGTTGTAAGCTTGTAAATAATAAAATGAACTGCCATTGGAATAAATCTGTCAGCTGTCAGACGAGCGGTTTACAAATGATAACAACCTGAAGTTGGTTGCAATACATATCAGCCACCCGTAAGAATTTGCGTAATTATTGTATAATTATTAATTAAAACTTTATATGAAATATTGAGCTCAATAATGACATTTAGTGCGATTTATGCAATATATGAACAACACATCGTGTCCAGTGGATTCTAAAAGGATAAGCACTTGATATCAAATGATTTGAACAGTCGGTATGGCCTTTTACATGATCAACAAATTAACACACATACATAACTGTACATAATTGCTTATTACAAGCCTTCAGTTAGGATTACAACCCTGCTTTTCACACCATTTATGTTATCTGGAGGATTTGCAGTTTAAAATGGACTCCGAACGAAAAATTTTTGAGGAACTTCTCACGGCAATTTGATTTACTCTCAGTCTTTTTGCCAGACATTTTTCAGCTTACCTAACCTAACCTAATTTGAGAGTATCTTTAGATACAACATTGGAAGTTAGTCTGTCGTTAGCTGACAATTGTAAACTGCAGGTCCAACCGCTCGTGGATAAAATTAACATTCGCAACCTGGGTGATATGTAAAGCTATATGGTAATTCTAACTGAAGAGGAGTTATAATAATTATGTATGTCCTTGATCCGCTCAAGAAATTGCGGAAACTTAATATTTCAGTATTTAGTGTACTTTACCAAGTGTAGTGTATAACAGTAGTTATAACTTCTACTGAATGAAGGTAAAATTCAATACAGTAAGACCCCGCTTCAGTATTACGTGGTAGTATTGGGATTCCCCTAAATTGCGCATTGTATTGATACTTGTGGTATACTATATAGCGACGGTGTATACGATGTAACTTTTTCAAAGCCGTTTTGTTATCCTGTTCAGACCGTCTCTTTTGACGTTGTTAAGCGGGGTCTTACTGTAATTTTTGATTTTCTTTTAAATCTACAATTTCATTATGATGCTTCATTTGCTATCCTAATTTCCTTTGTGTTCATTTTTTTCTCTGTCAGATGGATTGTTTGTTTTTATGGCACTTTAAGTCAATTTTTGTATTTTTTTTTACTACCTTTTGGCCTTAATAGGCTGATAAGATTGTTTCCTGCTACTACAGTCTACTACCCCCCTCCCCCACCTTTTGTTTACACTTTTTTTCTCACAAAAAACCTGAAAACAAATTGAGCCATTATGTGTAAGAAATTTATTGGGAAATATTTCATTTGAAATCGAATACCGTAATTTATTGTCTATTTTCCTTGTAAAATAATCCGTTTGTTTACCGTTCGTCTAGGAAACACTTGATAACATTTGAAATGTAAAGTCAAAAATTTCTAATTAACCCTCTAGAGATGTTAAGAAGAATAACAACAACAATAACAAGTTACAAATTGATACAATATGAAAAAATAATTGCCTCAAGTCCGAATTACAGTTGCTGTTAAAATAGATAGGCGAGCAAAGAAGAAAAGAAAAAAAGTTGTAGTAGGAGGAACCCCCTTCAGTTATTGGTCAAGGTTGAGTATTTTAATTTACGCATAAAACGCTGTGTTTTTCCGCTAAGGAGGAGTAAATGTACCTAACCGCACCATAGGGGAAGTCGTCACTATCCCCTGTATGTGCTGCCCTCACCCACTAAATTTTCCCGTTTTCATTTGGACTCTTTATGCCCACTCCGAAACTACTGTAGTATTACTTCGAAGTGGAATCCTTTGGGCCATTTAGCCCCTTTACATCCATATCCGTGTCCGAATTGCGCAACAAGATCTGAAAAAGTCGTGTTATCTTGCCCATTCTAAGCAGATTTTTACAAAAATAACCGTGTCCAGCTAACAGCTGTGTTAAGTCGTAATTGACCTCACTAAATTTACTCTCAATCCAACGTGTAATATCTGGAAGAAGTTTTGCCGGTCATTTCTCTGGCCAGCATTGTATGGTTCGGTTTCTGGCACCCACAACATTAAACGCTGTATTAGAAATCACTGTATTAGCATCACCGTCGATTTGAACCATATATTCTCCCTAATAAGCCAACACATTACCTATTAGGTTATGGCTTTCAGAAATGCTTCTTCAGTGATGAGTGTCTCTACGGTGTGTATGAAGGGCCGCAGTGTCATCTTATGGATCATTACCTCGGAAATTGCAAGGCTTCCACCAAAACAATGTAGACACTTGTAACTTTCAAATTACCCGTAAGGCTTACATCATTTGTAGGTGCCAAACAGAGTTTTATACAACCGTAACCTATGTTGAAGTCGCCGTGGTCTAGTGGGTAGTGTGTTGGCTTATTAGACAAAAGGCCCGGGTTCGAATCCCAGGTCAGATATCAAAATGAAAAATATTTCTTCGGCGACTTCCTCTCAGCAGATTTCTGGCAAAGACTCTGAGATTAAAAATTGCCATGAAAAGCTTTTCAAAAATCTGTCGTTCGGAGTCGACTTTAGACTGTAGGTCCCGCCACTCTTGTATAAAATTAACCCACACAACATAAATGGTGTGAGAAGCTAGGTCATAACCCTGACTGAAGGGTTGTAATGCACAATTATGTATGTATGTGTTAGCATCACTGGTTGAAGTAAATAATAACGTCATTGCCTCTATAATCCAGCATCAAAGTGTTGTGCATAGAAAATTAATTCCTAGAATTTGATTCACTTTTGAATTTGAATTTAAATTCACTTTCAGAAAACCTTCATTTCCTCTTGTCGCTTTCTTGGAAGCTTTAAGTTCTTTTTGAAGTCCCCTTTGAAAGTTTTTTATGATTGACATTTCTTACCCCTCCCCCGCTTGCTTCTATAACTTGTTGCTTTGACTTCCAGGAATTATGTTTTTTTTTCCTTTGAATATTTCACTTTCTTTTATTATAAACGCTACTCAACCATTTCATTTCTAAGTCTACAACACTTATCAACACCTACTCTTTCAAAATCCTTTCCAATCCTTCTTGTTGATAAATCCAGTGAAATATGACAATCATTTTATCATTTTGAATGCCTTTTTTCGTCCAAAAGAATGAAAGAGAAAGAAAGATATTCAAACTTTATTTGACATTGATTTAAAGTAGATATGCATGAAAAGGCAAATATTTGATAAGACATGCATACATTGAAACCCTTTTCCAAGAAAAAATATTGTCTTCGTTGTTTTGTATGAAACAGATTTGCAGGGAGTCTCAAATATTATAAGAAACACAGGTGATTACAGCCCTTCAGTCAGGATTACAACATACATACATACATAATTGGCCATTACAACCCTTCAGTCAGGATTACGACCTAGCTTCTCACACCACTTATGTTGTGTGCGTTAATTTTATACATGAGTGGCGGGACCTACAGTTTAAAGTCGGCTCCGAGCGACAGATTTTTGAGAAGCTTTTCATGGCAATTTTTACTCTCAGAGTCTTTGCCAGAAATCTGCTTAGAGGAAGTCGCCGAACCCGGGCCTTTTGTCTAATAAGCCAACACACTACCCACTAGACCACGGCGACAGCAATAGTTTTATGAAAATAGAAAATTCTGTTACATTGTTTGACATTAAAATAATAAAACAAAAACTACTAAAACAAAAACAATGAACTTGTTTACATGATTAACAAACAAACAAAAATATACCAACAACATCAGAATAAAAAAAGGGATAAACAAGTAAACAAACAGGCAACTACAACTCAGCAACGACAAAGTTAAACTACAATAACGTAAACAACGTAAATAAGCATACAACGTGATCAGTAAAAAATCAGTCAGTCTTGTGTGAAGATGCGTTGTGTGTGAAATGAATTATTTGACGCCTGCATTTTTAATGTCCTTGTATTTTTAAATTCTACTTTCTTAATCTTAAATACTGTCAAAATTTGGTTAAGACGTGCCGATTCGTTTCGAAGTTATAGGGAAAAATCTACTTAGAATGCACCTATAGTCATATCTCTCTTGAAAACTTTGAGAGCTCATAACTCAAAACCCACTTTTTCGATTTAGAATGAACGGAAGCGTCGAATTGTGGTTTCAAGATCTCCGTTGTAAAGATCTAACAAACAATTTTGTTTGTTTTCACGCAGAAAAGTATAAAAATGAATAGCAAACAAAGTAAATTATTGTTGTTTACATCAAGTTGTAAACAGTGGCACACAAAATTGTATGAACAATAATAAAATTTAATTAAAACTGAACATAAATTTATTTTTATTTTTATTTGCAATCTACGAAAGCTCATATTTTAAACGATTTTTAAATGTAAGAACATAAGAATTGCTTTTCACGCCATTAATTTCACCAATGACTTACATTTTAACGTCTGCACTGAACGACAGAGTTTTAAGAAACGTTTCATTCGCCGTGGTCTAGTAGGTAGAGTGTTGGCTTATTAGACGTAAATGTTCGAGTCCCAGGCTAGACATCAAAACAAAATACAAAAAGTATTTCTTAGGCGATTTCCTCTCAGCAGATTTCTGTCAAAAACTCTGAGAGTAAAAATAAAATAGCCATGAAAAGTTTCTCATAAAATCTGTCGTTCGGAGTCGACTTTAAACTGTAGGTCCCGCTACTCATGTATAAAATTAACACACACAACATAAGTGGTGTGAGAAACTAGGTCAATAATCCCGACTGATGGGTTCTAATGACCAATTATGTATGTAAGTTTCATGCAAATTTTGATTTTCTCTCAGAGTTTTTAATAGAAATCTACTGAGAGGAAGACGAGATCTCTGTTTTGGATTTTGGCCTCAATAGAGAGAATGATCAGAGTTTCTTCATAGTTTGAAACACATTGCTTTAGTCAGATAATCTTTCTGAACATCGAAAAAGAATAATCCCATTGAAACTAGCCCTTCTTTCGCTTAAGTTAGGTTATCGGTTAACTTGCCGTTCAGAGGCAAGTTTACTCGTTGGCAAATATGTTCCATTAGGAGGTAAATCCCCATGTCATAAACCATTAGTGGTGGATTTGAACCACCCCTAGCTCCGTGTGAAACAGGCCAGTTTCTTTGTAGCACGTTTGCCACCATTTCCAGATCCTCAAACGTTCTATCAATCAAAAATCGATGACGTTTATTCTGAAAGGTAGGGCCTTCGCATAAATGGTGTTGAACCGATTCCAATTTCATCACAGCTGCTACAGTAATTCTGGTGGGACAGACCAAGCTTGTCAGTAAAATATAGCGTTTTGTCCGTCTGAATTACTGTTCGAATGCGTAGTGGTTTTTTGTCGAACTCACATAGTTCAATGGTTCTCTCGCTGTCCACTGCTGGACACAAAAGTTTGAAATTCAGTAACCAGGTATGTTGGGTTCACCCACGATTTGTTGAATTCCATGATGCTTTTTCCAATTTGAGAAAGTATTAATGTATAGGTGACAATATAACAGGTGTCTTCTCCTGCTCATACATATTCGATTTCTTTGGTGGCACTTCGTCTGCTTTTTCGTTTCCCAGTCTTTATTGCTCAAGCGAGGCGGGTATTTGATGCGGGGATCTGCGAAAGTCGGCGAAGAGGACGACCTTGTTTGCGTTGGAAGGACTAACTCGAAGAAGCCCTGTGGTCGATTGATGGGATCAATTGGCATAGGAGAGCAAAAAGTAGAGGTTCGTGGAAGGATGTGTTACGGAAGGTCGAAATCCGATAATCGGGTTGTTAATGGCCAATTAAGTAAGTAAGTCGTTACTTAAACGTGTCTCATATGAAGAGGAAGTGTGAAACCTCCTCTAAAGAGATAATTTTTTCATAAGCTGAAGTAAACAGAATAGCAGCAGCTATTAGGTAGAAACAGCAACTTTCGGACGATGACAAATAGATCAAATGGATCAGTCTATACTATGGGAATTGGGTATGAAACATGCTACATCCTCTAATCTATACAAATACCGTAATCCCACGATTTACGTCGCCTCGATTAACGTTGTTTCGATTTACGTCGTCAAACAAATTTTTTGTTCCCGCTAACTTCAATTTGAGTCGTTTCAATTTACGTCGCCTTTATTTTGGTTCCAACTGCGACGTAAATCAAGGGATTACTGTAACTTTTTTAAGTTCCTTGTTAAAAATATTCGACTTTGTAGTATGAGCAACATGTAATTCGATTCACGTCGTTTCGATTAACGTCACCGGTTTTTTTTTGGAACCAACTGCAACGTAAATCAAGGGATTCCTATATCGGAAACAGTGATGTCAATATTGTTTGTTTTATACGATGCTGAGATTGTAGTCATATTTTCTTAGTGGGAGAGTCTCTATTTACTTAATTTAAGTCATCCCAGAACTGGATTCAACTCACTCTTATTAAAAAGACGCTGAACAATTGCAAAACTGATCAAACGTTCTTATATATCTAAAAACATAGGTTACATACATAATTGGCCATTACAACCCTTCAGTCAGGATTACGACCTAGCTTCTCACACCACTTATGTTGTGTGCGTTAATTTTATACATGAGTGACGGGAGCTACAGTTTAAAGTCGACTCCGAACGACAGATTTTTGAGAAGCTTTTCATGGCAATTTTTTCCTCTCAGAGTCTTTGCCCGAAATCTGCTGTGAGGAAATCGCCGAAGAAATATTTTTCGTTTTGATGTCTGACCTGGGATTCGATCCCAAGCCTTTTGTCTAATAAGCCAACACACTACCCACTAGACCACGGCGACTTCAACATAGGTTACGGTTGCATAAAACTCTGCTTGGCACCTGCGAATGAAGTAAGTCCTACGGTTAATTTGAAAGTT
Organism: Sarcophaga peregrina; assembly: GCA_014635995.1. Lineage (NCBI taxonomy): Eukaryota > Metazoa > Arthropoda > Insecta > Diptera > Sarcophagidae > Sarcophaga > Sarcophaga peregrina. Next base: position 80,653,566 of record CM025793.1, on the reverse strand, counting down.
ACAAGTGTCTACATAGTTTTGGTGGAAGGCTTGCAAATTTCGAGGTAATGATCCGTAAGATGACACTGCGGCCCTTCATACACACTGTAGGAATACTCATCACTAAAGATGCATTTCTGAAAGCCGTAACCTAATAGGTAATGTGTTGGTTTATTAGGGAGAACATATGGTTCAAACCTTGGCTAAGAGATCTTGATTATAATGAAATATTAAGACGGTCACTGTCGCTTAGCAGTCGTCTGTCTTCTTCTCATGAAAAGTCAAAAAACAAAAAATTCCTATGAAAAGTTTCTCAAAAATCAATTGCTCGAAGTGTCCATTACGTAGTGGATAACGCCACTTCTGAAAAAAAATTAACACACACAACATTAAGTGGTGGAAGAAGCTAGGTTCTAATCCCTAATAAAGGGTAATAACGACTATTTAAATAAGAATCTGAAGGTAATTATGATACCCTTTTCAAGGGCAAACCAACGATTCACGGTACATTTTAAACTTCCATGACTATGGCAACCAAAACAGATGGGCTGCCCGTTTATTGCTGGGGCCTAGAAGTTATTCACGACTATTATCTTACGCTACTTTTGTCAGAACTAATGGAGTTTCAATTTTTGTTTCTGTTTAACTTAGTGAGATTTAGAAAACTGGGAGCTTAACATAGAGATTGATGAGATGACCTACTGGGTGAATATGGTTGAAGGCAGTAGCCAGTGCTAAAAATACAAGTTCAGAATCACTGCTTTTAACAAACACAAGGATAACAACAAATGGAATATTATCTCAAAATGAAAGTCAACATGATAAATGAAATCAAAGCCGAAAATGTAAGAAAAAAAGTAGACAAAAAGTTGATAATTTCAAAGGATGTGATAATGGAATCAAGGAAAAAGCTGAGAAAGAGAAATTTTTAAACCTTAAAATAACATTCACTACGTATGTAAATATAAATCACTTACAATAAATGAAAGCGTAGCGACTAGCGATACTTCATTTACACACACAGTGAATGGTAAGTGACATGCCTCATGACAAACGGCTATCATTTAATATGACAAATTCGCTACGGTTTAGGGAATAACAGTTGCAGATGACATAAGAGTTGCAGATGTTATTGAACTAAAAATATATTCAATGTAAGCGATTTTGACACATTACAACGACTATTCACAAATGTAAAATATACATGTATACAGTGGCAGGCAAAAGTATATATACTCACACTTATTTAAATAAGAAATTGTGAGTCTCGTCACTTGAGGATAAAATTTAACATTGTCTACAGGGATGGTGTGTAAAAGTTAATTTGTAAACCTGGTTAAAGTCTTGTAATGTTGAATTAAATATGTAAGTAAACTTTTGTCAGCCACTGTAGTAATTTAAGCATGTTAAATAAATATTAGTTTTTCATATTTGTACAACGTTAATTATCACATCATAAATATAAAAGGAAACATTAGGATTTTTCGCCCCAAATTACAACACGATAATTACAACAACTTTACAACAAATATAATGGAAATGTATTAATGTAATCCCGACCATGCATAATTTATCTAGTTTCTAAATGAAAATTTTGTAATTAATTTAATGAACATTTCATACAAATAAACTCATTTGTACAGTCACTCACATGGCATTATCATACAGACATCAATTACTCTGCCGCGTATCCCATTTCCAAATGAGAATAAGAATGTTTCTTTAGACGTTTATTTGATTTTTCTTTCTTCTTTTTTTAATAGCAACTACCTAAAGACCGCTATGCTTCGCTAACCTCACATACAGTAAGACACCGCTCATCTCAGCCCTGCTTAACGCTACCCCGCTTAACGCTGCCCCGCTTTACGCTGCCCCGCTTAATGCTGCTCCGCTTAACGCCGCTCCGCTTAACGCTACTCCGGTTAACGTTACTCCGCTTAACGTTACTCCGCTTAACGCTACTCCACTTAACGGTGCTCTGCTTAACGCTGCTCCCCTTAACGCTACTCCACTTAACGCTGCTTCGCTTAACGCTCTTTAATTATTACGCTTTTGCACATGAAACGGTCGTGCACTAATCAAAACGGGTGCACTATTTAGCGACGGTTTATACTATGAATCTTTTTCAACGCTTAACGCTACTCCACTTAACGCTACTCTGCTTAACGCTACTCCTCTTAACGCTACTCTGCTTAACGCTACTCCGCTTAACGCTACTCCGCTTAACACTACTCCTCTTAACGCTACTCCTCTTAACGCTACTCTGCTTAACGCTACTCCGCTTAACGCTACTCCGCTTAACGCTACTCCGCTTAACGCTACTCCGCTTAACGCTACTCCGCTTAACGCTACTCCGCTTAACGCTACTCCGCTTAACGCTACTCCGCTTAACGCTACTCCGCTTAACGCTACTCCGCTTAACGCTACTCCGCTTAACGCTACTCCGCTTAACGCTACTCCGCTTAACGCTACTCCGCTTAACGCTACTCCGCTTAACGCTACTCCGCTTAACGCTACTCCGCTCAACGCTACTCCGCTTAACGCTACTCCGCTTAACGCTGCTCCGCTTAAAGCTGCCCCGCTTTACGCTGCTCCGCTTAAGGCTGCCCCGCTTTACGCTGCCCCGCTTAACGCTGCTCCGCTTAACGCCGCTCCGCTTAACGCTACTCCGGTTAACGCCGCTCCGCTTAACGCTACTCCGTTTAACGTTACTCCGCTTAACGTTACTCCGCTTAACGTTACTCCGCTTAACGTTACTCCGCTTAACGTTACTCCGCTTAACGTTACTCCGCTTAACGCTGCTCTGCTTAATGCGACCCCGCTTAATGCTACTCCGCTTAATGCTACTCCGTTTAACGCTATTCCTCTTAACGCTGCTCAGCTTAACGCTGTTTAATTATTACGCTTTTGCAAATGAAACAGTCGTGCCCTAACCAAAAGGGGTGCACTATATTGCGTCAGTGTATACTATGTATCTTTTTCACCGCCTTTTTGTTACTCTGTTCCAGAGATCAGCAACGAGTATTCAAAACGATGAGTAGATTCCATACTCATAATTTCCGCATTCGTACTTATTTTAATATGATACTCATACTACTCATACTCAAGTTTGAAAGTACTCGTTGTATTCATACTTAACAGTACACATGATGTTGTTGACTTCGACTCGTCTCTACTTGACATTTCCACGAAGCGCAAAATATGTATGATTCGCGTACGAGCACTGCAATACTCACAAGAAGATTGTGTGTATTTTACTTCTTTTATTGACTAAAAAAAAGTGCCTTTCTGAACATAGTATTACATTGTAAATCATGGAGATTAACAGAGTATGTACAAGAGATCAGCAACAAATATTCATAACGATGAGTAGATTCGAGTCATACTGATAATTTCTGATACTTATAGGCATTCATACTTATTTTAATGCCATACTCATACTACTCGTTGTCAAAGTTGGAAGTACTTGTCCTATTCATACTTAACAATACGCATGATGTTGTTCATTTCGACACTCAATGACTCAAAATATACACAAAGCACAAAATAAGTATGATTCGCGTACGAATACCACAATACTCACAAGAAAGTTGTATGTTTGCTTAACTTGTAATCTTTGTCTTTCCTTTCTTCTTTGTTTGTATATGCAAGAACAACAAAGGCTGTAGATTTTGATAAATGATTCGAATCACTCGAATCACTTACAATTATTATAAATATTTTTCTAAATTTATGAATCTGAATGAGGATAGGCATATAAATCAAACATATTTCGAATGTTGTGAGTTTGATGTCAACGTTGTACTCATACTCATTGCAACCTATACTTATAGATCAATATTGTAGCGACTACGAATGAATCAGAGTAGTTGAATTTCAATTCTGTTGTTTCACTCATACTCAAAATTGCATAAGTGGTTATGAGTAGCGGAAAAACGATTCATTGCTGATCTTTGGTCTGTTTCCTGAACTGTATTTTCCGAAGTCATAATCAAAGTACGAACGCATCTTTCCCACGTCACGGTTGATTTATTAGTTGTCATCAACGTTACTAGGTGTATATATATGTACGCTTTAAGTTGCTTCGTTTAACAGTGTTTCGTTTAGTGGTGGAACTTATTGGTTCGTATGCCCCGCGTTAACCGGGGTCTCACTGTATTCTTAATTTATTTCATCGAAACTAAACACGGATAAATATGATGATGAGGTAACTATGGTCTAATTGGCGTAATTAATGTTTCTCCTTTCTCGTTGCTAACATAGAAAAAATACTGAAAACGAGTTTTCACCATAATCGTATTCTCAGCAGATGGCCTTAGTTTTGAAGCCTAAGTTCAGAACCTTTTAAACTAGCCTTCGAAGCATTTTGTCTGCCAAGAATATGTGTGGCCTAGTTTTGTTGTGCTGAAATCGAATTGCTCTCCTATTTATCATGGGCAATCGTAGCCGCCGTATTCTAGTAGGTAGTGTGTTGGTTTATTAGACGTAAAGCCAGAGTTAGAGCCCCAGGCTAGACATCAAAGCAAAACACAAAAAGTATTTCTTCGGCAATTTCCTTTCATCAGATTTCTGGCAAAAACTCTGAGAGTAAAAAAATTTGCTATGAAAAGTTTCTCAAAAATACGCATGATGTTGTTCATTTCGACACTCAATGACTCAAAATATACACAAAGCACAAAATAAGTATGATTCGCGTACGAATACCACAATACTCACAAGAAAGTTGTATGTTTGCTTAACTTGTAATCTTTGTCTTTCCTTTCTTCTTTGTTTGTATACGCAAGAACAACAAAGGCTGTAGATTTTGATAAATGATTCGAATCACTCGAATCACTTACAATTATTATAAATATTTTTCTAAATTTATGAATCTGAATGAGGATAGGCATATAAATCAAACATATTTCGAATGTTGTGAGTTTGATGTCAACGTTGTACTCATACTCATTGCAACCTATACTTATAGATCAATATTGTAGCGACTACGAATGAATCAGAGTAGTTGAATTTCAATTCTGTTGTTTCACTCATACTCAAAATTGCATAAGTGGTTATGAGTAGCGGAAAAACGATTCATTGCTGATCTTTGGTCTGTTTCCTGAACTGTATTTTCCGAAGTCATAATCAAAGTACGAACGCATCTTTCCCACGTCACGGTTGATTTATTAGTTGTCATCAACGTTACTAGGTGTATATATATGTACGCTTTAAGTTGCTTCGTTTAACAGTGTTTCGTTTAGTGGTGGAACTTATTGGTTCGTATGCCCCGCGTTAAACCGGGGGTCTCACTGTATTCTTAATTTATTTCATCGAAACTAAACACGGATAAATATGATGATGAGGTAACTATGGTCTAATTGGCGTAATTAATGTTTCTCCTTTCTCGTTGCTAACATAGAAAAAATACTGAAAACGAGTTTTCACCATAATCGTATTCTCAGCAGATGGCCTTAGTTTTGAAGCCTAAGTTCAGAACCTTTTAAACTAGCCTTCGAAGCATTTTGTCTGCCAAGAATATGTGTGGCCTAGTTTTGTTGTGCTGAAATCGAATTGCTCTCCTATTTATCATGGGCAATCGTAGCCGCCGTATTCTAGTAGGTAGTGTGTTGGTTTATTAGACGTAAAGCCAGAGTTAGAGCCCCAGGCTAGACATCAAAGCAAAACACAAAAAGTATTTCTTCGGCAATTTCCTTTCATCAGATTTCTGGCAAAAACTCTGAGAGTAAAAAAATTTGCTATGAAAAGTTTCTCAAAAAATCTGTCGTTCGGAGTCCACTTTAAACTGTACAGTCATGTATAAAAATTAACCCACACAACATAGTTGGTTTAAGAAACTAGGTCACTAATCCTGACTGAAGGGTTGTAATGGTCTTAATCCTTAAGCTTCTTTACCTTAAGCGTCTTTACCTATTTTCTCTGTAAAAAACTGCTCAACACAATTATTATCGAGTTTCTTTATTTAGAAACAAATCCTGACATAATATCAACGCCTGTTTCCTTCCTTCCAATTAATTAGCAAATCTAATAGACAATTAAACACCCTAGAATTAATTAAGAACCTAATTTCATGTCGATTTGAAATACATCTTCGAAATAATGGAATTCAAGGAAAAACACACGGATCACGCAGTAAAACAAATGTAACGTAACGTAACGTAACGTAACCCTCATATATTCTGGTAAAGATTCATTCATTATGTTCAACAATGTAATTAGAAGGAGAAAAAGGTGCTGACGGATAATACTTCTTTGGAGAAATTAGAGAAGACAATAGATTTGCTTTTTGGGGAGGGGGATTTCATATGTGTTTCTATTGCCTTTAGCAAGTATATGATGCCATACTTTTACAGTTACATACGCATACGTACATACAATATGATTTGTCATGACACTGTACTGTGTGCGGCTGTGTGAATTGTATGAAATAAATTTTTCTTTTTAATACACAGGGTGGCTGATATATAATGGAACAAAGTAAGGCGCTATATTTTTTAATTCTTTTTTTTAATTATATTATTCAAAAGCAAAAAATGTTGGAAATATCATCCAATTTTAGAATCAGCTTATATTTGTTCGAATTGGCCGACTGCAAATACTGGTATAGCACCACCTATACGTATACGTAATATTTTCTTGCGGCAAATCATGTATGCAACGATGGTATACGTAATATATGCAGTACCTATACCACCAGCTGTACGTATACGTATTATTTACTCATTGTGTTCTGTTAATATTACTAATACGCATGGGTGGCCATTGTGTTTTTACTTTTACAAACGTTTTAATGATTTTTGTTCAAAGAAAAGCTTTTAAGGGATGAGATTAAATATTAAGAGTAGAATTTTACAATCGTAAATCTGTTCTTTTTTTAAATTTAGTTTTCATAATAAATATCATATGCCTATACAGAGTGACTGATATATAATGCAACAAACTAAAGCGATATATTTTTTTAATTTGTTTCTTTTTAATTTTATTGTTCCAAATGTTCAAATTTTAAAATCAGCTTAGATTTGTTCAAATTGGCCACCTTTGGTATGAATTATGACCTTCAACTTGCCGACAAAGCCATCACAAGGTTGGACGAAAGTAGCTCTGCGGTATTTTGCTCTATTCCCGGCGAAGCGCTGTCTGGAGATGATCGGCACTATCGTATTTTTTAGTGAGAACCTTACTCTCCAAAATGCCCAAGGCGAAAATGTCCAACGGATTGAGATCCGGAAATTTTGGTGGCCATTGTGCGGTAGAAATGAAGCGCGGAACCTCCTTTTTAAGCCATTCTTGGTAGACGCATGCAGAAGTGCGGTGGTGCTGAGTCCTGTTGGACTCCAGCCCCTATGGCGGTCCCGAAATTTCAAAACTATCAAATGTTTTTTTTTTAAGATTTTTAAAATATTTAAAAGTTTTAACGTATTTACCCTGCAAATTAAACATTTTTTCATGGATTTTATAAATCACAACAAAGTTAACAAATATATTTTTTAATTCCCAACTCAATCTCCTCCCTTCTCCCCTGTGAAGTGGGAAATCCTTGTCTCATCCTTTGTTATTATTTTAGTGTCGTTATGTGGAGTTTGCCGTAGCACAGCATCTTTGAAATCTATTGCACTACCCTCAAAATATATAGGATATCCCTATAATGGATTTTCTAAACCTACTACCCTGATAACAACGAGGCTGCCCACTGTCAGCAGGACATTTCACTGCATAGCACCTGGTATATGCCCAAAAATATTTGAGATGCAATAATGTCTTAGAGGTTTCAAGCATGTGTTGTAATGATTCATTCTTATCACAGAATCGATCCTCATTCTGAGTAAATATTCTTCTACAATGTCCCTTTAGAATAGCAATTGCTAACCCAGGTTATTCGTGGATGGTCTAATGTAAGACTCAAATCTGTTTCTATTGTAATTATCCAAGTTTAGACTCCCTTCTTAAACCCATTTGGCCTTCGGTTCTCACACTTTTCTTTCGTTGAAAAACATAGCAAATATTTCTTATCATTTTAACCCTATTAAGGGTGTAAAAACTCCGTCTTCTCTGAGGTTTCATCCGTTCATTGCCTCGAATTCTCAGATGACCAGTTACTTAGCTGATCCATATAATTTCGATTTAACGTCATAAAAGCTGTGTGCTCAGATGACTTCTTGACTATCAGATAGTAATGTTATGCTGTGGGATGAAAAATTCACACTCCTGCCGCCAAAAAAAATCTGTTCCCAATCCACTCGTATGCCATAAAAAGCTCCCTTTTGTAAAATACAGCCTCTGTGTTACTCCATTCTCTTTTGTTAGGAACAAGTTGGGGAAGACGCTGTTAGTCATTCGATTTATTAGATTCGCAAAGGACACCTACTGAATCTTGTATTCGATTTGTCTCTTATTATGTATAATAATATCCAAAACAATGAACTTGTTTACATGATAAACAAGTAAACAAAAATGTAGCAATAAATGAATAAATAAGTAAACAAAAATACAACAAACACAACAAGAATAAACGAAAAGAAAATACATAAACAACAATAATGACAAAACGACATTTACGTTTATAGAGATCTCGAGAAGACGAAAATTCGAAGAACATTCATCAGAATGTTTTTCCTGTCATATAAAAGGCAAGGTAAAACAGTCAACGAGTCAGTAAAAGTTCTGTCTATCTTGTGTGAAGGCACGACAAAGATCTGTCGAACAATTTACTAGTAATTGTTATTGTTTACGAAAAAGAGTACATAGAGTAATAACAAACAAAGTAATTGCTGTTGTTTACATCAAGTTGTGAACAGTGGTACACAGAATTTTGCAAATAATAATAAATTTTAATTAAAACTAAACAAAAATTTAGTTTTTCTATTTGCAAAGGTAAAAGAGGTAAAAACGTAGCAATATCTAGGAGTAAATAATAAAAAAACTAAACTAAGAAGACAAAATCCTTAAGCTTCTTTACCTCGATATGTACTTTTAGTGTTTGCTCCGTAAAAACCTGTTGCTAGAGCAGATTATCAATCACTTTCGTGTTTCTTAGTTTAGAAACAAATCCTGACATAATATCAACGCCTGTTGTTTCCTTCCAATTAATTACCAAATCTAATAGGCAATTAAACACCCTCGAATTAATTACGAACCTAATTTCATGTTGATGGGAAATACGTTTTTGAAATAACGGAATTCAAGGAAAAAGACATGGATCACGCAGTTTAACAAATGTAACGTAACGTAACGTAACCCTCATATGTTCTGAAAAATATTCATTCATTATGTTGAGCAATGTAACGAGAAGGAGAAGGAGAAAAAGGTGCTAACGGATAATAATTCTTTGGAGAAATTAGAGACGACAATAGATTTGCTTTTTGGGGAGGGGGATTTCATATGTGTTTCTATTGCCTTTAGCAAGTATATGATGCCATACTTTTACAGTTACATACGCATACGTACATACAATATGATTTGTCATGATACTGTACTGTGTGTGGCTGTGTGAATTGTATGAAATAAATTTTTCTTTTTAATATACAGGGTGGCTGATATATAATGGAACAAAGTAAGGCGCTATATTTTTTTAATTCTTTTTTTATAATTTTATTGTTCAAAAGCAAAAAATGTTCGAAATGGAATCAAATATTAGAATCAGCTTAGATTTGTTCGAATTGGCCACCTTCGCGAAGGTAAACCATACAAAGCGACTGCAAATACTGATATAGCACCACTTATACGTCTACGTAATATTTTCTTGCGGCAAATCATGTATGCAACGATGGTATACGTAATATATGCAGTACGTATACCACCCCCTGTACGTATACGTATTATTACTCATGCTGTTCTGTTAATATTACTCACACGCATAGGTGGCCATTGTGTTTTTACTTTTACAAACGTTTTAATGATTTTTGTTCAAAGAAAAGCCTTTAAGGGATGAGATTAAATATTAAGAGTAGAATTTTACAATCGTAAATCTGTTCTATTTTTAAATTTAGTATTCATAATAAATATCATATGCCTATACAGAGTGACTGATATATAATGCAACAAACTAAAGCGATATATTTTCTTAATTTGTTTCTTTTTAATTTTATTGTTCCAAATGTTCAAATTTTAAAATCAGCTTAGATTTGTTCGAATTGGCCACCTTTGGTATGAATTATGAACTTCACCTTGCCGACAAAGCCATTGGACGAAAGTAGCTCTGCGGTATTTTGCTCTATTCCCGGCGAAGCGCTGTCTGGAGATGATCGGCACTAATCGTATTTTTTAGTGAGAACCTTACTCTCCAAAATGCTCAAGGCGAAAATGTCCAACGGATTGAAATCCGGAAATTTTGGTGGCCATTGTGCGGTAGAAATGAAGCGAGGAACCTCCTTTTTAAGCCATTCTTGGTAGACGCATGCATAAGTGCGGGTGGTGCTGAGTCCTGTTGGAAAAGTCCATGGTAATGCGGCTGAATTGTTTTGTCTGCCCAAGGCTTCAATACTGTCTTTATTTTGACCCCCCACGGTCGATTAATACGAGGCGGGGACAACGACCCCAGCGGCCGTTACCAGCGGCGCTTGAGTTCTGTTGTAAATTTTCAGCTGATCTCTTTGGGCAAGTAAAACCCGATCATTTTGTTCGTTAATAAACTGCTCAATTCTGGAATGGCTTCTCATCGGAGAAAACCAAATTGGGTACTGGTCCCTTTACATACATAAGTGGTCATTACAAACCCTTCAGTCAGGTATTATTGACGTTAATTTAATACATGAGTGGCGGGATCTACAGTTTTAAAGTAGTCGACTATCCGAACGAGAAACTTTTCATGGCAAATTTTTATTTACTCCTCAGGTTTTGCCAGAAATCTGCTGAGCGGTAACAAGCCACTTTCGTGCAAGCAAAGTAACTCCTTGACTCTTTCCAGTCTAACCTTTTTCTGTCCATTGCCGAGCTCGTCTTGCGCTTTTAGAATCTTCAATGGCTTAGTCCAAGGCTCATTTGTCAATATGTGTTGCATCCGTTCTCGCGATATGTTCAGCTCGCGAGCAATTTTTCTACCATTGCGGTGAGGATTTCGATCAAATTTGAATCATTTCTGGTGTTGTTACCGTTTTTTTCTTTCGTACACTTTTTGGACGCGATGCCAGTATTACGGTAACGAGCAATTGTATGCGAAGCAAAAGATTTATTCACATTTATATGCTGGAGGACTCTAACGATAGCCACCTGTGGTTTCACACTATAACGCTTGAATTGCCCATCACGAATAACTTTTTTTCTGAATGCAATAGATCAAAATGCTTTTGTACGCTTGATAATAATAAAGTGAACTGTCACTGGAATAAATCTGTCAGCTGTCAGATGAGCGGTTCACAAATGATAACAACCTGAAGTTGGCTGCAACACATATCAGCCACCCTGTAAAGGCTCTAGTAAATAAATTCATAAAATTAATGCCAAACGCATGGTATGATAATGAGCGCACATACGAGTATGTAAGAGGGGAGAGTACATGTTGTATGTGTGGAATCGTTAAGGCGTCTTTAAGAACACACTCTTATTTTATTATTTTTATTAGTTTTTATTTCTTTAGCTCTGTCGTCGTTTTTTTGTCCTGCTTTTTCTTTTGTATCTTACATCAGGTGACATGTTGAATTATGGTTTTATTGTCTTAAGCAGCGTCTGATGACAAACCTCTCCCGCCTGCTGTTTGTTTTTTCAATAAAGAACTGTTATTTGGCATAAATTTTGTACTAAACATTTTTAGTAATTTATAATAAGGTGTAGTAAAAAGGGACCTATTAGGCACACATAGAATTATATGCGTGTGAAGATAAATACGATTGGAAAACCCAAGACGCAATCCATAAATTTTAGCAGCGCCACATTTAGCGTTAATAGAGCAAAATTTCCTCTTAACAGAACTAAATTTGCCCTTAACAGAGCACTGTTAGATTTTTAACAGTATCCATCTGAGCAATTCCTCTTGTTTAGGAGCTAATTGTGGGAAATACTCTGGATCTATGACTACCATATCATACTTAAAGGCATGTTCCAAGAAGTCTTGCAATCAGTAATATTATGATTAGAAGACTAATCTAGTATTGCCACTATTAACAGTGTTCTGTTAATAGCAAAGAGGCAAGAAGTGGCACTTCTAGAAATGTGGGTTTATGTCTTTGGTTTTTAATTTCGAATTTATTTTCTTCCGCTTTGGACCGAAATGCAACAGACGTAGCAGCATTTCTGGGAACAAGCTTGCTGAGTTACTTATTGTTGGTTCCTATCCTCCAACTCAGAACTGTGTAGGACACATAGAGAAATTGGTATAATAGAGGGACTATAATATTAAAACGAAATGTGTCTGTGTTTGTTCTTTGGCCATCTGACGATGACTGGAATCCATGACTGGATCGAGTCCAACAGTCTGTAATATTTCTAAGAACAGAGGTACAGTCATACATAACATAATTGGTCCTTACAACTCTTCAGCTAGCATTAGGGCCTAGCTTCTCACACCTCTTATATTTTGGGAGTCATATTTATACATGCTTTGCACTGTAGGTCCCGTGTACTATTGGCAGCTTCGTTGACAGGCTCGATATTCTAGAAGTTGCCAGGATGTGGAAGAAATTAAATCGGTACAATAACTTTTACACGAGATAGACGTGATCGGTTTTTGGATGACAGAACGTTTAAAAATCTGGACATGGTGACGAACCACTAGGCGAACTCTGAGAGTAATTAAAATTGGCATGAAAAGTATCTCAAAAAACTTGTCGTTCGGAGTCGACTATAAACTGTAGGTCCCACCTCTATTTGAGATTTCTCGACCGTTTACTGGAGAGGCCGTAGTAGATCATTAATGAACCATTGATTCATGGGAGCATCGTTGCAATGTAGCATGTTTTTCACTGTTCTTCAGTACTACAACGGATTTTGCTCAAGCGAAATAAAATTAAAATCATGTATTCTTACGTAACACTCGTCTTTCTCGGCTAGCACATCCGTATGTGGTCGACTAGCCAGTACAGACAAAATTCGTTTTTTGCTAGGACAACTCGTATCTAAAGCACCCTTCATGCGGAGGTCTTTCCTGTTACTTATGGCATAAAAGATTTCGAATCTAGTGTCCATAAACATTGCTTCTTCTTTCCTCATTTCCATAACATATTTTCCTAGTTCCAATACAATGCTCTGCATGAGTAGGGCACATACCCTGAGTGTTAGAGGACATGTACCTGTCAAACAAGACAGCAGATTTCTGGTAAAAAACTCTGAGAATGAATAAAATTGCCATGAAAAGTTTCTCAAAAAATCTGTCGTTCGTAGTCGACTTTAAACTGTAGGCCCCGGCCAGTTATATGGATACAATTAACACACACAACATAAGTAGTGTGAGAAACTGCAGGCTTCTCGGGGACGGTTGTTGTAGACTATCTAATGGTGAAGGTATTGTACCAGTAAGTCGTCCCTTGGCGTTTGCAACTTCCCTCTTTCCACCTTTCCTAAAAACCTGCATAATGCACTGCATGAGTAGGGGCCATCCCCTGAGTCCTGGTTTCATAAAAAAAGACAGGAAATTGATGCAGCGGAAATAGGCGCAGAATACGAAATTGTCTGCGTTAGAAGGAAGGAAATCCTGTCAGCGTTTAGAGCGGTTCAAACCCACAACTAATGAATCATGGCAAGGGGGATTTCTCCATAGTAGTGAATTGCCATTGAACGGCAAGTTACCCGCTAACCTAACCCAACCTACAATATGAGCTACTTAACGACAAAGATGTCGCTGTGCAGCACCTTTGCACCGATATCCTGGCAAGACAGGAAATTGACGCAGCGGAAATAGGCGCAGAAAACGACATTGTCTGCGTTAGAAGGAAGGAAATCAAGTCAGCGTTTAGAGTGTCTAGAGAATGAGCTCCAAAAGCTCAGATGCCTTGAAGAATGTGTTAGGGCAGATCGTAATCCAACATCCGAGTTGTAAATGGTCACGTAAGAAAAAGAAAAATGGATTGCATTTAACTACACCTATGATGTAATGCATCTGCATATCTAGGGAATGTAAGGGAATTTAGGCCAGAAAAACAAAAAATTTTTTTAAATTCATAAATTCATAGACAAAAAAACAATGTTTGCAGGATTAACTTTTGAAAGTGAATGTTCATTAGCAGAGACAGTCTCTTCCATTAATAAGAGCGTACTTATAGTCTTCAAATAACAATAAAAAATATTACAAAACGTGCCAACGTTTTTTTTCTTCATTTGTTGTTGTTTTTTTAAATTCTTAATAAAATGTAAACAACAATAATTGATAACATCAAGTGTTTATTTAAATTGAAAATACAAAAAAAGTTTACGTACAAAAGTACCGTAGGTTTTGTATGTACGTGTATTACCTTAAGTATGTGCTTGAGCCTCATGTTTATGTTCTAGAAGTTGTAATAAAAACAAAACCAATAAACAATCATCATGAATAAGGAATTGAAATTGAAATTTATATTCTATTATTGATAAGGATAAGAGATTTCTTATAAATAGAGAAGGAGAGGAACTCTACATGAATTGTTTATTAAGCAAAAACAAATACAAAAACACAGAAAAATAAAAACAAAAACTTTCTAATCTTTTCTAGGATAGTCATGACGACTTTAAACATAATAATGCCCTCAATCATACAGAAAGATACGCAAAACTACCATAAAGTGAGTGTAAAGCACAAATTGTTAAGGGGAAATTAAAAAAATAAACATTCTATTCAAAATATTGATTAATGCTGGCTACACTTTTTTTATCTTTCATGAAATTTATGGATTTTGCGCTAATAAAACTCTTTGCCTTTTGAAGCAAACCAATTATTCAAATCAATTATCCTCAATTTGTAGTCACCGTAGCTTTTTATATAGGCTTATACCCTTTGTCCCAGGTCAGACATCAAAACGAAAAATATTTCTTTGGCGACTTCCCCTCCGCAGATTTCTTGCAAAGACTTTGAGAGTAAAAATTGCCATGAAAAGCTTCTCAAAAATCTGTCGTTCGGAGTCGACTTTAAAACTGTAGGTAAAATTAACGCACACAACATAAGTGGTGTGAGAAGCTAGGTCATAATCCTGACTGAAGGGTTGTAATGGCCAATTATGTGTATATGTATACCCTTTGAATAAACAATAACAATTACTAGACAACTGTTCGACTGATCTTTGTAACGGAGATTTTCAAACCACGATTATTTACACTTCAAACACACCGCGTCTTTACACAAGACTGACTGAACTTTTACTAACTCATTCGTCTGCTTTATCTTAGCTTTTATAAGGCAATGTAAATAGTCTAATAAATGTTCTTGAAGATAAACGTTCATGCCTTCGCCTTATTTGTAAACAAGTTCATTATTTTGCTTTTGCAGGTTTTACCCTAATATTGAAACATTACTTAATTCGTTAGGAGGCATTGTTAGTACGCTAAAGGTGAGTACAAATGGTAAGTACATCCTTATACTAATTTTTTTTTACATATGTAAAGTTCTGTTCAGATATCCTAATATATATTATAAATTTGTCTGTAAGTCTGTTTTTTTATTTGTCTGTTTGTTAGCCAATCACGCCTGAACGCCTGGACCGATTTTCATAAAATTTGGGGTATAGATCGGGCTTTTGTTCGTGGAGGTTATAGGCTATAAATCTTTTCAAAATTTTGACCAAAAGGGGAAAAAAAATGGGAAAAATGGGGAAAAAATAATAATAGGTAAAGGGGTCCAAAAAGGGGGAAAGGGGTGAAAAACGGGAAAATTAAGGGCATAACCAATCACGCCTGAACGCTTGAACTGATTTTCTTGAAATTTGGGATATTGAACGAGCTTTTGTCGGTGCAGGTTATAGGCCATAAATCTTTTTAAAATTGTAAATCAAAGGAAAATAAATGGGACAAAAGGAGAAAAAAAGGGCAAAAATTAGTACTTTATGCATAAATGATGTATTTTATTTGTTTTTAAGGTATTTTTTTACGATTTAGCTTGGTAATGTTTCCCAAATAGCTATTGGAGGTGTTTCGTTTATAAAGTTGGACCAAAGGGGGCCCAAAAATATGACAAGGGGTGGAAAACGGGCATATTTCATGCATTTATATTAAGGACTTAGGATTTTTATAATCCGTGCAACGCCGGGTACAATCTGCTAGTTTTCTATAAATTTCATTTGTTTTTCTTTGTTTATTTCCACGAATTGCTTGTCATACTTTGTGACATATTTTTTCATGACTATGATGTGCAGAAAAATCTGTCATAAGACATGTGAAGGCGCCTAACAAAATTGCAAAAAAAATTATAAAATTGTGTACAAAATGTCATAATGTTGAGTATCTTTTACAAACACTAACCCATATGACAGAATGTAGACAAATTGATTAATAAGGTAGGTAGTTTCAAAATTCTTAAACGATAAACAATTTCCCACGACTATTTGTGTAACAAACCTCACCAAAAAATTGTAAAAAAAATATAAAGAACTTGTACTTATATAACAATAACCAATAATAAAGAAAAATTTGGGAACCTCTTTGTATGAGTATTAACCAAGGACGATAAACTAGAGATTACGGCTTGCGCATGATTTCCCGTTAGATGACGTTGTCGTATATAGCCCTATTTTTAAGGTTTCATTAACATTTGTTCTGAAAAATGCGTGCACTACGTGAAAGTAGTTGGCAGCCCTGCAATGTAACATACATTATCATTAGCCAATAGGAACACAATTTGCGTGACGTCATTGATTCAACATGCGCAGAAAGTTATAATTTTGTGTGCGTGATGGCGTAATTTATAGTTTATCATTCTTGAGTATTAACCTATAAAACAACCTATATTAATAAAAAAAAAAACGTTAATTCCTTTACAAATACAGGAGTATGTTCCGCATTAATAAGGATGTCAACCGGAAAAATATTATGTTTTCAGGATAAAAAATTCGGCAATAAAATACAGAAGAAGAAAAAAATGTCTTAAGTTTACATTTCGAAAACAAGGCTCCGCAACAGATAACCTTGTTTAATGAGAATACACAAGACAATCAGAGGAGGCTGAAATATAGTTTCTCTTTTCAGAGAAAGTGCTACGAAGACAGAGAGGGAGAGAGAGAGAGAGAAATGAAAAAGAATATATCACCGTAGTCTAGTAGTAGTTAGTGTGCTGACTTATTAGATATGAGATCTCGGTTCACACCTCTGATCAGCCATCTCCAACTAAGGGAACTAAAAAAAAATTATTTCTTTGACAACTTCCTCTCAGCAGATATTTTTCCAGATAAAATTTCTATGAAAAGTTTCTCAAAAATCTGTAATTCAGAATTGTCTTTAAATTGTATAAAATTAATATACGCAACATTAGTAATGTGAAAAACTAGGTCATAATCCTGACTAAGGATAGATGGACAACGGATAGTAAAAATTCAGTCAGATTTGTGTAAAGTCGTGTTGCATGTGAAGAGAATAGTCGTGGTTTGAAGAACTCCGTTGCGGGGAGAATAGCGAATAGTTGTGTGAGGAGAAAAACGAACAGCCAATTTCAAGTCTGTCTGTACAACTTCCAGAAGTCGGCTAATATTTGTGTCTGTTGAAAATATTATTATTTTTCTTTGCGCAAACAATAATCGAATTCTGGTGGTGG
The DNA here is from genome assembly GCA_014635995.1 of Sarcophaga peregrina. Taxonomy (NCBI): domain Eukaryota; kingdom Metazoa; phylum Arthropoda; class Insecta; order Diptera; family Sarcophagidae; genus Sarcophaga; species Sarcophaga peregrina. Next base: position 80,635,952 of record CM025793.1, on the reverse strand, counting down.
CTCAAGCGTGAAATTGATACATTTTCCGATAAACTATTAAGATCCATAAATAATTCTAAACATTTTATAACACGACTGTTAGGCGCTTTAAATAATAACTACGGCAATTTTTCTCCGATTTGATCAAATTATGACTCGATCTCTTCACAAGTAAAGTTTGTTATTATGAATGAACAAACTTGAAAAAATATGAAAAAAAATTCGAATTTTTCTAGTTTATTTTATCAAATCTTATAGCATATTAAGTTAAATAAAAGATTTATCTATACCGTTTTAAAGGTTTATCTCTCTCCTTTCCAACAAGATTTAAATTTTGGAAATCGGTTTGGAAATATTTGAGTAATTCAGAAATTTGTACGTAAATTAAAAAAACAGTTTTCGTCAAATAAAACAAGTTTGGAAGGTACGAGAAATATAAAAAAAAAGTATTTTTAGGTTCTACTCAACTAACTGAACAACGTAGACTTTGTAGGTACTCAGGTGAATTTTAACTGTAGCACCGTGTTATGTACGCATGCATCAGAGATCAGCAATGAGTATTCAAAACAATGAGTAGATTCGAGTCATACTGATAATTTCTGATATTTATACGCATTCATACTTATTTTAATATCATACTCATACTACTCATACTTAAAGTTTGAACTACTTGTCGTATTCATACTTAACAATATACTTAACATTTACACGAAGCACAAAATAAGTATGATTCGCGTACGAGCACTGCAATACTCACAAGAAGATTGTGTGTATGTTTTACTTTTTTTATTGACTCAATAAAAGTGCCTTTCTGAACATAGTATTACATTGTAAATCATGGAGATTATCAGAGTATGTACCAGAGATTAGCAACAAATATTCAAAGCGATGAGCAGATTCGAGTCATACTTATAATTTCTGATACTTATACGCATTCATATTTATTTTAATATGATACTCATACACTCGTTGTCAAAGTTGGAAGTACTTGTCCTATTCATACTTAACAATACGCATGATGTTGTTTACTTCGACACTCCATGACTCAAAATATACACAAAGCACAAAATAAGTATGATTCGCGTACGAATACCACAATACTCACAAGAAAGTTGTGTGTTTGCTTAGCTTGTTATCTTTGTCTTTCCTTTCTTCTTTGTTTGTACTAGCAACAACAACTAAGGCTGTACATTTTGATGAATGATTCGAATCACTCGAACCACTTATAAGTATTATAAATATTTTTCTAAGTTTATGAATCTGAATGAGTGTAGAAGTATGAATCAAACATATTTCGAATGTTGTGAGTTTGATGTCAACGTTGTACTCATACTTATTGCAACCAATACTTATAAATCAATGTTGTAGTGAGCACGAATGAATCAGAGTAGTTGAATTTCAATTCTGTTGCATCAGTCATAATCAAAATTGCATGAGCGCTTATGAGTAGCGGAAAAACGATTCATTGCTGGTATGTGTGTATGAAGGAAAATTTCGTTTTTCGAATTAAGAAACCAATTTTTGAATTCTGAAAACCTACCAACATTGATGGCTGCAATTTCAATAGATTTGGAACATACAGCTTCCGCTTCTAATGCCAGAACACTTTAAGAAAAAAAAAACCTGTCACTGTCAGTAATAACAAGTGACGCCCAGCAGGAGTTTTAACTTTAAAGTGATTGCGATTTATTTCAAAGCAAATATGACCTAAATTATGTACTTATGTGTGTAGGTACAGCAGGAACAGCTGTAGATGGCACTTTATATGGAATTTAAAAGTTTAAAATTCATAGGAATTAAAAATAATTTTGGTTTTGTGTTTTTATTTAATTTTATTTTTAAACATGTTATGAAACGTATTCATTGTTCTTCCTGTGTTTCATCATGAATTTAAATATTCAATGAAATTATGTCCTGGCTGAGATCCTCAGGCCTGCTGGGAAGTCTAGGTAGAGAGTAGTGATGCCATTTGTAATAATAATTTATCATAATCCCATGAGATGGGGATGTGCTCGTATTATGACAGTGGCGGTATGGTCAATTAGCTCTTCAGGTTGGTTCAACAAAATTTTCTTTAAAAACAAAATTTGTTTTCGTTTTAAAACGAGAGCATTACGTACTTTTCTTAATTTTTTCCCCCTTTTCCTTTAAATTTTTACCCGACAATGTTTATCCCCATGCGTTGCCATGTATCAGGGGGTGGTAAAAAGCAGTCTTCAAATATTACATGCTAGAGGTACATACCAGAGATCAGCAATGAATCGTTTTTCCGCTACTCATAAGCATTCAAGCAATTTTGAGTATGAGTGTATGAGTGACGGTATTGAATATTCAACTATTCTGATTCATTCGTACTCAGTACAATGTTGATTACAACTAATAAATCAATTGTGGCGTGTTAAAGATGCTTTCGTACTTTGAATGTGACTTCAGAAAATACAGTTCAGGAATCTTTTTCTGAACAGACCAGAGATCAGCACTGAATCGTTTTTCTGCTTAAGCACTCATGCAATTTTGAGCATGAGTGAATCTACAGAATTGAAATTCAATTACTTTGATTCATTCGTACTCACTACAACAATGATTTATAAGTACGAGTTACAATGAGTGTGAGTTCAACGTTGACATCAAACTCACAACATTCGAAATATGTTTGATTCATATGCCTACTCATTCTGATTAATAAATTTCGAAAAATACTTATAATACTTGTAAGTAATTCGAGTGATTCGAATCATTCATCAAAATTTACAGTCTTAGTTGTTGTTGCATATACAAGCAAAGAAGAAAGGAAAAGCAAACACACAACCTTCTTGTGAGTATTGTAGTATTCGTAAGTGAATCATTTTTATTTTGTGCTTTGTGTATATTTTGAGTCATGGAGAGTCGAAATCAACAACAGCGTGCGTATTGTTAAGTATGAATAGGACAAGTACTTCCAACTTTGACAACGAGTAGTATGAGTATCATATTAAAATAAGTATGAATGCGTATAAGTATCAGAAATTATAATTATGACTCGAATCTACTCATCATTTTGAATACTCGTTGCTGATCTCTGGTCTTCTACCACCAGGTTAAGTAGCTAATGCTGGTGGTTAGATTTGAGGGATTGCTGCTACTAAAGCTCTACTTAAATACAGCTCTTTGTCATACTGATAATTTCTGATCAGTATGACTCGAGTCTACTAATAGTTGCTGATCTCTGGTACATACTCTGATAATCGCCATGATTTGCAATGTAATACTGTGTTCAGAAAGGCACTTTTATTAAGTCAATAAAACAATATCAATTGACAGTGTTTGGAAATATGTAATATGCTCACTGAAGTGCTGTATTTTAAGTTTACCTTTGCGCAATAATTGCGCAATAAATAATTGAAACTTTATATGAAATATTGAACGCAATAATGGCTTTTGTTGCGATTTACGCAATAAAAGTGCCTGTCTGAACATAGTAAAAGTTTACATTTATTTTTCTGAATTTCACTTCAACTTTTTGTTTGTTCCAACACTGTTTTTTCGTCATGTCCTTCTCGTACCATCTTTGGTAGCAGTGAGATGAGAATGTTGACAAGGGTAAAATAAGTTTGTCATGGCATTTGAAACTTTGATTAATATTTATTGGGGTGCCCTTATGTATTGCTTGTATATTGAAAACTTATCAAGAATTATTGCAGGATTTAATGAACAAGAATTTGTCAATAATTTGGGTCAGTTTTTGTCTTTATTATTGTTGAAAAGAAATTTAAAGATTTCTTAGAATGATTTCAATGTTTACGCTCATTTTACAAACAATTGAAGTGAACGATGCAGACTTTTTTCAAAGAAATAACGTTTAAAGCGAATTAAACTTGCCGGACTTTCAAATCTAATTAAGATCCAACAACATGTGCTGGAAATAATAGGGAAGAGTACAAAAATTAATAGAAATAGGATAGAGATTAATTAAGATAACCGTTATTAGAAGTGCTTTTATTAATAAGAGTTAAGGTAGAATTAGCCAAACGTTCATGAACTATAACGGAACGTAAGTTCGTTTCTAGGTAATGAAAGACAATGCCATGCGATATCCAACATTCATGGAATTTTGGCAAGCTAATAGACAAACAAACGTTCCATTAAAGTGCGACTAATTCTTCGTAACTTTACAGCAGAGAAGGTAACAAAAGACCCACGAAAAACAAGTCAACACACACCATATTTTTGTCGACTATAAGGCTGCCTTCGATAGTCCCATTAGAGATAATGGTTTTGCCCCAATGTCTGAGCTCGATATACCTGCGAAGCTGATAAAGCAATGCAGAATGACGTTGAGCAATTCCTGCAGCTCCGTCAAGGTAGGAGTGGACCTTTCCGAAACTTTTAATACCGCGCGAGATTTCAGACAAGGCGATCCTTGATCATGCGACCTCTTCAACTTCGTCATGGAGAGTGTTCTTCGAAAGGTGGCAGTGCATCGCAATGGCACTATTTTTCAAAAAAGCGTCCAGTTGCTTGCGTACGTTGATGACATGGAACATCAAAAGGCCTAACAAGCGCCCTGCCTTTAGTGCTTTTGAGCGGAAGCCTACTAAGATGGATTTGGCAGTAAATTAGGGGAAAACAAAGTAAATGTTATCGACAAGTAAAGACGTGCGGCGTACTGATTTTCAGATTACGGTGGATAACTATGGTTTTGAAGAAGTCAAGGAATTTATTTATTTTGGCTCCGCCGTTACCACCAAAAATGGTGTTAGCCTGGAGATCAAATGCAGGATTAATCTTGCCAACAGGTGGTGCTACTATGCTACCAATAGGCAATTGAGTAGCAGAGACCTCTCTCGTTCGATAAACTAATACTCTACAAGACGCTCAACCTACCGGTGCTTCTTTATTTCGCAGAGGCAAGGACTCTATTGAGCACTGATACAGCAGCCTTGAAAGTATTCGAGAGAAAATTCCTATGTAAGATATTTGGTCCAGTGCAAGTTGGCGACGGCTTCTCAATGACATAGACGTTGTACAGCATATTAATATCCAGCGTCTATGCTGGTTCGGCCATGTCCTTCGTATGGAGGAGGGTGCTCCGGCTCGATGGGTATTTGCAGCGGGGATCTACGAAAGTCGGCGAAGAGGACGACCTTATATCCGTGGGAGGAACCAAATCGAGGATGACCTGCCATCGATTGATGTGACCAATTGTCGTAGGCCCGCAAGAAGCAGAGACACCTTGAAGGATGGGTTGCGGCGGACCGAAATCCTTTAATGGACTTGTTATGGCCAATTAAGTAAGTAAGTAAGTAAGGCAACAAAAGTGAAGCCTAGCACAGGATAGGACTTAATCGCAAATTTCGGTCTAAGTTATCGTTTCCATATTTCGTTTGATTTTTAGCTGCTTAAAAGCTATCGATATCGTTAACTATGGTTTGACAACTAAAAACGTCCAATTGTGTTGACATTCCTGTTAAAAAAGGTTTGACAAGTCTTCAGTTCTCATTTAACACCGGGATAATGCTTTCAAGCTGTGGAAATTTACTTTGAAAAAAAACCTGTTCGTGAAGTCCATACAACAATTTGTGTATTTGGCGAACATAGGCAATCGAAATACCAATAACTACAACGAACTTGCTTCCAAGTAAGTCAACAACATCGTGAATGAGTATAAAAGAAAAGGGAGGGGGGATAGACAAGTAAGCAAAAACGCAACAACAAGCAATGTGTACCGAATACACAAACAACAATGAAGTCGCGGTAGAGTTCTCTAGAAGGCGAAGATACGAATATTCTACAGTTTGCGTGGAAGTAAGAATTCAGTTAGCTTTGTGTGAAGTCGCGTTGTATTTGAAGGGAACAGTCGTGGTTTGAAGAACTCCGTTGTGAGTAGAATAGCGAATACAGGGTGGCTGATATATATTGTTAGGCTGATAGGTTGTTATCATTTGTAAACCGCTTGTCTGACAACTGACAGATTTAGTCCAGTGGCAGTTCATTTTATTATTTACAAGCTAACAAAAGCATTTTCGATCTATTGCATTCAGAAAAAAAGTTATTCTTGGTGGGAAATTCAAGCGTGATAGTATGATTGCTTTATATTTGGCTGGATAACCACAGGTTGCGATCGGGTCCCAGGCCAGGCATCAAAACAAAATACAAAAAGTATTTTTTCGACGATTTTCTCTCAGCAAATTTCTGGCAAAAATTCTGAGAGTAAATAAAATTGCCATGAAAAGTTTCTCAAACAATCTGTCGTTCGGAGTCGACTTTAAACTGTAGGTCCCGCCACTCATGTATAAAAAATTAACGCACACTACATAATTGGTGTGAGAAACTGGATCAATAATCCTGACTGAAGGGTTGTAATGCCCAATTAAGTAAGTGATCGGGATTACTTGCCAAAGAGGTCAGCTTTGGCTGCACTCTACTCTACACTTGCGGTTGGCCACCAGAACTTAAGCGCCGCCGATGGTAAAGGTGTCATATGAGACTCCCTTAAAAGAGCACGTGTACGAGGATATGCAACATAAAAGTTCAAAGGCCTCAGATTGTAGAGAGTATGAGTGAATATTTTCCAAATAAATATCACTTGAATGTCATTCACTTTTCTTTCCAGATCCTGCTGTGCCAAGTGCTTTACAAATATTTTTTTATTGTCAAAAATAAGAAATTTTTTGTGAACAAATTTTATGATTAAAAAAATGTTTTTTTCTATAAATAGACTGAAGAATCGAATACTTTTAAGTAAATTTTTTTAATTTAAAGCAAATTTAAATGATTATTGTGGTAATAAAACTATGAAAAAATATAATATTCTTGTGCCCGACGTCTTGCTGAGCGTGCCTTAATTTTTATGAAATTTTTTCAAGGCTATAATAAGATGGAGGCTCTTATTTTGATTGTAATTTTTTTGATATTTAAAGAGTAATTCAATAAATTCACTTGATTTTGAATTAAATTGTAATATTTTGGTAAAAGAAAATTGAATCTAACGTTTCAAATTGTTTCCTTGCCGTTCGCATCTTCCCTGCATATTGCACTGCATGAGTAGGGGCCATCCCCTGAGTGCTGGTTTCAAAAGTAAAAAAAAACTAGTGCTTATTTCGTAAATGGTAACACTTAACTCGTGTCTGATTTGACAGATAATTAGTTTTCTCCTTCCGCTGAATGAATATGGTTGTGGATATGCGTTTTTGCTTCGCTAAGTGGACCTACGATCGACTAACAGAAGATGCCGATTTTGGCAAAAAAAAAATCATCTTTTCAGATGAAGCTCGTTTTGATTTTGGCGGGTATGTAAACAAGCAAAATTGTCGCATTTAGGGCACAAGAAATCCGCACGCATATCTTGAAAAGCCGACGCACCCGAAACGAGTCAATATTTGGTGCGGATTTTGGTCCAGAGCCATAATTGAGCCAATTTTCTTCGAAAATGAGCAAGGAGTGGCCATAACAGACAATGGCGATCGTTATCGGGACATGTTAAGCGAATTTTTGTTCTTTGAATTTATTTCAAACAGGACTTCGCTACGTGCCACTCAGCCGAAGCTACACTCAATGTTTGGCGCCCTGTTGTTGAAAATTGCATTAACAGCCGCAGAGCTAATGTCGTTTGGCCACCTCGGAGCTGGGAATTGACACCGTTGGACTATTATTTGTAGGGTGCCGTCAAAGATAAGTGTTACTCTGACAAGCTAGAGACAATTGACGCTTTAAAGGAGAATATTCGTGAAGCAATTGGTGAAATATAGCTGCCCGCAATCGATAATGTGCTTAAGAATTAAACCGATCGTGTGGGCTACTGCATGGCCAGCCGAGGCAGCAATTTAAATGAAATTATTTTCCATTATTAACCGGAAAAATTGTACTTTCAAATAAAAAAAAAATTTGAGAAAATATTCAGTAGTTCGTTTTTTTTTTTAAAGCATTTTTTTTAAAACAGTTATTTGGCCGACCCTTTATTAGAATTTTGGAAAGGATTGTACTTTCAAATAAAAAAAAGAAATTTAAGAAAACTTTCAGTAAAAAGTTATTTGGCGGACCCTTTATCTTAATTAAAATGTTTTTTATTTTTTTTTTAAACCCGCGCTCTGGGGATGACCCCTACTCATGCAGTGCATTGTACAGGTTTTTGTTAGGAAAGGTGGAAAGAGAGAGGGAACATGTGAACGGTAAGGAAACAAGTTGCTGCTGGTGACTCTAAAATGGCCAGTGCTATATCTTCACCATTAGACAGTCTACAGCAATCGTCCCCAAGAAGCCCGCAGTTTCTCACACCACTTATATTGTGTGTGTTAATTTTATGCAGAAGTGGCGGGACCTACAGTTTAAAGTCGACTTCGAACGACAGAATTTTTGAGAAACAAAATAAAATTTTAATTTAAACTGAAAAGATTCCCTCAACTACCATGTTTGTGTGTACATGGATTCTAAGAGAATTCTTAAAATCTCTCTTAAATTCAGGGTGACCAAATATCTTGAAAAAATCCCATACTTAGTGGAGTTTATGAATGAATTTTTCTTTAAGCCTGCGCACTAAAACAGCCGGTTTGCTTTGTTAGTGGTCTCTCCAAACAAAGAATTTCTCTTTTCCTTCTCATTCTGCATAATTGTTGCTACAGGTAGTACTCGATTTGTTTACACTCTACACAACTGCAGATGTTCCATATTTTTTAAATTAACGAAGGTCAAAACAAACAGTCTGCTTCAAAAGTAAATCTCAGCTTTAATCTTATAAGGAAGTAATTTTCCAAAATTGAAATACAGTCGAACATCAATAAATTGAATCACCATTATCCAGAGGAAAACTTCATCTTATAGAAACTTCAAATTAAAGAAGCAAAATCTTATAGAATTTCTCTCCAAGATGCTGTTGCTGTGCTTCAAACTTACAGAAAATTCAAGTAAAAGAAGTTCAAATTATAGAAGTTCCACTGTATAAGAGCACTTGAATTCATTAATACTGAAAACTTCTTTCTACTTCTACTAGACCAAACAAGGGTGATTATTGTGGAAATAATGAAGCTCGGCATATCCTAAAACCAGTTGTCAAAAAAAAAAAAAAAAAAAACAATACGTAACTACGAAAGCGTCATTCTGATGTTGCTGTTGCCAAAGGCTAGTAGGTAGCTAGTGTATTGGTTCAAACCCCAGCTAAATATCTCAAGCAAGACGAGATTATATATCTCTCAGCAGTTTTTTTTGGAAAAAAAAACTTTAAAACTAAATAAAATTGCTATGAAAAGTTCCTTAATCTAACGCCAATTAAAAACTAAGTCTAGTTACTCACGGAAAAAAAATTAACGCGTACAACATTAGTTGTGTGTAAAGGTAGGTTGTAATCCTGACTAAAGGGCAATTAGGTAAGTAAGTAGAATGGAGCTATGAAAAGTTATTCTCAATATTACAATATTAAAAAAAACTTTTAATAAATAAAACGAAGTACTTCAATTTGTAGTCGGTATAGATGAAATGTAATTTTGTTTCGTTTGTTTATCAACAAGAAACAACCACATGTTAATCATCATTATTATTGTCTTCAAGAACATCGTAATCATCATTATTATTATCGTTATCATTAATTTTTGTAATTTTGTTGTTGTTAATGTTGTAAACAAACATTTTTATACACAACTTTCTAGTGAATTTGTCGATTAGGCGCCAAACAGTTGCCTTTCGTAGAGTGTGCAAAAAACATGTTGCAGAGCATTAAACGCGCACTAGCATCAGTTGCCTTAGACGGAAGAAGTGAATTGAAAATTACGTTCTTGAAATATTCAATTTAGTTACGTTACGTATTTCATCCGTGAACCATGAAATTTTATTCAATTTATTTGTTAACATTTTATGGAAAATGTGATTATAGAAAAACGTGAAATTGAAATTAACAAAACAAAAAAAAAATTTTTTTAGTATGAAATTGCAAAGAAAAAAATGGGAAAACATTTTTTTTTTAAATTTTTTTAAGCGGAATATAAAATTCAATAAAATAAGTGTGAATTCCGAGGAATATTCCTGATTTAAAATAGCATAGAAAATTAAAATAAAGTGTCCTCATAAGCTTATGAGTCTACTGACTAATACTATGTTCAGACAGGCAATTTTATTGAGTCAATATTCGTTTATTTGAAAACAATATTTTAAGTGTTCAGACACATAATATACGCAATATTTATTTGGCAATGGTAAATAAACAAAACTGGTTGATTTATTTTTGAATTATTTTAAAACTAGATGACCCGTGCGAATATTCGCACCGTTAGTTGTCATTTTTGTAACATAAAATGTAAATAATTAATAGAAATTTTATTAAAAGTATAAAAATATTAGAAATCATAATATCATCATACATATTTACATACATACATACAAACATATGTTTAAATGCTTTTATAGTACTTCTTTGAATAGAGTGTTAGATGTAATGACATGATCATCACTAACTTTTTTACAACTTTAAATATTATTATGTGGAATATCGCAATTGATCTAACAACTACTGTCAAAACAGCTTTTTACAATTTAATATGCATATTATATAACTGACTTAGTAATAAACGGCATTATAGCAAATAGCGGTATTGCCAGAATGGATTTTAATACATATTATATTATGTAGAACTGCATTACTATTAAGCGACTCTGTATTAGCACACTTGAACAAAAACATATAATCATAATGACAACAGTATTATCATGCAGTTCTATATAAAATATAATTTTTATCAATGCAAATATTAATTTTTCAATTTTTAATTATTTTTCGTCATTAGTGTTAGAGATAAGCTTTAAAATGAGATATCATTCATTAAATTTGATGCGGTGGTATGGGAGGTATTTGCAACCGACAAAAAAAGTGCTTTAGAAATAATATATATGATATTCAAAAAGAATTTGAAAGTAATTATTGAAAACGATTTGATTACATTTGGATTAATTTTGATTCTTTTTGATTATTAGACTAATCGTTGGTAATTCTGATTATTTTATGATTATATTGTAATCGCACTCAATTATTAACTATTATAACCAAAAATAATTGTAATTGTGAAGTCGCCGTGTTCTAGTAGGTTGTGTGTTAGCTTATTAGACGTAAAAGCCAGGGTTCGAGTCCTAAGCCAGACGTCAAATCAAAATACAAAAAATATTTCTTCGGCGATTTCCTCTAAGCGATTTCTGGCAAAAACTGCGAGAGTAAATAAAATTGCCATGAAAAGTTTCTCATAAAATTTGTCGTTCGGAGTCGACTTTAAACTGTAGGTCCCGCTACTCATGTATAAAATTAACACGCACAACATTAGTGGTGTGAGAAACTAGGTCAATAATCCTGACTGATGGGTTCTAATGACCAATTATGTATGTAACCGTAATCGTAATCATTATTTCACCTTTCAAAAAAAGTAATTAAATTACTAATTATTACGATCTACGCAATATTATAATAATTTCCGTATTTATTGCTTAATAATTAATTGAAACTTTTTAATATTGAGCTCAATAATGTCGTTTATTTCGATTTACGCAATACAAGTGCCTGTTTGAACATAGTCCAAGCATCTTATGACTTTATTCAATATTTTTATGAATATTTGTTTTTTATTTTCATTTAAAAAATGGTTGTATTTCAAAATATTTTTTTTTTTAATGTAAACTAGAAAAGTAAAACTTAAATATGTTTTTTTAATAAAAAGAAAAAAAGAAATTCAAGCGCTATTCGAAGGACATGGTCAAGCAAAGAACAGAAGAAATTAAAAATAAAATCAAATTAAACTTGTATTACTTCGAATCATAAGTAACATAAAGTACAGTGAGTATCAAAAGAAACTGTATGCTAAGGATAAAATTCTAACAATCACTACACTTAACTTTTTAAAGAGTGTGCCCGAAAAAATTTGTCAATGTTTCAAAAAACTTAAAAAATAGTTTGATCTCTAAAGAGAACTGACCTTAGGTGCGTATGAAAATTTTTTATTTTAAATTTCATTAAAATTTCATCATACGCCAGCCATGTACCTACCCCAGCAAGCATTCGGAAGATTGTTTTTAGAAAATTCAAAACATTGCTGAGTTTTTTCTAGAGTACTTTTGATGAGCAAAAATCAGTTACACGATTAAAAAAGGACTGAAAAATGATTCATATCAATGAGTAAAATGAGTTCGATTTAAAATACAACAAAAAATTGTATTGCATTCGGAAATTATTCATCTAGACATTTAAAATGTGAATATTTTCTGTGAGTATTTTTTTTAAATTGAAAATTTTTCTTTGTTTTTTGACGAAAAGCAATATTTTTGTAATTAAATTTTGATGTCTGATGTACATACACCACGAATGATACTTAACGTTCATACGAACGTGATTTTTGAAATCGCTGTAGTGTAAACGTTGGACTCAGTAAACCTAACAAAAACACTTGAAGAGAGTAAAATTGGATTAATAAGTACGCATAATGACTCAAATGACTCAAATTAATCATAAATGACATAAAAACATGTCCAAATTAATACGAACATGACTCACAAATGACAATAAAATGACTCATAAAAGACTTGTATGCGATTAAACGATGATTAAAAGATGACTCGTAAAAGAATCATAAACGAAGGTAAATAAGACTAATAAATGATTAGAAAGTGATTCGAAAATGATTATAAAGCCACTAGAAAAAAGGGTTTCACCCGTGGCATCACAACGGGCCGCCATGCGTGCTCAAGTGAGCTTTGTGATATCAGAGCTACCACTACGATCTAACCTAACACTAGAAAAAGAGTCGAAAATTACTGTAAATAATATAAAAAATGACTCATAAGTGACTTTTTAAGAAAAGTCGCTCGTAGTCACTTTTTTCTCCCGACGTCTTTTATGATCAGCAAATGAAAGCATATTCAAAAAAGACTCGAATTTGATTAAAAATGTTCAAAATTGATGGCTGGGACGAGTACAATATGGCAAAAACAAACATTTATTTATTGTATCACAAGTGTTTTTTAAGAGCTAGAGAACTAGAAAATCATAATAAATTCATAATTTCTTATACTTGAAGTAAACAACGATGTTTCCATTTATAAAGGTTTCATGAAGGTGAAGTCAAAAACGTTCGCCTTCAAGAACATTCATTCGAATGTTTACTTTGCAATATAAAGGGCAAGTCAAAGCAGCCGTCGGAGTTAGTGAAGTTCAGTCAGTCGTGTGAAGACACTGTGCTTGCTGAACTCTGCTGCATGTGTATGGATAGGTAGGGGACCGACTCACTTCTATCCGTTAATAGCAAAACAATGATTCTTTTTTTACACACAATGTGTTGCCAACTTTGTTATCATAAATCATATGGTTTTTGGCAAAACTGACAGATAATTTGATATGCTTAAATATTGTATGTATATTGAAAGTAATGTGGGCGTACTTACTTTTACATATGCAGATACGTATGCATGTTAATTTTCATTGCGAACGGACGTGTTTTTTGAATGCTCTTGCGAAAAGTGTGTTTTTTATAATTATATCATTAGAAAGTTAAAAAGAAAAATCTAAATCTAACTTAAAGAACTAAAAGCTACAAATCCATACCAAAATCGTGCTAAATTAACTACTTTTTGATAGTGAATTTACTAAAAGTTAAATAAATCGCAAAAACAAACAAAATAAGCAATAGCAGAAGAAAAAAAAAAAAAAAAAAAAAAAACAAATATTAAATAATAATAAAACAAAAATAAAAATGAATTCCATATGTTATACATGTAAAAATGCAATTACAACAACGGCTTTTGTTAAATGTCATAGTTGTAATTCAAATTACCACTTCTCCCCCTGCTGTCCTTTATCAGAGGCTACATATTCGAGCATGTATGGTGAGAGAAAAACAAATTGGAAGTGTCAAGTATGTAAACCGCGATCTAAATCTACCAACACCTTGTATCAGACAGTCGTATTTGATGAGAAAAACCAACAACGCAAATTAAGAGATGATGATAATGAATATAGTGAAGAAAACAGAGCAAAAATATTCAAAGATTCGCTTTCTCTTAATACTGTAAACTCGACCTTGTGTTCGGTTCAATCTGATGTCAATGACCTTAAAACAGACATAAAGGATATCAAAACAAACATAGAGCAATTAACAATAAGTGTTAAAAACTCCTATATACAAATGGGAGATGAACTAAAAACTGCACTCTCCACAATAACAAATACCCTTTCGAAAATAGCGGATCAAGTAAAAGAACTCAATGAAAAAGATAAACAAAGAGAGAAACAAATTGAGACGTTGGAAACACGCATAAACAAACTTGAACAGCAAAATATTGTTAGAAATATTGAAATAAAAAACGTTACAAATGAAGAGATGACCCCAAACGAAATAATAACAAAAATTGCTTCCTCGCTAGATGTAGAAATGAGAGAAACCGATATAAGCAATGCATATAGGCCGAAGAAAAAAAATGATAAGATTGTAATTGAATTTACATCACTCGGCAAAAAGAGAGAGTTGATGAGCAAAATTTCACGACACCGACTAGATGCGAATATTGTAAACAATACCGAAAAACAAAACTCCAACAATAATAACAAATATATTTATATCAACGACCAACTCACTTTCAATAATCGTCGTTTACTTTGGATAACAAAAACCAAAGCAAAAGAAGCCAACTGGAAATATGTTTGGGTCAGAGATGGCCAAATATTTGCCCGCAAAAACGAAAACTCATCATTTATAATTGTAAACAATGCTACCGATCTTGAATTAATTACTCCTGCATCAAATTAATTTTTATCATCCATTTCTTATACTCAAATTCAAAAATAAAATAAATCAATAAAAATATCCTTAAAACTATACACATATATAAATATATAATATAAATTTAAAGTACAAATAATGAATAATAAAATCCAAACTTTAGATGATTTTAATAAAATCGATAAACAGTGCTTAAGTTATCCCACATCAATAATTTATAGTAATATTCGATCACTCAGACTTAATTTTTCTTCATTTTTAGTGAGTATAAATCAAATAATAAACAAAGTAAAATTTATAGTTCTTGTAGAAACTAACATAAATGACAGTGAAAATTCTCTGTATAACATAAAAGGCTTTAGTTCGATATTCTTTAATAGAGAAGGAAGGGGAGGAGGAATCGTTGTTTATGTAAGAGAAAACATTCCATTTACACAAATCTCTTCAAATACAAAAACATTTGAACTGTTACATCTCGATATTAAAACGAACAACAAAACAATTACCCTTCTTGCGTTGTATCGTCCCCCAAACCAGAAAATCAATGAATTTGTAAACGAGCTAGAAATGGAAATAAACAAAATAAACAAAAAACAAGAATGTATATTGGTTGGAGATATCAATATTGATATCTTAAAACAAAACAAACCAACAACAACATATCTTGATATGATGCTAGCGAATGGTATGCAAAGCATGATAAAGGAAAACACACGAGAGGATCTAAACAAAAACACATTCTCTTGCATTGATCACGTGTTTATAAAAAATAATCAAACAAACGCACATACGTATGCAGTAATAATAACAACAACTATAAGTGATCATTACACTCTTTTTTTTGCTAACCATAACGAAGAAAATAACCAGAGTAGCGCAAACATAGGTACGCGGGAGCATATTAAAATATTAAATAAAGTAAAAATTAATAATAAAATTAGAGAAACGGACTGGAGTGAAATGATTTATCAAGCAGAAAATGCTAATGATTTGTACCTTAAGATGTACTCACAATTTTGTGAAATTTATAATAAATCAACAAAATTATTAAAAATTAGTAAAAAAAGATCTCAGAATCCATGGATAAATGAAGAATTAATTAAATACTGTGATTATCGGGATAAACTTTATAAAAGATGGCGGAACAATATTAATAATAAGAATTATGAACTTGAATATAAAAAATTTAGAAATTTAGTGAATAAAAAGATAAACTTTGCAAAAAACAATTATTTTCGGAAAAAATTTATTGAGAACAGAAATAATATACGTGCAACATGGCAAATTATAAACGAAATAATAGGAAAGAAAACAAACAATATCGATGAAATAATTACAAGAAATTTTAAAACCAATACTATAAATGAACTATTAAACAATTTTGCAACAAATTTTAAAAATAACATAAACAAAATAATACATACTTGTGACATAAAAACAATAAATAGTGTTGAAACTGTGCTTCAAAACTCCTTATATTTGGAATATACAAACGAGGAGGAAATTTTCAATATTTTAAGGACATTAAAATCAAGGAAAGGCCCGGGAATGGACGGTATTAGACCATCAGATTTAAAAAATAATGCGAGTTATCTTACTCCAATCCTGACAAAGTTTATCAACTTAAGCTTAGAAAATGGTATTATGCCAAGTATTCTAAAAACTTCGTTAATTCGGCCCATTTATAAAAGTGGATGTAAGTCAGACTATAACAACTACAGACCGATTGCTATTTTACCAGCTGTTGAGAAAGTCTTAGAAGAAGTCATTGTTAGACGATTAACTTCGTTCTTGAGGAAATACAAAATTATAAATAAAAATCAATTCGGCTTCCAAAAAGGCTTAAATATTAATAAATTATTGGGAAACTTCTCAAATCTCATCAATAGTTGTCTGAGCAAACACTTGCATTGTCTAGTGCTATTCGTCGACTTTAGCAAAGCCTTCGACACACTCACACATAACAAGCTACTACAAATGTTAGAGAGAATTGGAGTTAGAGGAAGCACATTGAATTGGTTTAAGAATTATCTGGATTGTAGAACTTACCGTGTGAGAATATGTAACAAGAACAGCGAAGAAGTGGCAATAGATTGTGGCGTACCACAGGGCTCTAAGCTAGGACCAATATTGTATTTAATATATGCCAACGAAATGATAAATGCTCTTCAAGGGAATACAACTTTTGCTTACGCAGACGATACCGCAATAGTGGTCTCAAATAAAAACATCGTACATGCCACGGAAATAATGCAGAAAAAACTAAATATAGCAGCGAATGGTGTCACGACAACGGACTAATTATTAACGCGACCAAAACAAAAGTAATGCACATAAAACCTCCACATCTTACACCGTCAAATATATACTTGAAATTTCACGATTACGAATGTCTTCACAGAAGGGCAAAAAACCCTAATATAACAGACGATAGGTGTGACACGAACATAGAATTAGTGGAAACGTACAAATACTTAGGAGTATATGTTGACAATAAGTTTAAAATGGAAGACCATATTATCTCTAAAGAGAACTGACCTTAGGTGCGTATGAAAAATTTTTATTTTAAATTTCATTAAATATTCATCATACGCCAGCCATGTACCTACCCCAGCTAGCATTCGGAAGATCGTTTTTATAAAAATCAAAACCTTGCTGAGTTATTTTAGAGTACTTTTGGTGAGCAAAAACTTATTAGTCAGTTACACGATTAAAAAAAGGACTCAAAAATGATTCGTGTCAATGAGTAAAATGAGTTCGATTTAAAATACAACAAAAATTTGTATTGCATTCGGAAATTAATCATCCAGATGTTTAAAATGTGAATATTTTCTGTGAGTATTTTTTTTTTTTAACAAAAAACAATATTTCTGTAATTAAATTTTGATGTCTGATGTACATACACCTCGAATGATACTTAACGTTCATACGAACGTGATTTTTGAAATCGCTATAGTGTAAACGTAGGACTCAGTAAACCTAATAGAAACACTTGAAGAGAGTAAAATTGAATTAATAAGTGCGAATAATAAATGGCTCAAATTTTAATCATAAATGACATAAAAACTAGTCCAACTTAATACGAACATAACTCATAAATGACAATAAAATGACTCACAAAAGACTTGTATGCGATTAAACGATGATTAAAAGATGACTCGTAAAAGAATCATAAACGAAGGTAAATAAGACTAATAAATGATTAGAAAGTGATTCAAAAATGATTATAAAGCCATAGGAAATGAGTCGAAATTTACTGTAAAATAATATAGACAATGACTCATAAGTGACTTTTTAAGAAGAGTCGCTCGTAGCCACTTTTTTCTCCCGACGAAAGAGTCTTTTATGATCAGAAAATGAGTGCATATTCAAAAAAGACTCGAATTTGATTAAAAATGTTCAAAATTGCTGGCTGGGACGAGTACAATGACTTGTATGCGATTCAACGATGACTAATAGATGACTCGTAAAAGAATCATAAACGAAGGTAAATAAGACTAATAAATGATTAGAAAGTGATTTGAAAATGATTATAAAGCCACTAGAAAAAGAGTCGAAAATTACTGTAAAATAATATAGAAAATGACTCATAAGTCAGTTTTTAAGAAGAGTCGCTCGTAACCACTTTTTTCTCCCGACGAAAGAGTCTTTTATGATCAGAAAATGAGAGCATATTTAAAAAAGACTCGAATTTGATTATAAATGTTAAAAATTGCTGGCTGGGACGAGTACACAAGTGTTTTTTCAGAGCTAGAGAACTAGAAAATCATAATAAATACATAATTATTGCTGGAAGGCATAACATGCTGGGATGTGGCGTATTTATTAAGGGTTCGGGTATTACACTTTCTTATACTTGAAGTAAACAAGGATGTTTACATTTTTAAAGATTTCATGAAGGTAAAGTCAAAAACCTTCGCCTTCCAGAACATTCATTCGACTGTTTACTTTGGGATATAAAGGCCAAGTCAAAGCAGGCGTCGGAGTTAGTGAAGTTCAGTCAGTCTTGTGTAAAGACACTGTGCTTGCTGAACTCTGCTGCATGTTTATGGAGCAAGGTAGGGGACCGACTCACTTCTATCCGTTAATCGCAAAACAATGATTCTTTTTTTTTACACACAATATGTTGCCAACTTTGTTATCATAAAGCATATGGTTTTTGACAATGCTAGAGAAAGGCAGATGCATTTTTTATAATTTTTTTTTAGAAAATTCTATTTTAAGATTAAACTGACAGATAAGTTGATATGCTTATATTGAAAATAATGTGTGTGTACTTACTTACATATGCAGATAGGTATGCATCACGACGTATGATTGATTTAATAACTTGAAAATATTACTCATACGTAACGGTGGTGGTGGTGGGTAGGTGTTAAGTAATTTAATTCCTTATGAATTCCTAAAATTAAATGAAATAAAGACACACAATGATTAGAAATTTGTCTGATTTCTTAATTCTTTCTCAAAATTATTTTATATTCTTACGATAGCATGCAGTTTTCGTACACGTAAACATAAGATCGAATGGTAACAGCGAGGATTCAAACTTATATGGGAGACCTATTACAGAACACAGTGCGATAGAACTTTTTTCGATTTGAATACCGTCAACAGTTAAAGAAAAAATGAAATACCTGTGATTCGAACCCGGGCCTTTCGTCTAATAAGCCAACACACTACCCATTAGACCACGGCGACCACAATTTTCATACATAATTGGCTATTACAACCCTTCAGTTAGGATTACGGCCTAGCTTCTCACACCAATCATGTTGTATGCGTTAATTTTATACGTGCGTGACGGGACCTACAGTTTAACGTCGATCCCGAACGATAGAGTTTTGAGAAGCTTTTCATGGCAATTTTCTTTACCTGGGATATGAAGCCGTGGTTTACGTCTAATAAGTCAACACACTACCTACAAGACTACGGCGTCGTCATAGGGGTACATAAGCTACAAATACATTGAACATTAAGAATAAACTCCACTTCAAAGCTTATGCTCTCATTGCCAAAACGTGAAAATGCTAGGCTGATAGGTTAAGCTTTAGATTACTCAACTCTAACTTCGAATTTCTATTGCCTTTTAGTTCATAATTTTATTTCTATTTTCATTTATTTGCCGTATAATATTGTGATTTTCACAGTTTTATTATCATTTTCTTCTAAACGCACTCAAAAGTTGTCAATGTCACATGGAATACAATTTTTATTACATTTTCTACATGAATTATGGGGTCACAGTCAAATAATCCCCTTTTACAGGCAGTACAATATCTTGGGACCGGCAAATATTTACGATGGCATTAATATTTAATGGAAAACACACACATACTTACTAAAAACAACTTGAAACTTGAAAATCGTATAATTCACCTCTCAACACATTTTATACGTCCGTTGCTCACTAACAAAATATTCTTTTACTAACACTAACACAAAATACCAGAAACATTTCTGTTTTGTATTGTAAGGCAGCAAAAATTTTTGGGGTTGAGTTGAGGATAACTTTAGTGGTATTAGTTGTTGTTGTTTATATTGTTAATACTGTACACTAGTGTAAGTGTAAATGTAGAAAATGTAAAGAGAATGAAAAAAATAGTCCCCAGTGTAACATGTAAGTGTCAATAGTACTGATTGACTGGCTGTATTTAATACACTCCAGTGAATAATGTCTACATGAATCAACATAATGTTTAATGTGTTTGTGTATTAGAATGTATACAGAAATTAACACTCATATATATGTGTGTGTGTGATTTGAAGTATGGAAAGAATTACGAGGTAATATGTGGCATATTCTAAAGAAAATATGATCCAATTACACCACTACGACCTCAATGTAAAGCAAAAACTTATTTTGTCCAGATTTTTTAAGAAAATTTTAAAGTTTTTTAAAACGTTTGAAGTTTCCCGAGCCTCACATATGACAAGTGTGCTTGTTAGTGCACCCAGTGACTGTGGTATAAGTCCTACGTATATGCGAGTACTCCATTAGCTACAGCGGTATTTAAAGCCAACGTAATCCATGCCATTTGTCAAATTTACAATGACTTATGATCGATAATTATAAGAAGGCGGATATTTCGGATGCATAGAGAAGCTGTGGCAGACATTTGAGCGACATATTGATGTCAAGGATGGGATCAATAGGTCATTAAAGAAAAAATTTTAATTGTCAATGACATCTCACTGCTCATTGCTGTTAAAAAAAAAGGTCAACATTGCTTATTCACTACCCTACATTAGTCATTATAGGATTGCGACCTAGGTTTCACACCACCACCCCTGTTGTATGTGTTAATTTTATACAAGAGTGGCAGACCCGAAAGTTTGAAGTATTTTTTTTAAAAAAGTCTTCTCAATGTTTCTTCCAGACAGCTGCTGTGAGACCAAGCTGCCGAGGAAATATTATTTCCATATTTTGTTTCTTTTAAAATACCCAAGCCAGCGCACAGTGGTTTCCCTTAGATGAACAAGCGGTAGAATCACAGCTTCAGGTATAATAAGCCAACACATTATCCATAGGCTATGGTGACTTCATTGCTAGGCTAGGAAAGCCAACTAAATCTTCTTTGACGTCAACTGGGCCCGGGATACCCTTTATTATGACTCTGATGTGATGCAGCAGTTCCGCGCTTCGTTCCCAGTTATGATAGGCCACAATAACTATACCATGTTCTGCAGACCACCTTGTGCCAAGCAATTTCATGGCGTTATTAATAAGACAACTGCTGAAGTAAGCTCATCTGCAGTATCTTTAATTAAAATATTCTTGCGAAAATGAAAAAAATCTAGATTCTGATGTTGTGCTTTTACAACGCTTAACATTAAAATTATAAACAAAATCTATAAAAACAAAACAATGTATTAAAAAAACCTGTTTATAAATTATCGTAATGCTTGATATAACGAAAAACACACACACAGCATAAAAAAATGTTAAGCAAGTCAACAAAATACAACAACAAACACCAGCATAAAAAATGGTAAACAAAAGCGCAACAACAACATTACGAGAATAAATGTAAACAACGATGTTTACATTCATAAAAACTTGGAGAAGGCTACGTCATGATCATTCGCCTTCAAGAAAATTATTCAGGCTGTTTACATTGCCATATAAAAGACAAAGCAAAGCAGGTGACTGAGTTCATTGCAGTTCAGTGCAGTGAAAAAAGTAATCTTGGTATGAAGATATCCGTTACAAAGATTTGTCAAATAATTATCTAGCAATTGTTGTTGTTTACATCAAGTTATGAACAGTGGCACACAGAATTCTGTCAATAATAAAGAATTTAACACGTTGACTGCCGCAGTAATTTTCAGAAAATTGACCAAAAAAGGACTTGAACTTGATGTTTTCACATTAGTAAATACGAGATAACTTGCAGTTTGGCTTCTTAGAAGAGAACGCAATCTACGAGTTATCTCGTAGTCGGCAGTCAACGTGTTAAGTTGTTGATACACATAGAAAAATTGTTTTTAAAAGTTGTTTCATACACTTGCACTTACCACCAAGTCCAATATGTCTTTTGTTTGTCTTAAAAGATTTTTTTTTATAAAACCAGTACTCAGGAAAGTTGGAAAGAGGAAAGATGTGAACGGCAAGGAAATTAGTTGCTGCTAGGTGAGTATAAAATGGCCAGTGACATACCTTCAACATTAGACGGTGCATGTGCTCGTTACGGAGAAATAGAGGTTTTAGTAACGAATTTGGAAGCATTGTTATTGTGGATTCTGAAGGTTTTTTAGAAATTGGTTCGAATGGCATGACTGATTTGATTCAAATTTTCCGTGTAATTTTCTCAGAGTAGAGATTCCGTGTTGCTTCCCAATTTAAAGTTTAAAGCACTCATTCAAGAATAATATTTTTTGCTCATATCCTGCCCCTGACTTTTTAATTAATTTGTCAGAAACATATGAGAAGTATTCCATATCCCGTAAACCAATAAAATATTAAAAATAAAGCACTTGTGAAAAGAAAACTTTTCACAAAAACAGTAGGTAGTGTGCTGGCTTATTAGACGTAAAGCCAGGGTTCGAGTCCCAGGCCAGACATCAAAATAAAATCCAAAGAATTATTTCTTTGGCGATTTCTTCTCAGCAGATTTCTGGCAAAAACTCTGAGAGTAAATAAAATGCCATGAAAAGTGCATCTGTTAGTATGAGTTCTTTGAAATTCGATTTATGACGCCTTTTTCCAGAACATTCTGCCACGTAAATCGAGGGAATACTGTATATAGAAACCATACTACTTATTCTCCCCCTATGGCGTAAGTAATAAAAATTAAAATAAGCAGCCTGGAAGAAGAGAAGACTTTAAAAAGAAACTTTAAAAGTAACTTTTTTAGTTACTTTTTGAAAAGTTATTTAAAGAAATTGAATTTCCTACACAATAAAATCAAAAAACAAAAACAATTTCTCTTAAAAAGGTTTTCGCGATTCAAACATTTTTGATATTTTTGTAAACTTCTGAGAGTAAATAAAATTGCCATGAAGAACTTCTCAAAAATCTGTCATTCGAAGTCGACTTTAAACTCGCACACAACATACAGGCTGGCTGATATGTATTGCAACCAACTTCAGGTTGTTATCATTTGTAAACCGCTTGTCTGACAACTGACAGATTTAGTCCAGTGGCAGTTCATTTTATTATTTACAAGCTTACAAAAGCATTTTCGATCTATTGCATTCAGAAAAAAAGTTATTCGTGATGGGAAATTCAAACGTGATAGTGCAATTGTTTTATATTTGGCTGGAAAACCACAGGTGGCTATCGTTAGAGCTCTCCAGCATTGCTCGTTACTCTGATACTGGCAGTGTTGCATCACGTCCAAAAAGTGGACTAAAAAGAAAAACGGTAACAATACCAGAAACGATCCGAAAAGTGAAGGCCAGATTTTATCGAAATCCACGCCGCAGTGGTAGAGAAATTGCCCATGAGCCGAACATATCGCGAGAACGGATGCAACACATATTGAAAAATAAGCTTGGAGTAAAGCCATTGAAGTTCCAAAAAGTGCAAGAGCTCATCGATGGACAAAAAAAAAGTTAGACTGGAAAGAGCCAAGGAGTTACTTTACTTGCACGAAAGTGGACAGTTACCGAATATGTCTTTCTCCGAGAAAGCCATTCCAAATTCAGCAGATCAGGTCGTTGTGGTAGCTCTGATATCACAAAGCACAACAAAAGCACGACTACCTCGTACTGGAACACCGGCCAGAAAATTTGATGAACGAAGCTATATCCTTGATATCAATAGACAGCTCCGTTAAGCTAACAAGGAATGGGGAGCCAAATAATCTATATATACACCTAGCAAGAGACAAGCACTGGCAAAGAAAGTGAATAACGCTTTCCTCTTCCTCAGTGGACCTGCATCCACGGCAGAAGTCGTTAAAAGGGAGCCTCATTCTCTCGGCATGCCTACCCATGATCCAATGATCCGTAAGCACGGCCAGTACAGTCGAGATGACATCACGACCGAGACCAAATAATCGCTTGGTATGCCTTCCATCCATCCATTGAGCAGTTTGTTAGCAAACAAAATGATCGGGTTTACTTGCCCAAGAGGTTAGCTGAAAATTTACCAGAACTCAGGCGCCGCCGATGGTAACGGTTGGTCACTCCCCGCTCGTATTCATCGACCGTGGGGTCAAAATAAATGCCGAATATTATCGGGATAATGTTTTAAAGACAGTATTGAAGCCCTGGGCAGACAAACATTTCGGCCTCAGACCATGGACATTCCAACAGGACTCGGCACCACCGCACTCAGCACGCATCAACCAAGAATTGCTTAAAGAGGATGTTCCTCGCTACATATCCACCGCACAATGGCTGCCAAAATCTCCGGATCTTAAACCGTTGGACTTTTGAGCCCGGGGCATTTTGGAGAGTAGGGTTCTCACTAAAAAATACCAAAGTGTCGATCATCGCAAGACGGTGCTTCGACGGGAATAGGCCAAAATGTCGCAAAGCCACTTTCGTGCAGCCTGTGATGGCTTTGTCGGCCGTTTGAAGGCCATAATTCGTACCAAAGGTGGCCAATTCGAACAAATCTAAACTGATTCTAAAATTTGATGTTATTTCCAACATTTTTTGCTTTTGTATAATAAAATTAAAAAAATATAGCGATTTACTTTGTTGCATTATATATCAGCCATATATATTATATTATACTTAATTTAATAGGAAGACTTACTTTTGTTTATAAATTTTTTATTACAACTGACCCCAATCTGTTAACGCTAGCGTATGATTAATATTAATTGTTAGAAATTAATCATACGTCCCGTAGAACTTTAAAACCACCAACCATGATGCCGTAACACTTAATTAAAATTTCAATGTCATTTTAAAATGTTCATTTTAAAATTTAGTAGTTTCTGTAATGAAATGTTAAAACATGATTAATTAAACGATTTAAATTACATGGAATTCTCTGTTTTTATTTGCTGCTTCGTTAGATTCGTATTAAGTTTCCTTTAAACACTCTCTTCCTTGTGTCATTTTATTGCCCTTAAGAAGGATGACAGTTTGGCGCTTTTCTTTTTAATTTCTTGAGTCATTTTCATCATCATTTTCCTTTTCGTCATCATCATTAATTTGATATTAAAGTTGTCTCTTGAAATGTTTATAGCCTTTGCATGGCGTATCCATACCCACATACCATATCCCCCGCTTTTATGTTTTAATTCCTTAAGGAAACTGCCTAAGGAAATGGTGTCATACGAGTAATATGAGTTTTCCGAATCTCGTATACAAGTTTTAGTGCCGGAGGTTTTCTTTTTACGTTTGAAGGAATTTAATGACTGGCGGATATAACAATTTAATTAGAATTGTTTAAAAATTTTTTCTTTTTTTTTGTGAGTGTTTAACGATCAAAAAAGTATTGAATTTGTTGAAAACTTTTTTAACACATTGACTGCCGCGGCAATTTTCAGAAAACTTGCCAAAAAAAACGACAATTTGATTCTATTTTTCATATTAGTAAGTACGAGATAACTCGAAGTTTGGCGCCCTAGAAGAGAACACAATCTACGAGTTATCTCGTAGTCGGCAGTCAACGTGTTAAGTTGTTGATAGACATAAAAAAATTCTTTTTAAAAGTTGTTTAGTACACTTGCCCTTACCACCAAGTCCCAATATGTCTTCTGTTTGTCTTAAGAGAGTCGTATTGACTTTCTCAAAGTATTTTAACCCTGCCGCTAATCTTAATCGTATTGCTAAACGAATAAACCTCATATCGAAGAAATAGGCTAAAGTTTCAACCAAGGCCACTACAGTGCCTATTAGACTACGGGAAAAAATGAGATTCATGCGCTGGATGTTGGACTTTATATAAATTTAATTTTACACCAAAGCACTTGATGTTCTGAGCATGAAAATTCTGTGTAATGTACACTAAGTTCAACACATTTTTCAAATGTTCAAACGAATCATTCAATATCACTCGATTTCTTAGGACTGTGCAAGAAAACTTCACCTTATGTTATCTCCTTATCTTTTTACGTACACACATACATAATTGACCATTACTACCCCTGAATCAGGATTACGGCCTAGTTTCTCATACCACTCATATTGTGTGAATTAATTTCATATATGAGTAGAGAGACCTACAGTTTAATATCGACTCCGAACAATAGATTTTTGAGAAGATTTTCATGGCAGTTTTTCAGAGCTTTTGCCAGAAATCTGGTGAGAGCAAATCGCCGATGAAATTTTTTTCATATTTTGTGTTGATGCCTGACCTAGGCTTTACGTCTAATAAGCCAACACACTAGCTAGACTTCCTTATCTTTTTACCTTTTAAAAACCTTTGAAAAAATTTTTAAAATATATGCTCGCACGTTGCAAATAAAATAATAAATAAATTTCTGTTTAGTTTTAATTATAATTCTTTATTATTCGCTTAATTTTATGTGCCTCTGTTCGCAACTTGATGTAAACAACAACAATTGCTTTGTATGTTATTCCTTTGCTAACACCCTTTGCATAAACTATAACAAATACTAGACAATTGTTCCACAGATCTTTGTAAGAGAAATCTTCAAACCACGATTATTGTCTTCAAACACACGGCGTATTCACACAAGACTGACTGAACTTTTACTAACGCGCCTGCTTTGAATTGCCTTCTATATGGGTAAGTAAACAGTCTGATGAATGTTCTTGAAGGCGAATGTTTGTGGCTTCGCTTTCTTGAGATGTCTATAAATGTAAACATCGTTGTTTCATTGTTGTTGTTTGTATATTTTGTTTACATTTATCCGTGTAATGTTTGTTATTGTATTTTTGTAATTTGTTTATGCTGGTGTTTGTTGTTATATTACGCAATACGATAATTTGTAAACAAGTTCATTGTTTTATTTATAATTTTAATTTTAAACGATATAAAAGCAGAACCATTTTCGCCACAATATGATACTTTATAGTGAAAGTATATAAAATATTCTCTCACAATTCGACTGAATTTGGTATATTATCCAAGGAATCAGAAAGTACTTTGGTACTACTGGAGCTCTAAGCACTAACTAAATTTTTTAAAAAGAAAACCAAGATAGGATCTAGTAAAGAAATTGATGATATTGTACTGTACTGGTTGAAGTATAATCTAAGCAGTCTAGGTTCGAATTCGGGTAATGGCATACGAAATTTCATACTGATTTGCTAATACTTAAAAAATTAAGCAGCTGACTTCTATTCGCTTTCAAATCATTGAAAGATGAAACTAATTCGGGTTCTCTAATTTTCTTAATTTAATCCCTATAGTTTAAAGTCGACTCTGAGCGACAAATTTTTAAGAAACTTTCCATGGCAAATTGATTTACTCTCAGAGTGTTTGTCAGAAATCTGTGAGTCACCGTGGTTCACACCCAAAAAGATATGAAAAACTATTTCTGTTGCGACTTCCTCTCAACAGATATCTAATAAAAACTCGGAGAGTTAATGAAATTGCTATGAGAAGTTTTTCAAAAATCTATCGTTCGCTGTCGGCTTTAAACTGTAGGTCGTGCTACTCATGGATAAAATTAACACACACAACATAAGTGATGTTAGAAGCTAGGTTGTAATCTTAGTTGTAGTGACCATTTGTTTATGTTAGGTTATGTATGTGTAACGAATTAAAAACACTGCCATCAATTAATTAAAATATTCGTTGAAAGTAAATCAATGGCATTGTTTAATATTATAATTAATCTTTTAATTAAAACAATGAAAAAAAATACATTTTCATTATAATTTATAGTCAATAAATAATTTTTTTAAACGCAATTCCAGAAATTAAACAATAAAAATATTCCATCCGCATGTGTGCTTTCAATTTGCCAATAAAAAAATAAACGAACTTTTTTTTTAAATTTATTACACAGCCCAGCCACAAACCTTTTTGTGTTTTTACCATCACACAATAATATATTCATGAATTGATGCGATTAAAATTCATTTAAAATGGCATTAAAAAAAATTGAATTTAATTTAAAAAAAAAACCACAATCAATTCAGTTATTAATCATTTTCATTTGATAAGACAACTTTTAATTATTTTCCCATCGTAATTTTTCTTAATTACCAACGTAAATGTCATCTTATGTAAATGAGTGTAAAACTAAATGTTAAACATTGATGGGAAATGTAAAGAAAAAGAGGCAAACAACATGTAAAATGCCGATAATAATTTCAATTTATTTACATTTTCTCTTCAATTATTCTCTTTATTTTTTTTAAGATATTCTTTTGAATTATTTATTTTGTGTTCATTTTCTGGAACTTTTTTTATGAAAATCAATTGTTATATTACTGATGCGTAGGAGGTAATTTATTGTCATAATTAAAGTAGCAGGTTTGGGATGGGTTTGTGTAGAAAATAAAATTTTTTTTTCCATTTCCAAAATAAGTGCACTTCGACTAGAAATATGATGAAATTAAGTAAAATTTGAATGAATTTTAGGATATTAAACAGTATATACAGTCAAGGATAAAAGTTTACATACAACGCTGAATGTATGTATAGGGAGCATAGCATTTTAACAAGGCTCTTTGTCAATCATTTTAATTTAATGTGGTTCTCTCAACTTTATTCCATTATAACTTTTTCGCCAATTGAATTTCAATCTTCTCTTCCCTACTCCCTTCTCTTCTTTTATTCTACAGTTTCTCATTGTATTATTGGTCATTACAATCTTCTAGTTACGACCTAGCTTCGTATTCCTTACCCATATTGTGGGTCTCCAATTTATCCACGACCATAGGAAGCTATTTTGCCTCTGAACGAACGATTTGTGGAACTTTCCCTTGGCATTTTGCATTTTTAAAGCAGAACGTATTTTGGCCTATTCCAGGCGGAGCGCCGTGTTGAGATGGTCTTCACTTTGATATTTTTGAATAAGAACCTTACTCTCCAAAATGCTCTCTCCCAGACGTAAAAGCCCAACGGATTGAGATCCGGAGATTTTGGTGGCCATTGTGCGGTAGAAATGCTGCGAAGAACCTTTAAGCCATTCTTGGTTGACACGTACTGAGTGCGGTGGCGCTGAGTCCTATTGGAAAGTCCATGGTCTCCGGCTGTTTGTTTGCACAGGGCTTCAATACTGCCTTTAAGACATTTTCCCGATAATATTCGGCATTTATTTTGACCCCACGGTCGATGAATACGAGCGGGGAGTAACCATCGGCCGTTACAGCGGTCCACACCAATACCTTCGGCGGCGCTTGAGTTCTGGTGGCAAATCGGAGGTAGAAATTTTCAGTTGACCTCTTTGGCAAGTAAATCCGATCATTTTGTTTGTTCATAAACTGCTCAATATGGAATGGTTTCTCATCGGAGAACACCAAATTCGGTAACTGGCCATTTTCGTGCAAGCGAAGTAAATCCTTGACTCTTTCCAGTCCAACTTTTTTTTTTTTGTCCATCGTTGAGCCCTTGCACTTTTTGGAACTTCAATGGCTTTAGTCCAAGGCTCATTTTTCAATATGTGTTGCATCCGTTCTCGCGATATGTTCAGCTTACGAGCAATTTTTCTACCACTGCGGCGTGGATTTCGATCAAATCTTGCCTTCACTTTACAAATCATTTCTGGTGTTGTTACCGGTTTTTTTCCTTGAATTTTTAGACGCAATGCAACACTGCCAGTATCACGGCAACGAGCAATGGTACCTTAGGTTAGGTTGGAGTGGTAGCTCTGATATCACAAAGCTCACTTGACCATGCATGGTGCCCCGTTGTGATGCCACGGGTGAACGCAGTCTCTGTACTAACCAAGTTCTGCCAAATCAGGGAAAAGGAAGAAGTAGGTCAGCGCAAGGGCTGCACAACAATGGTAAAAGATTTATTCACATTTAAATGCTGGAGGGCTCTAACGATAGTCACCTGTGGTGGTTTTCCAGCCAAATATAAAGCAATCACACTATCACGCTTGTATTCCCCATCAAGAATAACTTTTTTTCTGCGTGCAATAGATCGAAAATGCTTTTGTAAGCTTGTAAATAATAAAATAAACTCTCACTGGAATAAATCTGTCAGCTGTCAGACGAGCAGTTTACAAATGATAACAACCTGAAGTTGGTTGTAATACATAACAGCCACCCTGGAATCGCTATTCTACTCACAACGGAGTTCTTCAAACCACGACTGTTCCCTTCATATGCAACGCAGACGAGCAGTTTACAAATGATAAAAACCTGAAGTTGGTTGCAATACATATCAGCTACCCTGTATAATCGCATCGTTTCAAATCAGTCACACAAGATATTAATGCCACACAAGAAGCAATATATTGCTTGGGTTCAGATAAAGGTTTAACGAACGACAGATTTTTGAGAAACTTTTCAAGATGTCTGGCTTGGGGTTTGAACCACATGGCTAATAGCGAGACCTAGCGTCTCGAGGTTACATGTTTGAAATTAGCACTTTAATCAAACCTAGTCGACGACGAATCCCGAATAAATCGAATTAAACGGAGAAAATGAAGAAGCAACAGCAATATTGTCATAAGACCTCATAGCTCTAGAAGTTGAGATAGATTGAAGAACATTGTAATGTTTGCATTAGAAAAATGTACACAAGATATGTTGTAGAAAAGAGGATGACTGCACTCAGGCTGAAGGGATTCAAAGGATTGTAAAGGATTGTTGCTGTTCCTTTCTTTTATCCGCCGGCAGACTTTGTATAGAACAGTTGAGTTAACAGAAGGCATCTTTATTTCATTCAAATCTTGTGTAGAGAAAACCTGAACTCTCCCCCCCTTTTTATTTAAAATAAATTATTCATTTGAATAAATTCTATTGTATTCAAGGCCTTCTTCATTATAAATTATAATTACAAACGAATTTAATTAGTCTTGTGGTTTATCTTTAATTAGGAAAACCAAATATTATTTTATGCAAACAAAATCTTCTCTTTTTTTTGTGCTCCGTATCTGTACTCATTAAATAAGTAGGAAAAGAGGACAAGACAGAAAACCTTCAAAGAATGCTTTTGTCTACTCTACCCTTCCGTATGAGTAATGTTTCAAGGGAATTATATTTTATCATATCCTGTGCAGTTTACCTATTCTTTGTTGCATGCTACTTACTAATGGTGTTTCCTTTTCTACAAAAAAAATGTGCATTTTATTAAGGCAAAATGCAATTTTGTGTTTGTTCCTTAGAAATATTATGCCCTCTAAAAGGGTGGTATGTTTTATTCTAAATAATTCGTACTTGCCAATGGTGGAGTGCATTGCATTTTATGCCCTGTGTAAATCGAGAGTGCTGATAATGTCCTGTAAAGCAGATGACTTTTGTTTATTTATAGGGCTACCAGATGATATTTAAAAAAGTCGCCTGGCATTGTTATCCAATTTGAAGTTAATTTTTTCATTGTTTTGTTAAGTAACCTTAAGAAAACATTAAATTATTGAAGCTACATGATCCGTAATATAAAAAAATTGTATTCAAT
Source organism: Sarcophaga peregrina (assembly GCA_014635995.1). Classification (NCBI taxonomy): domain Eukaryota; kingdom Metazoa; phylum Arthropoda; class Insecta; order Diptera; family Sarcophagidae; genus Sarcophaga; species Sarcophaga peregrina. The sequence goes on along the minus strand of CM025793.1, from coordinate 80,604,305 downwards.
GTAAGTCTAGTAGGTAGTGTGTTGGCTTATTAGACAAAAGGCCCGAGTTCGAATTCCAGGTCAGACATCAAAACGAAAAATATTTCTTCGGTGACTTCCTCTCAACTTATTTCTGGCAAAAACTCTAAGAGTAAAAATTGTCATGAAAAGCTCCTCTAAAAAATCTATCATTTGGAGTCGACTTTAAACTGTAGGTCCCGCCACTCATGTATAAAATTATCGCACACAAAATAAGTGGTGCGAGAAGCTAGGTCGTAATCCTGACTGAAGGGTTGTAATGGCCAAATATGTATGTACGTCTCAAAAAATAAAGTTGAAAAATTAGCGATCTGGCAACACCTTTTTCATATTTACATTTATTATTGTCATCTGACGAAGAAGAATTACAGAACTTATTTGAACGTAGTCAGCATTTTCTTTATAAGTGGTAAACACAGGGCATACGTTCTTCTGAAATAAAAATATGACATTACGACAGGGTTGGTCAAAAATTTTTTTTAATGCACCTTGTAAGAGGGTAACATTTTTTTTATAGAAAAGAAAACACCATAAATTCCTTCCGACACAAGTCTGTCTGCGTGCCTACCCATTAGCCCCTTGGACAGCATCCAGGGACAAAGATAATCTACAATCGAGTTTAAATAGTTGTTTGGATTACAACTCCTATTCAAGTTAGATCTGGTGAGTGTAGCAACCAGTAAATATCTTTCCCTAAAGGAGGCTCTAACGGAGATTTACTTATTTTCATATGAGCTCCAACAAATTTTAAAATTTCCTGGAACTTGCCTGTAACCCAGAAACCAAATGAGGTTGACACAAAACTCCAGCCGACTTAGACCTAAAAACTTAGAGGTGCCATGCCTGGGATTAGAGAATTGCCAGTAATTATACAATCATTTTATTTATTTCATGTCTATGGATAGCGTTCCTTACAGACTAAATTTAAAATTACAAACAATATATAATTAAGGAGTGCGCACAAAAAAAATGGGCTTACTTTTAAGCTTATAACTTTTATCATAATTGAAAAAAAAGGAATACCGTTACAGGATAGGATACAGTGTCGTTACTATCATTTCAGAAGGTCGAAGTTTTAATCAAGGCACGATCACAAGGTAAATAAATTTCAAATGTTTTTTAATCTACATACATACATACATACATAATTGGCCATTACAACCCTTCCATCAGGATTACGACTTAGCTTCTCACACCACTTATGTTATGTGCGTTAATTTTATACATGAGTGGCGGGACCTACAGCTTAAAGTCGACTCCGAACGACAGATTTTTGAGAATGGCAATTTTTACTCTTAGAGTTTTTCCCAGAAATCTGCTGAGAGGAAGTCGCCGAAGAAATATTTTTCGTTTTGATGTCTGACCTGGGATTCGAACCCGGGCCTTTTGTCTAATAAGCCAAGACACTACCCATTAGACCATGGCGACTTTTTAATCTGCCATCATTAAATTTATCTCGTGTTCCAAATATTAAAAAAAAAAATCTGGGTAAAATTTTATTTCTAAGGAGTGCGCACAAAAAAAAAGAGTGGGCCTAGTTTTAAGCTTATAACTTTTATTATAATTGAAAAAAAATTAATACCGTTACATTGTTTTTATATGTTATCTGTTTCAAAATCCACGTGCTAAATTTCATTGCAATAGCAAAAATAGTTTTTTGAAAATGGCCACCCAAGGAAAATGTCGTAAAAAAATAATTGAAATTTTCAATGAAAAATCATGCCGCTTACAAAAAACGACTGATAGGCTCGCAGGTGTTAAACAAAAAAAAAAACAACAGTTTCTAGGGTAAGAATAAAACAATATAAAGATCCTTCGAATATTGAGAGAAAGCGTGGAAGTGGAAGAAAAAAAAAGAATTTGCCGACCAAAACAAAGCAAGTAAAATAATACGTATTTTTCTAAAACACCCTAACTTGGCTGGAGGAAAAGTGGCTATAAAAGTTGGATGCTCTAAGACCTTGGTCAGAAAAAGATTTTATACACAAAAGTATTCCAATATTATTTACTTTAATTGAAATATAAAATGAAAAAAATCCGTTACTTAGTTTCATTTCTATAACGAAAAGTGTAAGTCCTGATTTTTTCGTGCACACTCCTTACTATTTGTACTTCAGGCCTAATAATGCCTGTATTATTAAGTCATGCAGATATGTATACATTAAATCCTATTAAATACTTCAAATATACGTATCTATAGGTGTTTTAATTAAATATTGAAGTAATCCTGGAATTAAAAATTAAATGAAATTGTCCTCTGCAATCCTTTTTGACCACAAGCTATTAGAACAACAAGGCTGTTGCATTTAATTTGAATTCGAAATAAATTTCAAAGGAACTATTGAATAAATTTTGAATTAAAGTTTTGCAGCCAATAGCCATTTTCCATGGAAATCATGTTCAATTGCAGAATTGCAGTTCCAACGATACCTCCCTCCAATGTGACTACGATTTAAACATTTTTTTAATTTTTTTTTTACCAAAAATATTAAAATTTAATTTTATTATCATCCAAAGCGAAAGCTCAATAAAAATTCAGTGGGAAAATGTAATCATGGAAAGCAAACATAAAAAAACAATGAAGAGAATGAAATCATAAAAGCTAGAGATCAGAGAAAAAATATAAAAAATTTTTCAAAAGTAATGACTTTTCTTTTAATCATTTTTAAGCATGCAAAAGGGTTTCCCTAAAAATGTTTTTCTTCCCTAAAAAATTTTTCTTCAATATGCAGCAATATCTGGATTAAACCTGTCTAAAGTTATGAAAATACTTTAAATCCTTTCTAAATTTTTTGTTTTAAGGGACACCCTAATAAGTTCCTACTGGGTTTTTTCTCTAGCAATCATAAAATTTTATTTACATTCTCTGGTAATTACAATTTTATTGTGCTTAAAGCATTTTAAACATCAAGAGTTAGAATAAAAGTCAAAAGAAATTCAAATAATAACAACCCACCTAATGCTTTCTAGGATAAGAGGATAAGAGAGAAGAAGAAGTCACCGTAGGTAACCAGTGAAACCCCTGGTCAGGCGAAAACGGAAATATTTTTCCTATTTTGCACCCCTTCACTTCAGCATAGGTAAGAAAAATCGTCTCTTAACCTGATAAGTAAGTTTTAAGATAGAGTCTAGAAGTTGCCAAATAGTACCGTTCATCAATACTTTATAATAAAATTGACCAATATTTGTAGTAGTTGCAGTAGCCTACTAAGTAGTGTGTTAACTTATTAGACATGAAGCCACAACTCAAATACCAGGTCAAACATCTTCAATTAAACGAAATTTAAACAGATTTCTAGCAAAAACTTTAAGAGTGGGACCATACTCATCACTAACCGTCACTAATATTCGCATGCTTCAGCACAGTAAGAAAAGTGAGAAAATAGTTTTTTTAAAATAGAGTCTAGAAGTTGCAAATAGTACCGTTCAACAATACTAATTGACCAATATTTGTAGTAGTTGCAGTAGCCTACTAAGTAGTGTGTTAACTTATTAGACATGAGGCCACAACTCAAATACCAGGTCAAACATCTTCAACAAAACGAAATTTAAGCAGATTTCTAGCAAAAACTGTAAGAGTGGGATCATACTCATCACCTAACCGTCACTAATATTCTGCATTGCTTCAGTACAGTTAAGAAAAGTGAGAAGTAGTTTTAAAATAGAGTCTAGAAGTTGCCAAATAGTACCGTTCATCAATACTTTATAATAAAATTGACCAATATTTGTAGTAGTTGCAGTAGCCTACTAAGTAGTGTGTTAACTTATTAGACATGAGGCCACAACTCAAATACCAGGTCAAACATCTTCAACAAAACGAAATTTAAACAGATTTCTAGCAAAAACTGTAAGAGTGGGATCATACTCATCACCTAACCGTCACTAATATTTCGCATTGCTTCAGCACAGTTAAGAAAGGTGAGAAGTAGTTTTAAGATAGAGTCTAGAAGTTGCCAAATAGTACCGTTCAACAATACTTTATAATAAAATTGACCAATATTTGTAGTTGTTGCAGTAGCCTACTAAGTAGTGTGTTAACTTATTAGACATGAGGCCACGGCTCAAAACTAGGTCAGATACCTTCAATAAAACGAAGTTTCAGCAGATTTCTAGCAAAAACTGTAAGAGTGGGATAATACTCATCACCTAACCGTCACTAATGTTCTGCATTGCTTCAGCACAGTTAAGAAAAGTGAGAAGTAGTTTTAAAATAGAGTCTAGAAGTTGCCAAATAGTACCGTTCAACAATACTTTATACAAAATTTAACGCTTTTTGAAGTAGTCGCCATTGTCTAGTAGGTATTGTGTTAGCTTATTAAATATAAGGCCACGGCTCGAATACCAGTTCATAGATCATAATGCGACTTTCTTTCGACAGATTTTAGTCAAAAACTGTGGGAGTAAAATTGGAAATTGTCATGAAATAGTTCCTCACAAATCTGTCGGATTCAACTTTAAACTGTAGCCCCCGCCACTCATGCATAAAATTTACATACACAACGTAATGTGAGAGACTAGATAGTAACCTTGTCTGTAGGGTTGTAATGAAAAGCAATTAAAGCTACTAATGAGAACCCTGTGATAGTTTACATGAACTCCTTGTGTCTTCTTTTACAACCAAGAGATCGTCTAATATTTCCCTCTGTAGCTGGCCTTAGTGATGGAGTATGCCTCTTTTTAGCACTAACGGGTGTCTGTCTTATTAAACATTCCCTTAGAGGCGCTCTTAGCTTTCCAATATTCTTCCGATAATAACGTATCGCTATCGCTATTGTCCTGTTAAAAACTCTGAAAGTAAAACGCAATTCCCATGAAAATGTTCGTGTAAAATATGACGCCACTGCTTTGTAAAATTAACACACAAAACGTGATCTGAGAAACTAGCAACTAATGCTACTCATGAGAATCCTGTGATAGTTCAACTAAACACCCTAAGTCTCCCTTTATAACCAACAGATCGTCTAATATTTCCTTCTGTACCTTGCCTTGGTGATGGAGTACCACTAACGAGTGTCTGTTGTATTATATATTCCCTCAGAGGCGTAGTTAGCTTTCCAATATTCGTCAGATAATGACGTACCACTATCACCGCTGCACTGTAAAAAACTTAGGGAAGTAAAACGAAATTCCCATGAAAATATTTCACATCGTGATATAAGAAACTAAGTCGCGTTTTGTAGCGCTATAATGATCAATTACGTGTCTTTATAAAAGAAAAGTTTTTTCTGAAAAATGACTTATCGTACCCATCAGAAAAGTGGGATAGAGGACCCATGCTATCTAGATTTTCCATTATAACTTTAAGATCCTACAACATTTCTGTGTGTAACTGGCATTTGTGACTATGTATGCCTCTCATTACAACTAACAGCTCTGTGCTGGCGTATTGACAGCTTTCAAATGTTTATCCGATGTTGACATCCCGTGTCTGAGACCCTATCATTTGCGCTATCGCTCCTTCTAACTCCTTTCCCCTTAAGATTATATTAGCATTACACTGCCTTAACTTGTAAGTTATAATCGTAAACGAATTGCATACAAATAAATTTCTTTGAATTCCCTTTCATTACTTTTATCACCACAACCATTGTAGCTTGTATAATCAATATTCTACTGTATTATTGACATTTGTATGCAAATATTTATTCCACCACAATAAAACTGTTACTACTACCACCACCAGCAACTACTTTGTTTTTATCGTGCTCGTCAACTATTCAAAAAGGAATGCAAATGTATGTGTACACAGTACAGCACACCACAGCACAGCATTATCATCCCTACAGCAGTTTACTGTTGTCGATTCTTGCTGATGCGTTGTCCCTTTTCTTTTTAATTTCCAATTTCAACATAAAGTTGCCATTCGTTACAAATTTACAATACAAATTACAAATTTGAATAAGAATTCGAATTGGTTTTTTTAAGAGTTGGGTTTTATAATGAAAAAAAAATGTAAAATATTTTACAACCAACATAAAAATACAACAATAACAACAAATTGGAAATCGATGGGGAAAAAAAGGACAATAGTTTACGCAAATGTATTTACAAAACAGAACTTCACAGAAATTGTTTAAAAATTAAACAAAAATGTTGCTTTCTGGTGGACTGCTCTGGACAGACAATACAACGTCAGACTTCTTGACAAGGTCAGAAGGTCTACGGCCATTTATATAACTGGTGCTCTACGCACTACCCCCACAAAAGCCTTCTTCGCAATACTCAACTGGCTTTCTACTGTGCTTCACACTAAGCACGACTATACTTAATGCTCTGTGTCATTGGCTCATTGTACCTTCTGGTCACTCCACCATTCTGGAAGTTGGTCTAGTGGCCCCTGTGAACATTGACTATCTCCCTGTTTCCACTTTCTGATTATGAGTCGGGATGACTGGAATCCTAATACGGTCGTCTCCCCTGAAGTCTTGGATATATATACCGACGGCTCTAAACTCGATAATGGGGTTGAAAGCGGCATCTATTCTGGGAAACTGGACTTGAACATTTCTCTCCGTCTGCCGGACTGCTGTAGCATGTTTCAGGCGGAGGTGACGGCAATTTACCGGGCCGCTCAATGGATTTTCGCAATGGTGCTCCTTTCACTCTCATCTCAGATTTTTCTGATAGTCAAGCACTATCGGGTTTCGTGAATAACTCTAGAATCGTTAGGCTCTCTCAGTCAAGTTGCACATTGCGCGTAAATTCTTTTAGAATGCCAACCAATCCTGGATCAATGAGGAGTCCTGTTCCAACGCTAAACTCACTTGGCACTTGATGGATAGGAGGCGTACCAACCAATTACTTGGTCTTGGTCGTGACGTCATCTCGACTACAGTGGCCGTGCTTACTAGTCATACTAACTAAACTCATTTCATTTACCGGATATTAAGCAACACCAAGGAATTCCTTAAGGAATATCTGGCTCACAAAACTCGTAGAAAATATGAAGCGGCATGCTGATGATATATTCCTAGTTATATATCTCATCCATGAAACAAACAAAATAAAAAACGCTATTGGATCGACTCTGTATGATGTCTGTATGATGTCTGATCTGTGCCTTAGTAACTCCCATCAAATAGAGCCTAGCAAATGTTCTGGTAAATAATTTACACGCGACCAAGCTTATTCTACGCAATAGGAAATATATGATCTAAGAATTAATCGTCAAAGATTTGAAAAATAAAACTTAACTTCTCTTCTGAATTTAGCATATTTTCGAAAAGGTCCCGATAGGTTAGCTCGCTCTATTTACTTGTTTGCAGGCCATGAGTAAGTAATGGGTATACGAACCCTTTGCCACAGAACATTCTCGAAAGTATGGAGAAAGCTTGCTGGCTCTATTTACTTTATTTTTCAGTCAACACTCAGGGGATGAGCCCTACTTAAGCAGTGCATTGTGTGGGATCAATTAAAATAGGAATAGGCCACTAACTCAAATGCTTTGTCCTGACCATAAAAAGCAATATTTGAGACAAATCGATCATTTTCTGGGTGACAACTTCAATACTCAGGTTACTGTAGTGTCTGGCATCTAAGATGTTTAAATGGCTGATCCGTGAGAATATAATGAGGTACTAGGACATCATATGCATACATAATTGGCCATTATAACCCTTCAGTCTGGATTATTGACCTAGTTTCTCACACCACTTATGTTGTGTGTGTTAATTTTATACATAAATGGACCTACGGGACCTACAGTTTAAAGTCGACTCCGAACGACAGATTTTTGATAAGCTTTTCATGGTAATTTTATTCGCTCTCAGAGTTTTTCCCAAAAATCTGCTGAGAGGAAATCGCCGAAGAAATATTTTCATATTTTCGTTTTGATGTCTGGCCTGGGGCTCGAACCGACACACTACCTACTAGACCACGGCGACTTCACGGGACATCATATGGACATTCAAAATATTGTCCATGAATATTGTCTGTTTCTCTGTAAAATTTTGAATTATTCTAACCTAAACACTATTTGGGCTTCTAGGCATAGAGACATAAGCAGCAGATGCTCCAGGACGGATATCAGACTGTTTGCCCGCTTTTGAAGGCATGATCCCATTCACGAACTGACCACCAAGATTGTGTGATAATCTTTTTTGTGGGTTTTTTTAAGGGACAAGCGTATGGCGGTTCCCAAAGCCAATATAACCTAAGTTATACGTCAAACTCAGTTTGATTTCTACGCCAGAGTAATAGGAGTACGGCGTGATACCCAGAGATAACGTCACAGTCACTTGCGTGATATTATATTACACATAATGGCATCAATTGATCACTTTGTTTTAATTGAACGTATAAAGCGCTTAGGTATTAGGAATACAAATTAATTTCTCTCCATTTTTAGTAAATTTCGTTGACTGATTGTCATTGTCTCTTAAGGCATTTATGATATCCTGATAGGAATTTCAAAATTATTTGCAAGAAACTTTCTTTTTCTAACAAACTTTGTTCTTTTTCTTTAACTTGCAAGTTTTCGCCCTTTTTAAGTTAGTTAGTCACAAAAGTTTTTCCACAACATTAACAAAAAAGAAAGAATTACAAAGAATTTTTTTTTTCATAAAAACGACATTTTAAATCATTCATAAAAAAGCTAGACGAATACAAATTAGATCAAGCGTTTAACGTTGTTAAATGCCTAAAAGTATGCAAATTTTCAAACGACCATTGAACAGCCCTAGGGTATGCAAAAACTTTATAACCATAAGAAAAAGTATGCAAAAATAAAGAAAGAGGGGAAATTTCCTTTTTTTTTTTTGTTTTCTTTTGAAACTTGAGCTACTGCATTAAATTCAATTGCCAATGAATTTATAAACAATTTTCATATTGAGAAAAAAGACGGAGAGCCTTAAAGTAGACAGCAAAATGAAATTTTAAATAATTTAAATTCAATTAGGGCTTTTCCTTTAAAATCTATTTGTTAAAGAGACTTTAGAAATGGGAGTGTTAACGAGGAGAATTATTTCATTTCTCCAACAAAATGAAGGAAATTGTTAAGGGGTACTCATGGTAGTGTGTTGGCTTACTAGATGTAAAGCTTTGGGTCGTATCCCAGGTCAGACATCAAAACGAAAAATCTTCGAATATTTCTTTGGCGACTGCCTTTCAGCAGACTTCTGGCAAAAACTCGGAGAGTAAATAAAATTGCCATGAAAAAAATCTGTTGTTCGAAGCCTACTTTGAACTGTAAGTCCCGCCACTTATATGGATAAAATTAACGCACACAACATAACTGGTGTGAGAAGCTAGGTCGAAATCCTGACTGAAGGATTGTAATGACCAATTATGTATGATAATTACATCGTGTATGTTAGTGTGGATCTATGTCTAGGGGGACTTTAATGTTATGTTCAGATATACTCTCCTATTTAGTCAATATTCGATTAATGAGTACAATATTTGAACAACAACATTGTTTTTATTTTTGTAGTGATAATTGGCTTCACATATCAACAGAAAGGTCGCCGTAGTGTAGTAGGTAGTGTTCTGGCTTATTAGACTTAAAGCCAGGGCCCAAGTCCCCAGCCAGATATCAAAATAAAAATACAAAACAATATTTTTTCGCCGATTTCTTCTCAGCAGATTTCTGGCAAAAACTCTGAGAGTAAAAGTAAAATTGCCATGAAAAGTTTTTCAAAAATCTGTCGTTCGGAGTCGACTTTAAACTGTAGGTCCCGCCACTTATGTATAAAATTAACACACACAACATAAGTAGTGTGAGAAACTAGGTTAATAATCCTGACTGAAGGGTTGTAATGACCAAACTATGTCTAGGGGGACTTTAATACTATATTCAAATATAATCTCTAATTCGGTTAATTGAGTACAATATTTAAAGTGTTCAGGCATAATAATATAAGCAAATCTGCTTACTCAATATTTGTTTGACAGTTGGTAAACAACAACAACATTGTTTTTATTTTGGTAGTGATAATTAGTTTCAAATATTAACAGAAAGTTTTCGAAAAATTGTAATCTGCCCACTAAAAAGACATGTGACAGGGTTGCATTTAAAGTTTTACTCAATATTATAGCAATTTTGCATATTTATTGTGCAATTATTAATTGTATATGAAACTGTATATAAAATATTATGCTCAATAACGGCATTTATTGCGATTTACGCAATAAAGTGGCATATGTGAACACCATATAATAACATCTTATGTTTGGTTAGATTGTGGAGCAACGTTAAAGCGTAAATTCCGAATTACACTGAGGAACTGATGGCCATTATTAGAACGTAAGCCAAGGTCAAACCCAGCCATAAAACAGTTCCTCTAATCCATATATTTTTTATTGCCTTCTGTTGCTTTTATTACATGAAATATGCTGCATATTGATGCATTATAAGCAAAAAAAAAATGCCAAATAATGCATAAGACGTTGAATGTTACTTAATAAATAGAAAGAAACAGAAGAGAAAGAGAAGAAGAGAGAGGGAGAGAAGGAGAAAGAGAGCATAATAATGCAGTTTATAAATATTTCACAGAGATTTCCTTTACTTTGTTGTAGTTGCTATTGCCTTGAAGGGTATACACCCCCATGCATATGTTGCAATTTATGGTCCTGCATGTACTGGCACTCAAAAAGGACTCTTTCGTTCGTTTCATATTTTATTTCTTTATCCTTAACATAATAGAATGGAATAGTGTTCCTTTACTTGTTAAATTTAATATTTTTTTGTATCAAAATTTAATATGATTACAAGGGTATCCCATTTACTACTGCAATAATATCAAAAATAGTTGCAACAACAATAAAATGGAAACAATTTTTGTATCACAAAGTGTATTCTCATACTCATATTTAAACAAGGATAAAACTTTACTTACAATTCCATTTAAGGTGGCTTCCTATATTCCGGAATTAGTATGACAGAGGCAGGTATATGGTCCAACTGGAAATAAAAAAGAAACACAAAAATTAAGGTCATCAGGGTGTAAGCATTTCGGTTTATAAAAGCTTTCTTAATAATTTCAAAGTTAGCGATAACAGCCATATATATTTATCGAAAAGGCTTTCCTTAGAATTTTTAAAAGAATTTCTGAAAAATTGGTTCATTTCGACTTGTCTCAATTGACAAGTAAACATCCTCTATCCTGTGTAAAATCGAACAACTTTTTCATTTTAATGCTTGAATAATACCGGGAGTTCTACCCTTTTTTTTGTAGCTCCATATGAACTAGGCTGTAGGTAGGCGGTTACAATGGAGTAGTAGTTTTGATTACCACACCTCCCTGGAACACATATAGCACCCCGTTGTGACTTATTGACGAAATTGTTCAGCACAGGTACTGTACACTAATGCACGACTACCCTATGCTAAAGGCCAGTCTGAAAGTTAATTCAACGACACTATATCATTGCTATTCTTACGTTATTACCCTTTAAAAACATTTAAAATTTAAGCTCGTAGATTGCAAAATAAAGTAAAAATAAATTTTTTTTTATTCGGACACTTCTGTGCGCCACTGTTTACAACTTGATGTAAACAACAACAATTTGTGTTCCTTGTTATTCCTCTGTTTCTACTCTTTGCATAAACAATAACACTCACTAAACAATTATTCGACATGTCTTTGTAACGGAGATCTTCAAACCACAATTACTCTCTTCAAACTCACCGCGTCTTCACACAAGACTGACTGAACTTTACTAACTTATTCGCATGCTTTGCATTGCCTTTTATATGGCAGAGTAAACAGTCTGATGAATGTTCTCTTATGTTCATGGCTTCTCCTTCTCGAAATCTGTACAAATCTAAACATCGTTATTTCATTATTGTTGTTTGTGTATTTTGTTTACATTTATTCTTGTAGTGTTTAGTGTTGTATTTTTGTTTACATTTATTCCTGTAGTGTTTGCTGTTGTATTTTTGTTTACTTGTTAACCATTTCTTTTATGCTGGTGTTTGTTGTTGTATTTTTGTTTATAATTTTAATATTAAGCGATATGAAATCAAAGCACCAGTATCTAGATTCTCCATTTTGGTAACACTATCAATAGCTAATAATAACTCCGTTAAACGGGCAAGAAATGGAGAGCCAAATAACCTAAATCACAATTACCCTGATATGCTTAAAAATAGGTCAAGTTTGAAGCAAAACCCTTATACAACATGACTTCTATTCTTAAATCGCTTGACCAATTATCGCCGTGGTGTAGTGGGTAGTGTTTTGGCTTATTAGACAAAAGGCCCGGGTCAGACATCAAAACGAAAAATATTTCTTCGGCGACTTCCTCTCAGCAGATTTCTGGCAAAGACTCTGAGAGTAAAAATTGCCATGAAAAGCTTCTCAAAAAAAAAAATCTGTCGTTCGGAGTCGACTTTTTAAACTGTAGGTCCCGCCACTCTTGTATAAAATTAACGCACACAACATAAGTGGTGTAAGAAGCTAGGTAGTAATCCTGACTGAAGGGTTGTAATGGCCAATTATGTTATGTATGTAATTATCGCTTACTTAGGATTCTCACAGTCCACGGTTTTTTAAAAGGCATGACAAGCACTATGGCGTTAAGAAGGGAACCGAATATTCTTAACATCTCAAGTTTTAGCAATTTTTTATTGAACTCGGCAAAATAAAGATTAAATCAATAGGAAAGATGTTTATTTTGGAGGAGGGATTAACTTCTGTTCTAAGTGGGACCATACTCGTCATCTAACCGTCGCTAATAATCTAAACCAATATTCTGTACTGCTTCACTTCAGCAGAGGTAAGAAAAATTGTCCCTCAAGTTGAGCAGTAGTTTTAAGATAGAGTCTAGAAGTTGCCAAATAGTACCGTTCTGCAATACTTTTTAAAAAATGTACAGATTTTTGTAGTAGTCACCGTTGTCTACAAGGTAGTGTATTGGCTTATTAGACATGAGGCGGCTACAGTTCAAATACCAGGTTAGAGATATTTCTTACGGAGACTTTCTCGCAGCAAAATTCTTGCAAAAACCCTGTGAGTAAATAAAATTGCCATGAGAAGTTTCCCAAAAATCGGTCGTTTGGAATCGACTTTAAACTCTAGATCCCACCCGTTGGCCTCATGTAGAAAGGCCCTAACTAGTATATTTCCTTTATTTTATTAAATTTTTGTGGAGAAGGGGTATTTGTGTATTTCAAGAAAGTGTAAGTTAGGGTTCTTCCTACTTGAGACCGACGATACACTGTATGTGATGTGGGAAGCTAGGTAATATGTGGATAGAAGGAGTGTACTGACCGTTTACATTGTTTTTGTAGAACATAGAACATAGGAATTAATGCTTATATCCAGTAAAAATTTTCCGAAACTAGAGATCTTAATAGAGTTGCCTTAAACATATTAAACTTTTAATATATATCCTTAGGCGTACTTTTACCATTCTCCATAGACTGTCTGAATTAATGTGATTTTATGATTTTGTGATTTTATACTTCCGTATAAAATTAACACACACAACATAAGTGGTGTGAGAAACTGCGGGCTTCTTGGGACGATTGCTGTAGACTGTCTAATGGTGAAGGTGTAGCACTGGCCATTTTATAGTCACCAGCAGCAACTCATTTCCTTACCGTTCGCATCTTCCCTCTATCCACCTTTCCAAAACCAGCACAATGCACTTCATGAGCAGGGGGTCATCCCCTGAGTGCTGGTTTTATATAAAAAAAGAGTAACCTGAGGGAAGAATTAAAACCGATTAAAGTAATCGATAAATTAAAGAAAAATAAAATTAAATTGAAATGGGATTTTAATTGCATTAATTTTATTATTTTTTTATGTACTCTTCAGTGACAAGGTGTTATCACGTAAATAAAACCCTGAAGGCAACAAGAAGCAAAAAAAAAAACGCAAATATTTGCATTTGGCCCCGTAAAAATATTTACTTTGACATTAACACCAACATTAATATCTACACTAACATTGCCACTGTTGCCAACCTTACAATACTTCATCATCATTATTAACTCAGTAACTATAATGTGGTTTACTGTTATGGCCATTGCAATAGCAACAACATATTTAAAATGTTTGTGACTTTTGTGGCTCAGGCTCTGTAAAACGTTACTTTTTTGGGAGGGTGGCATGAGTATCATAAATTCGTTTAAACTTTGACAACACAGAGCCAACTACACAAACACAAAATATGTTTGCCTGTGTTACCTTGTCTTAGGTCAGGTTAGTTTACAGTGTATTGGCCGGCCCTCTTGTTAAGGATATTTAACATGGATCTCTATGCTGTTTAAGGAAACCATGAAAATATTTTAATTAAATTGATTTGATATCTAAACTTAATGGATTTTTGGGTTTCTCCTTTCCAAAACCACTTCTCATCTTTTGAAAACAGACTTAAATGTTGTAAAATTTTTGAAATGCGGTTCGGTTCTTTGCTTCTGGAATGTTTAGGATAAACTCAAGGGAATAAACAAATTTGAAAGGACTACTGGGAGACTAAATTATCAATTCATTTTTTTATACCATTGCTTTAGCATGTGAAAGATGTTTCAAAAATATGTAAAATATTTCCATCAATGTCCTCTTTAAAAGGTTCAATTGTGTACTGGCCAGGGATGTCCAATATTCACTGCAGGCCTTGTTATTAATTCTCTTGCTTGTGAAAACATTAATGTACAGTAGAGTGTAAATATTTTAATGATAATGACTAATACTGACTAGTCAATCGAAGTTATCGATATCGATAACTATGGTTTGACAAACTGGGATGTCCAATATTCACTGCTGGCCTTGTTATTAATTCTCTTGTGAAAACATTAATGTACTGTAGAGTGTAAATATTTCAATGATAATGACTAATATTGACTAGTCAATCGAAGTTATCGATAACGATAACTATGATTTGACAAACAGCAAAGCATTATAAACCCTTTAACAGCACAATATTCCCTAAAGAAACTAAAAATAATAATCCAAGGACATTCGGAAAAGTCACTGTCTGGTGTGGATCTTTAGCTGGCTGCGTCATGGCTACGTGAGCCTTACCATTGCTATCAGTTACAAGTGCTATAAGTCGTAGATTACCAGCTTCTTTTGGACTCAATTACTACCAGCGCCAGGCGCTTAGGATAGGTTAGGTTAGGTTAGTGTGGTAGCTCTGCCTGCAACTCGCTGCAATACTCCGGCAGCCGGAGTGAAATGTTCAAATCCAATCTCCCAGAGTAAATTCCGCTGCCCACACCGCAGTCGAATTTGAAGCCGTCGGTATACACATCCAGGAATTCCGGCGGGATTGTCATATCATGGGTCCAATCTCTCCTGCTCGGGATCAGGAAGTTTAAACCCCGTCAAAACAGTATTCCACAGGGATATAATCTATATTCGGTGGGGCCACCGGATCAATTTCCAAAATAGAGGAGTGACCCGAGAGGACAATCCGCCAACGAGACATGGCATTGAGTCTTGTCGCAGTGAACTTAGCCATCTGCCTAACAAGGAGCTCTGTAGGAAGCCAGTTAAGCACAGCGAACAAGGCTTTAGTGGCAGTGGTGCGTATGGCTGCTGGCCTTCTGACCGCTTGTCCATAGCAGTCTACCAGAAGGCAACACCGTATAGAAGGTTAGGTTCATTGACCGCAGAGTAGATCCAGCGCTTGACACTTGGGTCGAGACCCAACGTGAACCTGGTCCCGTTTATGCTGGGAGGGTGCATCTCCTAGTGAAAAGTATTGTATATGCGTTGGAGGGATTAACGGATAATTTGAAAACCCTGCACCAGTCCAGTACAATTGATAGCGCTAATTTCAGCTTATCAGACAGGGTCAATTTCCAAAATAGAGGAGTGGCCAGAGGGGACTATCCGCCAACGAGACAGGGCATTGAGTCTTGTCGCAGTGAACTTAGCCTCCTGCCTAGCAAAGAGTTCAGTAGGAAGCCAGTTAAGCATTGCGAACAAGGCTTTAGTGGGAGTGATGCCAATAGCAGCGGACCTTTTGACCGTTTGTCCATAGCAGTGCACCAGCAGGTAACACCGTATAGAAGGTTGAGTTCGATGACCGCAAAATGGATCCAGCGCATGACGCTTTGGCCGAGACCCCTGCCGCAGTAATAGGCAGCACAGGCCGCTTTCCGAGCTCTGACAACCAGATTTGGCGTCCAGCTGAGTTTTGGGATCTAGGATCAGGCCAGGATATTTAACCTCTGGGCTCAGCGTTAACCTGGTCCCGTTTATGCTAGGGAGGGTGAAAGCCGGGATCTTGTATCATCTAGCGAAAAGTATTGCATATGTCTTGGAGGGATTAACGGATAATCCGAAAATGGCGCACCAGTCCAGTATAATTGATAGCGCCAATTTCAGCTTATCAGACAGCGTTTGCGGGTATATTTCCACGTTTTGGAGCGAGGATCAGGTCAAGATATTTAACCTCGGGACTCAGCGTGAACCTGGTCCCGTTTATGCTAGGGAGGGTGAAGGCTGGGACCTTGTACCTCCTAGTGTATCTGTCTTGGAGGGATTAACGGATAATCCGAAAACCCCGCACCAGTCCAGTACAATTGATAGCGCCAATTTCACCTTATCAGACAGCGTTTGCGGACATATGCCCGACGTTGTTATGGCAATATCGTCGGCGTAGGCTATGGCGATATTACCAGAGGATTCAAGTCTTTTCAGGAGTGAGTTGACTACAGCAGGCGCTTAAAGTAATTTTTTTTTTTTCATTTTTTGACTGAATTGTATAATCTAATCGTCTACACTATCTGCAGCAGTTGCTGGGTGACTGTTAAGTCCTATTATGACTGCACTGTTAGCTATACAATCCCGTAATTTTCTGTTTTCGATTTTAGTGCGTGCCTTTGTAAATTCTGGTATTGTATTGCTCATCACCGACTGCCTTTTTATAAAAATAATGCTTTAGGAATTATTTTTCGAATTAAAATTGAATAGCCTTATTTTAGAACACTTAACACACCGTACTTTGTACTGCCCACTCATAACGATAGAAAACAGGGGTCCTAATCTTAACATTTCATTGGAATTAACACAGGCTAGGTGGTGATAGCTTCTACAGCGGATGTCTTTTTGTTAATTTTTTTATAAAACCTGCACTCAGGGGATGGCCCCTACTCATGCAGTGCATTGTGCAGGTTTTTTAGGAAAGGTGGAAAGAGGGAAGATGCAACCGATAACGAAGCGAGTTGCTGCTGGTGACTATAAAATAACCAGTGCTATACCTTCACCATTAGACAGTCTAAAGCTATTGCACCCAAGAAGCCCATAGTTTCTCACACCACTTGTGTTGGGTGTGTTAATTTTATACAGAAGTGGCGGGACCTACAGTTTAAAGTCGACTCCGAACGACAAACGACCTATTCAATTAAGATGCTGCCTAATACTATGTTCCGATATGGACTTTTATTGAGTCAATATTTGGTTAATTGAGTGCAATATTTTAAGTGTTCAGACTTTATTATATATGCAATACAGTTTACTCAATATTCAGTTGACAGGTGGTAAATAGCAATAACAACATTGTTTTTATTTTGTTCGGGAAAGTTAGTATTTTGGGTAGTTTTTTAGAGTTTGTTTGTCGTTGTTGACATTTAAGTTGTCAAAGTTGTCAACAGAAAGTGTTCGGTTAATTGTAATATGCTTAGTAAACACTCATGCGACAATGCTGCATTTTAAATTTTACTCAGTATTGTAACAATTTGCGTATTAATTGCGCAATAATTAATTGAAACTTTATATGAAATATTGAGCTTAATAATGGCGTTTATTGCAATTTACGCAATAAATGTGCATATCTGAATACCGTATAAGGTTGCCTTGATAATTTATTTGCCAAAAAGTAAAAAAGCAGCCATAAAGTAAAAATAAACAATGAAGAACAAGACTTGAAACGTCAATTTTTTTTTTGGGCAATTTTTGTAGCTTCAAGTAACAACAATTCCAATTCCATTCAACAGTCTATTTTTCTACATCTGTCGTATGCAATTCTAGTCCCTCGATTCACGTAGTTTCCACTTTTTCTTACTTCGATTTACATCGTAAATCGAGGGATTACTGTGTGCAACTGAGGCACGTTGTAGTAATAAAAAGAAAAAAATCTGAGAAGAAAACGAAATACGCTAGAAAAACAAAATAAAAGCGAACGAATTGTAAAAAACAATGACAAGACAAGACAAGAGAAAAACATTTTCATTCATTACACCAATAGAGAGCAACGAGTATGCCTCTTAGAATTTTCGTATACTCTCCAGCCTCTACATACACTCCCATCCCATACCGTCAATCAAAATGAAGTAAAAAAATATGCAAAAAAAAATATTTTTCTTGTGTACCACAAAATAAAATGCAAAGCATTCCTGACAGTTTCAATAGAATTTCATTAAAATATTTTGCTTCTATGCAAATTAAATCAAAAAAAATATTCATTATTTACACAAAAACTGTGGAAAATTATAAGAATTTTTAAGGCGAACTAGAATCCAGAACTGTCGTTCAAAATTTAAATGAAAACCAACCTAATGCCGTAGCATTAAAGCAAACTGCAGGCAACACCGTAATGAATGCTAGTGTTGCATTTAATTAAAGTCGACTTTAATATTTAATGTTGTTGTTTTAATTTAAAAAGGCTAAAGGCAAAAATCCTGAATGTTTGTTGCATAAGTAAACTCAAGCTAGTTACCGTAAAGGTGGGTAAATTGAGCAGTTATTTAAAATGTAACAACTTAAACACGGTGTATGAAAACAATATTGTTAGTAGTACGATGTACATATTTACTTAATTGATTATTACAACCCTTTAGCCAGGATTGCAACCTAGTTTCTCACAACACCCAAGTTGTTTGTGTAAATTTTATCCATAAGTGGTGGAACCTAAAGTTCAAAGTCAGAGATTTTGCCAGCAGACTGTAGAAGTACTTTTTCATATTTGATTTTATTTGACGCGCCTGGGCAGAGATTTGAACCACACTCTCACGTCGCCCTACTAGGCTATGCCGACTTTATTGCACAATGTACCAGTGTTTACAAAACTTATCCGATTTATCCCATTGGGTGAACGGATCGGGTTGTTCTGTTTCTAGGCGTCTATGGCCTGCTGTGGACAGCAAGAGGACAGAGTGGCTACTGGGCTTGGTTAAGGCCAGCTTAAGTTTGGTTGTCGGTTTTATCACGGGGCACTGCAAGATTAGGTCGCTGACGGGGATCTGGAACAGATCCCAGCCGGACTATTGCAGGGAATGTTGCGATGAGGAGGAGTTGGAGACTGTCGAACATCTCCTCTGCAACTGCCCAACCCTGGGTAGGTTGCGGTTGAGGACCCTTGACAGGGCCTTCTTTGAGGACATGAGTTCTGTTTCGAGAGCCGACATCAAGGTTCTCCACAGATTCACTAGCAACTTGGGCTGGTTGAAAGGTACTGGGGCTTCATAAGTGTAGTCGCACTCTCAACCTCTTTTGTTTTGTGTCTGTTTCTTTACATTCCTCCGTTTCCCATTCTCCCTCCCCTTCCCTACATTCCTATATCCTCCATTTCCTTCCTCCCCTAAGGAAAATGTACAATGGGTCCAGGTACTGTGCTTGTCTTGACACGACAGGTGCAAGTCCTCTAACCTAACCTAACCTATCCCATACTTCAAATCTTTTCGGTAAATATCCTGCAACATAAGCAAAGTATCCAACCTTGATTATATTAAAAACTGTTCATTTTCCAAAAATAGCTATCAACTGCCTGTTTTAACTCTTCAATGTTATCAAATTTCCTCCTACCTGCCCATTTTTTTCAAGTATGAAAATAATCCCATGGACAAATGTGCTGGAAAACAAGTTAGTAGCTACTAGGTATTGTACTGGCCTATTAGAAGTGAGCCGACTTCCTCTCAGCAGATTTCTGGTAAAAATTCTGCGAGTAAATAGAAATTCGCCATAAAAAATTTTCACAAAATTCTGTCGTTTGGGGTTGCAGGTTCCGCAACTTATGAATAAAATGAGGGCACTCAACATGGGTGTTGTGAGTAGCTAGGATGTTATTCTAATTGAAGGATAATAAATTTTATAATAAAAAAATAACAATTTTAGAACTTCTAAAATATTTGAATTGTTCCGAATCTTACGAATGAGTACCCATGGATTAATCCGAGTACATTGTTACGAAAATCTAAATCTAGATACTGATGTTTTGCTCTTACATCGTTTAACATTAAAATTATAATAAAAAGCATAAAATAGATAAACATGTAAACAAAAATATACCAACAAACACTAGCATAAAAAATGATAAACAAGTAAACAAAAATACAACAACAAATACTGCAAGACTAAATGTAAACAAAATATTCAAACAAAAATAATGAAAGAATTATGTTTCCATTCATGGAGCTCTCAAGATATAACAATAAACACTTGCATAAACACAAGGAAACAAAAATACAATAACAAACACCAGGATAAGAAGTGGTTAACAAGTAAACAAAAATACAACTACAAACACTACAAGACTAAATGTTAACAAAATACCCAAACAATAATAATGAAACAATCATGTTTCCATTTATAGAGCTCTCGAGATGCGAAACCATGAACATTTTCCTTCAAGAACATTCATCAGAATGTTTACGTTGCCATATAAAAGACAAAGCAAAGCAGGCAACTGAGTTAGAGAAGCTCAGTCAGTTTTGTGTAAAGACACGGTGTGTTTGAAGAGAGTAATTGTGGTTTGAAACCCCTCTATTTGTTTATTCCAGCGCACGCAGAACTTGCATGAACCTTAACATGAAAGATACTTGAATTTATCTCCCTAGCTACGAAGAACCAAGTATTAAGTTCAAAGGCATTTTGATTCAGGGCATTAAAATCAGAGTATTGGACGTAACGTTTAAATATGTTTATTGATGAATTGGTATTCTTTCACTAGAGCATAGGTTTCAAGACTTTCCCTACAAGCATTGAATTTCTATAGGTTATTTCATGTAAATATTGCCAGTGGCTATGCCATAGCTGGGCCACATTTTTGAGCCAGAGTTTTAATATATTTTTCCAACAGTTCGTCCGATTGGTGAGACAATGACAGCTGTAAGGTCTTTTTCTGGTGGAGCTTAAATTGTTTCTGACTTTCACGAAAGGCTTCATTTAAATCCACTAAAAAAAATCAGTGTAGCTCGAGTTTTAGCTGCTTTTGTTTTCTTCTGGAGGAGCTTTCGTTCGTGTATAGGTTCCCAGTTGCTAACTAAAGTCCAGTGAGTTTTCTTGGATGCTAATTTGTATCGTATCGTATCCTTTGTTGAAGAAGAGTATGGAGTTTAATTAACCAAATTCCTAGAAATTAACATGAGCTTCTAACAGACTTCTTCGCATATTTAAAGAACCTTAATAAACAAAATTCGTGTCTTTATTAAAGTTTAAATACACAAACTGTTTAGACCACAAACTGTTTAAATAAATGGCTGTGTAAACCAGTCTATATAAGAGTTTCAATGAAGCGCAAAGTATTTAGCAACATAATGAACCTTTTTGTCCATTATAAGGCATTTTGCTGGGGTATGTCTGGCTTAGGAATGTTTCATTATAAGCCACACAATTGTTTAACAAAAGAAATATTTTTCCTTCATTTAAAATCATTTGTTTGTTCTCTTGGCATATGATGATGATATCCTTGGCCAACAACTTGCAGGAAATAAGGCTTATAAGGTCTAGTCCCTAGTCACTGTCATTGCTTTTATTAACTTAAAAATGTAGACAGAAAAATATAGAAATTATTATGGAATGCCTTTATTTCATGCATAAACTTTACATTTTAAAGAAATTTTCAAAAAAAAAAAAGGAAATTTAATTTAATATCCGGCACATGTCTGTTAACTATTCCTTTCTCTTGTTGTTGTTGTTTGTAATAATTTTAAAATTCCATTCCTTTATGGCCACAATAAATTGTTTGTTTTAAGGAGACATGCCCCTCTCCATTCATTTAAATTGAATTAATGCGGCATTAAATCTTAAATAATGACATTCAAAATGGTCCTGTTTGCAGCTTCAGTTTGCACCCCCTTCATCTCAATTTAAATGTTTCTGGGGGGCTAACTAGAGTACACTATTTTACTAACACAGTAAAGGCCAGACCAGTCCATGTCTTTTGTGAGCTGTTCCTTTCAAATGTAATTAAAACGGTAAATTGCTTTTTATTTACTGTTAATGCAGCACATTAGCAATTATGTGTCAAGCTTTTCTCTGCTATCTGACTGATGGCACGTTTTTCGCTTATTCCCTCATTTTATCCAGGCAACTTCTGGAACTTTATTGTTGATTTGTTGTTGTTATTCTATTGTCTATATTTCGCTGTTTTATGTATAACAGTTGTAGTCGTCTTAGCCTACTAGGTAGTATGTAAAGCTAGGGTTCAAGTCCCAGGTCAGGCATCAAAACGAAATATGACAAAAAAATATTTCTTCGGCGAATTCCTCTTGTCAGATTTCTGACAAAAACTCTGAGGGTATGTAAAAATTGCCATGAAAAAGTTTCCCAAAAAACTGTCGTTTGAAGTGGACTTTAAACTTTAGCTCCCGCCACTCATTTATAAAATTAACATACACAACATAAGTAGCGTGTGAAACTAGGTCGTAATCCTGACTATTTTCTATATTTCTTAGTTTTATGCATAACAGTTCGTAACGCTTTATTGTAGTAGTAGGTATTGTCGGTCCCTTTTCAAGATAGCCAATAAGTGTAACACAATTCCCTTCTCAAATACGGATATCAAAGCGTTACCAAGCTTAGAAACTGTTTCAATTGGCGAACGTGTGAAGCAATAGCGTCATGCTTCATCCATTACCAGGTATCAAGCCATAAATTCGTGTTCTATGGCTGATAGTGAACTCACGCGGTAACCACTTTGAAGTTAATTTCTGCACACCCCCGTATTCATTCACAATACATCCAAGACGTTTCTATTTTTATGGATCCCTTCGATATAGAAGACAAGACAAAGCAGGGGCAACGGAGTTAGTAAAAACTCAGTCAGTCTTGTGTGAAGACGCGGTGTTTGAAGAAAGTAATACTGGTTTGAAAATCTCCTTTATAAAGATCTATCGAACAAATTGTCTAGGAATAATAATTCATTCCAGAGGTAGTAATCTTAATTTTGTAGAACACAACTGATGTGAAGCCATTCAGTCATTTAAAGATTAATTTTTGGACAGTCCCTCCTCTACGAGTTTGTAACACATTTGACATTCGTAAAGTAGCGATCTCTCCTTTATTTTTTTATGTTCTCTGACAACTCAACTGTACTGTACTGTTACGAAAATAGAAATGGTATTTTGCTTTTACATTGTTTAACATTAAAATTATAAACAAAAACAATGAACTTGTTTACACAATAAACCAGTAAACAAAAATATACCAACAAAACACTAGTATAAAAATGTGTAAACAAGTAAACAAAAATATAACAACAGGCGAAGTCATTTGCCCTCAAGAGCATTCATCAGACTGTTTACCCAGCGGTATAAAAGGCAAGACAAAGCAGGCAATGAATGAGTAATAATTCAGTCTTGTGTGAAGACTGTTAAATAGAATAATCGTGGTTAGAAGATCTCCGTTGTAAAGATCTGTCGAACAATTGTTATTGTTTACGCAAACGTTGTGAATTTTCATTAAAACTAAACACAAATTTATTTTTATTTTATTTGCAATCTACGAGCTCATATTTCAAAAGTTTTAAGAATATGAAAACGTAGCAAAACCTTTTTCTTGTCCCGAAATGCATAGACATTATTCCAACTGCTAATAGAATGTTCACGAAACGTAAGGGAATGTATGTGCGTTCGTTTATAGCATACGAAAATAAGGCAAATTCTTAAGCGAAATTCCATTACGATGGGATATCCGTTTTCATTGCCTTTCAAATAGTAGAAAAGAACGTACGTTCCGTTACGTTGAGTGATGCGTTCGGATAATTCTACCTTAACGGGAGACCCGTTCTCATTGCTTTTCAAATACTAGAAAGGAAATAAGTTCCGTTACGTTAAGTGAGCGTTTGGCTAATTCTACCTTAACGGGATACCCGTTCTCATTGCTTTTCAAATACTTGAAAGGAAATAAGTTCCGTTACGTTCAGTGAGCGTTCGGTTAGTTCTACTTTAACGGCGCTAACGAAAATGCAAGCAAGTGTCTTGATGTGATTTATCAACTCTATTCTAGCGTCCTCTATAAGCATATCTTTACTATGAAAATTTGATTGCTTTAGCATTTAAACCTAGCTAGTCATTCCAGTTTCCGAAAATTAAAGTTTAGCGTATACGATTACCAAATTACATTTCGTTTTCTCTTTAAGGAACATAGATAGCACCGTCGCGAAACATAATTTTTTACATTGTTTAGTTCCATTTATCAAGTTTCTTTTCTTTTTCGAAGCAGTTTATTTGTCTATTGTAACAAGTTCTAGATTTCTAGGGTTGCCACGTGTAGAGACATATTATGACTAAACATAGTTTAGTTTCATTTATCAAGTTTCTTTTCTGCCAAGCAGTTTAGTTGTCTATTGTAGGGAGTTCTAGTTTAGTAGGGTTGCCATCTCTAAAGAGATTTGACTAAACATTGTTTCGTATAATTTTACAAAGTTTCTTTTCAGCTTAGCAGTTTAGTTGTCTATTGTAACGAGCTCAAGATTACTAGAGTTGCCATCTATAGGGAGATATTATGACTACACATTGTTTAGTTCCATTTACCTAATTTCTTTTGAGCTAAGCAGTTTAGTTATCATTTGTTACAAGTTCTAGATTAGTAGGGTTGCTATATCTAGTGAGATGTTATGACTAAACGTGGTCTAGTTTCATTTATCATGTTTCTTTTCTGCTATGCACTTTAGTTGTCTATTGTAACAAGTTCTATATTACGAGGGTTGCCATCAGTAGTAAGATATTATGACTAAACACTGTTTAGTTTCATTTCATCTCAGCAGTTTATTTGTCTATTGTAACAAGTTCTAGACTACTAGAGTTGCCAATTATAGCAAAATATTATGATTAGGATATGTAAGCTGTTTGAAGTAAAGAACTTTGAAGTTCAAGAGCAGCGCTGTCAAGTCGTTCAGTATAATTCTTTTGCAGAATCAAGGGAAAGCGGAGTTTCCTAAATGAACTGTAAGGAATTGAACTCCCTTAATTAAAAAATAAATAAAAAACATGAAGAATAGCTATTCGTCTTTGACCAGACACTGTAAATGTGCATTAATTTGTTATTCTATTTGCTAAACTACATAATACTCTGCCACTCTGTCTTGTTCTGTGTTATGAATCCTTCTAATTGAATTGCTCTTCATCATTTTAATCTCTCTCTGTCTGTCTCTTTTTCTGTCACTCTCTCTCTCTCTCTTTCTCTCTCTAAATACTTTTAAAGAATGTTTTCAATCAATTGTAATTTGCCAATACTAATCTCATATAAATCCTATTAAATTAGAGAGATTATTGGACCCTTAATAACATGTCGCCATATTTTATTGGGTAGTCCATCAAAATTTATAATCGAATTGATGCCCTCTGGGTGCACCACTATATTCGTAACAACAATTATTAGAAGATTTTCTTTTTTAGTTTCGATTTCTTTTTATCCTCGTGTCAGTCCATTAACTTAATGCCTTTCTTCTCGGATACTTCGTTTTCACTTATTTTATTTGTTCCTTTTTGCTGTTGTTGTTTTTATTTATTTTTATTTGTTTAATGTTCCCCATAAATCTTTTTGGGCAAAAACTAACGATGAAATGTTTGCAAAACATTTACGATTCAATAAAAATTCTTTTACATCCAGCCCTGGAAATTCCGCTTTGTCCTGCAGGAATAATAACAACATTTCGACAAAAGCCAAGCAATTTGGCCTGAGAGTTTTCACAAAGCATTCAGGATAGCTACATAAATTTCTAAAAAGACTAAGAGCGCTACATATTGTTAAATCGCTTAATTTGTAAACAAAAGCTACAAAAAGAAATACAATGAACTTGTTTACATGATAAACAAGTAAATAAACATATACCAACAAAACAATACGAAAAAGAGTGATTATCAAGTAAACAAAGGTGAGAAGATAGGACGTTGCACAATGGGTCAATTAGACCTCCGGTTACTCTACTTGTCACAGATGACAAGCTCACATCCTCTAACCTAACCTAAGTAAACAAAATACGTAAACAACAATAATGTAAACAAAATGTCAACATTTATAAAGAGAAGCAAAAGTATTCATTAGACTGTATACCCTGCGATATAAAAGGCAAGACAAAGCAGGCAACGAAGTTAGTTAAAACTCAGTCAGTCTTGTGTGAAGATGCGGTGTTCGAAGAAAGTAATAATGGTTTGAAGATCTCCATTATAAAGATCTATCGAACAAATTGTCTAGTAATTGCTATTGTTTATACAAAGAGTGTTAACAGAGGAAAAACAAACTAAGTAATTGTTGTTGTTTCCATCAAGTTGTGTACAGTGGCATACATCATTGTGCGAACAATAAAGAATTTAATGAAAATTCAACAGAAATTTATTTTTATTTTATTTGCAATTTACGAACTTATATTTTGAATTTAATCAAAGATGTTAGGTTAGGTTCGTTGACAGATTAAGGATGTAAACATTCCAATGCGATTAAAGCAATTCAACATTCACGCGTATAATTGGTTAGTACAATCCCTTAGTCTGGATTACAACCTAGCTTACAACGCCACTTATATTGTGTTTTTTAATTCTATATATGAACGGCGGGACCCTGAAGTTTAAAGTCTATTCCGAACAATATATTTTTGAGAAACTGCAGAGAGGAAGTTGACGAAGAAATATTTTTTCATATTTCGTTTTGTTGGAGATGTATGATCTGGGGTTTGAACCGTGGCCTCACATCCTAAAAGCCAATACACTATCTCCCAGATTAGGGTGACTTCTATGGTTTTACACACAAGCTTAACAACTAAGGTTTTTCCACATATTGTGGGAGTTTAAAACAAGGTTGCTTACTTACTGAATTGGCCATTACTATGCTTTAGCTAGGATCACAACGTAGTTGCTTATACCATTCTTGCTTCTTAGGTATACTTTACAAGCCAATTTCTAATATCTCTGAGTACTTGAGGTAGACGGACTGAATAAAGCACATTAAAGGTGACCTGATAACAATCTCTGAGTGGGGCCGAGCGAACAGGGTCGATTTCAATGCACGCAAGACCCAATGTTGTTTTTTGACACACCTGCCGTGATGCTGGCGCTGGTGTTCTGTCATATGTATCTATACATACATTATTGGTCATTACAACCCTTCAGTCAGGATTACAACCTAGCTTCTCACACCACTTATGTTGTGTGCGTTAATTTTATACATGAGTGGCGGGACCTACAGTTTAAAGTCGACTCCGAACGACAGATTTTTTGAGAAGCTTTTCATGGCAATTTTTACTCTCGGAGTCCTTGCCAGAAATCTGCTGAGAGGAAGTCGCCGAAGAAATATTTTTCGTTTTGATGTCTGACCTGGGATTCGAACCCGGGCCTTTTGCCTAATAAGCCAACACACTACCCACTAGACCACGGCGACTTCTATATATCTTCTGTATCTATGTTCTATGTAATGTAAATATTGAGGAGGTAGATGCTCTTGATGTTCTGGGCATGTGAATTAGTTGGGATGCTCGCATTTTTCGAGTGTCGAAGGTAGTGCCTTGGTTTGAAACGGTGCAGAAAATACTTCACACCATCCGATCTTCTTACTATTTACAGGCCCTTTATCCGACCCCGGATGGAGTACAACTCTCATGTATGGGCCGGTGCTTCAAAGTATACTTTGAAGATTCTCAACTGCGTGCAGGAAATGGCGAAGGGGCTTATTAATGACAGTAGGGTATCCAACTCTATTGATTGTTCCATCAGTACTATAATAGGAGGTGTTCTTGGAGATATGGGGTTTGGTTCCCGATAATCACATATGTTTACGGGGTACTCGTGCTTCTCGCAAAGCACATCCTGTTGTGATGGATTGCCCACTAAACCACACAATGCATTACAGGGAGAATTCATTTGTTGGCCGCACTGCTGGCTTGTGGAATGGTCTTGGTATTGGAAAATTTAAATCAAATTTCCACAAACACTACTCCCTCTTTCCATCTTCCTATAACCTATTTAACTAAACCTGCACAATGCACTGCATGAGTAGGGACCATCCCCTGAGTGCTGGTTTTTATAAAAAAAAATTAATAAAATTGTTTGCCGTTCAAAGAGTCCCTGGTGTAAACATTTGTAAATGTCCATACTTTGCAATGTTTCAACCATTAAATGACCAAAATGACTGGCAAAAAAAATTGTGTTTTTGGACAAAAAAATAAACGCACTGTCAGTCAAATAGACCCATGAATAAGAGATTGTCAGTCATTTTGGGATTTTCGTTTTGCTTTATTTTAGTACGAGATTTTCTTTCGTTTTTATTTTTGTTGTTATTTATTTCGTATATCAATTTCATTTCAATCGTTTTTGTTTCTCTTTGTTTTTAATACCAAATTGATGATTTTTCTTTGGCGATTTTCTTTTGTTTGATGGCAGACTTGTAAACGTCATGGCAGATTTATACCCCTGCCTATCTCAACTATCTGGGAGTAGATGAGAATGTAAACATAACAAGTGTCTGAGAATGACTCCACGGAATCACATTAAATCGTATTTAATGGTCTTTAACATAATCAAGTGATAGAATTTCATTTTATACTCGCAAGTCATGCCCAATGGCTATTTGCTAATACTGGCTGCAGACTACATAGGCTTTAGAATTGTTTGCAGCTTTTTTTTACGGGCTTTTTTTGTCAAAATTGATGTATGAAGTGCTAAAAAAATTTTTTGTTGAATTTTTACTGAATAAAATGAAATTAAAATGAAGAAAAATGTTTAGAGGATTTAAAAAAGTTCATTTAATTATGAAACTTCTCACTGCATTGCTTATTTACTCAATTGGGCATTGCAAGACTTTAATCAGACTTATGTCCCAACTTTCTCACACCACCCATGTTGTGTGCTTTAATTCTGTCCATTAGTAGCGGGTCTTATATGTTTTCTTTGAGAGGAAGTCGCCTAAAGAAATATTTTTTCATATTTTTTTGTTTGACATGTCTGGGTCAGGGTTTAAACCACGGCCACATACTATATACTAGACTACACGGTCTAGTCAGCGTTACCGTTGAGCGACTAAAGTCGTGACTAAAGTCGCAGCGACCCCGCCACTTTTGTGCCCCCATACTAAAATGAACTAAACTTGACACTTTTCAAGATTTTTGACCCTTTTTCCCCTTTTTCCCCTTTTTTAGAAAAAGTATTTTTCATTTACTTACATTAATAAAACAACAGGCAAATTTTGACAGCCTAAACCAAATAACAATAACAAATTGCCTGTGATTTTTGTAGACGTTCGTTGCGTCGCTGCTCTATTAATTTACTTTGAGCACTTGCTTGACTTTTATAAACAGCACAAAAATTACGAAATATTGAAAATTAAAAATTCGTTGTTGCAGAAAACCCAGAATTAAGGATGTGAAAATGGACAAGTGAGTAGAATGATCCAAAATTAAAAATTAGTTATTAAATATGAATTTTAGACTAGACTATTGACTAGACTATAGGCTAGTCTATAGACTAGACTATTGACTAGACTATAGGCTAGACTATAGGCTAGACTATAGACTAGACTATAGACTAGACTATAGACTAGACTGTGGACTAGACTATAGACTAGACTATGGACTAGACTATGGACTAGACTATGGACTAGGCTATAGACTAGGCTATGGACTAGACTTTAGACTAGACTATGGACTAGACTTTAGACTAGACTATGGACTAAACTATAGACTAGGCTATAGACTACACTAGGGACTAGACTATAGTATAGTCTATGGCCTAAACTATACTACGGACTAGACAATAGACTAGACTATAGTATAGTCTATGGCCAGACTATAGACTAGAGTACGGACTAGACTATAGACTATATCCTAGACTATAGACTAGACTATGGACTAGATTATATACTAAACTATATACTAGACTAGATTATATACTGTACTATAGACTAGACTATTGATTGGACTATAGACTAGACTACAGACTAGAGTATACTTTGGTATCCGTGTTAACAATTTTCTGGTCTGTGTAAATTAATAAAAAAATCAAAAACCAAAAAGTTTGTTAAATACTTTAAAGCGTCTTTCAAAGACCTTTCATGCGATACCAAATTTTCGTATATTTTCTTTGTAAGAAATATGAAAACATCAAGAAATATTCAAAAAGGATCTTTGATCCATCTCATCATTGTTTTTTCGATTACTCTAAAATATAAATTAGTTTTGGAATTATAATTTTATAACTAATAGTAATAACTTCAAATGTTAGGTTTTTGTTAAAAAAACAAAAGTGATCAGCCGTCATCTAGTCTTGTGGGAGATGACAAAAATATAAGTTTTTCGGAATGCGAAGAGGAAATTATTTCATCATCGGATGAATCAGTTCCTGTGAAGCATAATTATTTGAAATGCATGTAGCTTATTAACTTCATTTCTTTTAATTTATTACAAATTTAGTAATTTTGAGTTGTTTTTTTTTTAACATACATTAAATTTTTGATATATTTTTTTTTTAATTTGTTACAAAGTACTCAATTTTGTATTTATTTTTAATGAACTGTTTTTTTTTTTTTTTTTTTTTTTGTTATAATAATAGTTTTGTTTTGTTTTGTTTTATTATATAGTGGGTTAGAAAAAAAAAAGTTTTATTTAATGGAATTTTTCTAAATTTAAAAATGCATTTTTTATTTTTGAAATTTCAATGTCATACCGTTCATACATTTGAATGAAATTACATTTTAAAGCTAGAAATAAAACAAACCAATAATTTAAAAAAAAAATTAAAACTTTTGTTTAGGCTTATTAATTTTTGGCTAAAAATTTGTTTCTATTATAAAAAATTGAAAAAATGATTAAAAAATGAACTTATTATATGTATGTTTGTTAATGTATATTAGAAAATCCAATAAAAATTTATTTTTTTATCTGTATTAGTTCAATTTCTTTTCTTTTAAAAATGTTGCCACTTTTTACTGCCAAAATACCTTTTTTGTGCGACTTTTTTTTCAAAAATCCCCTTTTTGTGCGACTTCATAAAAATTTCCAGCGGCAACGCTGGATCTAGTCACCTAAAATGCAGCTGGAAACCAAGCTTGGAATTTCAGATGCAAAACATGTTTGATAATGCTATATCAATATCATCATCCCATTAACAACCCGTTTATTGGATTTTCGCCTTCCTTTTAGGTGCCTCTGCTTCCTTCGCGCCTTCGTCAGTTGCTTGCACCAATGGCTGACAGTCCAAACGTTAGATGTTAATGCGATGCACAAAACTATTCTTACACAGCTCATTCTTGGATCGAATAAAGCAATAATCGCCAATTCTCACTTCCATAATACACTTCCCGCGTATACTCTCAAGCCTACTACTTTGTTGCTTAATACGCTCCATTCCTCTGCTTCAAAAAGAAGCACGGGAAGGATGAGTAACTTGTAGAATACAATTTCATTGTACCAGCAAGGCCCCTGCTACTCAACGACCTTTCGAAACCAGAGTAGCATGTGTTGGAAAGTGTGATCCTACGCTTGTTGTCCAAACTAACATAATTATTGCTGATAATGGCAGAGCCAAGGTAAACAAATTCATTGACAACATTGAAACCATAGTCATCGTCGTCAACATAGATATTTTCTTTAGAGCGGGTTTGAAGTCGCCATAGTCTAGTAGCCACAGTCTAGTGTATGTTGGCTTCTTTGATGGAGGCCGCGGTTCAAGTTCCAGGTCAGCCACCTTCAACGAAACGAAATTTGAATATTTCTTTGGCAACTTTCTCTCCGTACTTTTGTGGAAAGAATCTGGGAGTAAATATTTTTTTATGAAATTGAAAAATCTAGATACTGGCTTTTTATTTTTACATCACTTAACTTTAGAATTTGAACAAGTTAACAAAACTACAACAACAAACACCAGCATAAAAAATTGTAAACAAGTAAACAAAAATACAACAACAAATAGAAGTCACCGTGGTCTAGTGGGTAGTGTGTTGGCTTATTAGACGAAAGGGCCGGGTTCGAATCCCAGGTCAGACATCAAAACGAAAAATATTTCTTCGGCGGCTTCCTCTCAGCAGATTTCTGGCAAAGACTCTGAGTTTAAATAATCCTGCCATGAAAAGCTTCTCAAAAATTTGTCGTTCGGAGTCGACTTTAAACTGTAGGTTCCGCCACTCATGTATAAAATTAACGCACATAACATAAGTGGTGTGAGAAGCTAGGTTGTAATCCTGACTGAAGGGTTGAAATGGCCAATTATGTATGTATGTAAACAAAAATACAACAACAAACACTACAAGAACATTCGCCTTCAGGATTATTCATCAGACTGTTTATCCTGCCATATAAAAGGCAAGGCAAAGCAGGCGAGTGAGTTAGTGAAGTTCTGTCAGTGAAGTTGTGTGAAGACGCGGTGTATTTGATAAGAGTAATCGTTGTTTGAAGATCTCCGTTACAAGAATCTATCGAACAATTGTTTAGAAATTGTTATTGCTTATGCAGAAAGTGTAAATAGAGGAATACCAAACAAAGCAATTGTTGTTGTTTACATCATGTTGCGAACAGTGGTACACAGAATTGTGCGAATAATAAAACTAAACACAGAATTATTTTTATTTTATTTGCAATCTACGAGTTTATAATTGAAACGTTTTTAATTTGATGTTTCATTTTATTTACCATAACATAAGTGGTATGAGAGTCTAGGTCGTAAGCATGACTGAAGGTTTATAATAATCAATTCTGTATGTAGTGCTGGTTTCCAACAACAGTTTGTAATACAATTTCATTTTTCGGGCTGCGCCGTGGATTCGTTAGATCTTTGGTGTTTCAATCTCCATAAATTTTAATTATTTTCCTTGATTACAGCACAACATGTGGTATAGATAGCGGAAACCCATGTCATTCTATATTTAAAAGGGAATTCATTCTATGAAATTGATTTCTATGAAAATTATTTTCATTTTAAAAAAATATTGATTTTGTTGCCACGCAACCAACCCAATCAGATGCTTTAAAGCCATAAAATTTTTCTATTGAAAATGCCAAGGATTTATTAACATTTTACTATGAATGGCAATATAACATAGAACGTTTTTAAACAAAAGAAACTTAATTAAATGGAAAATAAAAACTCTATTTATAGTTCGAAAATAAACAAAGAGTTCAAAAACTTTTTTAACATTCTCTTTAAAGCAGGAATTTACAAAAAAACATAGGCTGAGCAGTTCCAACAATTTTTACTTTAACCGTTTGACTGTAAACAACGATGTTTACATTTATAAAGATTTTGATCAGATATTTTGATATTTTACCATATAAAAGGGAAAGCAAAGCAAATGACTGAGTTAGTAAAAATTCAGTCAGCCTTGAGTGAAGACGCGGTGTGTTTGAAGAGAGTAATCGTAATTTAAACATTTCTGTTACAAAGATCTGTCGAATAATTGTCCAGTAATTTCTCAAATAGTTTACCCATCCTCGTATACAATCACTTTATTTTAAACAACTTTCAATGTGCCATAATCAAGGATTGCTATTCAATAGCCGATGCATTTTACACTATCACACGTAATAAAATTGTTTTCAAAAGCGTATTTGTTGTTGTAGTAGAAGATGTTGTAGTTATTAGACTCATTTACTGGCATATTGTCTTTAAATATTGTCACGTAGACAACATTCCATTTCTAATGTTTCCCTCCTGCTCTTTATTGTCTCCCCATATTGTAAGCCGTGCAACTAATTATGCATGAATGGAATGGAATCGAAGGGAGGAATGGAATAGAAATGATTTCTAACGATAATTGCAAATTGATAATAAACAGTTCATGTGGAAAAAAGAAAAAGAGTAGAAAGAATAGCAACTATAATAAACATCTTCTTACCCGATACAGTCGTTTCGCAAAGATTCAGAAAATTATACCCGCTCCTCACGTCCTATTTGCACGTGTCACCCGAAAAGGGAAGAAAAACAAACACTAGGCACAGTGGAATCAAAAAAAGTTTCTGGGGACTGATACGGCAGTCGCTATTATCTAAATTTAGGCATTTAAGTGGGTAACATTATGCCATAAATGTGTGAAGGGTATTTGGGTGTCGATACATTACGAAACGATAGGTAGGTAGGTAGAAGTGACTGTCCAGCCGATGAGCGGACACACTTAGGTCACATACATGCCCATTGTGATAGCACAATTTCATCCTCTCCCCTATTCCAGGAACCACTTAGAGCTTCCGATGAAGCGACTCAGACTGCCAATATCTATGCATGACAGTTCATTTAGGTCTTCCATGTAGTAGGCACCCAGGTGTCTATTTCTCCTCCGACCAAGTGCCGGGCATGTGCACAATAGGTGAAGAATAGTTTCATCCTCTTTCTCATCTCCACAGCTTCTGCAGAAATCATTCGCGAGGTGTCCAAGACCGATACGCCACGCATGAGTTCTTATAATACAATGCGCCGTAATAACCCCGATAACAGCCTGCTTCTTTGGAGCTTAAGCAGAGTCGCCGTGCGCCTTTCAACCGTCTTGGCCAGATTTTATGCGCCGCTCTGCCTTTATCCGAAGTTGCTCACCTACTGTTGACAAGGTCCACGATTGCATTGTCTATCATAAGCCCACAGGTACTTAAAGGAATTCCCAATGTAGAGAATTCATTAAAGAGCTCGACGGTCGTGCACAGGAATATCCTTATGCCCCGGTACCCATGTGATACAAACATCACTTCGGTTTGCCATCTCATTGAGACATCTGCGGCAGTCGTACACTATCTTGGAGTTTAACACTCTAGAATCCAGCACCCTGATGGCCGCTTTGCTATCGGAAAGTATAATGATCCTTCGCTTGCGAACATTTTTGTCCGCAACATTTTTCACCGCAGCTTGAATTGCCAACACTTCCGCCTGAAAGACTTGGATATTCCGATTGATCTCGAATAGATGCCAATACCAACGGTTCTTTCTAATTTGGAGCCATCGGTGTAGATTTGTGCGGCAGTCCTCCCTTTTCGGAATGGATGTCCTAAAATTCATTGAGAAATCATATCGCGGTTTCATATAGTCTATGTTCCCGACAATATTAGTTCCCTTAAGAATTCTTGTATGACCAATGCCCGATGCATGCCATTGTCCAGTCGCCCATAGATGCCTACTAACCCTTGCCGCCACACCCCTGCAGTATAGGTCAAGCGGTAGAAGGTATAACATCTCCAGAGTGGTCGTAGAAGTAGTGCGCAGGGCACGACTAATAATTATGCAAGCAGATCGTTGTTACTTGCGTATTAGGTTCAAGTTCGTTGTCCTATTTAGGGATTCCCACCACACCAGGCATTAGTAGGTCAGGATAGGTCTGACTACCGCTGTGTAGATCTAGTGAGTCATCCTAGGTTTCTGGCCCCATTTCTTCCCCAACACCTTGTTACAGGCGTAAAGGGCGATGGAGTCTATTAGCGATGTTCGGTTTCCACAATAGTTTCCTATCCAGGATAAGGCCCAAGAAGCGCACCTCCTCCTTGAGTTCCAGTTCCGCCCCATACAATCTCAGTGGACGAAAAGGTGGAGGCTTGTACTTCCTCGTGAAGAGTACAACCTCCGTTTTACCGAGATTAACACCCAAACCACGACCAGGTGCCCACTTCCTAACCTTCCCTAGAGCAAGCTGCATCCTGTCTCTTATAGTGCCAACAAAACTACCCGAAATAGTGAGAACAACGTCATCCGCATAGGCAATCGCCCGGCATTCCACGTTTTCCAACATCACTAGCAGCTCATTCATCACAATGTTCCATAGGAGAGGGGAGAGTACTCCACCCTGTGGAGTTCCCCCGCCCACTTCTTTGGTGATGAGCGAGCATCCCAGTATCGGGTAGATCGTTCTCCCACATAGTAGCCTGGATATCCAGTTCCCCAGAGTATCCGGTACATTCAGTTTTGTTAGAGCGCCGGCAATAGCACCCAGTTCCACGTTAATGAAGGCTCCTTCTATATCCAGAAAAATTCGATACGATACAATGTACAGAAATGTTGACACTTGGAGAATGTCCAACATAGTGTTTCGTAAACTCTTTAACATATCAGTGTGTTCGAAGAGAGTAATCGTAGTTTGAAGATCTCCATTACAAGGTACTCTTATAACATTATAGAATGGAGGCGTCGATATGCACGTCCACGATTTGATGAAGCAGGCTGATCAAATGAGAACTAATTTGAAGACCCGATCAAGTGTTATTCTCATAATGATTTCTATAAAAAATATAACAATTTCTGTTTTTTATATTTCATACCCTAAAGGCTTTACTTTGAACAAAATTTTTGAAAATGTTCTTAAAAATAAGAATATAATGACCACCCATGCGAATGAGTAATTTCAACAGAGTCCCATAAGTACATAATACGTATACGTATAGGTGTAAGTACCCAGCCATTTTAGTATCAGTCAAGAATGATTTTAAAGGTTTCCAAGTCTTTTTCAGATGTGAAAATGAACATTTCTTCTGAAAAATGTGTGCACTGCATGAAAGTAGTTGGCAGCCCTGCAGTATAACTTATATTGTCATTAACCAATAGGAAAACAATTTGCGTGACGTCATTGATTCAACATACGCAGAAAGTTTTAATTATGTGAGCGTGATGGCGTAATCTTTAGTTTATCATTCTTGGTCATCAGTCATCTGAGGGAACTTAATTCTTCGCCCGCTCTTCCGCTAAAACTTTGTAATTTCCTTATTTCACTACCAAAAAAGAACCTTCACTCTTACGATTTGCTCTTAAATTCTTAAATTATGTTGGAATTTTATGCATCATTCTATGATGTCCTTTGAAATCTTTCCTTTACCGAAAGTGCAGTAATAAAAGAATCCTTTTTCCTTGTGTTTTTTATATTTTACAGAACGTCACCATTAAAAACCCTAAAGCCTGGATGGTTACAACAACCAAGAAAAGGATTACAAAAAGCCAAACCAACGCTAGGAAAATATTTCAGTCACTGTACCCATGCAATGATGTTGTTGTTCTGTGTGTTTTTCAGTTACTCAAATAAAAGATTCTCATAAAATTCGTTGCTCACAGCAGAAGTACAAACAGCAGCAGCAGCAGCAGGAAAAGGATCTCAAAGAAAAAATATCAAACAAAAAGGACACAACAAAGTGACAGTTTTATGGTGGCGTTTTTTGTCTTTTTCTTTGTAAACAAATAAACTTCAAGTGACACGTAGAAAGACAAAAAAATTCTGACAACAAAACTAAAAGAAACGGCTGTAATACAGTGACAATAACAGCATAAAAAAGGAACAAAAAATGTCAAGTTGAATGGCAAACACAATTACAACAGCAACTGCAGCAACAACGTTAACAGATGTTATCAGCCACAATCCTACCGAGTTTCTAGTTGATGAGCTACCATCCAAGCTTTCTTAGATCACTTTAACTACGGGGTTTTTAAATCATACCAGGTTGGGAATTGAAAAAGGAAAACAACAACAACAGCTTTAATAGCCAGAATATTAACAGATGAAGATAGGAACGCCGGCATTAACTACCCTATCCACACAAGCAGTAGTCTCTCTACACACAGCCTTAGCATGACAGTCAGCTTAACAACAGATACCAACAGCTTTCACTGTATCAGTAATAGAAATGCCAACCAGAAATCAGCAATAAGTAATCAAAATAATGAGTAGGTTCGAGTCATACTTATAATTTCTAATACTTATACACGCATTCATACTTATTTTAATATGATACTCATACTCGAAGTTTGAAGTACTCGTCATACTCCTACTTAGCAATAAGTCATATTTATAATACCTGATGCACATTCATACTTATTTTAGTATTATACTCATACTACTCATATTCAATACTTGAAGTACTTGTCATACTTACACTTTATACTTAACAATACGCCCGATGTTATTGACTTCGACTCTCCATGACTCAAAATATACAAGAAGCACAAAATAAGTATGATTCGCATATGAACACCAAAATACTCACAAGAAGATTGTGTGTTCTCTTAGCTTCTTGCCTTTGTCTCGGCTTTGTTTGTAAATGCAACAACAACTAAGACAGTAAATTTTTTTGTAATGTTTTGCATGATGTTGTTGATTTCGACTCTCTATAACTCTACATACACACGAAGCATAAAATAAATCTGAATCGAGTACGAACACTGTAATACTCACAAAAAGTTTGGGTGTTTGCTTTGCTTATTGTCGCCTTTCTTCTTTATTTGTGCATGCAACAACAACTAAGACTGTAAATATTGATGAATGATTGGAGTGAATCGCATCATTCGTAAGTATTATAAGTAGTTTTCTAAATTTATGAATCTGAATAAGTGTAGACATATGAATCAAACATATTTCGAATGATGTGAGTTTGATGTCAACGTTGTATTCATACTCATTGCAACCTGTACTTATAAATCAATGTTGCAGGGAGTACGAATGAATCAGAGTAGTTGAATTTCAATTTTGTTGAATCACTCATACTCAAAACTGCATGATTACTTATGAGTAGCGAAAAAACGATTCACTGCTGATCTCTGGTGCCAATCTACTGAAACACCGCCGGCAGCACCTTCCGAATATTCACCATTAATGACTCACTAGGTAATGATTCTATAAAGCCATGGGCCAACCAAAACCCCTTGTATCATATATTATGGATCCCGAAGTATATATTGTACCGGAGTTATTTGCATTCATATTTTCTATTGGTGCCATTGCTCAAAGGCACACTGATTATTGTGTTTCTCCGAGTGTGACAAATCGGGAATATACCCCAGTAAGTAAGTATACCCAAGAGTTCACATTAAATAGAATTAAGTTATACATGTTCAGATATGCAATTTTATTGAGTCAATATTCGTTTAATTGAGTACAATATTTTAAGTATTCAGGCATAACAATATACGCAATTCAGCTTACTCAATATTCATTTGACAGCCGGTAAACAACAACATTGTTTTAATTTTAGTCGCGAAAATTAATGTTGTTTGTTTGTCCTTGTTGACATTTGAGTTGTCAAAGTTGTCAACAGAAAGTTTTTAGTAAATTGTAATATTTTCACTAAACATACTTATGACAGTGTTGCATTTTAAATTTTACTCAATATTATAACAATTTGCGTATTTATTGTGCAATAATTAATTGAAACTTTATATGAAATATTGAGCTCAATAATGGCGTTTATTGCGATTTACGTAATTAAGGTGTATATATCTGAACGCCGTATTAAAGACTTTATAATCCTCATAACAACGTCTAATCAGGATTTTAACCAGTTTTTCACACCAACCACTATAGGTCCCGCCACTCGTGTATAAAATTAACACACACAACATAAGTGGTGTGAAAAACTAGGTTAAAAATCCTGACTGATGGGTTGTAATGACCAATTATGTATGTATGTATGTGTTTCAGCTCAATTATGAAGTTTTCTTCCGTTGATTTGCAGGATTGACAGTTAGTTATTAAAGGAGAATTCCCCGTAACTAGGACTTCGTCAGAGTACATACATCGTCAGAGTACAACATAATTTTCCTACTCTCCCCGGCAAGCTTTAAGTTTTAGCGTTTGAAATAAATTTAGAACTTCGTGAAGTTATGTTGTCACAACAACAGACTACATAACCTTACTCTTAATTTAATTCATAAATCATATCCTTCCCATAACAAACAAGGAGGAACCTTGTATTTTTATCCCGTAAAAAGTAATCAAACGCGTAACTTTACTTCAGAATTTTTAAGGACCAAAATAAATTTCACAAGAAAAACTGTCTGTCAACGAGGAAATGTCTTACACAAAAGTAAAGCCACGTAAAATAAGATACAATTTACTGTTACTTACGAAACATGAACATGAACATGAACATTTCTTCATGATTATACCCATAAGACTTCATTACATGGGAGAAACAAGTAAAAAGACAACAATGTTGCAAGAAAAACAACAAGAGAAGCGTGTTAACATTTTGTTAAAATGTCACGAAACATGTTACAAAGAAAACAAGAGAAAATTAAAGGATAAGAAAAATAGTAAGTGAGAATAAAGGAAATTGATAACCGGAAGTTCAAAAATGTCCTTACATTGTGATTTTATTAGGTCTTGTTAATATAAGTCAATTTTCATCAAACAACTACGGCATATTAATAGGCATTAATAAATTATGAAAATATGAAGCCTACCTTTAGGTGTTTATTTATACGAAAAATCAGCAATACAAACATTTTAATGCTTCTTACCCCATTTATCAGTAAATCAGCCATTCATCTGTTTTCCTAGTCATAGTTCCTACATATTTTACCCTGCAAAACATAAATTATTTTTCTTTATTTAATTAAACCTAAAAGTATGCTACATATTTGAGCATACTATTAATAATATTGTAAATATTTGCTTAATAAACTACAACAACTTAAACAAATAACAACAATTGAAATATTTTATTGCCTGTTTAAGCCTAATTTTATTAATTTATACACTGAAAATCAAACAATGCTTTGCCTTAAGGTATGCAAAACAAATTATTGATTTGGTTTTTAATTAATTATTGAAATGGAATTTCATATAGAATACGTGATGCTAATTAAACAAAATTATTATTTGCTTATAAACATAAATCGATAAATTCTTAGGTTAAACCTTTGACATTCATGGGATGGACACCAGTGTGGAAAATGTTAGGTTAAGTTAGGCAAGTATATAGGGGCATTCCAGACTCTTAAACAAAATTAGGTGTATTGTACATACTCCCTCCCGATTTAAGGGTCGTTCTAATGCTTCTGGACATAGCTGTTTAGCCTAGCGACA
This sequence comes from Sarcophaga peregrina, assembly GCA_014635995.1. Classification (NCBI taxonomy): domain Eukaryota; kingdom Metazoa; phylum Arthropoda; class Insecta; order Diptera; family Sarcophagidae; genus Sarcophaga; species Sarcophaga peregrina. The sequence continues at coordinate 80,563,434 of CM025793.1, read as the reverse complement.
GCACTTAGTGATTATCACTAGACAGAATAGAGCCACACTAATGGGGTAATTCAAAGGACCATCTAAAATACAATAGTTCTTAAAAGATTCCCTCTCTGACGTGTATTAGGATGACATTCTTTGGAGCATGTTAACCCCTTTTATTATAGCAAGTCTCTGAGGTTTTTGTTGCAAAACCAGGGTCGAAAGCCGAGTTAGGTATCGTGTGGGTAATAGTTAGTATTCATGTGAGTTACATCACGTTTTTGCCACGATCACAGCTTCCATGATCTTGTAGCGCTTAGCCTCAGTGTCGCCTTCATAAACACTGGTTTAACCCACATACTTGCTTGCAGTCAGTTAAAGATTGCAAACAAGGCTTAAATGCCCTCTACCAGCCTAATGGTATGCGCGCGAATCGGGATTGATAATTGCTTTTCTGCAATGCCTGCCTTTAAACCGGTACCGTATCAACTTAAATTTGGTTGATTACAAGGTCGTTAGTTTCTATTTTTGTGGTTGAAACCCCGTAGGGAACCTATTGCTGTCTAATAACACAGCCCTTCAAATTTGAATTTTTTTCGTGCAAATAAGACGGCTCCAGGTGTTACCGAAGACATTTTGCGCGCAGAACACCAATCTGAGTCCGCCATTTTGAATTTTTTAAATCTGAATAAAGATCTGTAATCAGTGACCCTAAAAACCTTTGAGTAACAATTCTCAAGTAAATCTAATTAGTTTTTAAGGACCTTAAACCCTTGCCCTACTTTAAGGGTGCTTGAAAACAATTTGGCTTTGGCCTCATTTTAAAGAGCAAAGATCAATTTGTCAATTTCTGACAATAGCGATGGTTCTAGCACGCCACTGTTTACCTCTACAATTTTTCAAAAATTGCCAAAAATGCTATTTTGAGGGGTATCAACCCCCTTTTTTCTTGAAAACCAGATTCCTTTTCACCGCCCAAAATTCCTTCGGAAACACCTGGAGCCATCTAGTCTAAAATAAAGAGCAGTTGCCCTCTTAATGGTTCTGCAGTGTATAGCCACGATCCTGGTTTAGTTTGCTGTACAACACGATTGTTTAGAAGACTAGGATCGGTCGTTCAAAGTTGACTTTAAGCTGTAAGTTGCTCATGGAAAAATTTATTTACACGGGCGGTATGAGAATCTTGGCTGCAATTTTGACTTAAAGATTGTAATCAGGATCAATCAGGTAAGTAAGAATAGAGCAAAGATAAAAAACAAAAATTTTGTCTGATCAATGACATCACGTAACCTAATTTCCCTAATAGATAAAACTAAGGGTTTAATCTTAAGTTGCCGTGATCTAGTAGGTAGTGTGTTGGCTTATTAGACGTGAGGCCTCGGTTCAAACCCCAGTTCAGGCATCTCCAACTAAACGAAAAATTATATTTCTGCGGTGTCTTCCTTTCAGCAGATTTCTGGCAAAACTCTGTGATTAAATAAAATTGCTATGGAAAGTTTCTCAAAAATCTGTCGTTCGAAGTTGACTTTAAACCGTAGGTCCCACCACTCATGTACTTGTATAAAAATAAACTCATACAACATAAGTGGTGTGAGAAACTAGGTTGTAATCCAGACTAAAGGTTTGTAATGGCCAATTATGTATTTATGTTATGTATCAGATATCAGCAATAAGTATTCAAAATGATGAGTAATTCGACTCGTACTTATAACTTCTGACACTTAAACGGATTCATACTTATTTTAGTATTATACTCATACTACTCATATTCAAAGTTTGAAGTACTTGTCATACTTATACTTCATACTTAACAATACGCATAATGTTGTGGACTTCGACTCTCTTTTACTCAGTATTTACACGAAGCACAAAATAAGAATGATTCGCACAAAACTCATAAGAAGGTTGTGTGTTTGCTTTGCTTTCCTTTGTTTTAAATAATAAAATTTTGCTGAATGATTCGAATCACTTATAACTATTTTAAGAATTTTTCTAAAATTATGAATCAGAATGAATAGAAGTATGACTCAAACATATTTCGAATGTTATGGGTTTGATGTCAACGTTGTACTCATACTCATTGCAACCTATACTTATAAATCAACGTTGTACTGAGTACAAGTGAATCATAGTAGTTGAATCACTTATACTCAAAACTGCATGAGTACGTATGAGTAGCGAAAAGACAATTCATTGCTAATCTCTGATTCACACAACTTAAGTGCCGTAAGAAACTAGGTCGTAATCCTGACTTAAGTGTTGTAATGGCCAATTATGTATGTAGAGGGCCTAATCTCACATGTTACTTGTACTTGTAATGAAGTAACCTATCCTCACCTAACCTAGAAAAGTCACAACAGTTTTCAAAAGATTACAATAAACACGGCATTATCATACATCCATAAAGCTGTAAGCCTACTATGAAATTGTTTGTTATTCGACTTATTCATGTGAAAATGCTTCATCAGTCACAATTTTAAATAAATTTAAAGATTATTTTGAATTTCGAAATTCAACATTTCTATTGAAATTAAAATCGAAAAATTTAATTTCATTTCAAATAATTGTGGACAATAAATGTCAGCCATTTTTGTTCTACAGAAAAGAAATAAAATACAAATAGTAGGGAATTTAAATCAAACAAATTTATTACAGAACAAATGAAGTCCTTCTTTTCTGTCCTTTGTTATCCTTACTATTGGTAACGTTATCGTTGATGACAATACAATAAAAAAAAATATCCTTGAGTAGTATGACTATGATTTTATGTTTAACAAATGGCAATGCAATCAATTCCTTTGAATTTTGTTCGATTGCTAAAGAGAGAGACAGAGAGAGAAAGAGAGAGTGGAAGAGCGAGGGAAGGAAGGAAAGTTAAGAATGGATTTCCACGATAAAATATTCAAATCATAAATCAAATTGACTGCCACAGTTATTGTTTGTTTAGTTTCATTCGTTTTTATATTATTTCATGCATTTTATTTTCATAAAAAATAATTCCCAATCAGAATGTCCTTTTTCTATCCTCTATTATTATTGTTGTTAAGAAGAAATAATTCTCTTTCATCCTTTCCAACAAAGCAAAACAGTGGAACGAAAAAAAGCGGAAAAAACGAAACGAAATCACCGTATTCTAGCACATATTACGTGCTACGGTTCAAGCCCCTTATCAGACAACTCCAATTAAATGAAATATTAAAACACATTTCTCTCTAGGACTTCCCCTCAGCAGTCTTCGGACAAAAACTCTGAAGCTAATAAAGAAAGTTCCACAAAAATCTGTCGTTCTATGTGGAGTTTAAACTGTAGGTCCCGTCACAAATTTGTGGTTTGAGAAGCTGGGTTGTAATCCTGACTAAGAGCTTAACAAGTTGTAGCTAAGTTCAAAATGATAAAGATAATGCAGTGTAATACAGTGTATTTTCGAGGTCTAAAGCATTTGAATGCCTCACTTCATGTAATACTTTCACCTGCTAAAACCATTGCCTTGTCTGACGGTGTTTTTATTAAACCAGCACTCAGGGGATGACCCCTACTCATGCAGTGCATTATGCAGGTTTTTAGGAATGGTGGAAAGAGAGAGGGAAGATGCGAACGGTAAGGAAACGAGTTGCTGCTAGTGACTATGAAATGGCCAGTGCTATACCTTCATCATTAGACAGTCTACAGTCTCAAAAAATCTGTCGTTCAGACTTTAAACTGTATCTCCTGCCACTTATGTAGAAAATTAACACACACAACATAAGTAGTGTGAGAAACTCGGTCAATAATCCTGACTGAAGGGTTGTAATGACCAATTATGTATGTATGTGTTACATCGTTTAACAATAAAATGATAAACAAAAGCAAGAAAAACAAAAACAATCAACTTGTTTACATGATAAACAAATAAACAAAATATACCAACAACAAACAATGAAACAACGATGTTTACATTAATGCAGATCTCGAGTAGGCGAAGCCATGAACATTTGAATTTACGTTGGAATATAAACGGCAAAACGGAGCAGGCAACAGAGTCAGTAAAAATTCAGTCAGTCATGTAGATTACGTGTCAAGAAAATAATTGTGGTTTGAAAATCTCCGCTATAAAGATCTAACTAACAATTGTAAGAGTTTACTCAGAAAAAGTGTAAAGAAAAATAGCAAACAAAGGAAATTGTTGTTGTTTACATTAAGTTGTGTACAGTGGCACACAGAATTGTACGGACAATAAAAAACGAATTTATTTTTTTATTTGCAATCTATGAAGTCATATTTTAAACGGTTTTAAAAGGGTAGAACAAAATTATCGAATTGATACCTTTGTTCCGGCTGCTTAAAAATTTTTAAACATAAAATTTAAGCTTTAAGCCTTGCTACTCATAGATAACATTAAAGCTTACAATGATAAGAACGGCCATAATCCAAACTAAATGCCTATAAATGGCCAATATTCCTGTTTGTCGCTTGTGGAACACACTGGCTGTGAATAAATGTAAGGAAAAAAATTCTGGGAATATGTTTTCCTAGTCATCTCCTGCAGTACTAAGGATAACGAAAAATGCAGAAGAGTATTCTGGATATCCAATTTCTTTTTGGAGTTCTAATCATTAGGATCTGAAAGCTAGAATAGTTCCATCATTTATTTGAGTAGTATTGGCCTAATAATTAGTCGGCAAAATTGACGTAAAGACGTAGAATTTAGGTCAACTCAATAGCAGGATACTATTCTAACTTAACCTTTCGTTCTTTTTTACAAATTTTTAGCATAACACAACCCACTGTGCTCCTAACCAACCACATGAAATTCTAATAATAAAGTCTGTCTGTGTGTGCGTGCATTTATCAGCCTTTGTTTGTGTTCATATCCTTTCCAGTCTTTATTTATTTTGGTTAAAAGGAATTGGATTGCAACAACAACAACAAAAAAAGGAACAAATTGAGGTTCTTTTATTGTTGTATTTGTATTAGAACAACAACAACATTTTCTATAAATTTTTATTTTAGTTTTTTAATACCATTTTTCGTTTCATACATTCTCAGAAAAAAGTCTACATACACCCGTTCATTTTTTTTGTTTTTTTTTTATAATCGATTTCTCCTTCATACGTTCTTAATTGTAAATGCCCTAAACAACACAATAATACCTTTTTTAATTTGATAAAAGAAAGAACTCCACTGTATATAGACTTTTTTCTCGGACTGTAAATAAAATTTTTTTTATAATATTTTTCTGATTAAATTTCTCATGAAAGCATTTAATTTTTCTATTGTTTAAATAAATTTTTATTCAATTTAAAATGATTTTATTTTCTTATGTTTTACTGTAAGTATCTGCCTTGTTCAATGCTTTGTTTTAATCAATTATTGTGTACTCAGTATTGTTGTTAAATTGATTGATAATTTAATTGAATTTAAAGTGAAATGAAATTGCTTGATAATTCTCGGCACGCTTTAAGGTGTAATTGTTTATTTTACAGGATTATAAAGGACATTAACAGAGAAATATTTTACAAAATCAAGGAGAATCTCTTTGTAAAAATTTTAAACAGCAGAGAGACATAGAGAGACATAGAGAGAGGGAGACAATAAAATTTTAAAAGAAAAGTTTAAAAGGTGTTAGGTTATCTCAACTGCAATGCTTTAAAAAAAAAAAAGTAATACACGTGAGATGTATGCTTAATATAAATAAAAATGATAGGCAAAACAATGAATACAATTATGGCTAAAAGTCTACATACACCAGTGTAGACTTTATTCAACTCTTGACTAAAGCAGTACAGCTGGATCTGCATATTAATATCGGAAATAGATTTCATCTCTGCCACCTAGATTATCATCGATAGCATACTTTACCTCTAGCAATACTTAAGCTATGTAAAGGTTAGGATGAAAAAAAGAAATATGATCTCAAAATCGTGTGGTAAAAATTTGGAAAAGTTAAGCCTATCAAAATATAAGGCAATCAGAAGATCTGTATTAAATTATTCTGTTTCTGTATGGACCTTTTTCCTGAGTGAAACTCAGTGGAGAGGTCTTTCAAGAAGTACAAAACAATATATCGAAGACTGGGGCAAAGTACGTGAACCTCTGAAACTGGTGACAACCATTATAGGAACCTACCACTATAGGGGCCTACAGTTTAAAGTCGACTCTTACTGCTACTATATTATTACTGCTGCTACTACTACCGCTATAACTACTTTTACTTCTACTATTACCACTGCTACTACTATGACTGCTACTACTACTACTACTACTGTTACTACTATTCATAGTACTAATATTATTGCTGCTACTATAACCAATACTAATGATACTGCTACTACTACTATACTTCTACTACTCCCATACTACTACTATAGTATACTGTACTGCAACTACTACTGACTGATTTGTGAGAAGCATTTTATGGGACAAAAAAAAGTGGACCTACTATCAATACTATACTGCAACTAATTTTACTACTATTAATACTACTGATTCTATACTACAACTAATGTTGCTACCACTATTCCTATTACTAATACTATTGCTGCAACTACTATACTAGAACTGTTGCAACTACATTAGTACTGCTACTACTACCACTGCTACTACTACTATTGCTACTATTACCACTCCTACTACTACTACTGTTACTACCACTATCCATACTACTAATATGCTGCTACTACTATACTACAACTAATTTTACTACTATCAATACTACTGATTCTATACTACAACTACCGTTATTACCACTATTCCTAACACTAATACTATTGCTGCAACTACTATACTAAAACTGTTGCTACTACATTAGTACTGCTACTACTACCACTGCTACTACTACTATTGCTACCACATATTAACACTGCTACTATTACTACTACCACTACTGCTACTGTTACTACCAATATTCGTACTACAAATACTACTGCTGCTACTACTATACTATAACTAAATTTACTACTATCAATACAACTGATAATATTCTACAACAACTTTTTCTACCACTATTCCTAATACTAATACTCTTCTGCAACTACTATACTACAGGTGTTGCTACTACATTAGTACTGCTAATACTACCACTGCTACTACTACTATTGCTATTATTACCACTGCCACTACTATGACTGCTACTACTACTACTGCTACTGTTACTACCACTATTCATACCACTAATATTACTGCTACTACTACTATACTACAACTACTTTTACCACTACCAATACTACTGATACAATACTACAACTGTTACTTCTACATTAGTACTTCTACTACTACCACGGCTACTACTACCACTGCTACTACTACCACTGCTACTACTACCACTGCTACTACTACCACTGCTACTACTACCACTGCTACAACCACCACTGCTACTACTACCACTACTACTACTACCACTACTACTACTACCACTGCTACTACTACTATTGCTACTATTACCACTGCTACTACTATTACTGCGACTACTACTACTGCTACTACTACTACTATTACTATTACCACTACTAATAGTAATGCTACCACTATACTACTACTATACTACAATTACTACTACCACTGACTAATTTTTGAGAAGCTTTTTATGGCAATTTTAAATCATTCTCAGAGTTTCTGCCAGTATACTCCTGAAAGAAATATTTATTCATATTTCGTTTTTATTTTGAGCTTGGAACTAAACCATGGTCTCTAGTCTAATAAGCCAACGCCCTACTTACTATAGTGCGGTAATTTGTATTCTAACAAAGTTAAGCACAAAATGTCGACTTTTGAATAAGCCATAGTGTAGCCTAATGCTAATAGTATTGACCAAGATATTATATTTTAAAGTCGTTAGAGACATTAAAAAACTTTTTAAAATATTGGTTAGCAAAACTATGTTTCAACGACTCCCTTTAAACCAACGTGCATTAGACAACCACTTTTACCACTACTAACACTACTGCTGCTATGTGTACTACAACTACTGTTACTACAAAAATTCGTACTACTAATACTACTGCTGCTACTATTATACTATAACTACATTTACTACTACCAATACTACTGATATTATACTACAACTACTGTTGCTACCACTGTTCCTAATACTAATACTTTTGCTGCAACTACTATACTACAACTGTTGGTACTACATTGATACTGCTACTACTACCACTGCTACTGCTACAACTACTACTATAACTAATACTAATAATACTGCTATTACTATAACCAATACTAATGATACTGCTACTACTACTATACTACTACTACTACTATACTACTACTACTCATTTTCTACTACTATACTACTACTATACTACTACTATACTACTACTATACTATACTACTACTATACTATACTACTACTATACTATAATACTACTATACTACTACTATACTATACTACTACTATACTATACTACTACTATTACTATACTACTACTATACTATACTACTACTATACTATACTACTACTATACTATACTACTACTATACTATACTGTACTACAACTACTGATTTTTGAGAAATTGTCATTGCAATAGCAAAATTAGTTTTTTGAAAATGGCCACCCAAGAAGAATGTCATAAAAAAACAATTGAAATTTTCAATGAAAATCCGTGCCGCTTACAAAAAACGATTGCTAGGTTCGCAGGTGTTAACCAAAAAAATGAGTTTCTAAGGTAAGAATGAAACAATATAAGGAGCCTTTGTGTATTGAGAGAAAGCGTGAAAGTGGAAGAAAAAAGGATTTGCCGGCCAAAACGAAGCAAGTAAAATAATACGTATTTTTCTAAAACACCGTAACATGTCTGGAAGAAAAGTGGCCCAAAAACTTGGATGCTCTGAGACCTTTGTCAGAAAAAAATTTTATCCACAAAAGAATTCAAATATTGTTTACTTTAATTGAAATATAAAACGAAAAAAATCCGCCACTTAGTTTAATTTCTATAACGAAAAGTGTAAGTCCAGATTTTTTTGTGCGCACTCCTTATTTGAAATGGAATTGTTTGTGAAAATGTTTAATTTCCATAATTTTTGAATAAAAATATAATTAAACAGGATTACATACATACATACAAACCCTTCAATCAGGATTACGACCTAGCTTCTCACACCACTTATGCTGTGTGCGTTAATTTTATACATGATTGGCGGGACCTACAGTTTGAAGTCGACTCCGAACGACAGATTTTTGAGAAGCTTTTCATGGCAATTTTTACTCTCAGAGTCTTTGCCAGAAATCTGCTGAGAGGAAGTCGCCGAAGAAATATTTTTCGTTGTGATATCTGACCCGGGATTCAAACCCAGGCCTTTTGTCTAATAAGCCAACACACTACCCACTAGACCACGGGACTTCAAACTAAACAATTAAACAGGATTATAATATCAAAATTGCATTTAATGTTTAAATTTCAATGGAGATCAAAGACATTAAGCTGCTAAGGCACTATTTTCTGTATTTAATAACGTCTTAACAACTCTTTAGTTAGGATTACAACCTAGCTTAGCAAACCACCTATTTGTTTATTTTAAGCATTAGTGGAAATAATGAAATTATCTTTCAGATTGTATTTCTCTCTGTACTGTCTTTTAATGTCAATCTCTGTCTTCCCTCCAAATTTGATAAGATATGTTTAAGTGTACTTATCTTATACTCTGCTCTTCTTTTCTCCATTCTATTTAACTTTAACTCGGCCTTATTTCTGGCACTTTAATATTAATTTGATCCGGAATAATTATTTTAATGCCATTAAAAATATTTTTTTCTTCTCTTCTCCTCTACTCCTACAATGCAGCCTGCTACAAAGGAGACCACAATAACAAATGGCAACAATCAGTAGGATTGCAACAATGTAATGGGCGTTAATGGTAGAGGCTTGATATGCACTACAGAAAACTGTCGACAGTAAGATGACACCATTGGCGAGGTATTAAGCAGCGATTATTGACAACAACATCAGCATAGTCACTTGCTTACGAGAGAATGTATGAAACAACAACGTGCCTATAACCAGACTGATTGTCAATCAACTTCTTCAACATCATTATCGTCACCGTCATGCATTGTTATGATTGATGAAAAGTCACAACAAAGCAAATGACACTTCACTGGCTGAAGAATGTCAATATGATTGTTACGAAATTGCCAACATGATGAATGGCCAACATTGTTTGGTAAAAAGAAAATCCTTTCACGCATTACATTGCTTACAATCATGACTGACAGCCTCATCAGCAACAGTGCCGTCCACAATATCATCATGCATAGCGTGTATAAAATTGAAGTGGGAGGTGAAAGTAGACATGCCAGAGGAGGTGGAAGCGAGTAAATCCATTTAAATCATTGTAAGTGTCAGTGTTTTCAAAAGAAACCACAATCAACGAAACATCAAGCCAGCTAAAGCAGTGATTTAAAGGCACATCAACAGCCAGACGGACTTTATTTGGCTCCCACCGTGTGAAGGAGTGTAAGAGCAAGTTAGCGTGAGAGAAAGTAAATGAACCAAGAATAGCTGGCACCCGATGGTTAAATATTTTAAAAATTTATAAAATCGTAGCCATTTGTAACATCCCTCGTTATATTATGAAAATTTATAATCAAAAAATAAAAGAAAGCACTTAAAAGCGATAAAGAAAACTTTTTTTTTAATTAAACCAGCACTCAGGGGATGACCCCTACTCATGCAGTGCATTGTGCAGGTTTAGGAAAGATGGAAAGAGGGAAGATGCAAACGGTAAGGAAACGAATTGCTGCTGGTGACTATAAAATGGCCAGTGCTACACCTTCACCATTAAACAGTCTTCAGCAATCATCCCCAAGAAGCCCGCAGTTTCTCACACCGCTTATGTTGTGTGTGTTAATTTTATACAGAAGTGGCGGAACCTACAGTTTAAAGTCAACACCGAACGATAGATTTTTGAGAAACAAGAAGAGAAAGAGAAGAAATCGCCGAAAAATACTTTTTTTGTATTTTTTTTTTATTTCGCTGTCTGGCCTGCGACTCAAACCCTGACGTTACGTCTAATAAGCCAGCACACTACCTACTAGACCACCAGAGAGAGGTCGCCGTGGTCTAGTAGATAGTGTGTTGGCTTATTAGACGAAAGACCCGAGTTCGAATACCAGGTCAGACATCAAAACGAAAATTTGAAAATAATTTTTCGGTGACGTCCTCTCAGCAGATTTCTGGCAAAAACTCTGAGAGTAAAAAATTGCCATGGAATGAAAAATGTGTGGTTCGGAGTCGACTTTAAACTGTAGGTCCCGCCACTCATGTATAAAATTAACGCACACAACATAAGTGGTGTGAGAAGCTAGGACGTAGTACAATGGGTCAATTCGACCACCGAGTACTGTACTTGTCAGAATAGACAAGTACACGTCCTCTAACCTAACCTAACCTAACCTACTAGACCACGGCGCCTCCAAAAAAAAAGTACTTGATGAGATGAAGCCTCTACGGAATCCTTTTCAACAAACACCCCCATAAAAAAAATCCTGAACAAGTGAACAAAAACTACAGCAACAACACCACAATAATAAATGTAAACAATAATATACAAACAACTTTACAATAATAAATGTAAACAACGAGTTCGAGAAGGCGAAATCATGAACATTCGCCTTCAAGAACATACAAACATCAGACTGTTTACTCTGTCATATAAAAGGCAATGCAAAGCAGGCGATGGAGTGAGTGAAGTTCAGTCAGTCTTGTGTGAAGACAAGGTGTGTTTGAAGACAGTAATCGTGGTTTAAAGATCTCCGTTACAAAGATCTATCGAACAATTGTCTAGTAATTGTTACTGTTTATGCAAAACGTGTAAATAGAGAAATAACAAACAAAGCAATTGTCGTTGTTTACATAAAGTTGTGAATAGTGGCACACAAAATTGTGTGAATAATAAAGAATTTTTATTAAAACTCAAAACAAATTTGTTTTTATTTTATTTGTAATCTGCGAGCTTATATCTTAAATGTTTTTAAAAGGTAAATGGCAATCACAAAAATATAATTAATTGGTACTTTAGAGCCTTCAATTGATTGATACTTTATTGGCTACCCTTTTATACTGTTTTTAGCCACAGTATGCGTTGCCCAGTAGTAGACTCACAAGTTCAAAGGGACGACCTGTACCCATTCAAAAATTTGCGCTTCTTATGAGAGTCCAGTATTGAAACCTTTATCTCATATTGCCTAGAAGCAAACCAGTCAAGCGATTAGCAAGACAGCATGGTTTTCCTTACTTATTAAATTTAGTCGCCGTGGTCTAGTGGGTAGTGTGTTAGATTATTAGACAAAAGGCCCGGGTTCGTATCCCAGGTCAGACATCAAAACGAAAAATATTTCTTCGGCGACTTCCTCTCAACAGATTTCTGGGAAAGACTCTGAGAGTAAAAATTGCCATGAAAAGCTTCTCAAAAATCTGTCGTTCGGAGTCGACTTTAAACTGTAGGTCCCGCCACTCATGTATAAAATTAACGCACACAATATAAGTGATGTCAGAAGCTAGGTCGTAATCCTGACGGAAGGGTTGTAATGGCCAATTATGTATATATGCGTTGCACAGATTCCGGTTCTACAAATAAATTTCTTTATACTTTTAAAACATAATCCTTTCCATATACATTAGCTACTGTCACAGATCACATCTCTCCATATTCCCTATTTTCCATGACAATTGTACTTTCTTTCCCCTAACAATAAAAACCAAGTGATAAGGGAGCAGTTCATACCCTAATTGATGATATTTTTAAGCTTTTTTTCGAAAGAAATTAAGAATATTTCGTTAAATCACTGACTGTAAATCACAAATAACACAATTCGTTAAAAGATAAGAGATAAGAAGTAACGGATAGATAGATGTTTACAGGGCGAATGTTATCCCACAAAACTTCACGAACTCGCACGGCTATATTACATACATAATTGGCTATTGCAACACTTCACTCACGGATTACGAACTAGTTTATCACATCACTTATGTTGTGTGTTTTAATTTTATACATGAGTGGCGGGACGGGCCTATAGTTTAAAGTCCACTCCAAACGACAGATGTTTTGAGAAGCTTTCCACGGCAATCTTATTTACTCTCAGAGTTTTTGGTAGAAATCTGTTGAGAAGAAGTCGCCTAAGAAAAATTTTTTTTATATTTTCGTTTAAAAGATTGACCTGGGGTTTCAGCCGAGGCCTTATGTCTAATAAGCCAACACTCTACCGACTAGACTCCTGAGATTACATAACCAACTTAATAGATCATTGCAATCCTTTAGTCAGGTTTAGAACGAATCTCCTATCACCATCCATGTTGGCTGTGTTAATTTTATCAATGAACACATACAAAATTGGCCATTACAACGCTTCAGTAAGGATTACGACCTAGCTTCTAACACCTTTTATGTTGTGTGCGTTAATTTTATCCATTTAAGTGGCCGGACCTACAATTTAAAGTCGTCTCCGAATGACAGATATTTGAGAAACTTTTCATTGCAATTATATTTACTTTCAGAGTTTTTGCCAGAAATCTGTTGAGAGGAAGTCGCCGTTGAAATATTTTCATATTTTCGTTTTGATGTCTGACCTGGGATTTAAAGTCGGGCCTTTCATCTATTAAGTCAACACCCTGCCTACTAGACTACAGAGACTCTAAAACTTACTTAATTGATTATTACAAGCCTTCAGCTAGGTTTAGAACCTATCTGCTTACACCATCCATGTTATGTGTGTGTTAATTTTATCCATGAATATCGGCATCTAAATCGTAAAGTTGTGTCCGAATAGCAGATTTTTGAGAAACTTTTTAGGAGAATTTTATTTACTGCTGCAGTTTTTACCAGAAAACTGCTAAGAGGAAGGCGCCTAAATAATATTTTTAAAATTTCATTTTGTTGGATATGTATGACCTGGTGTTTGAGCCGTGGCCTAATATCTAATAAGTCAACACACTATCTGCTAGACTAAGGCGACTACTACAAAAATCGGTAAATTTTGTGTAAAGTACTGTTGAACGGTATTATTTGGCAACTTCTAGACTCGATCTTAAAACTTTATTTTTTTATATTTCTGAAATGGGATTTGAAAATATGGTCTCACGTCTAATAAGCTGCACTTACTACACTACATTGCAGTGACTACGATAACAAGCCCTAGGAAAGTAGGGCTTAAAGCGCGATTATGGATCAAAAATATGTTCTGACTTCATGGAAGTACACTAAATTACGCTTATTCATTAGTGGAACTTTTTAAATTTCCTCATTTAATAAAAAAAAAATATTTTAACTGAAATTTAATTTGATACTGAGACCAAAGGAGAGTGCAAATTAAAATAGCAAATGGAACATGCCACATTCGCCACATAGACATTGGTAAACAGAGGGTGTAGCAAAAAGGAATGGAAATGCCTTTGAGCATGATACTACAACAACAACAAGTAGCAACCAGCAACCAACAACATTATTACTCGACTCTTAACTGCTTGAGCAATCGTTCATACGAGTATCCTCTGATAAATACTCCATTGGTGGTACTGCCCAAAAGAATGCACTTAAAAAGCACATATTGCATCGTTTTTAAGCGAAATTAAATTCACTGGTACATAAGCCAATATCACGAATATCTCAGCTTTTATCCTGCGTACTTGTAAACGATATTCCCTGCCATTAAAATGTAATCAAATTACGAAAAAAGAAAAATAAAAATTGAATTGGAAATAGCAGTGAGGGCAATAAAGTGAGAAATACTGTGTGTTGCAAAGATTAATTCACAACATTCGAAAGGAACAGCAGGCGGACGGTAAACGTGATGGTTCAGCATATTTTTCCATAAAGAATTAAATTTCAAGCAAATACTGAAAACAGATTCAATACGTGGAAAATAGTGAGAATTTAATCTAATAAGGCTCATAGATTCAATTCACAACAGAGATTCTTTCTTATTTGTTCTAAGCATGCAAACCAATGCCCTTAGATTAGGTACGTAGGTACGTTAAAGTGGTAAATCCGAAACTAAAATTTCACTAGAGCACGTATAGCAGCCTGTTGTGACGCCACAGTCAAAAGCAGTAACTGTACCGAGTCAACTGAAGAAAAGCTACAAAAATACAACAACAAACACCAGCATTAAAAATGGTAAAGAAGTAAACAAAAATACAACAACAAATACCAGCATTAAAAAAGGTAAACAAGTAAATAAAATTACAACAACAAACACCAGCATTAAAAACGATAAAGAAGTAAACAAAAATGCAACAACAAACACTAGCACAAAAAATGGTAAAGAAGTAAACAAAAATGCAACAACAAACACCAGCACAAAAAATGGTAAAGAAGTAAACAAAAATGCAACAACAAATCATTCAATCATTTCGGCCATTCAATCATTTTCATGGCAATTTTTTATTCACTCTTAGAGTTTTTGCCAGAAGTCTGCTTGATAGAAACTTTTTTATATTTAGTTTTGATGTCTAACCTGGAGTTTGAACCCTGACTTTACGTTTAATAAGCCAACACACTACCTACTAGACTAAGGCGACTCCGTAAGTTTAATAAACGAAGCTATATCCTTGACATCAATTGAACATAGTTCCGTCAAGCTGACAGGGATTGGAAAGCCAAATAACCTATACCTGGACCTTGTAAGAGTTGGCCATTGACGAAGAAATTGGATAACAGTCTCCTCTTCCTCAGCAGATCTACATCCACGACAGAAGTCGTTAGATGGGATCTGCATTCTTTCCGCAAGTCTTTCCATAAAACAACGACTTATAACCTTAGAGCTTTAGAGGTGAACGATATTTGAAAAATATTTGACTACAATTTGGAAATTAAAGGTACAATATCTGAGAATGTCAACAAATATCGAATTGACATAGAAGGGTCAAGCAGAGAGCACATCAAGTAAGACTAATCATATCATAATAATATTCAGAAGACTTTCAGAGAAATCCTGGGGATGAAACTGCTTATACACCATGATGGGCAGACGAATGATAATCTATGGAGTCATAACAACACTAAAACCATTTCAAATAGGCTTTCTTTGGTGTGAATTCGTACGTTCCATGGGTGTGAATTCGTGCGTCCTATGGGTGTGAAACAGAGATCTGCAATGAGTATTATTATATGCATACGATACTCAAAGTTGGAAGCACTCTTCGTACTCATACTTAACAATACGCATGATGTTATTGCCTTAGACTCGTCTCTACTTAACATTTACACGATGCACAAAATAAGTATGATTCGCGTACGAGCACTGCAATACTCACAAGAAGATTGTGTGTATGTTTTGCTTGCTGTCTTTGACTTTCCTTTCTTCTTTGTTTGTACTAGCAACAACACCTAAGACCGTAAATTTCAATGAATGATTCGAATCACTTGAATCACTTATAAGTATTATAAATATTTTTCTAAATTTATGAATCAGAATGAGTAGGGGCATGAATCAAACATATTTCAAATATTGAGAGTTTGATGTCAACGTTGTACTCATACTCATTGCAAGCTTGTACTTATAAATCAAAGTTGTAGCGAGTCGTAATGAATCAGAGTAGTTGAATTTCAATTCTGTTCATTGACTCATACTCAAAATTGTATTAGTACTTATGAGTACCGGAAAAACAATTCACTGTTGATCTCTAGAGTGAATTCGTACGTTCCATGAGTGTGAATACGTATGTTTCATGGGTGTGAATACGTATGTTTCATGAGTGTGAATTTGTACGTTCCATGGGTGTGAATTAGTACGTTCTATGGATGTGAATTCGCACGTTCCATGGCTGGGAATTTGTACGTACCATGGGTGTGAATTCGTACGTTCCATGGGTGTGAATTCGTACGTTCCATGGGTGTGAATTTATACGTTCCATGGGTGTGAATTTGTACGTTTCATGGGTGTGAATTTGTACGTTCCATGGGTGTGAATTTGTACGTTCCATGGGTGTGAATTCGCACGTTCCATGGGTGTGAATTCGTACGTTCCATGGGTGTGAATTTATACGTTCCATGGGTGTGAATTTGTACGTTTCATGGGTGTGAATTCGTACGTTCCATGGGTGTGAATTTGTACGTTCCATGGGTGTGAATTTGTACGTTTCATGGTTGTGAATTCGTACGTTCCATGGGTGTGAATTCGAAAGTTCCATTGATGTGAATTGGTACGTTCCTCGGGTGTGAATTGGTACGTTCCATGGGTGTGAATTGGTACGTTCCATGGGTGTGAATTCGCACGTTCCATGAGTGTGAATTTGTACGTTCCATGGGTGTGAATTAGTACGTTCTATGGATGTGAGTTCGCACGTTCCATGGCTGGGAATTTGTACGTACCAAGGGTGTGAATTCGTACGTTCCATGGGTGTGAATTCGTACGTTCCATGGGTGTGAATTTATACGTTCCATGGGTGTGAAATTGTACGTTCCATGGGTGTGAATTCGAAAGTTCCATTGATGTGAATTGGTACGTTCCTCGGGTGTGAATTGGTACGTTCCATGGGTGTGAATTGGTACGTTCCATGGGTGTGAATTCGCACGTTCCATGAGTGTGAATTTGTACGTTCCATGGGTGTAAATTTGCACGTTCCATGGGTGCGAATTCGTACGTTCCATGGGTGTGAATTTGCACGTTCCACGGGTGTGAATTTGCACGTTCCATGGTTGTGAATTCAAACCAAACGCCTGCATACCATCTATACTAAATTGTTTGACAAAAACTTAATCTTGTACTATTGTCTCCTTTAAAAATAATGTTGCTTCTCTATTAAACCTGAAATCTGTTCTGTTAAACCTGAAATCTCTTCTGTTAAACCTGAAATCTGTTCTGTTAAAATCTGAAATCCCAGAATATTTCAAAATCTACTATGAAAACGCGAGCTGTTAAGGATTCTGGCGATTGAATTAGTTAAACGGACGTACAATGCTTTAAAAACAATTTTCATTGTCCACCCAATGTGTCCTGTTTTCCCACAAAAGGACATTGAGTGGATTTTAAAATCTCAAATCTGGAAAAATTTCAAAATCTACTAAGAAAAGTCGCTTTGTTAAAGGTTTTGGCGATTGATTTAGTTAAAGGGACATGCAATGCTTTAAAAACAATTTACATTGTCCGCCTATGTTGTCCTGTTCTCCCACAATATTGAGTTTTTTTTTCAGATTACAATACCTTTCAGAAATGTATGATCATATGTTGCAGTTCTTTTTACGCAATATTTTGTAACATAGATTAACCATAGGACTTATTTTATCAACTTTTGCCTTTGTTTTCCTATTTTACCGAGGAATCTAATTAATTTTTCCTTTATTTTCTTTCCCTGGCTCCAATTAATTGTTTAACAGAGTTCTGTTAGTAACATAATAGAGCTCTATGAACTAATTGGTTTGCATCCAAGAATGATAATTTAAAGATTACGCCATCACGCACACAAAATTAAAACTTTCTGCGCATGTTGAATCAATGACGTCACACATATTGTGTTCCTATTGGCTAATGATAGTGCAATGCAGGGCTGCCAACTACTTTCACGCAGTGCACACATTTTTCAGAAGAAATGTTAATTTTCATATATGAAAAAGAATTGGAAACCTTAAAAATAGCCCAACTACGTCATCTAACGGGAAATCATGCGCAAGGCGTAATATTTAGTTTCTCATTCTTGGTTTACGTCTGTGAAGATTTTAAAATCGAACTTCACACACATTTGATAGGTTTAATCAAATTTGGCTAAAATGTTAGTCAGACAAGCTATGCTTAGGTTTTTATTACTAGTAGAGTACCTTGGCATATTGCCTCTTGCAATATCTCTGCCTTTCTAAAGCCATTTCAACTGAAAACCAGTATAAATTACAAACAAAAAACCCAACAGAAAACTTTTTATCATCTGCAACAACAATAACGACAACAACAACAACAACCATAAAAAGGTAATCACTGTTACATATTTATGTTCATTTGCCAATAATTTCAGTCTTCCACCACAACGAATGAATGAAATACTGCTTAAAGACCTTAAAGACAAAGAAAAACAGAATACGACGACAGAAATCTTGTTCTGTAAATGCAAACATTGAAAAGCATTAGTCGCACAAGCTAGCTTTTTCAAGAATAAGAAGATAGAAAGCACAAAAAATTCCCATAAAAATGACTCAAAGACAGCAGACAGACGGTTCATCTTCTTCTTCTTCTTTGTATACTTCTTGTTCTACCGCTTAGTTACTGAGAACCATAAAAACACTTAATTTGTTGCACAAATGTTGGAAACGTTTTTACAAAACGAAGTAAAACGAAGGCAAACAGTGCTTGCAATGCAATTTAAACGATTTACAACAAAAACAACTAAACGTGTACGTACATACGAACTTATCGACTGGCAGTTTGACACAAGACGTTAAACAATCTCTGCTGGAGGGATAAAACGTTTCTTTAAATAGCAGCACACGCTGCCACAATAACAGTGTATTTGGTCTGCAACCGCATAAGCAGTATTAAAAATAGCAACCACAGCCATCAGCCAAAGGCTTTAGAACAACAGATGCTGTTGTCGTCCCCAGGCCAAATGATGAGACACAACAACAATTGTACACACACACAACCACACAACGAAGACCAACTTGTCGCAATCCAACACAAAACAAATAACAAAAAAACAAAAAAAACAAACAGATGACAACGATGGTAATACAGAACTGAAATGGGATGAAGTCGACGATTAATATTCTTCTTCTGCGTCTTGTTTGTTATTATTTTAGTAACTCTGCTTTTTTGCTGCTCTCTCTCTCCTCTCTCTTTCTCTGCTTTGTTGTATGTGTGTGGTGGTACTGTTGTTTTTAATCAAAAAGGTATCAAACCGGTATTACTTGTGGTAGAAAGAAAGTAAAAGAAAACAGTTTTAAACGATGATAGGCTATGTGAGAGATGCTGCAATAGTTCAGCCAAGGGGATTTTCATTATTCTAATGGGCTTTCATTTTATATTCCCGGCTTCTTTTAGAATTAAGTGAGTGACTTAGTTTCATAATAGTTTCACTTGTTATGGAGAGAAAATTTAAACAGTCGACATAGTGTGTTTACTCTTTAGGCCACTAAATGTAATTATTTGAGGCGTGAATGCTTTCAAGACTGAAGGGAAAGGTACCTTATTGGGGCAGAGGTTAAACCTATTGTGATACCACAAATCAGTGTAAGAAACCAATCTAAATGCAAAGATAACAAAAAGTAAAAAGTTAAGAATCTCTTCGTTTTCATGGCAAAATCTGGTTGTAAACACATGACGTGTCACTTCTACAGCTTCCGAGGAAATCATATTTAATATATTGCAGGTATTTTGCTTTTACCATCGCTTAACATTAAAATTATGAACAAAAGCTACAAAAATACTTCAACAAACACCAGCATAAAAAAATGCTAAACAAGTAAACAAAAACACAACAACAAATACCAGCATTAAAAAATAGTAAACAAGTAAACAAAAATACAACAACAAGTACCAGCATTAAAAACTGATAATCAAGTAAACAAAATACAACAACAAATACCAGCATTAAAAAATAGTAAACAAGTAAACATAAATACTTCAACAAACACCGCCATAAAACCTGATAAACAAGTAAACAAAAATACAACAACAAACATTAGCATTAAAAAATTGTAAACACACATACATAAATGCATAATTGGTCATTACAGCTCTTTAGTTAGAATTACGACCTAGTTTCTAACACCATTTATGTTGTGTGCGTTAAATGTATACGAAAGTGGCGGGGCCACAGATATTTGAGTAACTTTTCATGGCAATTTTCTTTACTCTGAAAAGTTTTTAGCTAGAAATCTACTGAGAGACAGTTGTTTTTATTTTTTTTTTCAAATTTCGTTTTGATGCTAGACCTGGAATACGAATCCGGGCTTTAAGTCTAATAAGACGACACTCTATTTACAAGACTACGGAAAATTGTAAACAAATAAACAAAATCGATAAACAACACTGCAAGACTAAATGTAAAACAATGATGTTTTTGAGAAGGCGAAGTCACGAACATTCGCCTTCAAGATCAGTTATCAGACTATTTACGTTGGCATATAAAAGACAAGCCAAAGCAAGCTACTGTGTTAGTGAATTTCTGTCAGTCTTGCGTGAAGATGCGGTGTGTTTAAAGAGAGTAATCGTGGTTTGAAGATTTCCGTTATAAAGATCTTTCGAACAACTGTCTAGTAATTGTTATTATTTACGCAAAGAGCGTAAGCAGAGGAATAACAAACAAAGCAATTGTTGTTGTTTACATTAAGTTGTGAACAATGGCATGCAGAATTGTGAGAACAATAAAGAAATTTAATTAGAACTGGTCATATTTTGAAAATTTTTTAAAGATAAACACGTAACAATATGTAAAGCTCTTAGGCGTTTTAAAAATTTATGTAGCCATTCTGGATGCTTTATGAAAAATTTCAGGCCAAATTGCTTGGCGTTCATCGAGATGTTGGATAGGACAAAACAAACTTTCCAGGGCTGGATGTAAAAGAATTTTTATTGAATCGTAAATGTTTTGCAAACATTTCATCGTCAGTTTTTGACCCAAAAAGATTTATGGGGGGCATTAAACAAATAAAAATAAATAAAAACAACAAGAACAAAAAGGAACAAATAAAATAAGTGAAAACGAAGTAACCGAGAAGAAAGGCATTAAGTTAATGGACTGACACGAGGATAAAAAGGAATCGAAACTAAAAAGAAAATTTTTTTTATAATTGTTGTTACGAATATAGTAGTGCAACCAGGGAGCAGGAATACGATTATAAATTTTTATGGACTACCCAATAAAATATGACAACATGTGATATGATTTATATGAACTTAATATTGCAACGGCAACTCCAAGTTGTCCGTTGAAACCCTGAATTAAATTTCCTAGCGAGTAAATTATAAGAAACCATGCAATCGGAGCTCAGAGTACTGGTGCGTACGGTACAGTGACACTTAAATTTGCACGCCGTGGTGTCATAGCTTCAGTATGTTATGATAGGCCTGGCAGCCAAACCCTATGCGGTTTATCTAACTAGCTTAGCTGGCAACTAAGTTGTAGATAAACTGACAAGATCAGGATAATTTATGAAATAGGAAAGAGGTCAGCGAAACCAAGAAAAGACTTACGCTTTGAAGTTGTTGAAGAATTTACTCACTAATCGTGTAAGGGGATGGAGCGAAAGTTCAAAGAAAACACATGCATATGAAAACCTAATCTTCAGCAAAAGTAGAATAAAGTTGAGAGCTGTTAAAGGAATTTTATTTCCCTTAAATTTGTAAAGAAGAAGAGACAATGAATCACTATGTTTTGTGCCAGCAGATACATAGGCAAGATAGTAGAAATGAACGTGCGAAATCGTTAGTCTTGCGAAATCAAAATATTCGCAGCTACAGATGCGTAATAAAAAGCTATCCATTTCGTGGGACTGGAATTCGGCATACATCTGTCAAACTAAGTTGTGAAACCAATTTTTTCTTTCCTTCTTTTCGGTTGAAAGTCTGAATTTGACGAAAACGGATCGCTTAACTATTATACAACGCATAAATATTATCAAAATCTACTACAAAAATGGTGATTCTGCCACAGAAAGAAATTTGAAGTGACTGGAGTGTTTACAAATACTGGAAGGCCTGTGCATCTGTGCATCATCGTTTCGCTCGTATCGTTTCGAATGTGTCGATTCCTCATCGTTCTCAGGAGTTAAAACTGTTTTGTGGCACATTATGGCGTATTTTGTATTTAGATCTACACCTACATCCATATAAAGTCCAGCTTACGCAACAATTGAAGCCAGCTGACCGTTCACAATGGCGTAGATACGTGGTGTAATGGGTGCTTGAACAACAGGTGGTGGATGGCAATTTTTCGAACAATATTTTCTTCAGCGATAAAGTACATTTCACACTCGGTGGGTATTTTAATAAGCGAAATTGTCGTATTTGGGATTCTGAGAATCCGCAAGTAATTGAAGAGAGGCCATTACATCCAGAAAAAGTCACTGTTTGTTGTGCTCTTTAGTCCGAAGGTGTGATTGGTCCTTAGGTTAAAGGACGTGCACCTGTCGGTCAAGACAAGCACAGTACCAGGAGGTCGTAATTGACTCATTGTGATTGGACCTTATTTCTTCGGAAACGACGACAAAAGGACTGTCACCGTCAATTCGGAGCGTTATGGTCATATGATAACCGGCTTTTTTTTGCCTCTTATTGAACAATACGACTTGGAGAATATGTGGTTTCCAAAAGACGGTGCAATATGCCACACAACTTGAGCGAATATGGCTTTATTGCAAGAAACATTTCCTGGACGCGTAATTTCTCGTCGTGGCGATATCAACTGGTCATCAAGATCATGCAATTTAACACCATTATACCTTTTTTTTTTGAGGGACTACGCTAAAGACCTTGTTTATGCAGATAAAATTTCAACTCTTGAGCGCTTAAAAACCAACATTAGGTCAAGTTATGACAGAGATATCGCCCTTCGCGTGGAGGTCATTTAAATGATGTAGCGTTTCACGCATAATAACATCGCTGTGGCCTAGACGTAAAGCCAGGGTTCGAGCCCCAGGGCTGACATCAAAAGAAAAGATACAAAAAGTATTTTTTCGCCGCTTTTTTCTCTTTCTCTTCTTGAAAAGTTTCTCAAAAATCTGTCGTTTCGGACTCGACTTTAAACTGTAGGTCCCGCCACTTCTGTATTAAATTAACACACACAATATAAGTGGTGTGAGAAACTGCGGGCTTCTTGGGGACAATTGCTATAGACTGTCTAATGGTGAAGGTATAGCACTGGCCATTTTATAGTCACCAACAGCAACTTGTTTCCTTACAGTTCGCATCTTCCCTCTTTCCACCTTTCCTAAAACCTGCACAATGCCCTGCATGAGTAGGGGTCATCCCCTGAGTGCTGGTTTTATATTAAAAACAAAATACTGTCAACGTTCAAATTTTACAATAAAAAAGTAATATCATGAAGGAAAATATTTTACATGCGTTTTATTTACGTTTACTTTTGAAAACACGAAATGGATAACCATATACTTACAAGGCTCAAACGAACATGAAAATGATAATGTTTTTAAACACAAATTCACTATCAAATTTGAGAAAAGGCAACTAAACATAAGAGGCCAGAACTAAAGCCATTTGAAGCTATTAAACGAGAAAATATGGTGGTGAAAAACCAACAACATTGTTAGGCATGTGGCTGGAAGTGAGACCCATAAAAAGAAGGAAAACAAATGTTCAAATAGCAGTATGCTGGTCCCCTATATTCAACCCCAATTGTTAGTACGAAAACAGCAGCCACATACTCTTCTTGGCGTACGTATTAGGATTAAAACATCTGCACCCTGCTTTTGCAGAAAGCAACACAAGATTGGAATGTCGGTGTATGCGGCGTGTGTTGCTGTATGCAGCGTGTGATGCCGTTGCTGTGTTAGTTCATGCCATAGCCAATGAATGCATTTCAAACGAATCTCTCATTTGTAAGTGCTCTCAGGCTAACGCATGAATGAAAGGAGATTAAGGACTTAAGGGATAATAATTCAGTAGGCACTTCACCATCAAAACGTAATGATCAGTTCATAAAACAAATGATGTTCGAATTTCATAATTAAGTGCCCTTTTACTATGGTTTCGAATGAAAATGAAAGGAGGAATGGATTCTTTATATGCAGAAAAGGTTTCATTGAAATTTAATTGAATTTCTTTTTGTTTCACTTTATGGGAATATATGCTTGACATACATACATAATTGGCCATTACAACCCTTCAGTCAGGATTACGACCTAGCTTCTCACACCACTTATGTTGTGTGCGTTAATTTTATACATGAGTGGCGGGACCTACAGTTTAAAGTCGACTCCGAACGACAGATTTTTGTGAATGGCAATGGCAATTTTTACTCTCAGAGTCTTTACAAGAAATCTGCTGAAAGCAAGTCGCCGAAGAAATATTTTTCGTTTTGATGACCTGGGATTCGAATCCGGCGACTTCAAATGCTTGAACATCTTTTATGCAACTGTTATAAGAATGTTTCAGGGATACTATTAAGGTTTCATTCTATCTCAAATTCCTATATTTCAATCCATAAGGAGTGCAGCCTTGCGCTAACCAACTTCTTCCTTTTCCCTGATTTGTCGGAACTTGGTTAGTACAGGGACTACGTTCACCCGTGGCATCACAACAGACTGCCATGCGTGCTCAAGTGAGCTTTATAATATCTAAGCTACCACTCCGACCTAACCTTACCTAAACCATAAGAAAAGAATTTAACATAATAAAGCACCCTCGACAGTCTACTGATGTAATCTTTAATCGACGTAGCATTTCACCGTCAGTTACCGGATAACCTAGTGACCTAGCTTTCCATAACAATTATTTTTTGATTAATTTAATCACATAAGGTGCCTACAAATATGAAGGTCCAGTATTGATGAGAATGAATCTTTAGAACACATTCAAGGTAGCAATGAGGCATTAATACAAATTAGAGGGAATCACGTGGAAGCATATCTGATTCTTGGCAAGGAATTTCCCTTATTGACAACGAGTAGCATTCGGAAGAAATTGATGGCAGCAACATTGATCATATGATCAGTAAAATGGCTCATCAACATGAACATAGTAATGATGTCTATGGGCATGAGAATTGCCCTTCTTGACATCGAGCAGTATTTTGATGTGTGATAAGGAATTGATTGACAGGTTTGATTGATAGGGCCGTGGGCCCTACAGATCCAAAATACATTTGTTCCAAATGGAGACTGTTGCTCACCCAATATGTAGATCCAGTGATGAAGCGAATGAGTTATTAGAACACATTCAAGAAGACATTGAAGCATTAATGTAACCTAGAGGGAAGCACCAGTAGGCATATCAGATTATAGGCGGGGAATTTCTGAAGAGATTGATAGCAGCATCATTTATCGTATTTTCAGTAAAACGACACATCAACACGATCATAATAATAATGCCTAGGGGCATGAGAATTACCCTTCTTGACATCGAGCAGTATTCAGATGTGTGATAAGGAATAGGCATTGACGAATTGATTGACCGATTTGATTGAAAGGATTGATTGATCGCATGATCAGTAATATGATATAATAACACGATCATAATAATAATATCTATGAAGTCGCCGTGGTCTAGTGGGTAGTGTGTTGGCTTATTAGACAAAAGGCCCGGGTTCGTATCCCAGGTCAGACATCAAAAAACGAAAAATATTTCTTCGGTGACTTGCTCTCAGCAGATTTCTGGCAAAGACTCTGAGAGTAAATAAAATTGCCATGAAAAGCTTCTCAAAAATCTGTCGTTCGGAGTCGACTTTAAACTGTAGGTCCCGCCACTCTTGTATAAAATTAACGCACACAACATAAATGGTGTAAGAAGCTAGGTCGTAATCCTGACTGAAGGGTTGTAATGGCCAATTATGTATGTATGGGCATGGGAATTGACCTCGTTGGCACCGAGTAGTATTCTGAAGTTTGATACGAAATAGGGATTGATTGACGGGATTGATTGATCGTATGATCAGTAATATGACATAATAACACGATCATAATAATAATATCTATGGGCATGGGAATTGACCTTGTTGGCACCGAGTAGTATTGTGAAGTTTGATAAGGAATATGGATTGATTGATCGTACAATCAGTAATATGGCATACCAACACGACATGGTCCACCTAAGATCCATAATACATTTGCTCCCAATGGAGACTGTCGTGAACCAAATATGAAGGTACTGAGAATGAGTCATTAGAACACATTCAAGGAGACATTGAAGCATTAATACAATCTAGAAGGAAGCATTTGGAGTCATATCCGATTCTGGATAGAAAATTGCTCTTTTTGACATCGAGTACCGTCGTGAAAAGATTGACGGCAGTAAGATTGATCATATGATCAGTAAAAGGGCTCATCAACACGTTCATAATAATAATGTTTATAGACATGGGAATTGAAGTCGCCGTGGTCTAGTGGGTGGTGTGTTAGCTTATTAGACGAAAGGCCCGGGTTTGAATCCCAGGTCAGACATCAAAACGAAAAATTTTTCTTCGGCGACTTTCTCTCAGCAAATTTCTGGCAAAGACACTGAGAGTAAAAATTGCCATGAAAAGCTTCTCAAAAATCTGTCGTTCGGAGTCGACTTTAAACTGTAGGTCCCGCCACTCATGTATAAAATTAACGCACACAACATAAGTGGTATGAGAAGCTAGATCGTAATCCTGACTGAAGGGTTGTAATGGCCAATTATGTAGGCATGGGAATTGCCCTTCTTGACATCGAGTAACTTTCTGATGTTTGATAAGGAATAGAGATTGACGAATTGATTGACGGGATTGACTGATCGGGTCGCCATGGTCTAGTAGGTACTGTGCTGTCTTATTAGACGTAAAGCCAGGGTTCGAGTCTCTGGCCAGACATAAAAATAAAATACAAAAAAGATTTTTTCGGCGATTTCTTCTCAACAGATTTCTGGCAAAAACTCTGAGAGTAAATAAAATTGCCATGAAAAGTTTCTCAAAAATCTGTCATTCGGAGTCTACTTTAAACTGTAGGTCCAGCTACTTATGCATAAAATTAACCCACACAACATAAGTAGTGTAAGAAACTAGGTTAATAATCCTGACTGAGGAGTTGTAATGACCAATTAAGTAAGTAAAAGATTGATTGATCGTATGATCAATATATTGGCTTGCGATCCCATTAAGCAATACATGGTTTTATTTTCAATATAAGTGATCCTATTTAGGCCCTTATTGACACCGAGTAGTATTCTGAAGTTTGATAAGGAATAAAGATTGAAGCATTGATTGACGGGTTTGATTGATAGTTAGATTAGTAACAGGGCACATCTACATCACCATATATTAGCTTCCAATCGCATTACGCAACACATGGTTTTATTTTGAATACAAGTGGGCCTGTTTATTAAGCCACAAGCCTATTTGGGCAACTGTTTTTATGGTGCAAACACATTTTCATTTGTATTACCACTTTGATAAGAAATTTCCTGAGAGGAAGAAATACTTTTTTCATATTTCGTTTCACCATCTCTTAACATTAAAATTATAAACAAAAGTTACAAAAATACTTCAATAAACAGCAGCATAAAAAATGGTAAACAAGTAAACAAAAATACAACAACAAACATCAGCATTAAAAACTGATAAACAAGTAAACAAAAACACTTCAACAAACAACAGCATAAAAAAATGGT
This sequence comes from Sarcophaga peregrina, assembly GCA_014635995.1. Taxonomy (NCBI): domain Eukaryota; kingdom Metazoa; phylum Arthropoda; class Insecta; order Diptera; family Sarcophagidae; genus Sarcophaga; species Sarcophaga peregrina. The sequence goes on along the minus strand of CM025793.1, from coordinate 80,535,265 downwards.
AAACAAGTACTCAAAAATACAACAACAGACACCAGCATAAAAAAATGGTAAACAAGTAAACAAAAATACATCGTAAATCGTAAAGACACATACATACATACACAGTTGGTCATTACAATTAGGATATTGATCTAGTTCTCACACCACTTATGTGGTGTACGTTAAATTTATATATGAGAACAGAACCTACAGTTTAGAGTCGACTCCGAACGACAGATTTTTGAGAAAGTCTTCGTGGCAATTTTATTTACTCTCAGAAGTTTTTGCCAGAAATCTGCTGAGAGGCAGTTGCCGAAGAAATTTATTTTTTTTTTAAATTTTCCGTTTTGATGCTAGACTTGGGATACAAACCCAGGCTTTACGACTAATAAGCCAATATACTACTGATCAGAATACCGTGGCTTCACTTCACGAATGCATTGAGTTTATGAAGTCAGAAGGCACTTGGAGATTACACAACAAGATCAAAATAATATGCGAATTTATGACCTAAGTTTCGATAAGTTTAAGACCATTGACCGGCCTACAATTGAAATTTTTTCGTTCGGCGTGCCACTGTTAAATAATTTTTTATTTTTTTTTTTTGTTTTTTTTTACTTCTACCAACTGCAACTTGGTAATCAATACAAACTTAAGAGGCCAGCCAACTAGTCAGTTAATCAAAACTCGTTTTTATTTTTTCAAACTGCATGGGAACGCTGCTGTCTGGCTGGTTGGTTGGTTGGCTACATTTACACTCATTTTCGTTAAGTTGGTCTCACACCAAACCGAAATATTTAAATTTCAATTCTCACTGAACGCCTAAGAAAGTGAAAATGAACGAATGCTAACAACGAACACAGACACTTAAAAAATTTTGAACGTCAATAAACAAAAAAATTTTTTGTTGTTGTTGTTTTTTGTGTGTTTAATTAATAACTTTAAAGTCTTCCTCTGCCACCGCAGAAAACAAGGCTTCCTTCATTTCATTTTGGGCTGCAATTAACAAAAACAAAAAAACAAAGAAAAACGAACACAAAAACAAAATGTTTTAACGAAACCACAAAATTCCGGCCAAAGAAGTATCAAAACGTTACCAAAACAGCAACAACAACAACGATAATACCGACTCTTTTCTAAAACAATAGCAACAACAAATACACGAATATTGTGCAGCTCAACGAACCATAAAACATTTTGTATCCCATCATTGCATTGCCATTGTAAAACGACAAGCAATTCACTTCGTTGACGACAAACGAAACAAAACAAAAAAAAAACGAGAACACGAACATAAAAATGTACTAAAGGAGCAAACACACTAACCAATAGACGAACAGACGGACACAAACACAGAGAGACTAGTAGCATAAACTGTAACTATGACAACCCCACTAAATGCAGCAACTACTACTCCACTTTGGCTTTGAGCACAAACTAAATGGCAGTGACTTCTGTTGCATGAGGCAGCCGCACAATTTGAGCCCATAATTATTCGAATAATAAGACTCCAGAGTTCAGAGGATAGACGCCTACGTTCACGTTGTTGGTGTTAATTCAAACGTGACCACTTTTTCAAGCATTTCCCATTGTGATTATGGCCTTTATAGGCTATCTGCTATGCAGGTTAGGTTAGAGGACGTGTATTTGTCAACCCGGAGATCGAATTGACCCATTGTACAACGTCCTAGCTTCTCACACCAAACGTGTTGTGTTCGTTAATTTTTCTACGTGGGTGGCGGGACCTACAGTTTAAAGTCGACTTCGAACGACAGATTTTTGAGAAGCATTCCATGGCAATTTTTTTTTTACTCTCAGAGTTTTTGGCAGAAATCCGCTGAGAGGAAGTCTCAGAAGAAATATTTTCATTTTTTCGTTTTGATGTCAGACCTGGGAAAAATTGTAAAGAGTTTTGAAGAGAATTGAAGCATTTCACATCAAGCCCGTGAATTGTCATAATAAAATCTTCGCGGAAAATTTCCTCTCTGTTTTAGAAAATGTCGTCCGCTACACACAAGAGAGATTGCATTTCTCTGCAAGCCCCTGGGTATTATAAAGTTAGGCCATCTACCCAAAATATCCTCTCCGTTACAGAAAGTGTATAGGCAACGATGATTGGTTTTACGTAGAAGCTTGTCCGTATGGAACTAATCCCACGGTGCTCTTCGCACAGGGTGAAATACAGTGGGTCTACCAACGCCCCAAAATATAACAGACTGTTACACCTGAGTACCACAATTCGAAGCCACATGTCTGGACATGACTTCCGCCTTGATTAGGAGTGGAGCCTATCTAAAACTTCTTCCGATCTTTGGGTCCCGGCATTCGATTGCAAATGGAACTTCACACCGAGCCCATTAACTAGACTCTTCCCGCGATTTGGGTTGAAACTACAGCCACCACGATGCTCCCAAAAGCGGCCACATCAACAGCAAAGCTGGAACCGAAGTTCCGGGGGCTTCTGGCTCCCATATTACCAGAATTAAAGTGTATATGCAGTATGGGCAGCCCTTGCGCCGACCAACTTCTTTCTCTTTCCTGTTTTTAGTTGAACTCAGTTCGCCTGTGGCATTACAAAGGGCCGCTATGCATGCTCAAGTAAGCTATTTGCTATCAGAGCAACCACTCCAATCTAATCTAACCTACAGAAAGGTCAGTGTGTATGGGCACTATAGATCTAAAATACATTTGTTCCAAATGGATACCGTTGCGAGTCCAATGGTGATGGTGATAAGACTGAGCATTAATGCAACCTAGAGGGACGCACCTGGAGGCTTATTAGATTCTGGGACGGAAATTGCTCTTGTTGATATCGAATAGCATCCTGGAAAGATTGATGACAGCAACATTGATCGCACGATCAGTAATATGCCACATCAACATGACATGGGCCGCGTAGATCCAAATACATTTTTTCCCAACGGAGACTGTCGTGAATCAAATATGTGGATCCGATGATGATGACAATAAGTCTTCAAGAACATATGCAAGGAGACATTGAAGCATTAATGTAACCTAGAGGAAAGCACCTGGAGGCATATCAGATTCTGGGAAGAGAATTTCCCTTATTGGCATCGAGTAGCATTCAGAACAGATTAATGGCAGCAAAATTGATCGCATGACCAGTAATATAACGTCACAACACGACCATAATAATAATGTCTACAGGCATGGGAATTGTCATTGTTGACACCGAGTAATATTCTCATGTTTGACAATTGACAAGGAATAAAGATTGACGCAATGATTAACAGGATTGATTTATCGTAAGATCAGTAATATGGCACATCTAGACGACCTTATATTGGCTTACGATCCCATTACATGGTTTTATTTTGAATACACGTGAGCATATTTATGACCTTATGGACACCGAGTAGTATTCTGAAGTTTGATAAGGATTGATTGATCGTATGGTCAGTAATACGCCACATCTACAGGACCTTATATTGGCTTCCGATCTCATTACTTAATACATGGTTTTATTTTGAATACAAGTGAACCTATTTATGTCCTTGTTGACACGGAGTAAAATTCTGAAGTTTGATAAGGAATAGGGATTGACGAATTGATTGACGGGATTGATTAACAGGATTGATTGATTGATTGGCTTCCGCTCACAATACGCAATGCATGGTTTTATTTTGAATATAACTGACATCGAGTACTTATGCCCTTGCGCGAGTAGTATTCCGAAATTTGATAAGGAATGGAGATTAACTCATTGACTAACGGGATTGATTGATCGTTATGATTATGATTATATTAGCTTTCGATCCCATTACTCAATACATGGTTTTATTTTGAATACAAGTGAGCGTATTTGTGCCCTTATTGACACGGAGTAGTATTCTGAAGTTTGATAAGGAATAGGGATTGAGGGATTGATTGACGAGATTGTCTAACAGGGTTGTTTGATCGTATGATCAGTAATACGGCATTTCTACGCGACCTTATTTTGGCTTCCGCTTACAATATGCAATGAATGGTTTTATTTTGAATACAAGTGGCATCGAGTTTTTATGCCCTTACCCGAGTAGTATTCTAAAAATTGATAAGGAATGGGGATTGACTCATTGACTGACGGGATTGATTGATCGTTATGACCTTATATTAGCTTTCAATCCCATTACGCAATACATGGTTTTATTTTGAATACAAGTTAGCCTATTTATGCCCTTGTTGACATCGAGTAGAATTCTGAAGTTTGATAAGCAATAGGAATTGATGAATTGATTGACGGAATTGATTGATCGTTAGATCAGTAATACGGCACGTCTATACGACCTTATATTTGCTTCCGATCTTATTATGCAGTACAAGGTTTTATTTTAAATACAAGTGAGCCTATTTATTAAGCCATATGCCCACTTTGGCAATAGTTTTTATGGTGAAAACATATTTCCAATTCCACTACCACTTTGATGCGATTAAATCTAATCGTTTACGTTTCTTCTATAAATTCTAACTCCAATTAAGTAAGAAATTAAAAAAAAGCAACCCACCATAGGTAAGTCAGTGCATAATTGTTTAGATGGCAGAGAGAAGTAGAGAGAGGGAGAGAGAATTAATAAGTTCGACAGTCCCGATATGAAAAACCCAAACGAGAATAAGAAAATAAACGTGCGAGTGTATGTCAGCGTGTGAGCCAGTCAGTCAAGCACAACATGTGTCTTCCACAAGTGAACGCTTAACAATCTCGTTTAGAGGAGTCGTCTCTGACGTTATGTTCACATTTTTGTTCAATATTCCAAGCCGTAGCCGAAGCCAAAGCCAATACCTTCACTCATTATTCAGGGAGGGTAAATTCTTTTTTTGTTTGTTTGTTCGTAAATTTTTTTGTTTTGAAAAATATTTCATAAGAAGAGTTTTTTTTTAGTGAACGTGGTGGATTGGAGTTGTTTCTTCTTCTTCTTTTCATTGAATTGGACTCGAAGTAAAAAACAATTTTTAGCGTGTATATGTATGTGTGTATGCGATTCATTCTTTTTGATTTTTGTTGTCGCTGTTGTTGTTGTTGTTGTTATGGACAGTATACACAGAATAACGATGATGCGCATGCGCACATTCCCATTTCGCCGCTGCCAGTTGATATTAACACTGTGTGTGTATGTGTGTGTGTACATGGTACAATAAATACCCCATGTATTGAATTTAAAAATATTTTTACAATAATAACAACAACAAAAGAATGAAAGAAACAAAAAAACTTCAAATTAATGTATAACAAGTACGAGTGAATTTTTTGTTTTTTGTTTTGTTTCTTATAGGTAAAGATCGAATCGTTAAGATATGCTATGAAATATGTTTTTACAGAGTTTAAGTGAGCTACAGTCGGCCATAGGTGTTAAGCAACTACTCACAGTTTGTTTAGATTCTACAAGAGGGTTACATTGTTACAGCAGTCTTAAACGCCATTATTGAGCTCAATATTTCAACGGCATTAAGATCTTTGTTAGCCTTCAGACAGGGTTTCAAATAATGTTCTGATACGCATCTGATGATCAGCCATTATTGAGTTCAATATTTCAACGGAATAAAGATCTGTGATAGCAGTCAAACAGTGTTTCAAAATGTGTTCAGATATTCATCTTTATTGCGTAAATCGCAATAAACGCCATTATTGTGCTCAATATTTCATATAAAGTTTCAATTAATTATTACGCAATAAATACGCAAATTGTTATAATATTGAGTAAAACTTAAAATACACGGCACTGTCATAAATATGTTCAATGAGCATATTACCACTTTTCAAACACTTTCAATTTATATTTGACATCTCAAATGTCAAAAAAACCAGCTATTTTGTTTGCCACTATCAAATAAATATTGCGTATATTACGTGTCTGAACATTTAGAATATTGTACTCAAATAAACGAATATTGATTCAATAAAAGTTCCTGTCTGAACATAGTATTAACAAAGAAAAATCTTTCTGAACTTAATGGTTTGAACTCTATTTGCCCTGATTTATCGATTGACTCCTAACTCCTGAGTTGCACTGAACTTTTTGTGAGCAATACGGCGAGGAAAATAGCTCGATCTGATCAGTTCAGAAGCCCACAACTTTTTAGAGAATACTGAACCATACTGAATCAAAGTTTGTTCCGATGACAAACTAATATTCAAGTCATGAGTGGTAGAATATAAAGGGGAATCTTTCAAGAAAATTGCGACTTTTTGGGTTCCTATACGTACGCCGACAATATATACATCAGCAAGCAAAGATGTGACAGTAAATGCGAGGAAAACGAAGAATATGTTACCGACTAGTAAGGATGTGCGGCATATCTGATTCCAGATTACGTTCGACGTATAAAGCTTCATCATGACAGGGATTAACTTACCCAAGAAAATAATGTCACTATGTAGAGCAAGCGTGGAATAACTCTTGCTAGAAATCGCCCTTGTCTAGCAGGTAGTCATTAGACGTGTGGCGTTGGATCATACCCCAACTTAGATATTTCCAACAAAACAAAATATGAAAAAAATATTTCTTCAATTACTTCTTCTCAACAGATTTCTTGCAAAAGTCTCTGAGAGTGATTAAAAGTTGTCATGAAAAGCTTCTAAAAAATCTGTTATTCGAAGTCAACTTTGAATTGTAAGTCCTGTCCCTCCACGCATGTATAAAATGAACACACAACATAATTGGTGTTGAGAAGTATGGCCTTGACTAAAGGTTGGTTGTAATGACCAATTATGTATGTACATTAGAGCGACTCAAGTTGTATGGAAGCGAAATTCGTGCTCGATGTACCCCTCTAAAAATGAACCTTGGACTTTTTTAAGACAACATTTCAAATATTTCGGATCCAGGTTCGACCTCTCGTGAGCTGGACCATTTTGAAAAAGGGTCTATTTTTGAATATTTTGTTAATTTGTGGATCTGTTTCCTTACCAACATATACAATATCTATATCATAAGAAATGATTTTTTACGGCGCGTACAACAGTGTATACAATGTTGTCTTAAAAAAGTCCAAGGTTCATTTTTAGGAGGGTACATCGAGCACTTTTTTTGGTGAGTCGCTCTAATGTACATATGGTCTCAATGGTTGGGTACAAGCACCCCCTACGTCTGAAAACCAAGTATAAAGTCGTAACGCTTTCATCCAATGCGAGTTGCATCTGCCGCACAGCAAGAAACATTGAATCCTTTACTATATGGTCGTTGTTCAGCGCACTACCATCCAGGATCTATGCTAGCTCGGGTAGACTATTCAGATGACAGAAATTATTACGGCAAAACAGATATTTGATGCAAAAATAGCGGTTGTCTGCGTAGATGGCATTGGAAGAACAAATTTTAGGAAGTTGTGTCATTGATTGGTGTAACCAACTGGCTTATGCTGGCACAGAACAGAGGCTTATGCAGGAAAATGTCCAGGCTAGATCGTTCAAATAGCAGAAATCATTCCGACAAGTCGGGTAATCAACAAAAATAGCAGTTGTCCCAGAAGATTTGCATTAAAAAAATCAATTTAAGGAAGCCTTGTCATCGATTGGTCTAACCAACTGTCGTATGCAGGCACAGAGAAGATCCATGTAGAAGAAAATAGCTAGACTACATCGTTCAGATAGCAGATATCTTTTCGATAAATCGGGTATTCCAAATGAAAATAACGGTTGTCCCTGCAGATTTTCATTAAAAGGACCAATTTCAGGAAGCCTTTTCATGTTGTGTAGCCAACTAGCTTAAGCTGACACGAAGAAAGGCCATCCATAAGAAAATAGCTAGACTAGGTCGTTCAGGAAGCAGAAATCTATCCGGCAAGTTGAATATTCGAAACGAATATAGTGGTTGTCCGTGTATATAACATCCTTGCCTTCATTGGAACAACCAATTTCATAAAGTCTTGCCGTCGATTGATGTAACCAACTGGTTTATGCTGGCACGGAGGAGAGCAATCTAGAAAAAAATAACTAAACTAGCTCGTTGAGATAGCAGAAATTCTTCCTCCAAGACTTTTATTTGATACGAAAATAGCGGTTATCAGAGTAGTTGACAATTTTGTCTTCATTGGACAATTTTGTCTTCATTGGACCAATTTCAGGAAGGCTTGTCATCGATTAGTGTAACCAATTGGCTTATGCTGGCACGAAGGACGTAACTAGGCTACGTCGTTCAGTTGACAGAAATTATTCCGGCAAGATGTGTTACTGATACGAGAATAGTGGTTGTTCGTATATGGCAACCTTGCCTCTCATTGGAAGAATCAATTTCAGAAAATAATCAATTGGCTTATGCCGGCGCGGGGAAGAGTGTGGCTAGACAAGAAGGAAGTAGCTAGACTAGGTCGTTCAGACCACAGAAATTATTCCGGCAAGAATCTGGCAATCTTGGCTTCATTGGAGGACTAACTTCAGGAAGCCCTGTTCTCAATTAGTGTAACCAACTGGTGTATCCTGGCACAGAGCAAGAGCCATCTGGAGAAGATGATAAGGCGGCTATAAACTGATCAACTGGTTTTTAAAAGGCCAATTAAATACGTGAACACCCTACATGCGTGCATTATTTTGAGAATAAATGCTCTATGAAATGGAAACTACAAAACAAATTTGGTTCAAATACTTTTCCTTGAAGGCGATTTCATATTTATAAGCAGACGTCGGCACAAAGAGAACATGATAAAAATGTGAGTGTATTTGTGAGAGACATGTGTTAAACCAAAGGAAAATTGTTAGTAATATTTTCAACATAGTGGAAAATGGAAAATGTACAGCACCAAATCCCTAAAGACTGCGTATTTAACTTGACAAATATTCTTCCAAAAATGGAAATCATTCCTATTGTTATTGGTGCATCTCATTAGAAAATAGTGAATCGTACTGTAATTTTTCTTTGGGTGTATAATTGATATACAAAAAATTTTCAAAAAGAAGCGACGAGAATCTGCTTTCTTGAAAGCTGACAAAGCAATTGAATGCATTTTTACGTTCTTTTTAACGAACATTGTTGAGGATCGTGCCCTATGTGTGTAAAAAGCCGAAGATGGTCATCCCCTGTGGGACATTGGTCGTTCATAAGCCTTTAATTTATGTTTGTAAGCTAATATCGCCATTCAAACTTTATCTGTCTATATCCATTACCTATAGTAGGGTTGCACATAGAAAAAAAAACAAAAAGGCGTAACAAAAGACTAAAAAATGAAAGAAGGAAAAAGAATAGAAATAACACAACAACAATACAAAAAGCATTTAACGCAAGCGCAAAACGTTAATACACGAACGAATGTACCAGCCGGCAGCGTGTATTCTTTTTTAAAATTGAGTGCGATAGATGAATATTGATGTTGATGTTGTTGTCGATGGTTTATTTCATGGCTTTTACAAAAAAAACTTTGTGCTGTTAAATCCAGAAGTTCTCATTACCCGAAAAACAAAAACAAAAAATAAAGAAGAAAATCAAAAAACAATCTCTCTCACACACACATACAAATAGAGAAACCTGAAAAACGTTACGTTTCTGAGAGAAATGAAACAATTTGCGCCATTGCGTATTACCAACCGAATAACAACTAAAATGATGCACCCAATTGGAAATTTTTAATAAGAAAGAAATGGTTTCACCCTTTAAAGTCAGGATATTATGAAACGCATTGCCAGACTTTACGGCAATGTTAGTGTCAGTAGTAAACACTCGTATCAGATTCTAATAAGAAATCTTTCAAATAATGTTAAGAAGTTGCAGTTTCGGTAACTAAGAACAAGCGGATGATGGCCATAGCTATGGACTTGGCCAATGTATAGGAACAAAGTTCAAACGTTTCATCATTTACTACACAAAATGTCCCTTATGCTACAGACTGCATTTGTTTTCAAACATGATTTGACTTAGGCTTCTTTGGTTTCGAGTAAATTTTCCCTATCCAGAATCAAAATCTGGTCTGGCAATGCTTAGTGTTGAAAGAGATTATAGAAAAGATTGTAATGCTGAATGCCAAGTGTGATCACTCATTATATAGACGAAATGATTTACAATTAAAAGCCAAGGAGTTTATTACCGCTATGCTAGCGGAAGAGGTTATTCTCATTATCGTCTAGAGGTGCTATAGTACTGCAACTGTGCAATCCTATATCGTTGTACCGTTAATCCCATATAGGGCATACCTATAATGACTCTTCCAATATTGTTACTTGGACAGTAAAGACTACAGTAGAACCTTATTATCAGTGATGGTCGGGACCGGAAGCACTCTGATTAATCAATTTTCACGGTTAATTGGATACCAATTTTGGCTAGTTTTTTAATAGATATTTTTAGTAGTTAATAATTGACCGGATAATCGTATCACGAATAATCAAGGTCCTACTGTATTACTGTTAACGATGATTAATTGGGCCCATGATACAATCTACATAGTGGATTTGAGGCTATCCCTATTCTGAACACACATTCTTTCAGCATTCTTAATCGTCTCCTTATGCAATGAATACAGATAAAGTTTGATAAGTTAAGATTTAGATTACAATGTATAAAGCCGATCAATTTTGAAGTCGTACCTTATAGGCTTACGAATAAGACACCACGTTGAAATAAATCACAAGCACTTGAACACAATTTTCTTTATAATTTCGACATCATTGTACGTAACTCGGTAAGCATTTACAACCAAAATGATGCACTTGATAGGCTTTTTAATAATCGGTTTGTTGGGTTTTAACCTGCCTTAAAACTCCTTTCCTTCCCGGAACACGCCAATTGGTTACACCCATCAACTACAGGGCTTCCTGAAGATGATCCTCCCAATGAAGACAAAGTTCTCATCTATGCGGACAAGAATTATTTTCATATCAAATTTCTGTCATCTGCAGAACCTAGCCTAGTCCCATCCTTCCTGATGCCTCTGTTTCGTGACAGCATATACCAGTTGGTTACACCAAACGAAGACAGAGCTTCCCAAAACTCGTTCTTCCAAAGAAGACAGCGTTGTTATCTATACGGACTACTCCAATTTTTGTCTTGCCGGTATAATTTCTGTCATCTGAACTATCTAGTCGAGCCAGTAAAGAAGGATTGTATTGGCCAATTATGTATTTATATAGAAAATGTTTTAAAAATGATCCTTCATTCATTAATGGACCTTATTAGACCTAAAGCCCGTGGTGGAATCCACGGTCAGGCATCAAAACAAAATATGAAAGAATAATATTTCTTCGACGGATTTCCTCTCAGCAGATTTCTGGCAGAAACTCTGAGAGTAAATAAAATTTGCCATGAAAAAGTTTCTCAAAAATCTGTCCTTAGGATTCGACTTTAAAACTGTAGATCCCACCACTTACGTATAGAATTAACGCACACAACGGGAGTGGTGTAAGAAGCTAGGCCGTAATCCTGACTAAAGGGTTGTAACGGCCAATTATGAATGTATGTACGTACATAGTTTCTAGTTGAACTGGCAAAATATTTCCAAGCAGGTAGAAAACTAATAAAAAATTCAACACTAAACATACACAGCTCGCACATCTACACTTACAGTTACAAATATATATGTATGAGTGGATTGTATGGTACACTAAAGCCGGTATTTACAAGAGCATAATTATTGTACAGAAAATGTAAAACAGAGAGAGTAACAAAGAGCGGGAGAATAAAATAAAGTAGCACAACGAGGGGAGAGTACAAGTACAAGAGCGCATTAACAGAGAAAAATAAATATTTTGAGCCAAACTAGTTCTAGTTTAGCACACAGCAGGCGCATTCGCAAAGGAGTTAGCATTAAGTAAGGATGTAATAAAGAGCGCTAAGAGGAAAATAAAAATTAACAAAAAAATAAAAAAGAAACGATGAGAAAAGGGAAATGAAAATTAAAAGAGGATACAGAAAAAAAATGCGTTAAAATAATGGAAATATTTTTAAAGAAAATAAAAGAAAAAAGAAGTGAATAAAATAAATATTTTTTAAAGAAAAAAATCAATACAATTTGATGAAAACCACCCCCTTTTTCATAATTATTTTATTTATAAAAAAAAAAATATTACAATAAGCAAGAGTTTATGTATAAGTGTGGTGTGGTGCATATGCTTATTTAAAATACAAATAACAACAACGGCAAAATTATTTTTACTAAACAAAAAGAAAAGGTGTACCTAGTCCCGAACAACCTTGTGTTTGTATGGTAAACAAAGCAAATAACAACAAAAACAAAAACAACAAAACCAACTGTCAACTATTTGTGTTCCCCTTCCGACTAATGAAAAGAGAAATACATACGGTATGTACATGGAATGAAACCGCTTTACTTAAACGATCGGAAGTTATAAAAACGACGACAGCTGCTCTACAACTCGAAACTATAAATATAAATACAACAGCAACAACAATTGATCAAACAATTAAATATAAAAGCGTGTATGTGTGTGTGTGTGTATAAATAAATGATTATTTTGCTTACATCTCCCTCTTTCTCTCTATTCCTTTCGTTCTCTTTTCGTTTCCATAATGACAACAGGATTATTACGCGTGCTATTTTTAAAATAATCTCCTCTCTCGGTAAATGTGCTGTTGTATGCAATCGGCTTTTGTATACCTTAAATGATTGTACCGAAATATAAAAATGCAGCAACAACAACAATGCAATTTAGTTTGTATTGAAATATAAAAAAATAACAGAAAATACAACCCTGTTTGCTGTAGCCCAGGATTAACAGCCAACAGTCGCAAATAAAACAAAAAATTTTACCACAATATTTAACCAAGTGGTGAAATAAAAAAAATTCAACAATTCGTATTGTGTACGAAATAATTTAAAGAAAAAATCATAGAAAATAAGAAAAATTTATAAAAAAAAATTTATTTAAAAAAATTTATTAAAAAAATTTATTTAAAATAAATTATAAAAAAATTTAAAAAAAAAATTATAAAAAATTTATTTTAAAAAAAATTATAAAAAATTTATTTAAAAAAAATTATAAAAAAATAAAAAAAATTTTTTAAAAAAATTATAAAAAATTTATTTAAAAAAAAAATACAAAAAAAAGCAAATGAAAAATTAAAATAAAAATACAAAAAAAGTGTTTATTGTATATTAAATAAAGTGTATAAAAATAAAAATGAAATTCTATGCAAATTCTTCCCCTTTTAATCAACTATTCATCATCTATTTAATAAATTCCTTAATAACCATATGCCTCTCATGGCCCCATGAAGCCAATAGCCATCAATTGCATCATGTCCATAACAGCCATCATGATAATACCCATGACAATGCCTCCATAGATGCATTGTCGTCTGCCGCTAAAGGTGTCCATCATAGTGATTGGCATCGTATGGAAACAATGGACGGCAATGGTCTTTATTTATTGGAATGGTGGACAAAAGCAAAGGATATTTATTTTCGTGTTACGGTCAATACCAAAGGTTTTATTGGTTTGGGCTTTTCACGTAAATCTGGCCGCATGTCTGGTGCTGATATGGTTTTATTATGGATCGATGATCGTACGGGTAAACCTAATGCTTTGGTAAGTGAATCTTTTGTTTTCATTCATTTTTTTGTTACTAAAACTAGGGTTAATTGCACTCTATCCAGGGTCATAAAATTGCAAAAAACGTAACCTATATTGCACACAATAATGCTATCAAAGGGCAAGTTATCGAATTTCACCAATTGAGACCAACTTAATTGCATACACATATACATGCATAATTCATCATTGCAATACTTCAGTCAGGATTACGAACTAGATTCTCACACCACCTATATTGTGTATATTAATTTCACATATGATTGGCGGGTCCTATAATTTAAAGTCGACTCCGATCGCCAGATTATTGACAAATTTTTCCTGGCAATTTTATCTACTCTCAGAATGTATCGCAGACAGACATTCTATCAGACAGAATGTATATCAGACATTATTTCAGCATTTCAGATAGAAAAAATCGTTTTAACGTCTCTCGATTTCGGTTCATAGGGCATTCAATTTCCTTGCTTTTGAATGAATTCCCCTGGTTTTGCTTCCTTAGTCACGCCTAATGATTGTGTAATCTCTTCTACAGTTAACACGGATATTGACACAGCAAAGTCACCATAGACTACTAGCAGGTAGTGTGTTGGCTTATTAGATGTGAGGTCTTGGTTCAAAACTCAGCCCAGCCATCGAGCAAAACGAAATTTGAGGAAATATTTCTTTGGTGACTTTCTCTACGCAAATTACTTGCAAAAACTCTCGAGTTTAAATATGTATTCACACTAAGGGTGACGTGAGGAACTAAGTCGTAATACTGAGTGTAGGGTTATAGTGATCAATTATGTGTATGGAAGCATTTTCGAAAGGTTTTTCAAACGTGTTCAACATTGAATTTTCTGTGTAATATTTTATGAAAGGAGTTTCATTGTTACTATTTCTGTGTATCAATTTTCATTTGCTGATAATACAAGAGAATTAAATTTCAATAGGGGTAACGAGAAACAAAGGATGGCATGCTTTGAAAAAAAAATTGCGTGTGGCAATGGTGGTTGTTATAAAGTAGGGAAGAACCTTTAAAAAGAGTAAATAAAACCCCATAAAAGTGCAGATTTTTTTCTTTCTTTTTTAAGCAAAATAACGGAAATCTTATATATGTTATATTCCTCAAAAAAAAATATTAAAATTGTTAAGAAAAGCCATCATCTATTTACGTTACAATAGAGACTTTTATACTATGTTCAGATACGCACATTTATTAAGTCAATATTTAGTTAATTGAGTACAATATTTCAAATGTTCACATACATAATTGGACATTACAACCCTTCAGTCGGGATTATTAATATAGTTTCTCACACCACTTATGTTGTGTGCGTTAATTTTATTCATAACTGGCGGGACCTACAGTTTAAAGTCGACTCCGAACGACAGATTTTGGAGAAACTTTTCATGGCAATTTTATTTTACTCTCAGAGTTTTTGATGTCTGGCCTGGGACTCGAACCCTGGCTTTACGTCTAATAAGCCAGCACACTAACTACTAGACCACGGCGAATTCAGTGTTAAGTATTCAGGCATAATAATATGTATACGCAATTTAGCTGACTCAATATTCATTTAACAGCTGGTAAACAACAACAACATTGTTTTAATTTTGGTCGTGAAAATTAGCGTAGTTTGTTAGTTTATTAGTGTTTGTGTATCGTTGTTGACATTTGAATTGTCAAATATCAACAGAAAGTGTGTGGGTAATTGTAATATGCTTACTAAACACACTTATGACAGTGTTGCATTTAAAGTTTTACTCAATATTATAACAATTTACGTATTTATTGTGCAATAATTAATTGAAACCTTATACAGTGCACGCGCACTAATGTGAACACCGCATTATAGGAACATCGCTTAATGTGAACATTTTTTTTATTCTAAAAGATGAAAAAAAAAATGAAAAGCCCTATAATTTGAATAGGATTTTTTTTTTAACGAAACTTTTAAATTCTGTGATTATTAGTTGCGGTGTACATATGTGTACATATGTATGAGTTAGTACATTTGCTTGCATATTTATTCTTCATTTGCTACTTAGATACTGTGAAGATTAAATTGTAATTTTGTACAATGGGTTAATTTCGACCTCCGTATACTGTGCTTGTCTTGACCGACAGGTGCACGTCCTCTACCCTAAATTGTAATATTTTTTGTTTAAAGTATGGGCAAATTCTCTTTTAAAAGTTTCGGTATTCGAAAATGTGAACAATTCGCAAAAGTGCATGAAGTATTGAGCTCAATAATAGCGTTTATTGCGATGTTACGCAATAAAGGTACATATCTGAACACCGTATAAGGTTGCCTAGATATTCAATTTGCTAAAACAAAAATAAATCTTGAAGAGTAAAGCTTGAAACATCATGCTTTACATTACATGCTTCTTTAGCTAAATGGGAGCTATTGACATCGATAACTATATTATAGGGACAGGGAATGTTAAACTAGATAAACATTTCTATACAGATTTCTGGATAGAAATCGTTTAACGCTAGATTAACGCCTTTTTTCAATAAGCTTTTAGCCCACGGACAAAAATTAACATACACAACATAATTAGCGTAAGAAGCTAGGACGTAGTCCTATCTATGGCCTATTCTAATGACCAATTAAGTAAATAATTTTTAACAAACTCTTGTCATATGACAATTAAAATTATATTTATGATAGCAATTAACTTTCAGTTGAAAATTTCAAAAGAATTCAAAAGAATTTTGCATGTTTATAACGCATATACTGGAAGAAGAATTTTTCGAATTTACATATCACATGTACGTACATGCATACTACCTACGTACATACGTTATGTTTACATTTCAATAATGATTTTTAACACCTTTTATTGTAACCCCTTTTTACCACACCTCACTTCACTCGTCTTTGAATATTTACCCGGTTTATGTAAAATCAACCGACTATGAGAATTGTACGCGCACTTAAAATTCAAGGTTATATGTTATCGTGTCAATATTTTTGCAGAAATTTATTTCATGTCTTTATTTTAATATTTTTTACTTTTCACTCTGCCTCTCTGTCTCTCTATCTCACTATTTTTATGTGAATTTATTCATTTAATATTAAAACATTCACACGCTCACACACTTTTTATTTCGATTATTTTTACAGCAGGTGCATTAAAATTTAATCGATTTAAAAAAGTTGAAAAATATTACAAAAACGCAGGAATTCTAGATGAAGGAAGTTTTTAAAAATTGCAATAATTAACCCTTAAATGGCTAGAAGAGGCGAAATCCTTTCAAACGCAAATTTATTTAAGTACACTACACACATAAAACTGTAATCAGAATTGACGATAACAGTTCTTAGAGTGTAATTATCGAAAAAAATTGGGTGCAAAGACAACTTCACTTATTGACGAATGACAAGAAAGTTTTGTTCGGAACATTAACATTGAAAGTCTGCCACTTTAGCACACAATCTGTATACCCCTCTCAGCCAGCTTTAAATTTTTCGTAAGCCGAACTATATATTATTACGAAAATGGATATGGTTTTACATCGTTTAACTTTAAAATGATAAACAAAAATTATGGACTTGTTTTTTTTATAAAACCAGCACTCAGGGGATGACCCCTACTCATGCATTGTGCAGGTTTTTTTAGAAAAGTTGGAAAGAGAGAGGGAAGATGCGAACGGTAAGGAAACGAGTTGATCCTGGTGACTATAAAATGGCCATGACCTTCACCATTAGACTACATTAGATCTACAGCAATCGTCCCCAAGAAGCCCGCAGTTTCTCACACCACTTATGATCAACGAATAAACAAAAATATAATATTCGCAAATGCAAAGTCATTCTCCTTCAATTTATAAAAGCCAAGACAAAGTAGCCAACGGAGTCAGAAAAAAAAACAGTCAGTCTTGTGTGAAAACAGGTTGCGTGTGAAGAGAATAATTGTGGTTTGAACATCTCCGTATAACATTCACGAAGGCAAAGTCATTCTCCTTCAAGCTATAAAAGCCAAGACAAAGTAGGCAACGCAGCCAGTAAAAAAAACAGTCAGTCTTGTGTGAAGACACGTTGTATGTGAAGAGATTAATCGTGGTTTGAAGATCTCCGTTATAAAGATCTATTTAATAATTGTTATTGTTTACGCAAAAGAGTGTAAAGAGGAATAACAAAAAAAGCAATTGTTGTTGTTTACATCAAGTTGCGAACAGTGGTACGCAGAATTATGGGAATAATAAATAATTTGAATTAAATTTAAAAACAAATTTATTTTTATTTCTATTTGCAATCCAGGAACCCATATTTTAAATGGTTTTAATAGGGTAAAAACGTGACAAAATGTATAGAAGCAAATATAAAATACATCTTAAGGATCTTAAGGATATAGGTCCACCAGATTTCTCTAGCAAAAGCGATATTTACAGCACAACTGTAATGCTTCCACATACATACATAATTGGCCATTACAAATCTTCAGTCAGGATTACGACCTAGCTTCTCACACCACTTATGTTGTGTGGATTAATTATATCCATTTAAGTGGCGGGACCTACAGTTTAAAGTCGTCTCCGAACGACAGATTTTATGAGAAGCTTTTCATGGCATTTTTTACTCTCAGAGTCTTTGCCAGAAATCTGCTGAGAGGAAGTCGCCGAAGAAATATTTTTCGTTTTGATGTCTGACCTGGGATTCGAACCCGGGCCTTTCGTCTAATAAGCCAACACGTGGGTAGACCACGGCGACTTCGACTTCTGTAATGCTTCCATTCTCTTCAAATTTCTTTTCTCACACAGTAATTCGAAGAAGAACGATAATTACGTGAACTGCTGAAAAAATGCGCACATTTGAAACGAGGCTTTATCATAACTTAAGTGCAAGACGATCCAAGTTCGTAAATGTCAAACCTTTCACTAAATAAATGACACTTACGATGGACGTCAATTAACGGCTAACAGTCTTGCCAGATCGATGGTTTTCAAACCTATATTTATCTACACATTCACAGTAAGTTATGAAATTTGGATCCTCTATTTCCTTCCTCCTCTAAGGAGAATGTACAATGGGTCAATTTCGACCTCCGGGTACTGTGCTTGTCTTGACCGACAGGTGCACGTCCTCTAACCTAACCTAACTTAACCTATGAATTTTGGTTTCCGTACTAGAAACGTAACCATGATTCTGTAATAATTACGAAATCAAACGAAAGAAAGCTCTAGCTGTTGTTCGATATACAAATCTTATGTATCAAGGTTAGGTTAGGTCGGAGTGGTAGCTCTGATATCACAAAGCTCACTTGAGCACGCATAGCGGACCGTTGTGATGCCACGGGATAACACAGTCCCTGTACTGACAAAGTTCCACCAAAATTAGGGAAAAGGAGGAATCTGGTCAGCTTATGTACCAAACATCGAAAATAATTCCAAAGTTTGGGTTAATCGTAATGCCAACATTAGCAATTACTTCTATAAAGATGACTCAGCGTATTTTCAAGGCCCCGTTTCTTTTTTTACAAATTTTCATTATCATTGATAGATAACCAGTGATACACAGTACTGTCAATTACTTAAGCAATTTGAAGGATATAATTTAATTTTTCAACAAAAAAATAGGTGCTGAATGTGAATTAATCTGAGAAGTCCAGGACCCATGGCCATCCACAATATAATCAATTTGGCAACACATGTGTAATGATTAATATCTTAGCTCACTACATGAAAGCTCGTAATACTATGTTCACGTATGCATTTTAATTGACTCAATATTCGATTAATTGAGAACAAAATGTCAGCCGTTCAGGTATAATAAATATACGCAATATTCAGCTTACTCAATACTCATATGACAGCTGCTAAACAAACCAGCTGGTTGTTTCAACAGCATTGTTGATATTTGAGTTGTCAAATATTAATAGGAAGTGTTCGGTTACTTAAAATATGCTTACTAAACAGTGCTGGATTTAAAATTTTACTCAATATTATAACAATTAGAATTTAATTGAACAATAATTAATTGAGATTTTATATGAAATATTGAGATCAATATTGGCGTTAATTGGCATAAAGTCGCCGTAGTCTAGTAGGTAGTATGTTGGCTTATTAGGCGTAAAGCCAGAGTTCGAGCCCCAGGCCAGACAACAAAACAAAATACAAAAAGTATTTTTTCGGCCATGAAAAGTTTCTCAAAAACCATCTGACGTTTGCAGGCGACTTTAAACTGTAGACTCCGCCACTTATATATACAATTAACTCACACAACATAAGTGGTGTGAGAAACTAGGTCAACAATCCCGATTGAAGGGCTGTAATGACCAATAATGTATGTGTTGGCGTTAATTGCGACATTGTATAAGTTCAAGCCGGTTATTTAACATCTTTATACCTTCTGAAAGAGCTCATCTATTCTACCATTAGGAGTCGATATTAAACTGTATATTCCATCGGTCTAGAACGAAATTAATGCACACAATTTGGGTGGCATAAGAAGCTAGGTTCTAATCTTGATCAATTCAAAACTTTGAAATATTTTTAGTTTTTGCTACTCTACAATCTTCAAAGATCATGTTTTCTATCACGACACTGTTCGGGACTCTAAAGCCATGCTCGTGAGGTCTTCAAAGGTGATGTAATCGTTGTTAGTTAAACTCTTTTGTGTTCCGTACTAGGAGTACTAGCGATATTTTACTACAAAAAGACCACGAATCCAATAAAACCTGTGCCTTTAGCGATTTTATTTACTTGGGCGGCAATCCACTCAGTATGTTTCCGTTTATAAATTGCAATGTCATCGTAGGTTTCACTGAAGTTGAGAAAAATTCGTGAGAATTTTATTTGCCGCAGGCAAAAATTACACCACCCAGCCGGGGGTTAACAAAGCAATCTAAACGGAATACAAAAATTGTGTGGCTGTGTGTTTTGCAGCCAATTAGAGAATCATTATATGCAGCGCGGTATTGCCATGCCACAAATGTCATTCACATACCACTTGTCAAAAGTTAAGTTCTTTTTTTTACAGAATTCATCGAATAATATTTCAAATAAAAACTAAAAACGAAATCCAACATATTTTTCAATATTTTTTTTCAATTTGCAACACATTTATTTACACTCTTTTTTTTGCACACAATTTCTGCATGTTATGATGCACAAACCGGTTTAAGGACCTCAACAATTTCTAACTGGTGGCTCAGGTATAAAATATACAATTTATGTACATGTAAGAAGAGAAAACGAGAGAGAGAGGAAGAGAAAGGTAAAATAACTATAGCCGATGGTGTGAAGTGTGTTGTAGTAAGCAGATGTGATAGAAAATGCAAATGTTTCGCTTACTCTCTACCTGAATGACTGAGGGGTGATTGTGCAGTCCTAACTGTTGTTACCACCAATAGGATGCATACATTCAATAAGAAATTAATTTATTAAAATTCAGTATATAAAGGGCCATTATAAGAACTCACCGTTAAAGTTGACTTTAGTTAAAGGTGACTTTAAAGTTCACTTTAGATGAAGTTACCTTTAGTTAAAGTTACCTTTAGTTAACGATACCTTTAGTTAAAGTTACCTTTAGTTAAAGTTACCTTTAGTTAAAGTTACCTTTAGTTAAAGTTACCTTTAGTTAAAGTTACCTTTAGTTAAAGTTACCTTTAGTTAAAGTTACCTTTAGTTAAAGTTACCTTTAGTTAAAGTTACCTTTAGTTAAAGTTACCTTTAGTTAAAGTTACCTTTAGTTAAAGTTACCTTTAGTTAAAGTTACCTTTAGTTAATGATACCTTTAGTTAATGATACCTTTAGTTAAAGTTAGCTTTAGTTAATGATACCTTTAGTTAAAGTTACCTTTAGTTAACGATACCTTTAGTTAACGATACCTTTAGTTAAAGTTACCTTTAGTTAAAATTACCTTTAGTTAACGATACCTTTAGTTAAAGTTACCTTTAACTTTTTTTGTCATTACAACCGACAAATAAAATAAAATTAACTTTTTCAAAATGATTGCATCACTGGAGCGATGATTTTTAATACACAGTAGAAACAAAGAGCTTCTTTTCTTGTTGTAAGATTTTTCCCTATCTTCCCTATTATCCTTCCCCCTTTAGGACGTTGTACAAAGGATAAACTAGACCTTCGGGTACTGTACTTGTCTCAATTGGTAAGTACACGTCCTCTAGCCTAAATCTTAATGATCTCACATCAGGGTTGTCTTGGTTTAACTAGATAATTACGTTAGGATCCTCACGTCTTTCAAATAGTCCCTTCAAGGATAACAAGAATAATGGACTAGTTTACATGATCAAAGAGTAAGCAAGAATATAGCAATAACATCAGTACAAAAAAAGGATAAACAAATAAATAAACAGGCAGCAACAACGTAAACATAATTCACAAACAACAATAACGTAACCGACCCGTTTATATTTATAGAGATTTCGCGAAGACAAAGTCATTATCCTTCAAGAGCACTGTTCTCCCTGCATTATATAAAACCCAAGACAAAGCAGGCAATGGGATGAGAAAGAATTCAGTCAGTCTTGTGTGAAGACACATTGTGTGTGAAGAGAATAATCCTATTCTGAAAATCTCCGTTATAAAGATTTATTGAACAATTGTTTACCTAAAGTGTAAAAAGAAAAATAACCAATAAAGCAATTGTTGTTGCTTACATCAAGTTGGGAACAGTGGCACACTGAATTGTGCGAACAGTAAAGAATTGAGTTAAAATATGTTATGGTAATATGCCACTGATTAAGTGACATTCGATCAATTTCTTCTCTTTCGAGTTAATCGAGCGCGAATCGCTTATTTAGCGGTCATGCCTTTTTGTTAAGCAGAGTGAAAATTTTCCATTATTTTCACAATAGAGGAGGCCAAAAGGATTCATATGGCAGCTTTCAAATAATGTACCGTTTCGCTAGAAAATAAGCAACAATCATGAGAAGATTTGGAAGTTGATATGACGTTCGACTCGTACTTTAATGGCAGTTGTTATCCCGCTCAACTCTCTAGAGAAGGATTTAGCTTCGCATTTAACTTGACTCTACTTAAAAAAGGGTTTTCAGCAACTGAACACCTATTTGTTAAATCAATGGGCTCTAGGGAGCAAGGATCCAATACACTAGCTTGTCCCTGAAGCTATTTAGGTCAACTCAGCGATTACCGCATGAGTTATCTGTTGCGACATACTATGTCCAGTAGGAAGTCAATTTATCAATGGCGTAGTGGCTTGTTGAAGTCGCCGTGGTCTAGTAGGTAGTGTGTTGGCTTATTAGACGTAAAAGCCGGGATTCGAGTCCCAGGCCAGACATCAAAACAAATTACAAAAAGTATTTTTTCGTCGATTTCCTCTCAACAGATTTTTGGAAACTCTGAGAGTAAATAAAATAGCCATGAAATGTTTCTCATAAAATCTGTCGTTCTAGTGAGTAGTGTGTTGGCTTATTAGACAAAAGGCCCGGGTTCGAATTCAAGATCAGACATCAAAACGAAAAAATATTTCTTCGGTGACTTCCTCTCAGCAGATTTCTGGCAAAAACTCTGAGAGTAAAAATTGCCATGGAATGTTTCTCAAAAAATGTGTTGTTCGGAGTTGACTTTAAACTGTAGATCCCGCCACTCATGTATAAATTTAACGCACACAACATAAGTGGTGTGAGAAGCTAGGTCGTAATCCTGACTGAAGGGTTCTATCCTTGACTGCATAGAATATTGCAGTGTGTTTACAGTGGCTTCCCCAGATGGCCGCATCGTAAAGCAATGCCGGTGTAGTGATGTGTTTATCAATATTCGATGAAGTTAAGCGCTATTTGAGAGAAACAATAAGAGGATGAAGACTGTAACTGCCTAGAATTCTTATTGAATTTTCCACCTTCACCGGAACTCCTAACAAAATTAAGCCATTCACAAAACGATCCACATAATTCCCAATGAATTATTTGGTTTTTATATTGTGTTCATAAATTTAGTTTTAACATGGCATCTAAACCCGGAACAACAATCCTTTTTAATAAGAACACAAGGACATAAGCATTCCCTAGAACCTTGTGTGGTGTTAGTTAAGGAAAATAACGTTTTTACTTGAAAACCATAAAAATATTCTTCAAAAAGCAGCAGCTGCTACTCACAAAGTAAGCATGCCCCATACAAATACCAGTTCATTTTCAGCTGCTGTTTATCACTGTACTCCACTTACACTAGAGAGTAATTAAAAGAGTGTTAAATGCTAGAGTTTTAATCGAGGATGTTAAACGATGTTAAAAAGTTTTAAAGAAGGCTTTAACATATTTGGTAGCAGGGAAGAAACTATAGTGTTATTAACCTGTGCTAATTACATGTGTTATGCTGTATTTTATTTTTAAATTCTTTTGTTTAGAATTCCAAGTGTTTTTTTTTAGTAAAAACCATAAGCCATGTAAGCTTCTCTCTCTTTGGTATATTCTTGAGTTAAGAACCAGCCTGAAAGTTTAATGAATTCATACACCCAAAGAAAAATGACAGTAGGTTTCACTATTTTCTAAAGAGATTCACTAATAACAATAAGAAACCGCCACTCATGTATAAAATTAACGCACACAACAAAAGTGGTGGGAGAAACTAGGACGTTGTATAGTGGGTCAATTCGACCATCGAGTACTGTACTTGTCAGAATTGACAAGTACACGTCCTCTAACCTAACCTAACCTAACAATAAGAAATATTCTCCATTTTTGGAAGAATATTTGCACAAGTTAAATACACAATCTTTAGGGATTAGTTGCTGCACATTTTCCATTTTCCGCTATATTGAAAATCTTACTAACATTTTTCCTTTGGGTTATAACCATGCCTGTGACAAATATGCGTACATTTTTATCCTGTTCTCTTTATGCCGAGGTCTAATCAAATCAATAGCTAGTATCGATAACTTCATTATCGAATATCGAGAAAGAAGAAAATAAACCAACAGCTCTACGATCTCTGTAAAAGTCATTTGCAGGAAACAGAATGCTTCGCTTTCGATCTTAATGCCCAACTAATAGGGACTATTCCCGAGTGCAATTGCTTTTCAATAACCTCTTCGGGGTTCAGTGAAGGCTCTTCATGTGAATTTTACTTTATTTTTACGTAATCAGCCAGGGTAAAAATAATTTTAATGCTGAAGAAAATTTTAATCGATAAATCAATATGAAAGCCTGTTGCTCTTGTCCTTGACCTGGCCATGGACAGCATAGATTCTTTCTTTTTTGAGTGAAAAGTGCCTCATATAGTTGGAGGTTCCAATTTGAGTATAAAATACATCATAAGTTCAATTACTAAGAATGACGAGCAATCGACAAATTAGGAAGTGGAAGTTTCTCCGACAGAAGCGATACGTAGAAATATAATCAGATCAGTACACACATAATTGATCATTACAACCCCGCAGTTAGGATTGAGACCTAGCTTCGCACACCACCTTTGTTGTGTGCGTTAATTTTATACAGGAGTAGAGGTGACCTACACACTTTAATAGCCGAGTCCGAATGAAAGATTTTTGAGAAGCTTTTCTCAGACTTTTTATCAAATATCTGATGAAAGGAAGTCGCCGAAGAAATATTTTTCATACTTCGTTTGGTAATGTTAGAGATGTGTCTCTACGGTGTTTGAACCGTGGCCTGACATTCATTAAGAGAACACTATACCTAAACTAAACCATGTGGACTTCTGTACCTCTAGTGGTATCTTCAAATCACTTTACGACCTTAGCAATTATCTGCACAGGATATTGTTACGAAAATGGAAATGGTGTTATTAAAATGATAAACAAAACCTCCAAAAACAAAATAATGGACTTGTTTACGTGATCAACGAATAAGCAAAAAAATATGGCAACAAAAAAACAATGGACTTGTTTTCAAGATCGAT
Organism: Sarcophaga peregrina; assembly: GCA_014635995.1. NCBI lineage: Eukaryota > Metazoa > Arthropoda > Insecta > Diptera > Sarcophagidae > Sarcophaga > Sarcophaga peregrina. The sequence goes on along the minus strand of CM025793.1, from coordinate 80,509,982 downwards.
GAATAAACAAAAAAATTGCAGCAACATCACTACAAAAAAAATTTAAAGATGTAAACAACCAACAACAAATGCAGCGGACAAAAAAGTAAACAAGCAAAAACAAAGTGCATTGCGGATAGACAAATACACAAGCAACAATTGGTCTGCCTGGACGAATGTAAGCAAGATATACAGACAACAATAATGAAAACAAGTTGTTTACATTTATAGAGATTTCGCGAAGGCAAAGACATACTTCTTTAAGTACATTCATTAGACTGCTTAATCTGCGACATAAAAGGCAAGACAGAGTAGGCAATGGCAATTCCGTTAGAATTAGGCCTGGAAATGAACCACCATTTTCGTATTCAGTTTGAGCTATTTTAACGTGTTCTTCGGTTGTAATTCGTTAAATATTCTTAAACAAGTGACAAATTTGCTTGCTAGTACGACAATTATGAATCCACTAAATGGTTAACCCGATATTTAATTTGAAATTCAAAAGTATACCAAGAAAATATATTTTTAAAAAAGCTAACAATTTCCTTACTTTTTTTCTCAATTGTTTATATTTTTCTAAAAATTATTTCCACTTCCCTTAACGATGTACGAGCATAATGAATGTGGTTGGTTAACCCATTAAATAAATTTCGTATTTGAGAAGAAAACCAAAATGTTTCTAAAACAAAATATATTTTGTGGGTTTACCTTCTTAGTTTTTACCCATATTGTCATAAATAATGGGCTCTATATGTATTACAATCTAAAAAATGAGATTTTATTGTCATTTTGGTACTTACGTAGGTGAATACTTTGTTCGAGAGTTTACAGATGAAGAAATCAAAAGTGTTTCCTTAATGTAGGTGGGTTGTTGATTTTCTGAAAAACCAAAAGCAAACAAAATTTACATACAAAAATTAGGGTTGTTGCATACAAAATAATTTAAAAATTTTCTAAAATGAAAATTTATTCCATAGAATAGTACAAGAAACAAGTTTAAGCAGGTAGATAGGTATGTTGAAGGGTAGGAGACGTGTCATCTCAAACGGCATACAACTAGGTCATAAAAAAATTTGTTATGCGCTAATCATCAACCAGACTTTATATAGAAACTCTATATTCTACACAAACTTCCTATCCAGTTCTCTGAGATGGTTTAAGTCTGAGCTAATGTCTCTTCTAAAATATAAGGATTTCGAAAAAGGCAAGCCGGGCGATGTCATAAAAAGTATTTCATGGCATGTATTCAGTATCATACTAGGGCCATACAATTCAAGTGTACGTGTAATTTGGAATGTCTCCTAAGAACGCTTATTAATGTGCTCAATCCGTCTTTTTTCAGTCGTATATTATGTTCAGAAGTACAATGGGTCAATTTTGACCTCCGGGTACTGTGCTTGTCTTGACCGACAGGTGCACGTCCTCTAACCTTATGTTCAGATATGCAATTTTATTGACTAAATATTCGGTTAATTGAGTACAATCTTTTAAGTTTTCAGACACATAATATACGCATTATTTATTTGACATTGGTAAAGAAAATATCTGGTTGTTAAAACAATATTTTTTTTTGTAATTGTTGACATTTCAGTTGTCAAATATCAATTGAAAGTGTTCTAAAAACTGCTCATTGAACATACTTATAACAGTGCTATAATTAAAGTTTTACTCAATATTATAACAATTTCCGTATTTATTGCGCAATAATTAATATCAAATATTGAGCTCAATAATGGTGTATATTCCGCTTTACGCAATAAAAGTGCCTGTCTGAACATAGTTTAAATTAGAGTATCTCATAAGCATTCAATGCACTCAAATTATCTTTTTTCAGTCCTAATGATTATTCCTTCAATAGGATAGAATATCTTTGCTGGTGAAATAATGACGTCTCCCTTCACTTTTATGCCCTATATGGCATTGGTTATCCAAGCCTGTAGTCTTACATAATGGGTCATTACAACAATTTAGTCAGGATTACAACCTAGTTTCTCACGTCAACCATATTGTGTACGTTAATTTTATCCATGAATGGTGGAATCCATAGTACAACGACGATTTATCACAATTTTATAAAGTCTCAGAGTTTTTGCCATAATACTGCCGAAGGGAAAACGCCGAATAAAATATTTTGTTCATATTTTATTTTGTTCGCTATGTCTGAACTAAGGTTAGAATAGTGGCATCACATCTAATAAGCTAACCTGCTAGACTATGGCGACTTTAAATCTACGTTATCTAGCAAGAATTATAAACTAAAGATTACACCATCACGCACACATAATTAAAACTTTCTGCTCATGTTGAATCAATGACGTCACGCAAATTGTGTTCCTATTGGCTAATGATAATGTAAGTTATATTACAGGGCTGCCAACTACTTTCACGTAGTTCACACATTTTTCAGAATAAATGTTAATTTTCACATATGAAAAAGACTTGGAAACCTTTAAAATAGCCCAACTACATCATCTAACGGGAAATCATGCGCAAGGCGTAATCTTTAGCTTATCATTCTTGACCAATCTTAACCAATTGGTCATTATAACCATTTAGTCAGGATTACAACCTAGTTTCGCCTACTATCCATATTGTGTATGTTAATTTTAACCATTTCTGGCGGGACCAACAGTTCAACGTTAACGACTTAAGAAACTTTTAAGAACTTTTTAGAAGTGCTGAAGAAAAACTGCCCAAGAAATTTGTTTTTTAAACCATGAACTGTAGACACTATGCGACTGTCGCAGATATCTCAATGAGATGGCGGACTGATTTGATGTTTGTATCACTTGGGTACCGGAACATAGAGACATTCCCGGCAACCGCAGAGCGGATGATCTGGGCAGAAGGGGCACAATCATCGAACTCTCTGTTTTTTTACATTGGGGATCCCTTTTAGTACCTGTGGGCTTATAATTGACAATGCAATCGTGGACCTTGCCAACAGTAAGTGGGCAGCTTCGGATAAGGACAGAACCGCGCAAAAAATCTTGCCAAAACTGGATAGGAGGCGTATGGCGACTCTGTTTAAACTCCAAAAAAGCAGGCTCACCGCAGTTATCGGGGTTATTACAGGGCATTGTATTATAGGAACACATGCGAGCCGTATTGGTCTTGAATACCTCACGAATGATTTCTGCAGAAGCTGTGGAGATGAGGAAGAGGATAAAACTATTCTTCACCTTCATACTGTGCACATGCCCGGCACTTGGTCAGAGGAGAAAGAGACACCCGGGTGCCTACTACATGGAGGATCCAAATGAACTGTCAGGCATGGATATTGGCTGTCTGAGTCGCTTCAACGGAAACTGGGAGTGTTTTTTTTTATGAAACCGGCACTCAGGGGATGACCCCTATTCATGCAGTGCTTTGTGAAGGTTTAGGAAAGGTGGAAAGAGGGAAGATGCGAACGGTAAGGAAACGAATTGCTGGTGGTGACTATAAAATGGCCAGTGCTATACCTTCATCCATTAGACAGTCTACAGCAATCGTCCCCAAGAAGCCCGCAGTTTTTCACACCACTTATGTTGTGTGTGTTAATTTTATATAGAAGTGGCGGGACCTACAGTTTAAAATCGACTCCGAACGACTGATTTTTTTTTTTTTTTTTGGGAAACTTTTCAAGAAGAAATCGCATAAAAATTCTTTTTGTATTTTTTATTTTAATGTCTGGCCTGGGACTCGAACCCTGGCTTTACGTCTAATAAGCTAGCACACTACCTACTAGACCACGGCGACCTTGGAATAGGGGAGAGGATGAAACTGTGGTATCACAATGGGCCTGTATGTGGCTTAAGTGTGTCCACTCATGACTCAATCGGAGGGACAGCCACTTCTATTTACCTATCTACGTAAACTATGAACTATCCTCTCTCTTCTAACAACATCTACTAGAGACTACAACAAGATCGGTGTACCTCTTTGAACCAGATTATTTGCTTCCACATTTCCAATCACTCCCCTACGACCGATATAATGCTTACGGTGTCATGCTTTAAGTAATGGTTAATCGACTTTGTGCGTTCCAAAACAGTACTTGATTTCGCATCCCTAGATACTACTGCCCTAATTAGCATTTGACTATCAGGGAAGGCATTCAAAGCCCTATGTCAAGTTTATCAATTTGTCATTGCCCCCAAATCTTCTCTGATTGCTCCGCTTGGAAAGCCGTATTATGATCCAATATTTGGAGGCATCTGGTGCGTCTATATAGAGGCTCTGTCCCCCCCTCTATCTACATATTTAAAGCCATTTGTACAGCAATAAGTCCCTTCGGACCGTGTCTGTGTCACAAAACCGTACTCTTAAGTACAACCTAAGGAAGCAGTTTGTTTAACCACCTTAATCTCTTGGTTTTTTTCTTGTTTATTAAATTCTATTTCCTTTAGCACTTCTATACCATATGGCCTAGAAAATTTTGTATGAATTGAAAGCTTTTCTGGTTTTTCCATTTACGTTTTAAATTTGCTTCTATGAAAAATTTAAATTTTTTTTCTGAAAAACATTTCCTTTTCAAGAGATAAAAAGATAAAGAAATAAATATTGCTGGTGTGGTGTTTAGGCAAAATATTGTTATAAAATATGGAAAAATAATTCTTTTGTTTTAAATTTAAAAAAAATTTTTTATTTCATATCTAAGATAAGATTTAACATAACTTGTCTTACAACAACAAAACAACAACTTAAACCAGGTGCTTTAATCGAATATTCTCAAGAGCAAAAACACTTTTTATTGAGGAAAAATATTTAAAAGAAATAATTTTTTTAGTAAGAAATTTATAATAAAATTTAATTTACAATCTATAACAAAAACCATTAAAATATTGAATATTTAAAATTTAATTTCCTTTTTCTAAAAAGAATTCTCTTTAGAATAATAACTTTTTCTAGGGCCAATAGGAAAAAAAGAAAAATTTCGAATAAAATGAATTCTTTTAACACATTACAAGGACGAATAAAATTAATCTCCCTATCTATCGAAAAATTAGCATAAGTTTTAGATTTAAGCTATTATTACGGACTCCCTTTGTTTTCTATTATTTGCTAATGATCGTAATTTATTTAATTTGTAGTTTTAGTAAGGAAGACTTCACTCGCATCATAAGATTTTCTTAAGGACTCATAATTTAACCCAGTTAGCTCTCGGTAAAGTATTTGGGTATTTAATATCGGCTTCATGTGCATGTTAGAGAAGTTCTAACGTATTCTGGAAGCACCTGTAAGTAAAGGTTTGAAACGGGCTTCTAATTTAGACTTTCTTTATCTACTAAAGTCGTCGTAGTCCAGTAGATAGAATAACAATAGAATTCTAAGGAATATCATTCTATAGAATAGCATTCTAAATAAAAGCGTTCTAGAGAATAACATTCTAAGGAATAGCTTTCTAAAGAATAGTATTCCATAAGGTAGCATTTATGTAGGATAGTATTTCCATACATTAGCTTTGAATGAAATCGCATTCTATAGAATATCATTATACAAAATAGCATTCTCTAGAATATCATTATACAGAATAACATTCTGTAGAATATCATTATATAGAATAGCATTCTATAGAATATCATTATACAGAATAGCATTCTATAGAATATCATTATATAGAATAGCATTCTATAGAATATCATTATACAGAATAGCATTCTATAGAATATCATTATATAGAATAGCATTCTATAGAATATCATTATATAGAATATCATTCTATAGAATATCATTATATAGAATAGCATTCTATAGAATATCGTTATAGAATAGCATTCTAGAGAATAGCATTCTAGAGAATAGCATTCTATAGAATATCATTATATAGAATAGCATTCTAGAGAATAGCATTCTATAGAATATCATTATAGAATAGCATTCTAGAGAATAGCATTCTATAGAATATCATTATATAGAATAGCATTCTATAGAATATCATTATAGAATATCATTATATAGAATAGCATTCTATAGAATATCATTATATAGAATAGCATTCTAGAGAATATCATTATAGAATAGCATTCTAGAGAATAGCATTCTATAGAATAGCATTCTATAGAATATCATTATATAGAATAGCATTCTAGAGAATAGCATTCTATAGAATATCATTATATAGAATAGCATTCTATAGAATATCATTATAGAATAGCATTCTAGAGAATAGCATTCTATAGAATATCATTATATAGAATAGCATTCTATAGAATATCATTATATAGAATAGCATTCTAGAGAATAGCATTCTATAGAATATCATTATAGAAAAGCATTCTAGAGAATAGCATTCTATAGAATATCATTATATAGAATAGCATTCTATAGAATATCATTATAGAATATCATTATATAGAATAGCATTCTATAGAATATCATTATATAGAATAGCATTCTAGAGAATATCATTATATAGAATAGCATTCTAGAGAATATCATTATAGAATAGCATTCTAGAGAATAGCATTCTATAGAATAGCATTCTATAGAATATCATTTTATAGAATAGCATTCTAGAGAATAGCATTCTATAGAATATCATTATATAGAATAGCATTCTATAGAATATCATTATAGAATAGCATTCTAGAGAATAGCATTCTATAGAATATCATTATATAGAATAGCATTCTATAGAATATCATTCTATAGAATAGCATTCTATAGAATAGCATTCTATAGAATATCATTTTATAGAATAGCATTCTAGAGAATATAATTCTATAGAATAGCATTCTATAGGATAAGATTTCTATGCAATAGCATTATATGGAATAGCATTTCTATACAATAGTATTCAATGAAATAGCATTTATAGAATATATAGCATTCAAGAGAATAGCGTTCTAAAGAATAGCATTCTAAAGAATAGCATTCTAGAGAATAACATTCTATAGGAAAGCAGTCTAGAGAATAGTATTCTATATGATAGCATTCCACCGAATAGCATTAAAATTCTAATAAAGAAGGGCGAATGAGTGGCTATCTGATATATTTAAGATCAGTATGTATTTTATTTTAAAGTCATATGCTTTCGTATACTATTCGCTCTCTTCCTCACAAAATCTTGACATGTCATACTAATTGTGTGATTCCCTAAATCCCTCTTTAGCAGATGCCCTTAATACATACATAATTGACCTAGTTCCTTACACTACTTATGTTGTGTGTGTTAATTTAATACATAAGTGGCGTGACCTACAGTTTAAACTCGACTCCGAACGACAGATTTTGGCAAAGTTTTCACAGCAATTTTAGTTATTGCCAGAGTTTTTTCCACCAATCTGCTGAGAGAAAGTCGGCGAAGAAATCGTTCTTCTATTTCGTTTTGTTAGAGTTGTTTGACCTGGGATTGGAACCATGGCAACTCGTCTAATAGAACAACATACTACCTACGAGACTATGGTGAGGATTAGAGTTCGAAGATTAACAAAATTCTTTAGATGTGAATTCGATGATCTGGATAGCAACGATTTTAACAGTGGTGCGTGCTACTCAGCTCATGTTGCAAGGGTTCTCTGCATGAGCGAATGAAGGACTATTTGTCACTGTTGTAATTTTTCTTTTGAGGTTTTCTAAAGTCTCAGGTGTTTGTAAATAAGCCACAAGCGATAAAGGTTCTCAAAGCCAACATAATCGGTCAAATTCTGTCTGATTGATGAGTCAGAGTTATGGAAAATTTAACATTTCGAAAGAACTCCACCTAAAGAGACTGTGAGCGACATTTAACCGATGTTATATTCTACAATTAACGGCATCAATAGGTCTATAATAGCAATATTATATTTTGATAGGAAGCGCTTAATAAGAAAATCTATGGGTTATGTTAAAAAAAAATTTTATTGCTATGTATTCATACTTATGTACTATACTGTTGCACAAATCAAACATTTTTTGTTTCTTTCAACTCTTAAATTATGCGTAATGTCAACAAAATTATACATTTTTTGGACGTAAAATTTATTTTCTTTATAATTCTTCTTATTTACTTATGAGTGAGTGAATATTTTGAATTTTAAAATGAATTTTCATTTAATAAATGGAAATGAGATTAAAAATCAATATTAAGCAGCTGCATAAATAAATGCCTTTTGCTAGCCGGGCGAAAGGGTCACAATACAAATATTGCCTTAAATACGTAGTATTCTTAAAGGATATGACATTGAGGACTTCTTTGTAAAGCCATATGGGGTTGTTTCCTTTTTTTTCCCTTTTAGAAAAACAAACATAAAGTCAAACAAAAAAACGAAAAATAGGGAGATGATATGAAAATAAATAGGACATCTATGAATACAAAGCGCAATGATGGATATGATAAAGCAGAACCTTAAATGTATTCAATCATTATTGAAGCAACAGTTTCAATAATTTAAATAAAGTGTGGTGGAGCTCAGCTCAGACATCCCGAACTAAACGAAGGAAAAAACATTTTTTTTTGCGGTGACTTCCCCTCAGAAGATTTCTGGCAAAAACTCCTGAGAGTAATTGAAATTGCCATGAAAAGTTTCTCAAAAATCAGTCGTTCGGAGTCGACGTTAAACTTTAAGGCTCCGTCGTTCATATTATAAAAGTAACACAGACAACAGCGTGTGAAACTAGATCGTAATGCAGACTAATGACCAAACTGTTGTGACGAAAATGAAAAAATCTAGATACAGTATGACCCCGCTTGTTAGTTTGTCCAGAATAAAAATTGCAAATGCATTTCCCAAAGTCACAATCACAGTACGAAGGCATCTATCCTGCGTCACAGTTGATTTTTAGTTGGCATCAACGTTACTAGGTGTATACATATGTACGTGTTAAGTTGCCTCGTTTAGCGCTGGAACGTATAGGAACGCGTCCCTCGCGTTAAGCGAGATCTTACTGTACTGATATTTTGCTTTTACATCGCTTAACATTAAAATTATAAACAAAAACTACAAAAACAATGAACTTGTTTACAAATTATCGCACTGCATAATATAACAACAAACACCCGCATTAAAAAATGGTAACCAAGTAAACGAAAATACAACAACAAACACTATAAGAATAAATGTAAACAAAATACACAAACAACAATAATGAAACAATAATGTTTACATTTACAGAGATCTTGAGAAGGCGAACACTGATCAGACTGTTTACTTTGCCATATAAAAGGCAAGACAAAGCAGGCAATTGAGTTAGTAAAACTTCAGTCAGTCCTGTGTGATGACGCGATGCATTTGAAGAGACTAATCATGGTTTGAAGAACTCCATTACAAAGATTTGTCGAACAATTGTCTAGTAATTGCAAAGTGTGGAATAGCAAACAAAGCAATTGTTGTTGTTTACAACAAGCTGTGACCAGTGCCACACAGGATTGGTCAAATAATAAATAATTTTAAAGGCAATATTTTTTTTTTGTTAAACCAGCACTCAGGGGATGACCCCTACTCATGTAGTGCATTGTGCAGGTTTAGGAAAGGTGGAAAGAGGGAAGATGCGAACAATGGAAACGAGTTGCTACTGGTGACTATAAAATGGCCAGTGTTATACCTTCACCATTAGACAGTCTACAGCAATCGTCCCCAAGGAAGCCCGCAGTTTCTCACACCACTTATCTTGTGTGTGTTAATTTTATATAGAAGTAGCGGGACCTACAGTTTAAAATTGACTCCGAAAGACAGATTTTTGAGCAACTTTCCAAGAAGAGAAAAAGAAGAAATCGCCGAAAAAAGACTTTTTTTGTAGTTTTTTATATTTCGATGTCTGGCCTGGTTCTCGAACCCTGGCTTTACGTCTAATAAGCCAGCACACTACCTACTCGAACCATGGCTTTACGTCTAATAATCCAGCACACTACCTACTCCGACTAAGTGGAGTAAGAAGGTAGAATCGTAAGCTCTGTAACACTAGACTGTTATAGCTTTATATTTAAATCGATACAAATCCATGTAGTAGCGCCATCTGTGCACTAGCCTGCTAACTTTGCAGATCACCATTTAAAAGATTTGGCGAACAATTGTCTAGTAATTTTTTAAAGTGTGGAATAGCAAACAAAGCAATTGTTGTTGTTTACATCAAGTGTTGTCAATTGTGAACAGTGGCACACAGAATTATGCGAATAATAAAGAATTTTAAAGGAAAATGAGAGCTAACCGCAGTAAGCGATACAAATCCATGTGATTTTAATAATAATACTAGTAGCGCCATCTGTGTACTAGCCTACTAACTTTACAGCCCAAATTGTTAAGTGATTTTTAAACAATTTCTCGGCTTTTATTTTCATTGAGAAATGTAATAGGATTTTGCTTTACACATTGACATAATTATAGTTATAACCTGTTGGACACTACTGTGTAGAGCTGTACTTATTTCAAAAGACTAGTACTGTGCTTTCCTTCAACATTAATTCATAATATTTTGCCAAGCTTACAATGTCAATGCAGACGACACCCACAATTGTCTGTCGACAACTTTAGTTGAGCAGAGTCAGTCAGTCTTATTATTTACATTCCTTTGTTGTTGTTTTATTTTTATTTCTCTTTCTTGGTCAGTAGGTCTTCAATTACACAAGACCACAATCAACATTTTTTTGTTTGTTTCTTTCTTTATTCTTCCTTTCATTCTTTGTTTTTCTTTATGCGTCTAATTTTACTTGAGGCCTTCCCAGTTGATATGCTGCTATTGATGATGATAATACGGTTTGGTTTCATTCTACATGCAAGGAAAGGAGCAGCAGGAGCATACGTTCCCTTTCATAATATTCTTTCTAACCTAACATTTATAAATTAAATTATTAGATGATACAACAATACATAGGCAATTTATTTTATGAAAGATTGATCCTCAAATAAAATCCCCTAAAGCTTCATCCCGGTTACATCTAAACAATGATTAGAGGCCTATCAGCAAAATGTTTTAACATGAATATGTTTTAACAAAACTTTTACGACATGTTAACAGTTTTCTCTGTCTCTACTAGGAGGCTGGGGAGTGAGTAGGCTGGGAGGTTAACTCGAAACAATTTAGTTAAGAATGTTAAAGAGAATTTTTTTCTTCGAATATCTTATTTCAAATGAAATATAAAACGTTTAAACGAATTTACTTTTTCGAATTGTTAGAAATTGTTTTCGAAACTTTCTTTAACTGCTTTTACCATAGTTCCACAGTAGCCATATTAGTATTTATAGTGTATCGTTATAAGTGGCTATATTAGGAAGTTTCAAACTTCCAGACTTATGGGATTAAACATAAACTTATTGAGACACTTTATGGCAATTATTATTGATTGTTTAACTTCAAAATTGTTGATAAAAGTATAGGAAACATCAATAAAAGATGAAAAATAATCTATCTCATAGGATACCTCCCCCTTCCCACGGAATCTTGTAATGAATGAACTGCTAGGGCATTAGAACAGGTTTGTTGTAGGATTTGTAAATCCCATTTGGAATAGGAGTCAACTTTCTTTAAGGAAAGTTAGCAAGAGAGCGTCTAGTCGTGTTTTGCGTAACACGAATACGTTACTTTTCACAAGTGGTCACCTTTTCTCACACTGGGGTTATAAGGGACAAATATCCGCAGGGATGAACCGCACTTCTTGGAATTAATTTTGAATAGGAAACTCTCCTACAACTCTCCTAATAAACTAAGCAATATAAAAAAGGCTTGTTATATTACTCTCAACGCTATGTTTGGCAAAAATTCAATGACCTGCAGACACCTGATATTCGTTGAGTCTTAACCTCATTTTAAAATGGTGCTGACAAAATTCCTTTGCAGTATTATACACACTGTACATATGGTAGTCGCAGTGGCCTAGTAGATAGTGTGTTGACGTGAAGCCAGAGTTCAAATCCCCGGCCAGACGAAATATGAAAAAATATTTCTTAGGCGACTTCCTCTCAGCAGATTTCTGGCAAAAACTCAGAGAGTAAATAAAATAAAATTGCCATAAAAAGTTCCTCTAAAATCTGTCATTCGGAGTCGACTTTAAACTGTAAGTCCCGCCGTTCATATATAAAATTAATACACACAACATGAACGGTGTTGAGAAACTAGGCCGTAATTCTGACTAAAGGGTTGTAATGGACAATTATGTTATGTATGTACATATGGAGATTAGATCTCCGCTTCTGAATGATCCGACGTCCATTCAAACAGTTTATGACATAGTTTCTCCCACCAGTTGTGTTATGTGATTTTTATGTATGTTTGGCGGAACCTAGAGTTTAAAATGGACTTTGAACGAAAGATTTTTTTGAGGAGCTTGTCATGGCAATTTTTGTTTACTCTCAGAGTTCTTGTTAGAAAGAGAGGAAGCCGCTGAAGAAATATTTTCTTAATATTTCATTTTGTTGGAAATGCCCGACCTAGGATTTGAACCGAGACCTCATATCAAATATGTAAGCCAGTACACAACACATGCCAACACAAGATACCTAATCTCAGCTTAATATTGGGGATACTAAAAGCCATTTGCAGTATTAAAGGCCGTGCTTACAGGTCATTATGTCATGGGTAGACACGCGGAAAGAATAACACTCCCTTTCAACGACTTCTGCCGTGGCTGCAGGTCTGCTGAGGAAGAGAAGACTGTTGTTCACATTCTTTGTCAGTGCCCGTCTCTTGCTAGGTGTAGATATAGGTTATTTGGATCCCCATTCCTTGTTAGCTTAACAGAGTTATCATCTATTGACATCAAGGATATAGTTTCGTTCATCAAACTTTCTGGCTGGTTTTCCAGTGCGGGGTAGCCGTGCTTTTGTTCTGCTGCCCTTGCGCTGAGCAAATTCTTCCTTTTCCCTGATTTTGGTGGAACTTGGTTAGCACAGGGACTGCGTTCACCCGTGGCATCACAACGGGCCGCTATGTGTGCTCAAGTAAGCTTTGTGACTCCGACCTAACCTAATTATAAACACCGTATCAATGGCAATTGGATCTTTGCTTTTGAATGACCAAAGTTAATCAACAAAGCGTCTGACGTATTCAAAATTTTGGGTTTACCCTTAGACATCAGAGACTATGCAGCAGTTAAAATAATGGATGGCATATTAATGTATTGACACTATGTGAGGAGGGAGCGGCGCCCTAAGTTTCATATTCATTATTACAATAATAATCATCACATATACGGAGGAAGAAACTTGATAACACGATAAACGAACAAAGCTTTGGTAGGATACAAACCCTTGTTTTACTTACTTAGTCTAGACTACAACCTATCCTCTTACACTACACATGTTAGGTTAGGTTAGGTTAGAAGATATGTTTCTATCAACTGTGAATAGTATAATATCCTGAGGTCGACGTCACCCATTGTGCAACGTCCTAGCTTTTCACACCACTCATGTTATGTAAGTTAATTTTATACGTGAGTGATATGATACCGAATGATAAATTTTTGAGAAACTTTTCATGGCAATTTTTTATTCACTCCTAGAGTTTTTGCCAGAAATCTGCTGAGAGGAAATCCCCGAAAAATTATTTTCCTTTCCTGACCTGGCATACGAATCCGGGCTTTACGTCTAATAAGCCAACACACTACCTACTAGACTAAGGCGACTTCTTACTCAGAAATCGGCAATAAGTATTCAAAACGATGAGTAGATTCGAGTCTTACTTATAATTTCTGTTGCTTATACGCATTCATACTTATTTTATTATCATACGCATACTACTCATACTCAAAGTGTGAAGTACTCATCATACTCATACTTAACAACACGTATGATGTTGTTGATTTCGACTCTCAATGACTCAAAATATACAAGAAGCACAAAATAAATACTCACAAGAAGGTTGATTGTTTGCTTTGCTTGTTGTCTTTGTCCTTTCTTTCTTCTTTGTTTTTACATGCAACAACAACTAAGACTGTAAATTTTAACGAATGATTCGAGTCACTGGAATCATTTATGAGTATTTTTCTAACTTTATGAATCTAAATGACTAGGCGTATGAATCAAACATATTTCGAATGTTGTGAGTTTCAAGTCAACGTTGTACTCATACTCATTGCAAGCTTGTACTTATAAATCAACGTTTTACTGAGTACGAAGGAACCAGAGTACTTGAATTTCAATACTGTTGGCTTTGCTTGTTGTCTTTGTCTTTTCTTTCTTCTTTGTTTGTAAATGCAACAATAACTAAGACTGTAGAATTTTGATGAATGATTTGAATTACTTGAATCACTTGTAAGTATTATAAGTATTTTTTTAAATTTATGAATTTGAATGTGTAGGCGTATGAATCAAACATATTTCAAATGTTGTAAGTTTGATGTCAACGTTATACTCATACTCATTGCAAGCTTGTACTTATAAATCAAGGTTGTGCTGAGTATGAACGAATCAGAGTAGTTAAATTTCGATACTGTTTAATCACTTATACTCAAAACTGCATGAGTACTTATGAGTTGCTAGAAGACGATTCATTGCTGATCTCTGTTCCAAATGTTGTGTGCGTTTATTTTATCCTTACATAGCCGAATCTACAGTTTAAGTTCATCTCCAAATGACTTTTATCATCGCAATTTTATGTTACTCTTCGAGTTTCTGCCAGAAGACTGTTGAAAGAAAATCGAGTGGTCCGATCTAAAGTTTAAACCACATGTTCCCGCTTAAATTAGCACACTACCTACTAGGTTACGGGGACAAGTATCATTACAAGGCCTTTAAATTCACCCCTCCTCCTATCTTATGATATGTTTTGTTTTTTTTTACTATTTCCCTCATTGTTTACACAACACTCGCTCTGCCTCTTATATTTTCCACATGGAAAACAGCAACCTCAAGTTCGCAAATGTAAAAATGATGACAAATGCTAATCCATGTGTGTAAAATGTAATTGACACTGCTAAGCCTTTATAGAATTAACAGGTGATTGAAACGCATAACAAATTAAGCTTACAAATTACAATAATCCGTTATAATTATTTAACATGATTAAACAAACATTTATACACAATAGATGTATGTATGTATGTATTCAATACACATGTAAATATGTGGTTAAGTGGAATACTCTACATGAGGAAGAAAGAAAATGTAAAATTTATGTAAAAAATACATACGAATCGTGTAATATCGTGTAAAGTGGTTAACCACAACAAACTTAACCTATATCTATGGGTTAAGCAACAACAAAACAAGGGGAAAACAGAATCATGTGTTGCATATGAATGCAAAGGAATATCAAGTATAATGCAAAGAACACTATAGCAACACTTTTGTGTTATTAAATTCACCACCACTCCCCACTCTCTCTCTTTCGCCTACCTTAATTTCTTGTTTTCTATTTAGAAATATGTTTTGTATGCATTTAACACAAGTTCTTCTTCTTATTCTTTACAATAATAAATCAATAACAAAAGAATACAAAATTTTTTTAATCATTTTCTACTTGCCTCGTCGTGTTGGTTGTTTGCCAGCCATGTCTGCAACAACAAACAACAAACTTACGAGTCTGGGTGTGTGTGTGTATGTGTGTATGTCGATAATTTAATGTTTGATTTAATGTTTGCTTAAGTAAAAGTTTTCTTTCTTTCTTGTGAAATGATTATAAAATCCTCTCCTCTTGGTATTTTAAGTCTTAAGATTTATTTGTACAAGTACACCCTGTTTTTTGCTTCTCTTCTTCTTTCTTTTGTATGCAAATTATGTGGAAATTTATCGTTTAACAGCCCAGCCGCCTTTATATGTGAATTTCTCATAAGAACGTTAAGTGCTTGCAAAATATTTTTATCGTTTATAATTTTTAAGCCAAATTTTATAACAAAAACAAGAAAAAAAAAGTAAAAAGAATAAAATTGTAATTTTTATTGCTTTTACCAGTTTCCCAAGGCATTTTTGTGTTTTTTGTAAAATTTTAAACGGTAATTTGAGTGACAAAAGGGTAGAGTTTTGTTTTTACCCATACTCCCATGCATAAATTTTATTTTATTTTAATGGCAATTTAAGTTATTTTTCTTTATTTTTTCCATAATAAAATAATAATTTATGATATTAAATGACTAATAATTTAAAGAAAATAACAACTACAACTGGATTTTATTACAAAGACTATTAAATTCGAATGTAATTTCAACAGGAATTCAAGTGAAGCCAATGCTTCCTTCCTCCCTATCTAAAAATAATGGGAGATTTTCAAAACTAAGAAAAAAAAAAACACAAAAAAATTGTGCAAAAGTGAATGCAACATTTATTTAGGACGTCAAAAAGAAAGGCGGCCATTCCCTCATGTAAATATTACCCACCGTTATCTCTTAGATAGACCGCTCTTGATCTACATCTTATCAGTAGCAATAGCTATGTTATCGTAGAAGATTGAAGTTGAGACTAACAGGTCATTGCACACGAGAAACATATCTAGTGCCTTTAAGGCACTAGCCTTACGGCCAATACTTCATGTAAATATCGTTAACTCGTAGGTGGGGACCACTCCTGATTTACATTTCAACAGTAACAGTAGCTATGTTATCTTTGAAAATTGGAGTTGAGACTGACTTATCCTTGCACACTAGAGGCATAGCTAGTGGCTTTAAATGGCACAAACCTTGCGGTCATTCCCTCATGTAAATATCGTTAACTCGTAGATGGACCGCTCTTGATCTACGTCTCATCAGTAGCAGTAGCTATGTTATCTTTGAAAATTGAAGTTAAGATTGACTCGTTCTTGCACACGAGAAACTTATCTAGTGGCTTTAAATTGCACTAGCCTTACGGCCACTTCCTCATGTAAATATCGTTCACCCGAAGGTGGACCACTCTTGATTTACATCTCAACAGTAGCAGTAGCTATGTTATCGTCGACGATTGGAGTTCAGACTAACAGGAGACATATCTAGTGGCTTTAAATGACACTAGCCTTACGGCCATTCCCTCATGTAAATATTACCCACCGTTAACTCGTAGGTGGGCCGCTCTTAATCTAAGTCTCATTAGTAGCAGTAACTATTTTATCGTCGAAGATTGGAGTTGAGACTGACTCGTTCTTGCACACGAGAGACATATCTAATGGCTTTAAATGTCACTAGCCTTACGGTCTACGAACTACTAAACTTTAGGCTCACTGTGTAAGCCCCAAGTTAAATTCTGCCATTTGGCGCAAAAAAAAACTCAGCAAACCGATTTTCAACCTCTGTGTCCCAATAGCAGTTCATATTATTATTATTGTTCGCACAATTCTGTGTGCCACTGTTCACAATTTGATGTAAACAACAACAATTGCTTTGTTTCATATTCTGCTTTACACTCGTTGGCGTAAATCTTCAAACCACAATTATTCGCTTCACACGCAAAGCGTCTTCACACAAAGCTGACTGAATTTTAGGTGCCTGGTTTGTCTTGCCTGTTATATCGCCAGGTAAACAGTCTGATGGATGTTCTTGATGGAGAATACTTCGCGTTCTCGAAATCTCTGGAAATGTAAACATCATTGTTTCATTGTTGTTTGTGTATTTTGTTTACATTTATTCTTGTTTACTTGTTTAATCCCCCCTTTTTTATACTGATATTGCTAAGAATATTTTTGTTTATTCGTTTATCGTGTAAACAAGTTCATTGTTTTTGTTTTTATAGTTTTTGTATATGATTTTAATGCTTAACGATGTTACACCATTTCCATTTTCGTAACAATATGTTATCGTCGAAGGCTACACTCATTCACTCAAAATATAGTCCAGTGGGTTTAAATGACAATACCCCTACGACCAGGCGATTACCAAGACTTTGCGCAAAAAAAATCAGTAACCACCGATGGTGCGTTGCCCCATCCATGTTCAACGTTTTCCAAGACTTGCAGTGCAACGAAGGTGCCGGCACACAAACCACAATAAATATCTTTAAAGTTCATTGGCAGTTCCAGAAGTCGGTGAATCTTATCTGCTTCTATAAAGCCTTCAATTTCTTTGGAAAGTACAAAACAAACCGTTTTACCCATCTGTTGCGGAATTTCGTCATTTATGGCAATCGCATAAAATTGGTAATTCCAGGCCCTTTGTGGATAAGTTAAATGGATGCGTGAATGAACAAAGTTCTTAAATTTTCAGACGATATCAGTGTATAGAAGCGGCGACTTCCTCACAGCAGATTTCTGGCAAAAATTCTGTATGCGTTGGAAGAACCAAGTCGAGGAAGCCCTGTCATCGATTGGTGTGGCCACAAGAAGCAGAGGCGCCTGGAAAGATGTATTGTGGCAGGTCGAAATCCGTTAATCCGGGTTGTTAATGGCCAATTAAGAAAGTAAGTTAGTAATCGGCGACCTAAAGTTGTCGCCGTTGAAACAAATGACATTAACGGCGCCAGACTAAAATCCATTTTAAACACTGACTTTTTTGGAATATTTCCACAATTAAAATAAAAACTTTAATGGCTTAAAACAAATGACCATAAAATCGGGCCTATAAAATATTACAGACTACGACCAAATGAGTGTTGAATATCATTATCGTTTTTAGTTGATTACAATAGGCTATTGAGTATGGTGAAAAAAAAGCAATTGAAATTTAACAACTGATTGGTAATACCAGTCATGATGTGCTCTGGTATTTGGAGTGTAAGAAAAAGCACTTCATTTCCCTAAAAGCATAACATAAAAATGGTGGAACAGAATTATGTTCAGCGTTTATTAGTCATTATTTTTAGCATATTTTAGCCAATATTTATTAGCATTTTTTTTTGTTTTTGTTTTCTACGACATTCATTCACATGATGAATCGTAAATAATATGCTATACGTACAGCAGTGCCGTTTTTGTTTCTTTGGGATGACGTTATAGGGTCCATCAGTACCATAGCCTTTCAACGCCTAGCCTTGCAATGATGAACAATTTCTTGTTTTTTGTTCATTATCTTTGTGCCGCCATTGATTGTAATAAATGTTTATGGGCTTAAATAAATGATGTATTAGACAAAATAAATTTATTTTTAAATTAATTTTCTAGTTTTTTTGTTGTTGTTGCCTTTTTTGTGCTGACATGTTAATTGAAATGTATTGTTGCCAGGAATTAACATGTAAAAATCATGTTATCCGCAGGATTACAGAGAATTAAAGGCATGTTGATGATGTTTTACTACACGAACTTTTTTAGTTAAATTTTTTTTATTTGCCAACGAAAGTAAAATTTAAATTATTAATCATCGTATGTACATAATTAATCTGTTTTAAGCTCGAACATTAATATGATTGCGAAAGATTGTTGGATATTTTTTCTAAAGGGTCCGCCAAATATTTTTTTGTTTGTTTTGAAAATGCTTTAAAAGAAAATATTTTCTCAAATTTATTTTTTTATTTGAAAGTACAATCCTTCCGGTTAAGAATGGAAAATAATTTCATTCAAATGGCTGCCTCAGCTGGCCATGCAGTAGCCTACACGATCGGCCCAATTTTTAAGATGAAAAAAAATCATCTTTTCAGATGAAGCTCGTTTTGATCTTAACGGGTATGTAAACAAGTAAAATTGTCGCTTTTGGGGCATAGAAAACCCTCACGCAAAACCAGTCACTGGTTGGTGCGGATTTTTTAAAGCATTTTCAAAAAAAAAATTATTTGGCGGACCCTTTATAATAAAAAAGACAAAGTTGATGGATACGTAATATATTGCTAATAAGCTATGAGTGTGAAGATAAATTCGAATATAAAAATCCAAGACACAATCCATAAATTTTAGCAGCGCCACATTTATCGTTAACAATGCAAAATTTTCTCTTAGGTTAGGTTAGGTTAGAGGACGTATACTTGTCAATTCTGACAAGTACAGTACTCGGTGGTCGAATTGACCCATTGTACATTGTCGTAGCTTCTCACACCACTTATGTTGTGTGCGCCAATTTTATAGATGAGTGACGGGGCCTACAGTTTAAAGTCGACTCCGAACGACACATTTTTTTGAGAAGCATTTCATGGCAATTTTTTAGTCTCAGAGTTGTTGCCAGAAATCTGCTGAGAGGAAGTGACCGAAAAAGTATTTTCATATTTTCGTTTTGATGTCTGACCTGGGATTCGAACTCGGGCCTTTCGTCTAATAAGCCAACACACTAGCTACTAGACTATTAATTTTAGGACATATACTTGGGCTATGAGTACCATATCATACTCAGAGGAATGTTTCAAGGCATCGTACGACAATCAGCAATATAGTCCCATATAAGCTGATGTGGTATTAAAAAAATTTTCTTTGAAATTATAAATTTTTTGACAGAAAAATCTCTAGAAGATCAATGGCCATTTGGAAATAGTCGCCATATAAGAAATAGTAGACCATACAGACTATATTTAAATGGTAGTCTAGAGGGTCCTCTTTCCAGCGATAACTGAAACAATTTTGTAAGTCGAGATTTTTAATTAAAAAAAAAACGATTTTTTGCCCAAAAAATATATGAAAATTGTCTAGAAGATCAGTAGCAATTTGGGAACATATAAGAAATAGTACACCGTACAGACTATATGCAAATGGTAGTCCAGAGGGTTCTCTGTCGAACATGATAGTGAGGTAGTTAGAATAATACCGTCCTCCATCCTCCTTTACATTTCAACACTTGTTCTCAATCAATTATGGCGGTCGCCGTGGTCTAGTAGGTAATGTGCTGGCTTATTAGACGTAAAGCCAGGGGTTCAAGTCCCAGGCCAGACAACAAAAATAAAAAATACAAAAACTATTTTTTCGGCGATTTCTTCTCTTTCTCTTCTTGAAAAGTTTCTCAAAAAATCTGTCGTTCGGAGTTGACTTTAAACTGTAGGGCCTGCCACTTCTATATAAAATTAACAAACACAACATAAGTGGTGTGAGAAACTGAGGCTTTCTTGGGGACGATTGCTGTAGACTGTCTAACGGTGAAGGTATAGCACTGGCCATTTTATAGTCACCAGCAGCAACTGGTCTCCTTACCGTTTGCATCTTCCCTCTTTCCACCTTTCCTAAAACCTGCACAATGCACTGCATGAGTAGGGGTCATCCCCTGAGTGCTGGTTTAATAAAAAAAAAATCAATAATGATCATAATGAGAATCATATTTTACATCAGTAGTCTGCAATAATTGCAAAATAGTAGCATAATCCACTATTGCCACTGTTAAACAGTTAACAGTCCTCTGTTAATAGCAAAAATTTACACTGTTAGCGGCAACAAAGTGGATTTGCTAATAATTAAGGGTTTGCGTCTTTGTTTTTTAAATTCGAAATTATCTTCACACACATTTTAAATTAAAAATCTATGCTTTCTTTAATAGCTGCAGAGCATTTTTTTCTCCAAATTATGCAATTAAACTTCATTAGTTTATAAAAATTTATTTAAATTAAGAAATAAGCAACTTGCCGCCGCAGTCTAGAAAATACCGTATTAACTTATTAGACGTGAGACCACAGTTCAGACCCTAGGTCTGTTGCATACAACATAAGTGGCGTGTAAGCTAAGTGTACGAACAGTGGCAAGACTTACTTACATACTTACTTAACCACTCCTGTTCTGTGTGATAATTTTATAAATGAATAACGAAGCCTACTATTAAATGTCGTCTCCGAATTTCATGATTATTTAGTGGTGTGTTTGAACCACCATGAACTTCGGAAGAAACGAAGTTCCCTTAGACTATGTTCAGACAGGCACTTTCTTTTGAGTTGTCAAATATCAATTGAAAGTGTTCGGAGAACTGTAATAATGCTCACTAAACAAACGTATGACAGCGTTGCATTTAAACTTTTACTCAATATTATAACAATTTGCGTATTTATTGCGCAATATTTAATTGAAATATATAAATATAGTGGTCTTAGTAGTTAAACTCCTCCGAAATGGATCGACCGATTTTCATGAAATTTTGTGTGCATATCGGGTAGATCTGAGAATCGGACAACATCTATTTTTCATATCCTTAAATGTTAAGAGGGCGTGGCAAATCGTTAAAATTGAATATTTAGGTACATATTGACCGTAGATGAATAAAATTGGATGGTTGAGTTTGTAGAGTCGTTATCGACAAAAATTGGCGTGACAATCCTCCCCCTTCAACTGATACCTACACCTCTTAAACTATTGAACCGATTTTAACCATTATTTTTTTGTTCGAAAGCTTATTAGGTTTAGATGGTTTATAAAAATCGATATAGCAAAAAGTAGGCGTGGCAAACCTTTAAAATTTAATATTTAGAGATATAGTGATCGTAGACGAATACAATTTGATGGGTAAGTTCGTAGAGTCGATATCGGCAAACGCACCAAAAATGAGCTTGGCAACCCTCCCCCTTTACGAGATACCTATAAGTCAGCTAATTCGATGGTATATAACTACATAGGTGTGTTCATATAAATATAACAACAATATTACAACAACTACAACTTCGACGGCACTACCCATGATTCGGACCTTTTATTGTTAATCTTTGTATGCCTCACTTCAATAACGTACCGACTTTGATCACCGTAGAACTCATATGGTTTACGTTTTTCGTTTTAAGAAGTGCTCACAGGGGGTTGCACAGCGTATTACAATAAATATATAATGTGACCTGTTTTAGGCAATAAAAAAAATCAATTTTGGGCGGAAGGAAGTTCGCTGGGTTAACTAGCATTTATTGCGATTTACGAAATAAAAGTGCCTATCTGAACATAGTATTAGATTAACGTTTGCCACCATACGCCGATGACGTATGTTTTGAAGTGGAGAATCGTTCTCTTGCCGAACTCAAGTACTTCCTTCGTTTTCCTGCTATTCAAATAGGTATGTTAGATCTCCTAGGTTTATTGAATTCAGTGCTGCTTTACCCACCACAATTTTGTAATTCGTCAACCAGGTAGGTTGCGCCATCTTTGGTTTGTTGAATTCCATGCTGCTTTTTCCAATTTGAAAAAGTATTTTCTATCGTCTTCTCCTCAGATATTTTCAATGCGTTCCGTGCCAATTTGCCTGCCTTTAAGTTTCCCTTTACGCCACAGTGACCTCGAAATCAGTATTGGCAGATGAAGAGAATCCATGGAACACCTGATGCCCTTCTAGTTGACGAGGTTGGATCTTAATTGCTGCTTGACTTTCCAAGACGAATTCGGCATAAACATCCGCTTACAATTCCGAACTCGAAACTTCGAAAATCTAAGTTATTCGCCAAGTTCAATCAATCGCTATCATTTGCGAAACTAAATATTTGAATATCCTTTTCTCTTTTGCATTAAAACTTTTTATCTTAATCTTTAAGTAACTTTTTCTTACGCAAATTATAGCCGAGTTTAACTGACTTTATCGTTCAATAAAGAACACAACTTTTTAACAATTTAAGTTTTTTTTTGGGTAAAAGGATTAGGATAAGGATGAATAGGGAAAAGAAAAAAGTTTTTTCAAAAAGAAAGGAAAAATAAACAAAGTCAACCCTTCCCAAAGGGGAACAGGGAAGAGGCATGGGAAGCCATAAATTTAAAATAAAATTAAAAAGTTTTTTTTTAAACAAATTATGCCAACAATTAAGCACTTGTTTGAAATTTTTGTAAGAAAATCCCTCTTTAAGACTTTAATACCCTCAGGAATTTAAAATCAATTTTTAAACAAAAAAAATTGAACCCTCAAGTTACTATTAAAAAAAATAAAACGAATAATGTTTGCAATTATGGCCACAAAAATGTGAAGCCAACAATCATAACTGAACAATGGCAAAGAAAACAAAAACAACCCTCGGAGAATAAAAGGAAAAGCCCTTGAAGTGTGGGAAAGAAAGTTCATGTCCTTAAATACACACAAGGGCATAAACGAATACGATCGCTGCTTTGAATTTTCAACATATAACGGTTAAATACGATTGCAATAAAAGTTCCAGAAGTTATACTAAGAAACCGAAGTTTTAATCGATTACTTACAGCAACTCAAAATAAATTTACCGCCGTGGTCTAGTAGGTAGTGTACTGGCTTATTAGACGATAGACCCGAGTTCGGAGTCGACTTTAAAACTGTGGGTCCCGCCACTCATGTATAAAATTAACGCACACAACATAAGTGGTGTGAGAAGCTAGGACGTAGTATTATGGGTCAATTCGACCACCGAGTACTGTACTTGTCAGAATTGACAAGTACACGTCCTCTAACCTGACCTAACCTAAAAGTCTGACAGTTTCACTGGGTCCAGATCTGGTATATCAAAAAAAGAAGCTGTTCTTGTACTCAAAATAGGTGTGAGAAACTTTTAAGATTTCACTGGGTTTATGGATAGACTAGAAGATCACCCACAGGGGTCCTAGATCTCATGCATATCGGCATACATCTAAGCCATCAAGTCGACTTGTTGTTGAGTCACCATTAAGGGGTATACTAACCATATGTTCCATTGAAATTCAGTATTTTGTATAAACTCCCTTAGCGTCTTCTAATCCACTCTTCTGACATAAGTCTTGATCAGTAGAGTGTCTTCCCTATAACATTGAACACTGCCTGGAAATGTGGTGACCAGCAAGCGTTATTATACCACGCTTAGACAGTTTCGTTGTAAAAGTAGGATGGAGTGTACCGTAAGATTACTCTTTAGTATACCTAAGTCACCTTCACTTAGTCTTACTAAGTGATGATTTCGTTTTCATCAGAATCGCAAAAACCTGCACAATGCACTGTATGAGTAGGGGTCACCCCCCCCCCTGAGTGCTGGTTTTATAAAAAAAAAAAATGGGCGAGATGTCCGCCCATCTTTGTAGCTTGATTTACATAGTAGTCGCAGTCTAGGCCCATAGTTTAAAACTTAGCTCAGAGATCTCGATCAAAAATCAATAGTTTTTCAGTAGTTTCTTGGCAAAAACTCCGAAAGTAAATGAAATGCCATTAAAAACTACTCAAACATTAACATTCGCGACATGGGATTGGTATGGCCAACTGGCGTAGGCGCGCAAGAAACAGAGGCGCCTGGAAGAAAATCCGTTAATCGGGTTGTTAATGGCCAATTAATTAAGTAAGCACTGGCCTCTTTACTTCCATTCCCGTATCCCTGGATGTAATTGGCCTAGATTTAGGTTAGAGAACGTGTACAGAATCCAGAGGTACAGGATACTAGTAGGAGAATTGCCCTAACTAGCATTTGACTATCCGTGAATCCTTTTGTCCCAAGTTTCCCAAGATCTACATCATAAACTTTCTTTCTGCTAGTGCCACCACTTGGAAAACCGTATTATGGTACTGAGTTCTTGAGACCCGGTCTCCGGGTTTGGATCCAGCTGCGTAACAACTACCCCTAAAGAACATCTGTGCCATGCAACCGTTTGATCAGGAAAGTCGATCTGGTATGAGATCAATGCCATTCAGCTTTAAAACATTCATTAAATGGAATGCGAGATAGAGCGCTGACTAGGAGAATACTACATTGAAGGCGTTAATCGAAGAAAATCTTAGGTTAGAGGACGTGTACTTGTTAACTGCACTAAGTAGAGTACCCGAAGGTCGAATTGACCCATTGTACAACTTTCCGAACACATCGGATGGCTTCTAGGGATTTTGGATCAAGCAAAAGTAACATGCAACAGCGGACTTCAAGCCCTGCTTCAAATTTGATGGTGCTAGCCACTTAAATCAACCGAGCAGAAGACGGGAATAGACAAAACTTTTCCACACTTTACAGAGGTCTTCCAACGTTTAAGTGGAGCCTGATCTCATTACAGAAAATGATGGCTGCACGTTTGGTCGCATACTTTAAATATTTTTCGAACAATACAAGATTAAATCAAGTAAACGGTAATCCATGTTTGAATGGCTGGCTTAATTTCAACAGATGACAACCTTCTACTGACATATGGCGAATCAAGGTTTAAAGGATAGGGCGTATCTAAAGATTATATTAGTCTACAGCCTTAGCCTATTGTCTCAGAAGTCGTTACTGATTCCGTATTAAATATGGCTTGCAAATAACAAAGAAAGTTTTTATAAAAACCTTTTATAAAAGCTCTACAAAGGTCCTATTGGCTATCGTGTAAATCATACCAAGGCGGCCTATCCATCTAAAGTAACCTGCGGAGATTAACATCCATTCTACTATGTGTAGGGTGTAATAATATACAGAATACTACAACAAAGATCAATAATTATTCACTGTGCTGTAAATCTACAATTGTACAAATAAGAATTTGTACCTAACTTTAAAACTGAATTTCAAAAATTAATTGAATTAAAAATTGAATTGAAGTTACATATTTAAACCATTATTGTTATTGAATTTATTGTGAATTGAAATTACTGCATTACTGTTTTTAATGAATTTGACATTATCTAAAACTTAAACATTCCAAATTCCAAATTTATCTTCATCCCTTTTACATATATAAATTATCCTTTGGAAAATTCCGAAGTTTCCTTAAACTAAACTTGTAAAGTAACATCACTCTTTGTCACAACGCCCAACTGATTGGTTACAATCAGAATTATAATTATATAAATATAAAAACTGAAATTCATTCGAAGAAAAAAAGGATTTCGTTCTTTGGTACCCAACTCCAAAAAGGTAAGTTACTCTTAACAACCTTTAAAAGAAGTTAAACCATTTTTTAACATTTCTCTTTTGTTCTCTCTCATTTTCTCAATACCCATTATAATTACATTTGAGTAATTATAATAACAATTTTTCTTTAGAAGATTGGCCCAACTCTTTCTTAATCCCTATATTCCAATCTTCTAAAGAGAATTTATTTTAAAAATAACACAAGTTATTTCATGGTCCTTCGATGCTCTTAATTTAATGGAATTTCATGTTCCTTCCCCCGCGAACTCTACGCAACCTACGGATTAATTCTTCACCAACCTATGGGACTATTTCATCCTCCTTCATTTATGGTGATAAAAGGTCCTCTCACTCTAACCCACAACTCAAAAAAAAAAAGCTCTAGTTAAACGCTCCCTTGTTAACCTGTAAATTAGTGGAACCTAAGAGAGCAAGTGGATCGTGTTACAAAAAACAAACGAAACATAAAAATAATGAGGTATGTTAACAATATCACTATATCACTCCAATTAGTATGCAAATAGAAATCAATCGGTACGAAAGAAATAAAAAAAATCAATACAGAAAAGGCAAAACAAAAATAACTCACAAAACATAACCAAAAATATAAAAAACAGTGATGACAAAAAACGAAAAAGGTAAATAAAATAAAATTTAACATTTAATGAATAATATAAAATATAAAAAGGACAGTGAAGTGAAAAATAAAGAGTAAAAGAAAATTAATAAATTAAAAAAAAAAAAAGGCTAACAAATAATTTAATACCAAAATACGAAAGTGAAAATTAATGTAAAAGAAATCAGAAAAAAAAAAAAAAATTGAAAGGAAAATTTGAAAATTACAAAATTAAATTGAAAGTATAAAAAAGAAAAAATTTTAATTTGAAAATTAAATTAAAAGTGTAAAGTAAAACAACAAAACATATAAAATTCAGAAAAAAAAAAAGAAAAATACAGTTAAGAACAAAACGAAAATAAGAAAGGTCAAAAGTGTTAGTAAATACATAACGGAAAATACGTTCTTGAAGAAAAAGAAAAAATAGAATCGAAAACAACAAAAAAGGTAAATTTAAAATTTATTTAAATTAACAATTGCAACGCATAAATAATATTAAATATCAAATTATTTAAAAAATTTGGGAAAAATTCAGTTAAAACCCGTTAAAACGGTGAATATATATATATATATATATATATATAAAAGTAAAGTTAAAATACAGTTACATAAACAAAAAACAAAATATATATATATATATAAAACAAAAAAAAAAAAAGGTCAAATAAAGTTTAAACGGCAAATATATAAATATGTATATATATATATGAAAAAAAAAAAAAAAAACATTTTAAACGTTGAAAAAATATATATATAAAGTAAAAAAAAAAAAAAATTAAAAATCCAAATTAAGTAAATTAAAACGGTGAAATCTATACCACAAAAATTAAAAATATTAAAAAACAAAGAAAAGTTTGATACATAAATAAAAATTGTTTTTGCAAGACAACAACAAATATACACAAAAACAAACATACATTAAATACATATATAAAACGACATATAAAGATAAAGAGATATAAAATCATAAGCACTGTTTTGCCCGCCACTGTATTGTCGTCCGTTATTTATACCTAAGGAAGATTACATACAAACACACATATGTATGCAAAGGTATTTATGTATAATACAATATAATATTTAATAAACACAAACAATTAATTATCTTTAATCAAAAAAGAAAAAAGAATATATAAAGGGAAAAATTAATTTTTTCCAAATTAAAATAATATTTAATTTCTCTATTCATTTCATTTCTCCTATTTAAAATCAACCCCTAAAAATTGCAACGATTAAAATATCATTACTCTCAGTAAAAAAGAAAAAGATCTTTACACTCAAAGAAAATTATTAATTTCAAAGTTGGAATTTGATTTTTGAAATTAATAGGAAAAGCAAAAATATATAAAACAAAATAAATAGATTTTTGAACATAAAAATAAATATACATATATACAATTGAATACAATTATAATTAAACATGAAAAGAAAATACACAAATTATTCCATATAAATATTTTTTCCCGCGAGTGTACATGTAATAAAGTAAAAAGAAGGAAAGCAAAATAAAACAATGCAATGTATGTAAATTGCAGTATTAAGAAAAATAACAACAATTATTACATCAATGATGATAAGAGATCATAAGAATGATAGTCTATCTCTTATGCTTTCTGTTTTAGGGTTGCCATTGAAAAAATTTCTTATCCCGATTTAGGAATTTAAAATCGAAATAAATTTCGTGTTACTAATAATAATAAGTTACATAATTTTTACATTTATATTATTAACATTTTCCCCAAATTTAATTAAAAGTAACTAAGAAAATTTATACACATGAAAGGGAAACAATATACATACATATATATACAATTAAGCGAAAAGGAGAATGAATCCCCAAACATTAAATCTTGACTGCAAAATTTGGTAACCCTACCCTAATTAACAGTGAATTAACCCCCTGCGGAACAGTGTGACTTACATAGTCACACATAATTCATTTAATTTTTAGTTTATTTTGTAAGCTAAAAATTATTTGATACGTCTTTACATCTTTAAATTAACCCCTTGCGGAACAGTGTGACTTACATAGTCACACATTATTCATTTAATTTTTAGTTTATTTTGTAAGTTAAAAATTATTTGATACGTTTTTGCATCTTTGAATAACCCCCTGCGGAACAGTGTGACTTACATAGTCACACATAATTCATTTAATTTTTAGTTTATTTTGTAAGCTAAAAATTATTTGATACGTTTTTACATCTTTAAATTAACCCCTTGCGCAACAGTGTGACTCACATAGTCACACATAGCTCATTTAATTTTTGGTTTATTTCGTAAGCTAGAAATTATTTGACACTTTTAGACTTTCTAATCTACTTTTTGGATAATTTAACTGGATTCCATATCCAGTGCTATAGGTATATAGCCCCAGAACCTACTCTTAGTAAAAACTCACTAAGCAAGGAAACTTTGTTTCTATTTTTTATTTTATTAACCCCCCCTTAATAAAACCCCCTAGGTAAAGAAACTTTGTTTCTAATTTTTATTTTTAACTCGTAATTACCGCTTATACTCGGAAAGTTTAACTCTATTTAACTTAATTTCTGCGCTTTGTTGGTGATTTACTCATTTGAAATGACTTCTACTTCAACTTCTCAAGAGCCCCTAAGGGAGCAATTTATATTCAATTGCGACCATTTGTTACAATTCTGTACGAAATTTAATAGTTCCCCAGTTGAGGACCAAACGGACTCAATTCTGGATGTGAAGTTAAAGGATTTGGAATCGCGATGGACGGAGGTTGAATCATCCTATAAGAGGGTTATGTTGACCAACGAGCATACGATTACATCTGAATTTAAACAGGAAGCAAGAAATAACTTTGATGCGTGTATGGACGCTTATTATCAATGTACTTCTCAAATCATGGATTTGATGAAGGTCTCTCGACTCGGTGCTCCGGACAATGTAGCATTCCAATCCACTTCTCGATATTCTCTTACACCTCAATCACAGACCCAAACCATAATGCCAACAGATTCTGGCAATTGTATTAAACTACCGCCTTGCGATACGGAGGTATTTGAAGGTAGTTATGAACAATGGCCCTCCTTCAGGGACATGTTCACAGCTGTGTACATAAACCACAGTAAGCTCTCTCCCGTTACGAAACTCTATCATCTCCGGAACAAGACGAGAGGTGAAGCTGGTGCTATTGTCAAGAGGTATCCCCTTTCACACGACAATTTTCAACTGGCATGGAACGCGCTTCAAACTCGATTCGAGAACAAACGTGTTCTTGTAGATAATCAGATAAAAATTCTGTTCGACATCCCCGCAGCGGACTCTGAAGATAGCGAGTCTATCAGAAGAATACAGTCTTCTGTCAATGACTCTCTTGCAACTCTTGGAACTCTGGGTGTCGCGGTCGAAAGTTGGGATCCTATACTTATTCGGCTGATATCAACCAAACTTCCCAATTTAACACTAGCCCTTTGGGAGCAGTCACTCACATCTCCTCGTGAGCTCCCTAAATGGTCTCAAATGTCCCAATTTCTTGTGGATAGGTATGAGGCTGTAGAACGCTTAACAAGTATTCGAAATTCAAGAGGTGGACTTAGTCTCACGAAGACATCTCTTCCCAATGTGCACATGTATATGTCACAGGAGGACATAAATCCTACATGCAAATTGTGCAATGAGGATCATCCCCTCAGGACATGTCCCAAATTTCGTAGTTTTACGATACAACAGAGAGTTGACTATGTGTTTAAGAATAAATTTTGCAATAATTGTCTGGGATCATCTCATATCAAGGCAAATTGCAAAAGTAAACACACTTGCCTTTATTGCAAGAAGACTCACCACACCTTATTGCATATGGCAAAAGGAACTCAAGGTACAACCCAGAGTACCGAATGCACTTTCACCAGGAACTCCAATAGAGGCACGAATTCCCAGAATTCCCCAGGAGCATCTCGAAATGACTCGCATCACTCTAATGTTGAACGGCCATCTACATCTAATCAGATACGCGCCAATTGCTCTTCTGGTAGCGAGAACATTCTTTTAAGAACTGCACTGGTGCAGATAGAATATCGAGGTGAGCACTTTACAGTAAGAGCTCTAATCGACCCTGGTTCTCAAAGGACATTTTTGTCGGAAAGGATTAGAAATCGCCTTCAGTTTCCCTACCGGAAAGCTCATTTTGAGATAGTAGGCATTGGTGGTCAAAAACAATCGGCGAACAAAGAGTGTGAATTTACACTGTATGCTCGTAGAACGGATACGCGAATTCCCATTAAAGCCATTGTTTTGCCAAAGGTTACGAAGTGCTTACCTGCTTGTAGTTTTGAGGTACCTTACTCGAAGGAGCTCATGGAACTGGATCTAGCTGATCCAACGTTCAACAAGGCCTCACAGATTGATCTCATTCTCGGTAATGACTATGAGCAATCTATCAATATTGATGGCATAAGAAGAAATATTTGTGGCCACGCATCGGCTTACAATACAATTTTCGGATGGGTGCTAAGTGGTCCCATGAAAACTCAAAGCACTCGAGCTTTTCCATCAATTACAGTGTCCGAAACTTCTGAACTCAACGCTGTATCGGACAACATCCATGCCTTACACGCAGAGGTTAATGAAGAAGATATTCTCTCCCGATTCTCGTCATACAACAGGGTTAAACGAGGATTTAAACCTGTTAATTCTCCCACTGCTCACGTGGAATTGACACATATGGAATTGCGCACTGTCAAAACTCGTCTTATTCACTTAACTCAAGTGGCATTTTATCCCGAGGAATACAAATGCTTACAAGGTTCGAATCCCATTTCGAAGAAAAGTTCGCTGAACACTATGAATCCATTTCTGGATTCCAACTCAATTATGCGAATAAATGGTAGACTGATTCATTCATCTCTCTCGTATGATGAACGTTACCCTATTATTCTACCAGGCAACTCTCGTTTTTGCCAATTGTATCTCACGCATTTGCACAAATTCCTTTGTCACGCTGAATGTAGCCAAATGTGTCGTGTGGTACAAACTGAATTTTACATATTCAGACTCAAACCCCGAGTAAGGAAAATAATAAGAGGTTGCAAAACTTGTATTATCAACAAGCAACGGCCATGTACTCAAATAATGGCTCCTTTATCCCCGGAGAGATGTATTTTATCTCTTCCCTTCCAAACTACAGGAATTGATTTCGCTGGCCCATTCGAGACAAAACCGTCTCCATTGAGAAAGTCTCCAATGATCAAGAGCTACGTAAGTGTTTTCATTTGCTTCAGCACGAAAGCCATACACTTAGAGCTTTGTTCAGACTTATCCTCGGCAGCGTTTCAGGCTGCATTAGCTCGCTTCGTTGGGAGGCGGGGGCTCCCCCAGAGGGTAGTTACCGATAATGGGAGAAACTTTTTAGGCGCCAGCAGAATTCTTGAACGCGATTTTACTAAATTTGTAAATACTGTCGCTAGCGACATTGCCCAGAAGTATATCACTCATGGATTTGAGTGGAAATTCATACCACCACACGCTCCCCACATGGGCGGCTTATGGGAAGCCGCGGTAAAAAGTTTCAAGTTCCATTTGAAACGAATTGTTGGAGCTCAAAGACTAAACTTTGAGGAGTTCTCCACAATTTTAGCCCGAATTGAAGGCACTCTTAACTCTCGCCCAATCTCTGCTATATCGGAAGATCCTGGAGATTTGACTGCTCTAACTCCTGGACATTTTCTGAGAGGTGCTCCAATCATGGCTTTCCCTGAACAGGACCATCAGGATATGTCTCTTATTAATAGATGGGAAAAGTTAAAGGCGTTACATCATCAATTCTCTATCAGGTGGAAAGAAGATTACCTCAAGTCATTACACAAACGTTATAAGTGGAAAAGTCCAGTCCCCAATGTGAAGGCCGGAGATCTCGTCGCGGTAATGGACGATTTACAACCACCTTGTGAATGGCGATTGGGAAGAATTGATCAAACGTATCCTGGTATCGACGGAAATACGCGTACTGCAGATGTGCGTACGGCGTCCGGAATGATCACTCGTCCCATTGTCAAATTGTGCCTTTTACCCTTCATGGACGACGAAAGTTTTAACTAACGAAAGTTTTTTCAACCCATCCTCAATTTCTTATATCTTCTCTAGTTCTCTAATCTATATTATCTAATAAAATTTACTCTTCCTCATTCGAAGGCTAAAATTATTCCAAATTATTGCATTTCTCTACCCAATTCTAATAACTAATTTTTCCCAACATTAGGAATAGCCGAAGCCGATCTAGTATCCATTCAAGGTTAGGTCAACGCAGACGTCGCCAGGACGACCACCTGTATAGATGTGTCCTTTGTGAAAACTTCCACTCTTTGCGGTTTTGTAAAAGGTTTCTCAGGATGACAGCTAAGAAGAGGGAAGACATAGTCGAGAGGCACCGTTATTGTGTGAATTGTCTTGCCAAAAGCCACGACTTAAGAGGGTGCACATCAATGGATACGTGCAAGAAGTGTGATCGATTCCATTACACGCTTTTACATCCACAACACAACCAGCCTAGGAAATCTAGAAGTCCGAAGAAGAGAGAAGAGAAATCACCCACCCAGAAGACTAAACCACCAAAACAACCAACACCATCAATACCAACATCTAACTTATCAACAATGCCAGACGTGAAAATACTCGTAGCAGCTATACGATCACTAGCACATGTGCTTTGTGCCAACACCGATAATCCTGTTGACTAACGTCAAGGCCGGCGCCATGTACAAATAAGAATTTGTACCTAACTTTAAAACTGAATTTCAAAAATTAATTGAATTAAAAATTGAATTGAAGTTACATATTTAAACCATTATTGTTATTGAATTTATTGTGAATTGAAATTACTGCATTACTGTTTTTAATGAATTTGACATTATCTAAAACTTAAACATTCCAAATTCCAAATTTATCTTCATCCCTTTTACATATATAAATTATCCTTTGGAAAATTCCGAAGTTTCCTTAAACTAAACTTGTAAAGTAACATCACTCTTTGTCACAACGCCCAACTGATTGGTTACAATCAGAATTATAATTATATAAATATAAAAACTGAAATTCATTCGAAGAAAAAAAGGATTTCGTTCTTTGGTACCCAACTCCAAAAAGGTAAGTTACTCTTAACAACCTTTAAAAGAAGTTAAACCATTTTTTAACATTTCTCTTTTGTTCTCTCTCATTTTCTCAATACCCATTATAATTACATTTGAGTAATTATAATAACAATTTTTCTTTAGAAGATTGGCCCAACTCTTTCTTAATCCCTATATTCCAATCTTCTAAAGAGAATTTGTTTTAAAAATAACACAAGTTATTTCAACAATTTTATAACGATGCTTCATAACCTCACTTTCTTCCTAACCTCACTTTCTATTTGATATGTGTAGGGTGTAATAAGATGAAAGACACCAAATACAGAACAATAGGCGGAATATTAAAATAACTATTGAATGAAGATAAAATTCAATAATTTTTGATTCTACAATTGTATTACGATGCTTCATAACCTCACTTTCTTCCTAACCTCACTTTCTATTTGATATGTGTAGGGTGTAATAAGATGAAAGACACCAAATACAGAACAATAGGCGGAATATTAAAATAACTATTGAATGAAGATAAAATTCAATAATTTTTGATTCTACAATTAATTTACGATGCTTCATAACCTCACTTTCTTTCTAACCTCACTTTCTTTTTGACATCTTTTTTCCTACATAAACGGCCATTTTAGGTATTTTAAACCAATTTTTTTAATTTTTTCGTTTCTAAGATTTTCCTTAATAGGCTGATAAGACATTTGTTACTGCTAAGCTTATTTGTTTCTTGTTAATACAGCCCGCCCCCGCCCCCATATTGTTTACACTTTTGTTCGAAGAAATTGTTTTTTCTTGTGAAAAGTAAACCGGAGTGCAAATTGAGGCATTACGATTATTTTACTAAAGGATTCTATTCGTAAACGAATACATACCGTAATTTATTGTCTGTTTTCCTTGTAAAATAATTCGTTTGTTTTGTTTTTATCTGGCAACATTTGATAGCCTTTAAAAGGTAAAAGCAAAAAAAATTCTAAAAATAATTGCCACAAAACACAATTACAGGTGCCTTAAAAATAGACAAGCAACAGAGGCTGAATAAGTTTTCAACAAAATGGATGTAAAAAGGCTTTAAATTTGTTTATGAAACATTCTTGTGAATTAAATTGGGAGCTACCTCGAACAGCATACCTTGCTTGGTTCCTATAAAATGCTGCTGTACCACCGACACATAGTCTATTCCGTCATATTATTATTAATCCCGGCTGGCATCATCCCTAGATTTTCTCTTAATCGACCAAAACAAATGTTAGTCGCATGGGACAAGATCATCGATTACACAGCCCTGGATCCAGCTATTTACGGAGGCGTTTTAAGCGCTGAACACGTATTTGGAAGAATTTTTAAAACCTGAATAAAAATTTGTCTTTAGCGACCGCAAAAACCCCTGAGTAACAATTTTCAAGTACATCTGATTAATTTTTATAAACCTCGACCGCCATATTGGATCCGCCATTTTGAATTTTTTAAATCTGAATGAATATCTGTAATCAGCGACCCCAAAAACCGCTGAGTAACAATTTTAAAGTAAATCTGATTCAATTTTATAAACCTGGACCGCCATATTGGATCCACCATTTTGAATTTTTTAAATCTGAATGAATATCTGCAATCAGCGACCCCAAAAACCGCTGAGAAACAATTTTCAAGCAAATTTTATTAATTTTTATAAACCTGGACCGCCATATTGGATCCCCATTTTGAATTTTTTTTAATCTGAATGAATATCTGTTATTAGTGACCTCAAAAACCCCTGAGTAAAAATTTTCAAGTAAATCTGAGTAATTTTTATAAACCTCGACCGCCATATTGGATCCGCCATTTTGAATTTTTTAAATCTGAATGAATATCTGTAATCAGCGACCCCAAAAAACCGCTGAGTAACAATTTTAAAGGTAATCTGAGTTCAATTTTATAAAACCTGGAACGCCATATTGGATCCACCATTTGATTTTTAAATCTGAATGAATATCTGCAATCAGCGACCCCAAAAACCGCTGAGAAACAATTTTCAAGCAAATTTTATTAATTTTTATAAACCTGGACCGCCATATTGGATCCCCATTTTGAATTTTTTTTAATCTGAATGAATATCTGTTATCAGTGACCTCAAAAACCCTTGAGTAAAAATTTTCCAGTAAATCTGAGTAATTTTTATAAACCTCGACCGCCATATTGGATCCGCCATCTTAAATTTTTTAAATCTGAATGAATGTCTATCATTAGCAACATCAAAAACCCCTGAGTAATAATTTTCAAGTAAATCTGAATAATTTTTATAAACCTCAACCGCCATATTGGATTCGCCATTTTGAATTCTTTAAATCTGAATAAAAATCTGAAAACATTATCTCTTTATGGGTTTAACAGTACTAGCGAGAGTGCCACTTAAACCATGATAAGGCTGTCAAATTTTCCACACTATCTTCTAAAAAGTTTTAAAAGGGTCTTGAAATGTTTGGATGTACTTCGTGGAGCGACATGATATAACATTATGATTTCATATCTTCATCGGTTCACAGAGTCCAATATTTTATTGATAAATGCACGTTTAAATTTAATCGATTATATACTACTGATCACTTATGTCAAGATAGGATTTGGACATAGGGAGAGTAAGGCTCGATTTCCCAAACACAGTTCATTAAAAAAATTTTCATTGATAACAAGTGACCAAAGGATGTAATGAAAAATCTTCAAGTTTAAGGATGTATTCCAGGCACCTTACCTTAAACGTTCACTTTAAAAAATATAATTCGATCTAATTTCCGAACCTTAAATGGTTGCATATGCAGAGACTTACCTTAGTTTGTTGTTGCCTCGGCTATAGGTTTGCGTTTCGTGTTGTCATTACGAATACATCGATGTGTCTTATATGTTGCAGTCGTTTTAAAAACTTTTCCGACATCCATGATTTTGAACAATTATTGCTGCTTGACAGCATATTATAAATGCTGCTTGAGTCTCTTCGTCAATCTTGAGATTGACAACAATCTTTAAGGGACCATATCACCAAATCATTGTTTTCGTATGACTTGAAAGGTCTTCTGAACTGGAACATATTCAGAACAATAGATGCCGTTCAGCTTTTTTTAAATATTTGCCTTCAAGATAAATGATTGACTAGATGAGGTGATGAGCGGTATGCTTGACTACAAGCAATTCACTTGCGAATCTGGAAGAAGATAAAAGAAAATGTTCATTATAATTTTAAAAAAATTTTTAAAACAAAAGGTTTCAGTTGTTCTTTAAAGTAAGACCCCAAAGGAGTACGCATATTAGAGCAATGTCAGATCGTTTCGTCTATTAAGAAATAGTAGGATCTCAATTTCAAATTCCCTCAACTCTACATTTAAATCAGCCACACAATATTCTTTACAGAGGGCTTTAATTATACATACACATACACATACATAATACATAATTGGCCATTACAACCCTTCAGTACAGTATTACGACCTAGCTTCTCACACCACTTATGTTGTGTGCGTTATTTTTATACATGAGTGGCGGGACCTACAGTTTAAAGTCGACTCCGAACGACAGATTTTTGAGAAGCTTTTCATGGCAATTTTTACTCTCAGGGTCTTAGCCAGAAATCTGCTGAGAGGAACTCGCCTAAGAAATATTTTTCGTTTTGATGTCTGACCTGGGATACGAACCCGGGCCTTTCGTCTAATAAGCCAACACACTACCTACTAGACCACGGCGACTTCAATTATAAGCAACGATAAATTCATTCATCATAACATCAATCTTCTGCTTAGCTAGAGCAATTAAACTAAAGTCGCCCTAGCCTAGCAAGACGTGCCGCCGTGGTTTTAGCCCCGGCCCTGATATCTTGAATAACATGAATTATGAGAAACTTGCTTCGTTTGACTAGCTCCTCTCAGCAGTCTCTGAGAGGAGTAAAATTTTCTTAAAAATCTGTCGTTCTGTCGAGTGATATCGTCCCACATGGATATCATAAACACACACAACATGAGTGAGTAGTTTGAAAAGCTAGGCCCTAATCCTGACCAAAGGGTTTTAATAACCAAGTAAGTAATTAACTGAAACAAAGTTAAAAAACACTAACTAGTACGGAGATATGTTTTGTGATGGACCGAAAAGGAGTTAAACAAAGCAGGCAGATATTTTCCCCCTTCAAAATGTCATATAAGTTATCAAAGACACAAACCCGTGAATACTGCATTTTTAATGAACACAATTAAAACAAAGTTAAAGAACAATAACTTTTATGGCGACATGCTTTGTGATGGACCGAAAAGGAGTTAAACCAAGCAAGCAGATATTTTCCGTCCAAAATGTCATATAAGTTATCAAAGACACAAACCCGTGAATACTGCATTTTTAGTTATACACCCAATACCGTAAATAGGTGTTGTTATCGCTTCTTATCCGAGCAAGCTTTTACTTCCACTTCTACTTTGATTTTGAATTCAATTTCA
Organism: Sarcophaga peregrina; assembly: GCA_014635995.1. Classification (NCBI taxonomy): domain Eukaryota; kingdom Metazoa; phylum Arthropoda; class Insecta; order Diptera; family Sarcophagidae; genus Sarcophaga; species Sarcophaga peregrina. The sequence continues at coordinate 80,471,443 of CM025793.1, read as the reverse complement.
AAATCCATCATTTCTTCTTTTAATTCTCTCGGTAATCATTTAATTCTTTTTAAGTCCTTTGAAAGTTGTTCATGATTGACATTCCTTTCTGTCCCTCCACCTCCCCCATCTTAAATAACTTGTTGATTTGTCTACCGGGTATTATATTTCCTTTTAATATTTCATTTCCTTTTATTATAATTCATATTACGTAACCTTTTGTCATTGTCATTTATAAGCTTCCAACGCATATCAACGCCTACTCTTTGGAAATCTTCTTCAATCTTTCTTTTCTCAGAAATCCAGTAGAATATGACGCTTATCATCATACTTTATCCTTTGAATGCCATTTTCGCCCAAAAGAATGAAACAAAAAGACAAAACTTTATTTGACTTTGATTTAAGGAGATTTGAAAGAAAAGGCAAATATTTGATAAGGCAACCCCTTCCCTCAAGGGGTCGTTTTTTTATTTAAAAAGAAAAATTGTCTTCCTTCTATAGAATATTACAGACATTTGCAGGGACTCTCAAATATTACATGAGTGAGGATAGGTTAGATTAGGTTAGAGGACGTGTACTTATCATCTGTGACAATTACAGTACCCGGAGGTTGAATTGACCCAATGTACACGTCCTAGTTTCTCACACATGAGTTACATTATATTACATGAGCTAATCATATACGTTCCTTTTACTCCCCTAGGAAGCATAGGGCCTCATTTCAGTAATTAGTGTTATTTAAAATGTACGGCTTGTTAGGCTACAGCGTCCGATCCTGGTGTTAGAGCTACCAACATCGCCTCCAGGCGTACAAAGCGCTGGGATTTAGCTGTGGAAGTATTAAGGTTATACCGCCCATATTCGGTCATCAGAGCTTTGTCAAAGTGACACTGGACACCAAACCCTTAAAGGACAGTGGGTTAGGTTAACATTTAGAAAAGATTGGCTGTGTGAAAAAGTATGTGTCTTTTGAGCGCTTCACTTTCCCATTAGTAACTTCCCCCCCCCCCCCCATTAGCTTGGCCACCGAAATTTGCAAGGTCCATTCAATTGAAAAAAGGAGCAAATATTGCTTCTTAGGACTTCTTGATCCATCAACAGTTAAACAAGAACAATTTGGTTGAAACTTGCTTAAGCTGCGGCATGGTTTTGTCGCGCGGCAACGCATTTCCGTAATCATTTACTTATTTATTGTTCACAAGCAGCAATTGTTGAGCATCAAGAAAAAATTATTGATTTGCAGAAAGTCAATGAATCGACTATCTGTTTACGCTTTTTCTAATGAAAATTCTTACTTAATTGGCCATTAGCAATTCGATTAACAGATTTCGACCTGCCTCAACGCATCCTTCCATACGCGTGCATACAAGGTCGTTCTTTTCGCCGACTTCCGCAGATCCCCGCAACAATTACCCGTCTCTCCGGAACATCCTCCTCCATTCGAATGACATTGCCGAGCCAGCGCACAACGCCTATTTCGTTGAGGAGCTCATACAAGGTCGTTCTCTTCGCCGACTGCCGCAGATCCTCCTCCATTCGAACGACATGGCCGAGGCAGCGCACAACGTCTATGTCGTTGAGCAGCTAATACAAGGTCATCCTCTTTGCTGACTTCCGTAGATCAACGCATCAAATACATGTCACGCAGGAGCAACCTCCTTCATTCGAACGAGATGGTTCAGCCAGTGTGCAACGTCTATTTCGTTAAGAAGTTCGTAAAACTCACTGTTGGATCGGATGCGGAAGTCATCACCAACTCTTACCGCAGCGAAAATCATAAGCAGGACTTTTCCCTCGAATACTTTCAAGGCTGTTGCATCAGTGCCTCTGCGCCATAAAGCAGCACGGGTAGGCTGAGTGCCTCGTAGCGTATTAGTTTTGTCGTACGAGAGAGAAGTCCCTGCTACTCAATTGCCTACTGAGACCATAGGAGCTCTTGCTGATCCTGCGCTTGACCTCCAGACTGTCATTATTTTCGGTGGCAACGAAGGAGCCAAGATATATAAACTCCTTGACTAAATCAAAAGCATAGTTATCGGCCGTAATCTGAGAATCAATACGCCACACATCTCTACTTGCCGATAACATATACTTTGTTTTGCCATCATTTACTATCAGACCTATCTTAGTAGGCTCCCGTTTAATAGCAGGGCGCTTGTTAGGCCCTATAATGTCAATGTCGTTAGTGTACGCAAGCAACTGGACGTTTTTTTTTTTAAATAGTGCCATTGCGATACACTCCCGCCTTTCGCAGAACACTCTCCATGTCAGAGTTGAAGGGGTCGCATAATAAGGGATCTTCTTGTCTGAAACCTCGCACGGTATTAAAAGGTTCGGAGAGGTCCATTCCTACTTTGACGGAACTGCAAGAATTGTCCAACGTTATTCGGCATAGCTTTATCAGTTTCGTAGGTATACCGAGCTCAGGCATTGGAGAAAATATACGATCCCTTATGGCGTTTTCGTAAGTTGCCTTTTTTAGTCGACAAAAAGATGTTGGATGTCGACTTGTTTTTCGTGGACCTTTTCCAGAACTTTAGAAAATACAAAATCCAGGCGTATACTGTCTCAAGTGCCGTATATAATTCCTATCAACTGCAGCGATAGCTTGGGGCAATTGAAAACTAGAAGTTGGCGTAGTCTAGTAGATAGTATGTTGGCTTATTAGACATAAGGTCAGGGTTCAAATCCTACATCATATCATATCTCCAACAAAACAAAATACGGAAAAATATTTCTTCTACAGATTTCTGGCAAAAACTCTCAAGAGAAATAAAATTGCCATGAAGTACATACATAATTGGCCATTACAACCCTTCAGTCAGCATTACGACCTAGCTTCTCACACCACTTATGTTGTGTTCGTTAATTTTATACATGAGTGGCGGGACCTACAATTTTAAAGTCGACTCCGAACGACAAATTTTTGAGAAGCTTTTCATGGCAATTTTTACTCTCAGAGTCTTTGAAATCTGCTGAGAGGAAGTCGCCGAAGAAATATTTTTCGTTTTGATAGTCTGACCTGGGATACGAACCCGGGCCTTTTGTCTAATAAGTCAACACACTACCCACTAGACCACGGCGACTTACCATGAAGAGCTTCTCAAAAAATCTGTCGTTCAGAGTTGACTTTAAAGTGTAGGTGTCCCCCTCCTCTCATATATAAAATTTACGCACACATAAATGGTGTGAGAAGCTAGGTCGTAGTCCTGACTGTAGGGTTGTAACGACCAATTATGGATGTGTGTAAGAATTAAACGGTAAGGGTAATTCCGCCGCTTGACAATACATTTTAAGCATTATTCAGAACCTCTGATTTAAACTGAAACAGGGAAAAAAAGCAATTCCTTTATATTTCCAAAGTCAACATTATAAATGAAATCTAAGCCGAAAAGTAAAACCCAAGCAATATTGATCATTTCACTGGATCTGAAAACTGAATTGAAAAACAAAAAGATAAAACTGAAAATGATAAATCTTTAAACCTTAAAATAGCATTTCACTCCAATATGTAAATATAAATCACTTACAATAACATAGAGAAACGAACATCTAAACGTCATTTACACACACAAAGTAAGTGGTAAGTGAGTGACATGCCCGATGACAAACAGCTGTCATTTAAATGACAAATTCGCTACGGCTTAGGGGAATTGGCATAAGAATTGTAAATGTTATTGAACTAAAAATACATTCAATGTAAGCCGATTTTAATAACCACAACGTGTATTCACAAATGTATACAGTCAGCGATAAAAGTCTACATATAATGGTCAATTGAAAAAATTTCAAAAGTGGAAAAATATAATGAAACTTTCGGTTTGAAAAGTGTATTCAAAGTATTCACAAATAATATATACAGTCAGCGACAAAAGTCTACGTATCACGCTTATTTGGAAAATTTCAGGAGTGGAAAAATATAATAAAACTTTCGAATCGAATAGTGCTTTCAGAGTATTCACATACAATATATAAAGTCATCGACAAAAGTCTACGTATCACGATCATTTCAAAAAATTTGAGAAGTGAAAGAACTTATTAAAATATTCGAATCGAACAGTGCGTTCAGAGTATGCAACATAATTCTTTTCTTATTTATTCCACCTTCTTCTAGAATTTTCCAGTAACTAAGACTTACTCAGATGGGTGGATATTTCCGATCTTTTAGTGACCTATAGCTATACAAACATACACAATTGGTCGTAGGCAGGATTACGACTTAGCTTTTCACATGACCCCTATGGTATGCGTAAATTTAAACCATAAGTGTCGGCACCTACTGACATTTTTAAATTGAATAGTAATGAAGACTTTTGTAAGCCACTGTAGTAAGATATCTATGTTAAATAAATATTATTGGAACTATTATTCGTATTATAATTATACGATAATTACCACACATTAAATATAAAAAGAAATTTGGATTTTTCACCCAAATTACGACGATAATTACAACAATTCTACAATAAATATAATGGAAGTCTATTAAATGTAATTACAGTAAAACCCCGCTTAACACAGGAGATACGTTCCAATAAGTTACAACGCTAAACGAAACAGCATTAAACGAGGCACACATATTGAACAAGTATCAATACAGTGTGCGATTTAGGGGAATCCCAATACTACCGCGTAATGCTGGCTTTACTGTACTTAAATATTTGGTACATAGTACGTACATATGTATATCAGTACATTCTATAACTTATCAAGTTTCCAAATGAAACTTTTCTAATTAATTTAATGAACATTTCAAACATACTCGTTTGAACATTCTCACTCACATGGCATTAGATTTAGATTTGTCATCATGACATCAGGTACTCCTCGTATCCTATTGCTAAATGAGAACAAGAATGTTTCTTTAGACGTTTATATGAACAGAAACTAGCTAAAGACCGATGTGCTTCGCTTAAACTAAACATATTGTTACGAAAATGGAAATGATGTTATTAAAATGATAAACAAAAGCTCCTAAAAACAAAAACAATGGACTTGTTTACATGATCAACGAATTAACAAAAATATACCTAACAACATCAGCATAAAAAGGGGTAACTCTGCAAGGACAAACGTAAACAAAATACACAAACAACGAAGGCAAATACTTTCTCCTTCAAGTGCATTCATTAGACTTCTTACCCTGCGATATAAAAAGCAAGACAGAGCATGCAAAAGCAAATCAGTAAGAATTCAGTCAGTCTTATGTAAAGACGCGTGATTCAGTAAGAATTCGGTCAGTCTTGCGTAAAGACGCGTGATTAGAGTATTGCGTCGGCGAATTTCAGTATTGCTCACGTAAATTAGTTTGTTTGAAAGATCAAGTCGCCGTAGTCTAGTAAGTAGTGGGTTGGGTTATTAGACGAAAGGCCCGAGTTCAAATTCCAAGTCAGACATCAAAACGAAAATATGAAAATATTTCTTCGGCGGCGACTTCTTCTCAGCAGATTTCTGGCAAAAACTGTGAGAGTGAACAAAATTGCCATGAAAAAACTTCTCAAAAATCTGTCGGTCGGAACTGACTTTAAACTGTAGGTCCCCCGCCACTCATGTATAAAAATTAACGCACACAACATAGGTTAGGTTAGGTTAGGTTAGAGAACGTACACCTGTCGGTTAAGATAAGTACAGTACCCGGAGGTCGAAACTGACCCATTGTACATTGTCCTTAGAGGAGGAAGGAAATAGAGGATATAGGAATGTAGGTAAGGGGAGGGAGAATGGGAAACGGAGGAATTACACAGAAAGAAACAGACACAAAACAAAAGAGGATGAGAGTGCGACTAGACTTACAAAGCCCTAGCACCTCTCAACCAGCCCAAGCTGCTAATGAATCTGTGGAGAGCATTGATGTCGACTCTCGACACAGAACTCAAGCTCTCAAAGAAGGCCCTGCCAAGGGTCCTTAACCTCAACCTACCAAGGGCTGGGCAGTTGCAGAGGAGATATTCGACAGTCTCTAACTCCTCCTCATCGCAACATACCCTGCAATAGTCTAGTCCGGCTGGGATCTGTAGTACCCCGTGATAAAACCAAAACGCACATAACATAAGTGGTGTGAGAAGCTAGGCCGTAATCCTGACTGAAGGGTTATAATGGCCAATTATGGATGCATGAGGCCAATACCTATACCCCTCTTCTGCTATTGGGGGTGCGGTATCATGCCCCCTTAAAAATTCAACTTTTAGCACAATATTAACGAACAAACGAACATATGTTCATACTTATATTGGTATTCTCGAGGAGATAGACAACGATTACTGTCGCCTTCACCTAATCAATTTCAATTACTTTCAAGAAAATGTATTTTAATGTTGCACTTTTCTCTTGAGCTCCGACAACATGAGCAAAATCACAAGTAATTATCTCAAGTTGAACACATGTTGGGGGTGACGGCGAGCTCTTAGAAAATGAATTTAAAATTTTTTGCTCTCTTTTATTTCATTTTAATTTTAATTTTTTTTAAATAAAGTTCTTTGCAATTGAAAGAATTGAATAAAAATACATTTATTGGAACGGAACGTGGGTACTTTTAAGCCTGCAGCGTTAACTGAACAAGTTATCCTTCTCTGGCATGCAATTTTCCTTCGTTCCAGGGTTTTCTTTAGGGACAGGGAAAAAGTGCATTCCTAAGAATCAGTGAGTCTTATGATGGTCAATGTAGAATTACAGTGTTTTCCAAGTTTTTTTGCAAGTGTTTTATCTTGACATCAAAGTCAAGAACCTTTTTTCGTATTTTTTCTCGCAAGAAACTAGGCTTTGAATCACGGCCTTAAGTCTAATAAACCAATACACTATCTACTAAAAAGCGGCATTACTTTACTGAGTTTATGTTAGGTTAGGTCAGATTGAAGTGGTAGCCTTGAAAGCCTATATAAGCACCAGTGATCAGTAATAACTATTCAAAACGATGAGTAGATTCGATTCATACTTATAATTTCTGATACACATTCATACTTATTTTAACATGATACTCATACTACTCATACTCATATTTAACAATGCGCACAAAATTGTTGATTTCGACTCTCAGTGACTCAAAATATACAAGAAGCACAAAATAAGTATGATTCGCATATGAACACTACAATACTCACAAGAAAGTTGTATGTTTGCTTTGCTTGTTGTCTTTGTCTTTCCTTTCATCTTTGTTTGTAAATGCAACAACAACTAAGACTGTAAAATTTTGATGAATGATTCGACTCATTCGAATCTTTCTTAGAAAAAATAAAATTTTTAATCAAATTTCTTCAAACAATTTAATTTAATGAAGATTTCTCTAAAACAAGTTAATTTATTAAAAATTCTCTAAAAAAGAAACAAATGAAAACCTTTTCTTCTCCCTTTTAACATTTAAATTTAAATTCCTAAGACCGTAAGGATATTCTCCTTCGGTCAGTCTGGTAAGATTCAATTCATTTCAAATTTCTCCATTTTTTGTTTCTTTATTGTGGCCTTAGTTTAGTTTTCGTTTGTAACAATAAATCATCCTTTGAATATTTTATAATGAATACGTAAAATTTTTATAGGGAAAGAATTGGCAAAGTCCTTGTATCCTTCAGTTTATTGCATAGAATTTGTTCAGCTTACAATAGGGTCATCCTAGCTTAACAAATGCCTTTTTGTTGGCAGGTACTGGACGTGAAATGTTCTTGACAAGTTGTTAAGACAACTGGACTAGTTCAACAGTCATTAATAATAAATGAAATCAGTGGATGAGATTTGTTGAAAATTGAATTAAATTTTCTTTTTGTTAATCAATTCTAATCGTAGACCAATTTGTAAAGCACAAGGGAAAGGTAGCACTTGACAGCCATAGGCATTCAACCCTCAAGTGCGGTCCCAAAATAAAAACTTTAAAGAATATTGTTTTAAGCTTTTTGAAATACATATTAAAAATCGTTTGACGTATTTACACTAGAAACAGAATATTTCTCATGGTGTTTGACATATACAAGGGCGCTGTGAGGCTGAAGGACTTACAGCAAAGTTAACAAATATTGTCTTTAATTCCCAACACTATCCACTACTCTCAACTAGCCACTACTCGCAACTGTTATTACAGTTGCGGTGTAGGGTTGCCAGAGTACTACGTCCATGCAATCAATTGTCCTTCGCTCAAACTGCATATATAGCGCATCCCTATAACATCTCTTCTAAACCTATTGCCATGACGAACTTCAGAATGCCGAAAAGCCTCAACAAAGGCAATTTCCTACTCATCATCTGATATACTACACATAGGTGGTTCCTTCTGGAATAACTTATTGCCTTACAGGTCCCAAATATATTTTATAATACACCATAGAGCCTACATGATTCTAAGATGAATCCAAATTCCAAACAAATATTCTTCTACAGTGTCCTGTCAAAAGGGCGGTTATTAACCGCAGGTTACTCATGAATTGAAGTAGTGTGCTTGCTTATTAGACGTAAGGCTAATACGGTTCATACCACAGATCAGACATCAAAAGAAAAACATTAAAGTATTTCGTAGGATACTTCCTCTCAGCAGAGCAGATTTCTGGTATAAACTCTAAAAGTAAATAAAATTGTTCTCAAGAATCTGTCATTCAGTGTCAACTTTAAACTGTAGATCTCTAACACACACAACTGGTGTGAGAAGCTAGGCCATAATTCTGAGTGAAGGTTTGTAATAGCCAATTATGTATGTATCTACTACTCTCCTCTATGAAATAGGAGCTCCCTTACTATTATTATTAATAATGCGCTGTAGGAGTGCCTTAGTACTACGAGAGTGAATAAAATTGCAATGAAAAGTTTCTCAAAAATCTGTCGTTCGGAGTCGTATTTAAACTGCAACTTCCGCCACTCATGTGCTTATAAAATTAATACACGCAACACAAGTATTGTGTGGAGTTTGGTCTTAGTTCTGACTGATGGGTTGCAATGACCAATTGTGTATGCATGATAGCCTGATGCAGGTGTCAGATCTCCTCTCCTAACAATCTCATCTATTTCCTTATTATCATTAATCCCCTACATGACCTAATACCTGTTACCAAAATGGAAATAGTGTTCTTAAAATGACAAAACTAAGCTCCAAAAACAAAACAATGGACTTGTTTACATTATCAACGAATAAAAAAAAATATCGCAACAACATTAGTATAGAAAACTAAGGGGACAAAGAAGTAAACAAGCAAAAACAAAGTGCAGTGTTAAAAAAGCGGATAAACAGTAAACAGGACAACAACAACAATGCAAGCAACTTGTTTACATTTATAGAGATTTCACGAAAGCATAGAAATTCTATTTTTAGTCCATTCATCAAACTGGTTACCCTGAAATATCAAAGGCCATACGAGTCAGACATTTCATATTCGGTCAGTATTTATAAAGACGCATGATTCAGTAAGAATTCGGTCACGTCTTGTGTAAAGATGTCAGTGATTCCGTAAGTATTCCAGTCAGTCGCGTGTGAGACACGTGGGGATTCAGTAAGAATTCCGGTCAGTATTGTGTAGGACCGCGTGATTCAGTAAGTATTCAGTAAGGCGATGTTCGAAGAGGACGTGGGATTCAGTAAGAATTCGGTCAGTATTGTGTAAAATCGAATGATCCAGTACGAATTCGGTCTAGTCTTGTGTAAAAACGCGTGATTCCGTAAGAAAATTCAGTCAGTCCGCATGTGAAGCTACGTGGGTATCAGTAAGAATTCAGTTAGTTTTGTGTGAAGACACGCTGCGTGTAAAGATAATAATTGTGGTTTGAAGATTTTTGTTATAAAGATCTATTGAACAATTATTATTGTGTACAAGGAAGAGTGTGTAAAAAATAATAACAATTAAAGCAAATTGTTATTGGTTAAGTCAAGTCATGAAAGGTGGCACACGGAAATGTGCGAACAATAAAGAATTGATTTGAAATTAAACACAAAATTTATTTTTTTTTATTTGCAATCTACGAATTCATATTTTTAACATTTTTAAAAGGGTAAAAACGTAACATCATCGGCAAATATTATTTACTATGCCTAGTCGATTAAATTTCTCCCGACAGTTCTATACTATTTTCGATTTAATCTCATATGAGCCGAGTGCCAAGTTGAATTGAGTCCATCTTTCGATGTTATGAGTTTATAAATTCGAGTTTCAGCTTCCTTAATTTCTTATAAAATGTACGCTCCTTCAGGCTGAGTGCAAAAACTAGACTAAGTTCTGAGGCTTCTTCATCTCCATATGTATTTTTAATGATTTCTCGGTAAAAACCTATTGGCAGAACAGACTATCAAACACTTTGTGTTTCTTTATTAAAAAACAAATCCTGGCATAACATTTACGCATGTTTTGCTTCCAATTAATTAGCAAATCTAATAGCCAATTAAACAGCCTCAAATTAATTAAGAACATAATTTTGTGTTGATTGGCAATACGTTTTTGAAATAACGGAATTCGAGGAAACACAGGGATCACGCAATCATTTCATGGATGCCTGTCAGTAAAACAAATGTAACGTAACGTAACGTAATCCACATACATTGTGGTAAATATTCATTCATTATGTTCAACAATATAACGAGAAGAAGAAGAATAAGAAAAAGAAAAAGGTGCTGACGGGATAATAATTCTTTGGAGATATTAGAAAAGACAATGGATTTGCTTTTTGGGGAGGATTTCTTATGTGCTTTATTTTATTTAATACTGCCTTTATCAACTATGTATGACACACATGTGTACGTATGGGTATTTATATGTATGTACGGCATACAATATGAATGTTAAACATGATTTGTCATGATATACTGTGTATGTGTGGGTGTGTGTGTGTATTGTGTGGAATATATTTTATTATAAAGAGGCCCCTGTAATAAATTCATTAAATTAATTCAAAACACATGATACAACGACGATGATGATGATGGGAGTACAAAATGCTACCAGAATTTTAACATTGAATCATTAAGGCATTTTTAAGAAACAGTATTCTTTTATATTTTTTTTATTATTTTTTATTTCTTTCTTTCCCCTATCGTCGTCTTATTGTTTTTCTTTTGTATCTTACATCAGGTGACATGTTGAATTATGGTTTTATTGTCTTTAGCGTGTGATGACAAACCTCTCTCTCGGTGTTGTGTTTTTTTGTTAAATAAAGAAGTGTTGTTTGGGATAAATTTATAAGGAGTCATACAATGGAAACTACTATACATTTATAGTACATATAATAAGGTGTAGTAAAAAGGATCCAACAAAAAAAATTTTTTTTTTCTTGCCTACTCTTAAAATTATTTAATATTGAGTGGTTGGCCCCTGTAAATATTTCATAAGGACTTTGAAGTGAATCGATCCAAATTTATTTTCATACTTCAATTTACTACCCCTATGAATTTATAGCAAAATGGTTTCAGGATAACCGAAACGGGATGAAGACCTTTGATAGCCTTCAGTATTTCAAACGGTGCGTAAATCGCAATAAACGCCATTATTGAGTTCAATATTTCTTTGATAGCCTTCAGACAGTGTTTCAAACAGAGTTCTAATATGCATCTTTATTGCGTAAATTGCAATAAACGCAATTATTTAGCTCTCTATTTCAACGGGATAAAGATCTTTGATAGCCTTTAGACAGTGTTTCAAACGATATTCTGATATGCATCTTTATTGCGTAAATCGCAATAAACACCATTATTGATCTCAATATTTCAACGGGCTAAAGATCTTTGATAGCCTTCAGACAGTGTTCAGATATGCATCTTTATTGCGTAAATTGTAATAAAAACCATTATTCAGCCCTCTATTTCAACGGGATAAAGATCTTTAATAGCCTTCAAACAGTGTTTCAAACAGTGTTCTGATATGCATCTTTATTGCGTAAATCGCAATAAACCCCATTATTGATCTCAATATTTCAACGGGATAAAGATCTTTGATAGCCTCCAGACAGTGTTTCAAACGGTGTTCAGATATGCACCTTTATTGTGTAAATCGCAATAAATCCCTTTATTGAGCTCAATATTTCATATAAAGTTGCAATTAATTATTGCGCAATAAATACGCAAATTGTTATAATATTGAGTAAAACTTTAAATACAGCACTGTCACATATGACAGTAAGTATTACGGCAAGTCGTAATAATGACCCTTAGATTTTAAAGTCATGTGTTAAAAAATGGATTTCTATTTACTACACCTTATACATATACAACGAACGATGTTATATATATGAGTCATGTCTCTTTAAAATTCATAAGTTCTATGAGAAAGTTTTGTTTAAAAAACAAATCATTTCAGGATTAACTTTCAAAAGTGGTGTCTATTAGGCACAGAAAGTCTAAGTTATTATGTGAGTTAACTTTATAGTCTTGAAATAACAGTAAAATAAGGCAAAACGTGCCAATGTTTCAGATTTTTTTTTCTCTTTTTGATAACATCAAGTAACGGGTGATTTTTTAGCTATTATCTTATTGGCAACACTGGTTTAAACAGCTCACGCACGTTTCGTGTTTTGTTTCACTGTCAAACATCTTCAGTTTGATATATAATTTAACCATGAATCGTCTATCAAAATGCGTGCTCTGTTAAGAAAGTTCATCGCGCGCTTCTTCCATTTTATGGTGAGTTTAATCGACTCACTGAAGTGACTATTCGGGGTATTGTGACTAAATTTCGCCTTAAATTTACATTGTTGGACATTAAACCACAATACACTTACGTAGAGTGCGAACTAAAGAAAATATCGCAACTATATCGGCCAATGTTAATGATGACCATCAATTAACGATTCGTCGCCGTTCGCAGCAATTGGGCCTCTGTTACTCAAAAACGTGGAAAATTTTTTAGAAGGATTTAGGTGTGAAGCCTTTCAATATATAGCTGGTGGAAGAATTGAAGCCGAACTACCTACCGCAACGCAGAATTTTTGGTGAATAGGCTCTAGGAGAGTTGGCCGAAGATCCACTTCTTTAGTGAATAATTGTGTTCAGCGGCGAAGCTCATTTTTGGCTCAATGGATACGTAAATAAGCAGAATTGTCCGTTTTAGAGTGAAGATCAGCCAGAAGCATTGCAAAAGCTACCAATATATCCAGAAAAAGTCACAGTTTGGTGCGGTTTATGGGCTGGTGGCATCATTGGACCCTACTTCTTCAAAGATGCTGCGAATCATAACGTAACTGTGAGTGGTAAACGCTACCGTGAAATGATATCCAATTTTTTTTGCCCAAAATGCATAAGCTTGACTTGCATAACATGTGGTTTCAACAAGACGGTGCCAAGAATGATAAACTAAAGATTACGCCTTGCGCATGATTTCCCGTTAGATGACGTAGATGGGCTATTTTAAAGGATTTCAAGTCTTTTTCGTATGTGAAAATTAACATTTCTTTTGAAAAATGTGTGCACTATGTGAAAGTAGTTGGCAGCTCTGCAATATAACTTTCATTATCATTAGCCAATAGGAACATTATTTGCGTGACGTCATTGATTCAACATGTGCAGAAAGTTTTAATTTTGTGTGCGTGATGGCGTAATCTTTAGTTTATTATACTTGAACGGTGTCACATCCCACACAGCATGCTTAACAATGGACTTATTGAAAGCCAAGTTCGGTGAACATTTTATTTCACGTTCGGAACCGGTCATTTGGCCGCCCGCCTAGATCGTGAGATTTAACGCCTTTAAACTATTTTTTATGGGGCTATGCTAAAGCTCATGTGTATACAGACAAGCAAGAATTTATTTGTAAGATACTGGCCGAAAAATGTTGGAAAGAGTATTAGGGGTCGCCGTGGTCTAGTAGGTAGTGTGCTGACTTATTAGACGTAAAGCCAGGGTTCGAGTCCAAGGCCAGACATCAAAAATGAAAAAGAAATCCTTTTTGTATTTCGGCGATTTATTCTCTTTCTGTTCTTGTTTTTTGAAAATTTGTCGTTCGCAGTCGACTTTAAACTATAGGTCCCGCCACTTCTGTATAAAATTAACACATACAACATAAGTGGTATGAGAAACTGCGGGCTTCTAGGGGACGATTGCTGTAGACTGTCTAATGGTGAAGGTATAGCACTGGCGATTTTATAGTCATCTAGCAGCAACTCGTTTCCTTACCGTTCACATCTTGCCTCTTTCTACCTCTCCTAAACCTGCACAATGCACTGCATGAGTAGGGGTCATCCCCTGAGTGCAGGTTTAATAAATAAAAAAAAAAAAAATTGGACTAAGCGGATGGACCATTTGAGGTGCAGTCGCAGTCAACCTTAGCATGAAATAATCTTCAAACAGATCAGACATCAAAACGAAAAATATTTCTTCGCCGACTTCCTCTCAGCAGATTTCTGGCTAAGACTCTGAGAGTAAAAATTGCCATGAAAAGCTTCACAAAAATCTGTCGTTCGGAGTCGACTTTAAAGTGTAGGTCCCGCCACTTACATGGATAAAATTAACGCACACAACATAAGTGGTGTGGGAAGCTAGGTCGTAATCCTGACTGAAGGGTTGTAATGGCCAATTATGTATGTAATCTTCAAACATTAAATTATATGGACCGTACTATCGATTTAAATAAAGATTTCATGAATTTTTTCGGAATTTTATGTGCTTTTTTTTGAAAATTATTCCTATAGCTTTTAAAAACTCACCCATTACATATTTAAGTTGGCAATATAAAAAATTTACATACAAAAATACCATAAGTTGTGTATGCAGTACATATATTACCTTGAGTATGTGCTTAAGCTTTGAGTTTACGTTCTAGAAGTTGTAATGTAAACAACCAATAAACAATCATCATGAATAAGAAATTGAAATTTATATTTTATTATTGATAAGATAAGAGATTTCTTGCAAATAGAGTTGCTCTAAATAAATTATTTATTAATAAAAAAACAAAAACATAGAAAAATAAAAATTAAAACTTTTTTATCTCTTCTAGGATTGCCATGGCTCGTTTGCACAAAACAATGCTGCACCCATACAGGATGATACACAAAACTACATAGTTTTAGATGGCCACCAGAATGGTACTCATACCCAAGTGGAATTTTATAGACAGATTGAAACATGTGATCCTTATGACATACCATTGGGGGTAAGTGAGATGACGTGACAGTGACTCACGGAAGAGAGTATAAATTTTTAAAACATTTTTTTTTTATTTGATATTGGAATTTAAGGGATCATCTTCTAATAGCAAACGATAAATAAAACACAAAATAAATATTTACAATCATAATAGAACCAAGAGAGGGAGGATGACAAGCAATAAGGAAAGACATCGTTTAGAAAATAAGTAATAATCATAAAGCATATCGTTTTCGATGGCTTAATACTCTAGTAATAAATAGGCTTTTAAAATAGGCCCTTAAATGTGCATATGCCTCTGCTGATGTTGAGGCTGTGGTGGTTGTTGCTGTTGAAATGGATTGCCTAATCTTAAAAAGCCACTAATGTCCTCATAATTTAAACCTAAAAAATATAAAATTTTTTATTTCTTTATTAATATTAAGATTGAAAGCATTTTTTAAACATCAAACACAAAACAACAAAGAAAAAATTTAAAAATAAAATTTACAAAATAAAAATCACAAAATAACATTAGTTTAGAAAACTACAGTAAGACCCCGCTTAACGCTGTTTAGTTACAAAATAAAAATCACAAAATAACATTAGTTAAGAAAACTACAGTAAGACCCCGCTTAATGCTGTTTAGTTACAAAATAAAAATCACAAAATAACATTAGTTTAGAAAACTACAGTAAGACCCCGCTTAACGCTGTTTGGTTACAAAATAAAAATCACAAAATAACATTAGTTTAGAAAACTACAGTAAGACCCCGCTTAACGCCGTTTAGTTACAAAATAGAAATCACAAAATAACATTAGTTTAGAAAACTACAGTAAGATCCCGCTTAATGTTGTTTAGTTATAAAATAGAAATCACAAAATAACATTAGTTTAGAAAACTACAGTAAGGCCCCGCTTAATGCTGTTTAGTTATATTGTAATGACAAAATAACATTAGTTTAGAAAACTACAGTAGGACTCTACTTAACGCTGCTCTTCTCCGCTCCGCCATATAAATAAAGCATCAAATCGTCAAATATTAGAAAAAAAATCGTCAAAAACGTTCTTGGAAATCGTCAAACTAATCGTTACAAAAATTCAATGTGATGTATCCTAGAACCGACACATTTTTTAGTGCCTTAGTTTCTAAAGAGAGTGTAAGAAATGCTTCACTTCATCTGATTTTCTTACAATTTACACCGCTTATATCCGAAAGCGATTGGAATACAACTCTCATGTATAGGGCAGTGCCTCAAAGACTATTATGAGATTTCTCAACCGCTTAGAAAAAATGATGAAATTGCCCATTAATGAAGGTGGGTATCGAACTCCATTGATTCATTGGAGCATTGTTGCAATGTGATCTAGTTTCACTGTTGTAACGAAATTTTAACGGATTTTGTTCAAGCGAAATAAGGAACTTGTCCCCGAAAATTATTGTATGCCTAAGCAACACTCGCCTTTCTTGGCGGGCCTATACATATGTATATGGTTGATACAGTGGATCGCTCACAGCATTACAGACAAAATTCGTTCTTTAGTGGAACTCCTTTATGTGGAACTCCCTTCGTGCAGAGATTATAGTTTTTTGGGTTTTAAGGCCATAAGGTACAGAAAAATTTGGCAATAGTAATAACGACAAAGTGAATATAAAGCTTAAAGTGGCTTTTAAATTACTGAAGTAAAGAAAATAAGGGCCTAAATCGTCCCATCGTCAGTGTGATATTTTTGGAGCAAATCTGGCAACTATGGCTCCGCTTAACGTTGTTTCAGTATTACGCGGTTGTAAATGAAATGACCATGCATCAGCCAAAAACGGTGCATTGTATATCGGGTTCGCCATCTTACGTTTTTTTTTTAGTAACGGTGTATACTATATTTAATTTTCAATGCTCTGTTAGTCTGTATATAATAAAGATTCCAAATTTATTTTCCGAAATCGCAACCATAGTACGAAAGTATCTTTTCCTTTGTGTAGGCCGTTTAACGTTATTTCGCTTAGCGCTAAAACTTATAGGAACGTATCCCCCGCTTTAAGCGGGGTCTTAGTGTATACTCGTATGAATCGATTTGTTATGAATAAAACGTTAAATTTAGATATCCGGAAAGCTAAAGACTTTATGTAAGTGAAAGTTGAATACCCAGTAACAGGGCCTTTTTGAAAGCTTTTCTATCGGGAGCCTATACCCAGCTTATTACATGGTTTAGAATGAGTGTAAGCTGTCTGAAGGCTATATACAAATTATATCTTAATAGGTTAAGGTTGAAGACCCTTGGTAGGAACCTCTTTGTGGGTTTGAATTCTGTGTCGAGAGCTGACTCAAGGCTCTCATAGCTTTAGCTTGAGCTTGTTGACAAGTACTAGGACTTCATTGGTATAGTCGGCCTCTCCCTTGTGTGTTTGTTGATCTGTGTAATATCCTCCGTTGCCTTCCTATTCTCACTTTCCTAGTACCTTTCCGATTTCCTATCCCCTCTAATTATTCTCTAATCTAACGGACGTTCTATACAATGGGACAACTTGACCTGTGAGTATTCTGTTTGCCTCTTTTGAAAAGAACACGTCCTCCAACCTAAACGTAAACTTAATTCTTGCTTAAAGAGTACCATTTAAGTCCCTAAGGTGATCCAAAATTTAGGATGAATGTAAGCTGACTGAAGGGTGTATATATTTTCATATTTTTTTTTTATTAACCAGCACTCAGGGGATGACCCCTACTCATGCAGGTTTATGAAAGGTGGAAAGAGGGAAGATGCGAACGGTAAGGAAACAAGTTGCTACTGGTGACTATATAATGACCAATGCTATACCTTCACCATTAGACGGTCTACAGCAATCGTCCCAAAGAAGAATTGTCCTAGCTTCTTATATCAATTATGTTTCTTATGTTAATTTTATCCACAAGTGACGGGGGAACTACAATTTAAAGTCGACTCCGTACTACAGATTTTTGAGAAGCTTTTCATTACAATTCTATATACTCTTCGAGTTTATCTGTTCGAGAAATCTGTTGAGAGGTATACTATATTCAGACAGGGAACTTTATTGCGTAAATCGCAATGAACACCATTATTGAGCTTAATATTTCTTATATAGTTTCAATTAATTATTACGCAATAAATACGCAAATTGATATAATATTGAGTAAAACTTTAAATGCAACACTGTCAGAAGAACGTTCAGTGAGCATATTACAGTTTTCCGAACACTTACTATTAATATTAGATAACTCAAATGTTAACAACTACCTCTATCAAATAGATATTGAGTATATTATGTCTGAACACTTAAAATAATTTACTACAATAAACGAATATTAACTTAATAAAAGTGACTGTCGGAACATAGTATTACGTCTAATAAGCCAATACACTATCTATTTAACAACGACGTCTAACCTCTCCTTCCTTTTTCATTTCTTTCCCCCTCCTATACCGCCGAACACAATGGTTTCCAATAGCTTTTGATGTGGTTTGTCATACATACACATCCTCAAACCTATTATATGAGGAAATCAGGAAAGGTTTTCTAATACCTTAACATAGTTTAAGCGTGACTAGAAGTAAAGAAATTTCTGATTCCTTCAAACTATATTGAGGGGGTTTTATTCATTCAGATATCGTCGAAAATATCATTTGGCTGCGTTAGAGTAAGGAACTCACAATTTCTAAGATGATACTGGGTAAACGGGTTCCGTTTGCCTCAGTTTTTGGCTTTGACTGACAAACGTCTTAGACTGACAAACGTGATTTATATTAGGAAGCCGATATAGTTTCCTAAAGGCTTAAGTTAGGTTAGGTTAGTCTGGTAGCTTTATACCAAAAGCTTACATAGCGGCCCATTCTTGAGTCCCAGTTGAACGCAGTCTCTGTACTGACCAAGTTCGTTCAAACCAAAGAAAAAAGTACCAAAGTACTGAATTTTTCAACATATCCTCTGAATATCCTCTGGAAGCACCTACATTGCTTCCAGTACCTACATTGCGTTATTAGTACCTAAACCTTGTATTATTAGTTTTTGACGATACAAAATATACATGAAGCAAGGACAACCCTCTCAATTTAACCTCAAATTACATCAAACATGGAGTATGCAATTATTTTTTCCCCCTTACCATGGGCTGTTTGTATATAAAAACTCTGATGACGATCTAAACTCTTGAAAAAGTTCACTAGATCCCTATTTTTACGTAGCACAGCTACACACAGAGCCGGTGTTAAAGTCGTCTTATTAAATTCATTGTAGGGACAATAACGCAAAAGTTCATAAATCAACTGATAATTACCGCAATAAGTGGCGAGGGTCAATGCATTTTGACCTGAAAAAAAAAAAATCATTTCCTTACACAAGATGTCCAAGGCAACGGAATAATTTTCACCACACACACAACACACTCACCATAATGATTAACGGCCCTGATGTTAGCACCAAACTGTAAAAGAGTTAACGCAGCCTCCGTATAACCTAAATAGCAGGCTTTCAATAAGGCCGTATTGCCATAATAATCAGTACGTTCCAGTTCCTCTTTTTTATCATTGGCTGTAGTGCAGATAATGCGTAGCGAACAAATATCATTTTGGCCTACACAACTTAAAGCTGAAGAGTAGTGGGTGTGGGGAAAAAGGAATAGAGAATTGATTCTTAATTTATTTTAATTAGTAACGGTTTGCTTGACTCACCAGTTATTTCGGACATTTTTTTCTAACACAAAAATTAATCACAATCCTTGAAAACTATTTGCGCAAGAAAACAGAAAAAATCCAGTCTTCCTTAGTTGTGACACTGTTAGAGCTAGGCTTTGTTATCGATTGCTTATTGGAAAAGGGTTGCCAATGCTATAAGAATAGCAAATAGATAAATTCGTGATGTACAATCAATGTAATCAATCAGAGGACACAAAATATAAGAAAATAAATGAGTTTAAAGGAAAACAAATTTGGTAGGGCTTTTACCCCTAAAAGAGAAAAACACAAGCTTGGTAACACACCACCTTTGTGGTTTTTTGGGTTAAAAAAAGTATCAGACAATTGTCAACTCTATGGCGTATATTATTAGCCACAATTTCTAAAGGAAAACATCCGAATACCCTTTATGGAGTGAATTTTATTATTCAGACAACTGTTGCAAGTGAAATTAGAGGATCAAGATCAGGAATTATGTAATTATCGGATAGTTAGACTATGTAAATTGTAAATTGAGTAAAAGTTTAGATTATGTTATGCGATTCCCAGTCTCTTCAGGTATGTGTTTGCCCTCCACAATATTCAATGCCCAACTCTGTTAAAATAAAAACCAGCATACAAATGAGAAGAAGGAAATTTGGAGTCTTAAGTGGGAATGGCATGGGCACACTCTATGCAAGCCATTAGATGGCATCATAAAGAAAGGCATAGACTGGAAGCCACAGGGAAACATCAAATCACAACCAAACTATCTAAACCACAGTGGAACGAAGTCAAACATCACGCTGACGATCGACCTCATTGTAATCAAGTTGTTGCGGCCCTATGCTCTCTAGAGCATAGACATCTGCTTTAGTCGTATACCGAATAATACAATGAATGCCCTGATAGCCGCTTGGCTATCGCAAACTCCGATATGTTTCACATGGGTACCTGCCCGTGTGGATCTAATCCAATGGTGCTCTTCGCACAGGGTGAAATACCATGCGTCACCAACGCCCCTAGATATAACAGATTGCTACACCTGAGTACCAATTCGAAGCCATGTATTTGGACATGACTTCCCTCTTTGTTAGGAGCGGAGCCTATCTAAAACACCTTCTAATTATTGGGTCACCGCACCTGGTTGAAAGTGCAGCGCCACACCGAACCCATTAACTAGACTCTTCCCGCGATTTGGGTCTAAACCACAGGTACCACGTGGCTATCGAAACAGCCCGAATTGATGACACTTTCGCTTGAAAGATGCTGTAGTGATTTGGAAGCCTTATAGAGCGGGATATTCCGATTGATTCCGAATAAATTCCACACCCAACTGTTCCGTCCAGCTTGGAGCCAACGGTGTAAACTTGTACGGAATCACTTGCGAGATACGCCACATATTCCTCCAGTCCTTCCTTTGCGGAATGGATGTACTAAAATTCATTGAGAAGTTATATCGCGATGTTATGTAGTCACGGCTTCCAACAATCCCAAATTCTGCAAGTATATTCGTATGACCAATGTCATACGTAGTAGCCTAGAGGCACCTACTAATCTTAGACGCCACGCCCCTGCAGTAGAGGTTATTCCTTTCCAGAATGGTTGTCCTAAAATTGATTGAGAAGTTACATCGTGATGTTATGTAGTCACGGCTTCCAGCAGCCAACAATCTCAAATTCTACAAGTATCTTCGTTTAATCAATGCCCGATTCTTGCTACTGTCCTATAGCCTAGGGACACCTACTAACCTTAGCCGCCACGCCCCTGGAGTAGAGGTCAAGCGATAGAAGGTATAAGATTATCTCCAATGCTAGCGTAGGTGTAGGGCACAGGGCACCGCTAATAATAATGCAGGCAGATCGTTGCAATCTACGTATAAGGTTCAAGGTTGTCGTTTTATTTAGGGATTCCCACCACAACTGTTAGGCCTAAAATGATATGGGTACGGGCACATGAAGTTAAAGATGATTGCTTCCTACTTCTAAGTCTCAAAGATCCCAAAGACGAATGGGAGAATGCTGACTTAGGGTAGACCTACACCCATGCGCTGGGAAACCACCGTAGTGCGCTGAATGACTGTGTAGTTTAGGGAAAGAATAAAATTATTCCTCCATACAATTAGTTCTGCATATAAGTTCTGCATAACCTGGAAATATTGCGCGTGCTCTTCTGCTATCGATGAAGTTGGAAAACAAGCGGAGAATACCCACTTTAACTAAGACAATCGGAATAGCTATGCTCTCTAGGTTTAGATTTAGATTAGAGGACGTATACTTGTTAAATGAGACAAGTACAGTAAAAGGAGTACAGTACCCGGAGGTCATGTTGACCCATTGTACAAACATCCTTAAGTTGAGAGGATAATAGAGGGGATAGAAAAAAGAAGAGGAAGTAGGAAAGGGAGAATAAAGAAACGAGAGGATTTTACGAACAATCAAACACATAAGAGAGAGAGAACGCGACTACACTGATGAAGCCCTAGCACTTCTCAACCAGCTGAATCTATGAAGAGCATTGACCTCGGCTATCGACACAGAATTCAAAACCTCAAAGAAGCTCCTGCCAAGGGTCTTCAATCTTAACCTACTAAGGGCTGGACAGTTACAGAAGAGGTGTGAGATAGTTTGGCTGGAATCTGTTGCAGATCCTTGTCAGCGACCTAATCTCGCGACAACCCGATCGATTCCCCGAACGCCTCTGCTCTTCCCCCAGACCAATCCATTGTTGAAACCGTAGAAATGGCAGATAGCGAGATCAGGACCAAATATTAGGTTAAGTTAGGTTAGAGCACGTGCACCTGTCGGTGAAGACAAGCACAATGCCCGGAGGTCGAAATTGACCCATTGTCCTTAGGGGAGGAAGGAAATAGAGGATATAGGAATGTAGGTAAGGGGAGGGAGAATGGGAAACGGAGGAAACTATTAAATCGCTCGCAGAAAGTGCTCTCTGAAATACCATTAGCAACGTAAATCATATGATATCTCGTGGAACCCATATGAGAGTTATGTTTGAAAAAATTTGAAATTCGGTATACTAAATAAACAAGCAACTAATTGTTTACGCTAGCCTAACCCTACTTTTTAACCTAATCTAACCTAACCTAAGTGTTTACTATATCCAAGAACAATTTTTTGACATCACGTCCGACTACAGTAGGACCAGTAATCTGATTAGAGAATCTATAGCTAAAGAGTGATGAGAGATTGTTGTCTCTAGATATAAAATATTATTAACCCTTCATTATATTCTCTATCTTTCATTGCAGACCGACACGATTAAAGTTTTATGGTCCTTCGGCGACACCGATCCTATACATGGCAATCTCAAAGGTCACGGCAAAAATCGTGGCTCTAAGCCACTACATTTACTTGGACCGATGTTTCGTAAACCCCATGGGCTCAATCGAAATCGCCAAGACATACAAAAATGGGATGTCACCGTACAAAATGTAATTGAAATGCAAAGTTAATCTTTTACAAAACCTGTCATATAAATATTACTTCCACTCTCATGTTATACAGGTTACCATTGATGCCTCTATGGACACATTGTATTGGTGTAAGATAATAAAGGCGCCTGCCCTTACCGAGAAACATCATATAATTGGTTATGAAGCATTGTTGACACGCGACAGGTGAGTACTTTAGTACAAATGCGATATTAAAACCTGTCATTGAAGTACATGCTGTTGTTCTACAACAAAAACTTGTCATTTTTACATATCGTTCGTCTCAGGGGGAAAGGCCCTAACTCGTTTTTTTTTTTTTTTTTTAATTAATTGTGAGGAGGTGTATGTATTTGTGTTAGATGTATAGGAATCACAAAAAAATCAATTTCAAAAAAAGTGTGAGTTAGGGCCTTTCTACATGAGACCAACGATATGTAAAATACTGTTATTTTTTTTATTAATTTTCCTGCTTCACATTTCTTTGTTTTTTTCGAATTACTTGTCATATTTTGTGACATATTTTTTCATTCCTGTGCTGTTAAGAAGAGTCTGTCATCAGTCCTGGGTATGGTACCAAACAAAAACAGCAAAATATTTATAAAATTATGTACAAAATGCCATAATGTTATGTGTCTTTTACAAACAATGAAAAAATATGATGGATGTACAGCAGTGGTTCCCAAAGCCTCAATCTTACATGTCACTAGTCAACCGGAGCAAATGCTAACATTGGCAATTGTTCTTTGCTTTCAATGTTATCCGAACTTTTTATACTCGATAAAGAATTTCTATACACATTATCGACGTCTAAACTATGGTCGTAGTGGTAGCTCTGATATCACAAAGCTCACTTGAATACGTCCCTGTACTAACCAAGTTCCGCCAAATCAGTGAAGGAAGAAGTTGATCAGCGCAAGGGCTGCACAAAGAAATTTATGCAAAACAAAAAAAATTTCGGAACCTCTTTGTAAGAGCAATAACCCATAGAACACTTCAGTTCAGTTATAAATGCAGGGGTATGTCCATCACTAATAAGAATGTCAACTGCAAAGAAAAATATGTTTTCGGGATAATAAATGCTCCAGTAAAACCCACAACAACAAAAAATATTGTTACGTTTTCACCCTTTAAAAAAAACGTTAAATAATATGAGTTCGTAGATTGCAAATAAAATAAAAATAAATTTATGTTTAGTTTTAATTAAAATTTTTTACTATTCCCACAATTCTGTGTACCTCTGGTCACAACTTTATGTAAACAACAACAATTTGCTTTAATTGTTATTATTCTTTACACTTCTTCCGCGTACACAATAACAATTGTTCATTGGATCTTTATGGCAAAGAGCTTCAATCCACAATTATTCTCTTCACAAGCAACGTGTCTTCACACATGATTGACTGAATTCCTTCTGAAGTGCCGTTGCTTGCTCTGTCTCGCATTTTATATCGCAGAGTATGCAGTCTGATAAATAATGAATGTAAACAAGTTGTTTACCTTATTGTTGTTTGTGTATTTTGTTTACGTTTGTCCTGGCAGAGTTGTTGTTGCTTGTTTACTTGTTTATCCCTTTTTTATTCTGCACTGTTGTTGTTGCCTGTTTACTTGTTCATCCCCTTTGTTATACTGATGTTGTTGCTATATTTTTGTTTATTCGTTGATCATGTAAACAAGTTCATTGTTTTGTTTATCATTTTAATAACACCATTTCCATTTTCGTAATAATAATTAATTTTTAATTATAGAATAACAATTTTGTAGTCAATAGACAAATATTCCAAATTTCGCTTTCTATCTTAAGAGTACCTTTCAAGGCCTTGGCTTCGAATAAAGTACCCATGTTCAGCGAAAGTCGACGTAGTCATTTAGTAGGTAGTGTGTTGATTCAAGCCACAGCTCAGACATCTTGAAGAAAATAAAATATGACCACAATATTTTTTCCGGGTGCTGCCCCTTAGCCGTATTCCTGCAAGAACTCCATGTTCAGTGAAAGTCGACGTAGTCGATAGGTAGGTAGTGTATTGATTCCAGTACCCGTTCAGATACCATGAAGAAAACAAAATATGACTACAATATTTTTTCCGGGGGCTTCCCCTCAGCCGTATTCCTGCAAGAACGCCTTATTGAGTGAATGTCGACGTAGTCGTTAGATAGGTAGTGTATTGCTTCAAGTCCTTGCTCAGACATCTTGAAGAAAACAAAATATGACCACAATATTTCTTAAGGGCACTTCCTCTCAGCCGTATTCTGGCAAGAACTCCTTGTTCAGTGAAAGTCGACGTAGTCGTTAGATAGGTAGTGTATTGGTTCAAGTCCCTGCTCAGATATCTTGAAGAAAACAAAATATGAAAACAATATTTCTTAAGGGGACTTCCCCTCAGCCGTATTCTGGCAAGAACTCCTTGTCCAGTGAAAGTAGACGTAGTCCATAGCTATAGGTAGAGTATTGGTTCAAGTCCCCGCTTAAATATTTCTTCCGAGGACTTCCTCTTGCCCGTCTTCTGGCAAGAACTCAAGAAAAGTTCCTCAAATCTGTTGTTCGGAATCAATTTTAAAATGTTAGTTCCACTATTCATGTGGGTGGTGTAAGAAGCTAGACTGAAGGAAAGCGTTACTAAATGGCTGTAATGACCAAGAAAGTAAGTAACTTTGCCAGCTTACTTATAACAGAGACGATACTCCTATCGTTGAATCTTGAGTATTTTCCTCTACCATGCCATGACAGAGTCACAGAATCTGCTCAACAATTTCCGGCCCCACAAGCAGAAAGAGGAGATGCCTGTGTTTCGTAGACTGGTTATTGTTCTTAGTGTCCAATATTATTGTTAAAAAATCTATGAAGATCCTAATAGATTACTTATCCAGATTTATTATCCATTCGGTGCTAGAACGTTCAAACATGGTGCGTAAAAAACTTGAGGTTCTGCTATCTCCCCTTTTCTGCTAATGAAGTACCGAAGTCATCGTAGTTTAATAGGTAGTGTGTTGGTTTATTAGACATAGAGCTCGGATTCGTATTCCAGGTCAGGCATCAAAACAAAATATGACAGTAAATTATTTCCTCGGCGATTTCGTCTCAGAAGAATTCTGGCAAAAACTCTGCGAATAAATAAACCTGCCATGAAAAAGTTTCTCAAAAATCTATCGTTCGAAGTCGACGTTAACCAGTAGGTCCCGCCACTCACGTATAAAATTAAAGCACACAATACGAGTGGTGTGAAAAGCTAGGCCGTAATCCTGACTGACGGGTTGTAATAGCCAGTTATGTATGTATGTGAAGTACCACTTTTTGTATGATTACTTGATCGAAATAGGTGTCGTCGCCATATGCTATAAACTTTACATTGAGCATGGAATAAAGCAGTGACCCATCACTTAGCACCTATCTAAGACTTTTGTAAGGACCTTTTTGTATACTAAAAACAACCTCAACCCGACATAATGTGCGGAAGGATTAGGATTAGAGGGCTAGTTTTGAAATCTCAAAACCTACCAATATTCCTCATTGCACTTGGAATATATTTTCTTCCTCAACCTGACATAATGCCCAGAAAGATTAGGATTGAAATCCTAAACATACATACATAATTGGTCATTACAAGCCCTCAGACAGGATTACGACCTAGCTTCTCACACCATTTATGTTGTGTGCATTAGTATTATACATGAATGGGGGGGGACCTATAAACTCCGAACAACAGATTTTTAAGATGCTTTTCATGACAATTTTATTTATTCTCAGAGTTTTTACCAGAAATCTGCTGAGAGGAAGTCGCCGAAGAAATATTTTCATATTTTCTTTTTGATATCTGGCTTAGGGTTTGAACTCGGGCCTTACGTCTAGAAAGCCAACATATTACCTACTAGACTACGACGAATCACCCTCCTTCATTTTGTTTACCATCTGGCAAATTATCAAAAAAAAAAAAACTGTCACTGTCATTGTCACTGTCATTGTCACTGTTGATATTTACAAGTGACACACTCAGCAGGTGTTTCAGCTTCAAAGTGACTGGATTTTACTTCAAAGCAATTACATGGAGTACAGTATGATCTAATATTTGCATGTCTATGTACCGTAGGAATGCCTGTGGATGACACTTTATGACAAACAAAATTTTTTTTATTAAAATTTTGTGAAAATATTAAAAATAATCTGGTTTTTCCTTCATTTGAATCTATTTTTGTAAGCAGCGACGAAACGCAACCTTTGGTACATCATATGACGCTGTTTGAATGTTCAACGAAATCATATCCTGGCTCAGATCCGGCCTCCTGGGATGTTTGGGTAAAGAGTAGTGGTGCCGTTTGTAATAGTAATTTATTAACGCCACGAGACTGGGATGCATGTATTACACCAGTGGCGGTATGGTCAATTGGCTCTTCAGGTTGGTTTAACAAAATAAATTGAAAAAAAAAAAAATTTTTAGTTTTCATAACTCAAATTTTGTTTTTGTTTTTCTTTAAATTTTTCAGGACAATTTTTACCTCCTCACGTCGGTATACCAGTAGGTGGTAAGGCAGGCGCCAAGTATTACATGCTAGAGATACACTACGATAATCCCCATGCTTTGCACTGTAAGTTGGCAATTTTTTTTCTGTTTGTTTTTGTTTTCAATTCAACTTTTTATATTTTTTATCCGCTGGTTGACAACACTTTTTTTTCGTTGGAAGGCATACTGTCCTCTCCATGGTAGCAGTGTTGGTAATAATACCGTTTTTTTTTGTTTTGTTTTGTGTTTATAATGACGAGGGTAAAATAAGTTTGTCATGGCATTTGAAATTCTGATTAATATTTATTGGGTTGTATGTACTCCAGCTAAACTGAAGTCTTATCAAATTATTACAGGATTTAATGAAAAAATTTTGTTTTTCCTGTCACAAAAAAAAACTTGAATAATTTGGGTAGGGTTTTTGTCTTTTTGATTTTTGTTTTAAAGAAATATAAAAGATTTCTTAGAGCGATTTAAACACAGCTTTACACTAATTTTACAAGCAATTGACATTCAATTAGGAATACCGTTAGTGGCTAATTAAACTTGTCATAATTGAAAATCTAATTAAGATTACAATACATCCGGGAGATCAAAAGGAAAAGCGATAAATGAATTTAAAAAAAAAATTAGGGCAACTCTCCTAATAAGCGAACTATTGATATCGATAACTATGGTTTAACAACAGTGTTGATATACCCTTATGTGGATGGTGTGAGAAGCTAGACTAGAGGAAAGCCTGACTAAATGGTGACTACCAGCTAACTTACACCAAAGATGAAATTCCTATTGCAGAATCTCAAGGATTTCCCTCTGCCATGCCATGACAGTTACAGAATTTGGTCGACAGTTTCCGTCTCGACAAGTAGAAAGAGGAGATGCATGTGTTCTACATACTGGTAGTTGTTCCCAGTGCCCAATACCTTTAGTAAAAATCTATCAAGATCCTAATAGACTTCCTTACTCTGCTAATAAGCGAACTATTGATATCGATAACTATGGTTTAACAACAGGGTTCATATACCTTATATGGGTGATGTGAAAAGCTAGACTAAAGGAAAGCCTAACTAAATGGCTGTAATGACCTAGTAAGTTAGTAATCTTACCAGCTAAGTTATACCAGCGATGAAATTCCCAGTGCCCAATACCTTTAGTATAATCTATCAAGATCCTAATAGACTACCTAACTCTCCTAATAAGCGAACTATTGATATCGATAACTACGGTTTAACAACAGCGTATATCAAAATGATCGATTTTAAAATTCCTTAAGAACTTTCAGAATAGGACATTTGATTTTAGAACTCCAACTATGGAAGTCTAGCATGGCAAAAGTCCATTCTCGCTTTTGAATACCAAGAATTTGTCGTTATGATTTAAAATCATTAAAAGGTAACTCGGAGCTGTTGACAATGGAATTTTTTCGGAATCAATTGGAATAGCCCAGTCTATAAGACTGCCAGACACACTGCAGTGTCTTTCAGGCGAAAGTGATAGCAATACAGGCTGCGGTGAATATTATTGGGGACGGAAGGGTCTCCAAGCGGAACGTAACCATACTTTCTGATAGCCAAGGCTCTAAATTCTAACGTGATGACCTCCAAGAGGGTGTACGGGTATCGCAGATATATCGATGAGATAGCAGAACGATATGATATCCATATCGTATGGGTACCATAGCACAGTGGTATTCCGGGTAATTGCCAGGCGGGGCGCGACCATTGAAGTCCTCGATGAGTTCTCAAACCTGGGCATCCTTACGAGGACCTCCAAGCTCATAATTGATAATGCGATCGCCGATTCCGTCAACAACTGGTGGACGGCCTCGTACACGGGTAGAACGGCTCGCAAAATCTCGCCCCTCGGGCGTACAAAGAGTCTACTTAAACTCCAAAGAGCCACGCTCAATGTAGTTGTCGGTGTCATTACGGGGCATTGCATTATGGGTACGCATGCGAAGAGCATTGGTCTTGGGCACCTTGCTAACGACTTCTGCAGAAGGAAGAAGAGGAGACTGTCCCTCACCTGCTTGGTACATGCCCGGCTCTTTGCTAAAGGAGAAGAAGTACTTGGGTATTTACTACATAGATGATCTGGAGGAGCTGTCAAGGATTGACATT
This sequence comes from Sarcophaga peregrina, assembly GCA_014635995.1. Classification (NCBI taxonomy): domain Eukaryota; kingdom Metazoa; phylum Arthropoda; class Insecta; order Diptera; family Sarcophagidae; genus Sarcophaga; species Sarcophaga peregrina. The sequence goes on along the minus strand of CM025793.1, from coordinate 80,441,722 downwards.
GGCAGCTTGAAACGCTTCATCAGGAGCTCCGAGTAATTTCGAGAATAGGGTATAGAATGCCACGTATTCACTGCTGTGATTGCATGATCTTCCTAATTCTAATTCCATTCTTATAAGCCACTCTTTTATTGCAAGAAATGCCGATGGAATTGGCATTCCATCAAATGACTTCTACTGGGGTTATGGGCCTGAGAAGGAGGTCGAAACTATATTTCACTGCATGTGCGTGAGTGTCTCCCTTTTGCCGTGAAGAACCGGAGAGCCTCAACCTCTCATCCTTGAATGAACTGTCCAGTATAAGAGAACATCTGCTGCTGCGACTGCTAGAAAAGAAAGATTTATGCTGGAATTAGTTGCTTTCGTTTAAAGCGTGTTTAGTTCCCGAGTTTAGACATCAATTGTAAATATCGAAAAACCTAAATACTGGCCTAAAGGGGCGCCGGCTGTATTTAGTTGTTTAGGGTTTTTACAAAGTGGACAAATTTTAATAGCCCTTAGCAAATGAAACAACAAGAGAATGACGAGAACTCCAACGGGACACTGTGCTATTCAATTTTGCTGACCAAGCACGGTCTGCAACACAAGGATTACTGCAGAAGCTGCTAGGACGGGGAGGAAACGGAATCGTTTTAACACGTTTTATGCAAGTGCCCAGAAATTCAAAACAAGTGACAGCAGTTTTTGGATGACAGAACGTTTGAATATCTGGACATGGTGGCGAACAAGCCACTAAGGGAACTGGCCGCTGTCATCACGGAGCTGGGGGTGATTCAAACCCACGACTATCGGATAAGGCCACATGAGTCACCGAGTCAACTTGCTATTGCACGGCAAACTACCCGCTTAAATTCAAAACAAATGACATCGGTTTTTGGGTGACAGAACATTTAAAGATTTGGACATGGTGGCGAACAAGTCACAAAGGGAACTGGCCGCTATCATCCGGAGCTTGAAGTGATTCAAACCCGCGACTAAAGGATCAGGCCATTTGAGTTACCGAGTGAACTTCCCTATGCACGGCAAACTACCCGCTTAAATTCAAAACAAATGAAATCGGTTTTTGGGTAACAGAACGTTCGAAGATCTGGACATGGTGGCGAACAAGCCGCTAAGGCAACAAGCCGCTATCATCCGGAGCTGGGAGAGATTCAAACCCACGACTATCGAATCAGGCCATATGAGTCACCGAGTGAACTTGCCAGTGCACGACAAACTACCCGCTTAAATTCAAAACAAATGACATCGGTTTTTGGGTGACAGAACGTTTGAAAATGTGGACATGGTGGCTAACAAGCCACTAAGGGTACTGGCCGGTTTCATCCGTGGATGGGAGTGGTTAAAATCCACCACTGACGAATTAGGGCATATGAGTCACCGAGTGAACTTGCCCGTGCACGACAATCTTAATAAGGAAGCGAAATCTTTTAAAAAAAATTTAATTTTCGGGAAACACCAGATTGAAGAGCCTTATGAATACCCACTTATAACGTTCTAATGAATACATACAGGATTTCGACCTTCTTCTCACACTTATGTTGTGTGCTTTAATTCTATACATGAGTGGGGGGACATACAGTCCTAATATCTTTTCCTTATTTATGTTGGAGATGTTTCTCTCTGTTTTTACTATGAAGGGTGTTTCAAGTGTGTTATACACCTTCGTGTGTTAAAACGATTTTAAATGAACTTAACAACCAGATGGAGGGAACTCTTGTTGTTTATTTTAAATTTTTTTTCTTTTATTTTTCATATTTTTAACATGCCCTACCATTTTTCTTCTTCCTTAGCCTCTGACCACTCAGGTTTTCGCATACATTACAGCAAACATTTACGAAAACACGATGGTGGTGTCATGATATCAGGCGTATCCGTATCCGATACACAATTAATACCACCTGGACAGAAGCTTTATCGTAATGTTGGCATTTGTGGACCCTCCTGTTCCAATGAGGTAAATTATTTTAAAATGTAAATTTAAAAGAGTAATATTGTTTCATGCGTTTTGTTTTTGTGTTTTGAACAGATGTTTCCTAAAGATGGCATAAAAATAATTTCCGGTACATTACATTCCCATCGGGCTGGTCGGAAAATGACCCTAAGACATGTACGGAATGGCAAAGAATTACCACGTATTATAGAAGATGACAATTATGATTATAATTATCAACAGGTGCGGCAATTGGAAAATGAAACTGTGGTATTGCCAGGTGATTATATTATAACCGATTGTGCCTATGAGGTAAGGGGAAAGAAAAAATTTTAAAATTGAAGAAAAAAATTTTTAAAAATTTTAAAATTTATTTTTAGACTTCTACACGGAAACGTCCTACTTTTGGCGGCTATTCTACGAAACAGGAAATGTGTTTATCGTTTATAACCTATTATCCGCGTATCGATTTGGCTGGCTGCTATAGCATGACACCCGTACGAGAATTTTTCGAAACTTTCGGGGTTTATCAGTTCTATTCGTTGAATATGACCGATGTAGAGAATTTATTTCTATATAACGGTAATGTTTTGGATTATATACCCAATACAATATATGCCAAGACCAAACCCAATAAAGCAAATATGACCGAAGAGGATATACTCTATGAGGAATCATTGTTAAGTGAGTATTGAAAAAATTTTCCATGAAATTTTTTTTTAATTTCAAGATTCCCTTTTTTTTCAGATAAACTTATCATATCCGATCCTGTGGAGTTCCATGATCGTACATTTCTCTCGCATCTCAATCAGTTGCCTTGGTCAGAGCCTTTATTCACCAAACGTGTGGAACAAAGCATGATTAATGGCAAGCATATGACCTTCTGTCGGGTTTCCAGTGATACAATATCCATTGTATGTTGTCTAGTTACTTAAAAATAATTACAAAAATTTTAATTAATTTATTTAAATTCGTATTTTTCCTTCCAGCCTTCGGAAATCATACGTTACCCCAATTTTACTACGTTTGTGAAGCCCCCAAGCATTTGTCCCTATCATATGCTTATGGACAGTGCTCCACTTAGTTCTTCTGCCTCAAGTATTATAAGTTGTCACAGCATATTTTCTCTCTACACTTACTATTTAATTTTAATTTTATTTAATTTATTTTAATTTTAATTTTATTTTAAGGCCACACACAGCTCAATTAATTTTGTTTTTACAAAAATCCTTTGTATATAGCAACACCTCAACTCTCGAAAGTATTATGAAAATTTTAGTTTTAAATTTTAAAGAAAATGAAGAAAAATATGCAGGAGTTTCTATAAAGGGAAACTATTTCTAGGAGTCCATAAAATATGCAGAGGCGTAGTGTTTAGGTAGAAGTGACAGCCCCCCTGAAGGAATCATCACTATAAACCTTCTCCCCTAATTATAAATCCATTATAAAGCCGCTGAATACCCTCCTATGTATACCCCATAGTTTAATGGCTTCATTTGCATGGCAGAAGTCAAAGTGATTCTAGTAAGTAGCGTAGTGGGCCATCATTCAAACCCCACGTCAGACGTCACCAACAGAATGCAATACGAAAAAAATATTTCTTCGGCGGTCTACTCTCAACTTAGAAGTCGCCGTGGTCTAGTAGGTAAAGTGTTAGCTTCTTAGAGGAAAGGCCCGTGTTCGAAATCCAGATCAGCCATGAAAACGAAAATATTTCTTCGGCGACTTCCTCTCAGCAGATTTCTGGCAAAAACCCTAAGAGTAAAAAATTGCCATGAAAAGCTTCTCAAAAAAAATCTCACGTTCGAAGACGACTTTAAACTGTAGGTACCGCCACTTATTAATAAAATTAGCGCACACAACACTAGTGGTGTGAGAAGCTAGGACGTTATGAAATGGGTCAATTTGACCGCCGGGTACTTTACTTGTCACAGTTGACAGGTACACGTCCTCTAACCTAACCTAACCTTACTCTTAGCATCCTCCGCTTCCCATTTTTCCTTTCCTACTTCCTCTCCTTTTTTCCTATCCCATTTATTATCCCTCCATTTTAAGAACGTTCCGTACAATGGATCAATTCGACCGCCGGCAACTGTACTTGTCTCAGTTCACAAGTACACGTCGTCTAACCTAACCTAAACAACTTCCTCCCAGCAGATTTCTGGACAAAAACTCTGAGAGTAAATAAAAATTGCCAAGAAAAGTTTCTCAAAAAAAACCTGTCGCCCGCAGTCGACTTTAAACTGTAGGTCCCGCCACTTAAATGTATAAAATTAACACACACGCTGTAAGTAATGTGGAAAAGTAGACTCTGATCCTAGCTGAAGAGCTATAATGACCAATTATGTACGTATGTATGTACTCCCGATAGTTCAGTGACTTCATTTGCTTTAGCAGGAGTTCAAGGGCTTCTTTCCTCTACTACATAACGCTAAGCCATGTACCCAGTAGATTAGCTTGTGCCTAGGACCGATTTGCTACGCTATTTCGCCTGCCTTTATAAAATTTCAATTTCTTCCACAATGAATAACTTCTCTCAAAAATATATCGCTCGGACTCGTCTTTAAACTGTAGGTTACGTCACTCATGTATAAAATTGAGGCACGCAACATAAGTGATGTGAGAAGCTAGGTCGTAATCCTAAAGGGAACTCAAACAAAAAAGTTTTCCTATATAAGAAACTCAGCATATTTTTCCTAGGGCTTTTAAAATTCATTGTTTTCTAAAGAAAAATAGGGCAGGAAATATTTCGATTAATTTAAGAAAGTTCTCGGGAATTTAAAAAGAAAAAAAGAAATTCATTTTTAACATGTAACGAGTATAGCAGGTCAATTTTAAATTTGTTTTCGAAATGTGCTGTAAATAGATTTAAGAATAATTTAATTTTATAACTTGTACTTGCAGTCTTTTAAGAAAGGGGTGGGCCTATCCGTTAATGTTTGAAAATCGAAATCGAATGGAATTGAAAATGTTTATTTAAATTAAAGTAGAGGATTGTTTATTTACAACTTAGGAAAAATGTTTGGCTTTTACTATTCGATATCGATATACAAACTTTTAGGGTATGTACCCCTCCCCCATTTAATTTATTTTAAGTCAAAAGCAATTCATCAATCCAACCATATAAAAGAAAAACATTAGGTATTGATTAATTGAGTCATAAATGTTAAGGTCCTTGAAAAGTCATTTCATTATAATTAAAAAACGATATTTAAATTCAATTTCTATTATAAAAACAAAAAAACATAAAAAAACATCATAGAGGATATTTGCGAGAAAATAAAAATTAATTCTAAGTCCCAATTTCTTCAATTAAATCAAGTCCACTTGAACAGAAGTAAGGATTCATTCGTATAGTTCTACCACATACCACAATAAAGTAGGTCGTATTTCCTATAAAGCTATGCTCTTATCCTCTCATATCCTCAATGCATTTATTGTACTTATTGTAACGCGATGTTAAGTTTAGTTACGTTTTTTTTTCAATCCAAAGATTTAGTTTTTAAGCATAAACTGTATATTTAAGCATTTTGTAATAAAATTAAAAAGAAAATAAATAAACCGGAAATTAAAAAAAACAATTCAATTCTAGTTCTCAATTCATTTATGCAAAGCACCCAAGAATGATAAACTAAAGATTACGCCATCACGCACACAAATGTCACGCGAATTGTTTTCCTATTGGCTAATGATAACGTAAGTTATATTGCAGCGCTGCCAACTACTTTCGCGTAGTGCATACACTTTTCAAAAGAAATGTTAATTTTCACATCTGAAAAAGACTTGGAAACCTTTAAAATAGCCCCCAACAACCTCATCTAACGGGAAATCATGCGCAAGGCGTAATCTTTAGTTTATCATAATGCGATTCTTTACTGGGCTATCGAATGCTACCTATTAATGTTGTATGCTTTTCTCCCGGATTTGACGTAATGTAAATATCTAGATAAAAATAAACAGATCAGATATTAAGCCGTACTGATAAAGTAAAATCAATGCCTTAGAAACTGACTACAGTTATTTGCACAACACGCTTGTTAGGACCTTAATGCCAAGTTTTAGAGAACAATACGTCTCAACTAGCGTATCAACTCTATACATGTACTAGATGTACGACGCTGTTATCCAACCAATTCCATTCAACTAGGTTGCAGTTTGATGGTTGGCTTTATGGAAGACGAATTATCAAACTCAGTTTGGCCTGTCCTTAAAACTTAATCGTCCAAGGAAGAGTTTACTACCTTAAATTGGCGAAACAAATGGCTATTAACGCAACAATGGGACTGAGTGCTACAAAAGCAAGTATGCGAATTAAATGTCTACAGCTAGGATTTTGTTGACTAGAATCTATCTGTTGACTCCACGATACCTTAAGCTGTATTCAATTATGGTTTTACATCAAGGATACCGGACAGACACTTTTATTAGAATTACACAACTTATACTTCCAGTACAATTATCAGCCAAGTGTTCTCTGACAGATTGAGATTTTGCCTATAATATCGTTACAACAATTCCTAGGTTAGATTAGTTTAGGTTAGATTAAGTTAGGTTAGATGACGTGTACTTGTCAACTGTGACAACTGTGACCCGGAGGTCGAATTGACCCATTGTACAACGTCCTAGCTTCTCACAGCACCCGTGTTGTGTGCGTTAATTTTATATGTAAGTGGCGGAACCTACAGTTTAAGGTCGACTCCAAACGACAGATTTTTTGAGAAGCTTTTCATGGCAATTTTTACTCTCAGAGCTTTTGCCAGAAATCTGCTGAGAGGAAGACGCCGTAGAAATATTTTCATATTTTCGTTTTGATGTCTGACCTGGGATTTGAAATCGGGCCTTTCGTCTAATAAGCCTACACACTAGCTAGTAGACTACGGCGACTTAGAACTTACGTCTGTAAAGATTTCTGTGCGTAATGCTGAATTTAAACGTTAACACGTTAACGCTACGTTACGTCTTTGTCTAGTAGAGTGCGGCTAATTACTAATAATTCGTCTAATAAGCCAACACACTACTTACTAGACTACGGCGATTTAGAACTTACGTCTGTTTAAGACCGCAAAAATTGGTCATGTGTAAAGATTGCTGTTCGTAATGCTGAATTTAAGCGTTAACAATTTAACGTTACATTACGTCTTTGCCTAGTAGAGTGCGGCTAATTACGTATTAACTTAGTATGTAATTAGAGCGTACGATAATGAGAGATAAATACGAATGGAGATTTAGCATCTTTTTTAAGATTTTTTTTTATTTAAATACGTATGGAATTTTGTAATATTTTCTCTCTGATTTTACGTAAGTAAAGTCGAGTTGCAGAGTGTAAACTGGGAAGAAATGGCAAACCCTTCACTAAATGAATGAGACTCTATATGAAATATAATTAACAGGTTTGTCAGATCGATGGTTTTCAAGTCATTTAATGGATAACACGATACTATAGAACTCACTACATACATAATTAATCACTACAATGTGCAGCCCTTGCGCTAACCAACTTCTTCCTTTTCCCTGATTTTAATGGAACTTGGTTGGTACAGGGACTGCTTTCTCCCGTGACATCACAAGGGGCCGCTATGCGTGCTCAAATCAGTTTTATGATATCAGAGCTACCACTCCGGCTTAACCTAATCTAATCACTACAATCCTTTAGCCAGGATTACGACCTAGCTTCTCACGTCACTTATGTTGTGTGCCTTAATTTTTTACCTGAGGGGCAGGATTTACAGTTTAAAATTAACTTCGAACGACAGATCTTTTGAGAAGCTCTTCATGGCAATTTTATGTGCTCTCAGAGTTTTTGATTAGATTTCTAATGAGAGGAAGACTCTAAAGAAATATTTTTAGATTTTCGTTTTGATGTCTGGCCTGGGGAATTAGGTATCAGAATAGATTCCATTACTTTGTTAAGCCAACACACTACCTACTAGACCACGGCGACTTCATCTATAACAATTCTTGAACATCCAGAATTTAAAAGGGGATTTAAATAGATTCCACAACTTTATAAAACTATAGAAATAACTGAGCAATCCAAAAAGAAAAGGTATTTAATGGGAACTTGGCCACTATCAATATTAAAATGTACCAATATTACAATGTACCAACAAAACATAATTTACAATATATGCTTACTGTTGTGTACAAATTCAAAATTTAACTGTAAATATAAAATTAAATTTTTAAAATTTTAACGTTTAAGTATATGCTTTTGGCATATAACATCTCTGTTTAATTAAAGGGAAGTATAATCAACACTCACTCCGCACAGGCGGGTAATAAGTAAATATTAAATTGTTAAAAAAGATGGCAATTCTGTTGATAATATTAATAAAAATAATTTAAATTTAATTTAATTTTAATTTAAACAATAATTATTAAATTAAATATTTCAAATAATCTTTTTATATTCAAATGTGTACGTACAAAAAAATTACGTACTTTTTCTTTACAACCGTGTGTGTGCAATGACGTGGGCTTGTCAGAAACATAAGAAGAATATTTAAAGAAAAACAGAAGAAAAAGAAAAATCTGCCGATTGTCAGTGGAAAAATTTTTTTAATTGAGCTTGAAATTTTTTTTAATAAAATTTCTAGTTTTTTTTATTAGCTGTAATTGATTGCTAATTTATTAACGAAAAAAAAACATGTGTTAATAATATTAATAAAATATTAATTAGAAAGAAATTCTAAAACACACTTTAAGTGATTGGTTGGTTGTGTTTTTTCTATTCCATCTTTCTCTGGCAGCATGCTGGTTATTCTAACTTATTAAACTTTATAAGAGAAAAGCAAATAAGAAAACATTGATAAAGACAAGACTGTCGAGAATATTAGAAAAACACAACCAAAAGTAGGCAAAGGCCGCCTTATTAGAGTGTTGTATGTGCTTTAAAAAATTTGTTTTTTTTTGTTCTAGTAGACAACCTTCTAGCAGAACCATAAGCAGGCAGTGGCAGCACCAACGAAACCCGTAATAAAACAACAACAATAACAAAAAAAAAAAAATAAAGAAAAAAACTAACAAGAACATGAATTACACAAAAAATGAAATAATTAAAGTACGAAAGTCATAAAAAAATAAACGACGATTACATGAAGAAGAGAGTGGTGTGAGAGAGAAAGAGGAGAAAGTAAAAAAGAAGAAGCAGCGTTAAGAAAAAGTGACGTGTGATTTTTCTTTTTTTATTTTAATTTCTTTTTTTATTATTATTTCAATAATTTTGTAATAATTTCCTTAAAAACAAAACATAAGTAACAATAACAAAATTACAACAAATTTTCTAAGCAAACGTTTAAAACCCTTTATTGGGGTATAAAAACAACAACAGCAACATTAACTAGTTACTAGCACTTTTGTAATTAGCAAAAACACAGTCGAGAGGCTTAAAAGAAAAACCCTAACAACACAACAACAACAAAATTTAGTCTAAGTGGCAGCAAAGCAACAACAAAAGTTCATTATCATCATAAGCGAATATGATGAATGAAGATACAACAGCGTCAACGTCCTCCAGTGGCGGTGTGAAAAAGTTTTTTCAACGTTTATCACAAGTAAGTGAGGCCTCATAAATAGTCTACATAATATAGTGCATTATAAAAATTAAATGTTTTGTGTTCTTTAGGCAAAGAATTTTCCAATTGGATTGTAACAATATTAAGTTAGGTTAGGTTAATTGCAAAGGGTCCAATAAGACAGCAGTTCAACTATAGTTAATCAACAATAACATTCTCACATGCTCATATAACTTCTTTTACAGTCCCTTTCCGGAAGTTAAAGGCCTCTATCAAACGTTGTTCTTATTGGAATTATTCGGATTTAATATGCGTCAGGAGGAAAGAGCAGAGACGTTCGGGGAACGGATCAGGTTGTTCTGATCTGCTGTGGACAGCAAAAGAACAGATTGGCTGCTGGGCTTGGTTAAGGTCAGCTTAAGGTTGGTTGTCGGTTTTATCACGGGGCACTGCGAGATTAGGTCGCCGACGGGAATCTGGAACAGATCCCAACCGGACTATTGCAGGGTAATGTTGCGATGAGGAGAAGTTAGAGACTGTCGAACATCTCCTCTGCAACTGCCCAGTCCTTGGTAGGTTGAGGACCCTTGGCAGGGCCTTCTTTAAGAGCTTTAAGAGTTCTTTGTCGAGAGCCGACATCAAGGCTGTCCACAGATTCATTAGCAGCTTCGGTTGGTTGAGAAGTGCTAGGGCTTCATAAGTGTAGTCGCGCTCTTATCCTTTTTCGTTTTGTGTCTGTTTCGTTCTGTGTAATTCCTCCGTTTCCCATTCTTCCTCCCCTTACCTACATTCCTATATCCTCTACTTCCTTCCTCCCCTAAGGACAATGAACAATGCGTCAATTTCGACCTCCGGGTACTGTGCTTGTCTTGACCGACAGGTGCACGTCTTCTAACCTTCTTAATAACTCGATGTAACAACATCCAATGCCTCTCAATTTTAGAGTTAACGAATCCACATCGTTTAAGTTAGGTATCGTCTGACGTTACTGAATGCGAAATGCATATGGGCCCAGTCTGGGATAGCGTAAAATCATTCTATTTCCAAAGCCAATGCCAGCTGCGATTTTAAATGATCAGCTCTTAGATTCTTTCAGTTTTATTATAGGAACACGTCCTCTTTTAACAGAAACTATATGAGATTGGTTCACACAGTTTGTATCCTTATAAGGAGAAGTGTAATCGAATCCTTCAAAATGATACAAAACTGTTTAACAAAGTAATGGAAATCTCTTTACTGCAGCCTGTAATAATATGTTCCACAATATCGAAATTCGAAGTAAACAAATTAGGCGACTTAAAGAATCTATTCTGATACCTAATTCCCCAGGCTAGACATCAAAACGAAAATCAAAAAATATTTCTTAGGCGTCGTCCTCTCATTAGATTTCTAACAAAAACTCTGAGAGCAAATAAAATTGCCATGAAGAGGTGCTCAAAAGATCTGTCGTTCGAAGTTGATTTTAAACTGTAAATCCTGCCACTCAGGTAAAAAATTAAGGCACACAACATAAGTGACGTGAGAAGCTAGGTCGTAATCCTGGCTAAAGGATTGTAGTGATTAGATTAGGTTAAGCCGGAGTGGTAGCTCTGATATCATAAAACTGATTTGAACACGCATAGCGGCCCCTTGTGATGTCACGGGAGAAAGCAGTCCCTGTATCAACCAAGTTCCATCAAAATCAGGGAAAAGGAAGAAGTTGGTTAGCGCAAGGGCTGCACATTGTAGTGATTAATTATGTATGTAGTGAGTTCTATAGTATCGTGTTATCCATTAAATGACTTGAAAGCCATCGATCTGACAAAGCTGTTAATTATATATCATATAGAGTCTCATTCATTAATGAAAGGTTTGCCATTTCTACCCACTTTACACTATACAATTCGACTTTACTTACGTAAAATCAGAGAGAAAATAATACGAAATTCCCTAAGTATTTTTAAATAAAAATCTAAAGAAAGATGGTAAATTTCCATTCGTTTTTACCTCTCTTTAACGTACGCTCTGTTTACATATTAAGTTTGCACGTTATTAACCACATTCTACTAGACAAAGACGTTACGTAACGCTATCGTATTAACGCTTAAATTCAGCATTACGCACAGCAATCTTTACACGTGACCAATTTTTGCGGTCTTAAACAAATGTAAGTGCTAAGTTGCCGTAGTCTAGCAGTTAGTGTGTTAGCTTATTAGACGAACGGCCCAATTTCAAATCCCAGGTCAGACATTAAAATGAAAATATGAAAATATTTCTACGGCGACTTCTTCTCAGCAGATTTCTGGCAAAAACTCAAAGTAAAAAATGCCATGAAAAGCTTCTCAAAAGATCTGTCGTTCGGAGATGACTTTAAACTGTAGGTCCTACCACTTATGTGTAAAATTAACACACACAACACGAGTGGTGTGAGAAGCTAGGCCATTTATGTATGTGTGTATTCTTGTAGGGGCACATATATCCCCTCTATCGTCTGTTCCTTAGAGATTACCGATACCTTTCGTGCCAGTTTGTATGCCTTTTTGTTTCCTTCTATACCACACTTGCCGGGAACCCTGTAGAGGCAGGTTTTGTATTGACGTATACGGTGTAGTGAGTCTATGCAAATCTTGACACCTTTTGGTTTCATAAGTTGGGATTAGCAGGGTTTTGATTGATGCATGACTGTCTAGGGATATGATTCAAATTCGAAGGAGGTAGGTTCCTGGTTTAAGAAGTGTGGCTGGCTTATAATCAAAATTTATTGATTGTACAGCATTTTTCGCAATTGGGCCAACCTTACGGCCTATTATGAAGTAATATGCATTTGAATTTCCACCTCCATCAATAAAAACTTTCACTGTGACAGCATTTGAAGATGTCACTACCATTCACAACGCCGTGTACATGCATATATGCAAATTGCATACGACAGCAACAGATTTTTAATACTTCTTCAGCCTTCATCGCTTATTTCTCACTTGGTGGTTGCGTCGAAAAGCAAATTGGTCTTATATAGGGCTAGAAAACGCCTGAAATTGGGTCATACTTTTTCAATAATGGTCCTGGAAGACTTAGAAAGTCTTATAGGAATTTAATCATTTCCTTTTTAAAAATCTTTTTCAAAGAGTTTTATTAATATTTTAATTAATTTTGATGTTTTTTTTTTAGATTTATCAATCTGCCTTGGATCGTTCCACACCGCATGCAAAGCTACGCTGGTCCGGTGCTGCGGCCTTAGTTTTAATCTTCCTGCTCCGCATATTTTTAAATCAGGGCTGGTATATCGTTTGCTATGCCCTCGGTATTTATCATTTAAATTTATTTATTGCATTTCTAACACCTAAAATCGATCCTGAATTTGATCCATATGCCAATGAAGGTAAGTTTTACAACCGCAATTTTCTAATTTCATTCATTCTCAATTAATTTCGAATTTTTATTGTAACGTTAATTAGATTTGATTTTCATAAGTTAGTATGGCAATAAAAGACTCTATAAGTGACGAGATTTCTTTTTATTATACTTTGTTAACGTTTTTTTTTTTTGTTTTTTTATTGATTTTTATTATGATATTCGTATTTAAATATTCACTAATAATGATAGCGTTTCCGTTTTAAGTGTGTGAATGAGAGTGCGGGCAACTCTTTAAGGGTTCTTGTTGTTTTGTAAACGTTTGAGTTACTTTCGTTTGTTATTAAAAGAAATTTTCTGTAGGATATTATTAGTTGGAAAGTATTTTGTAAGTGGCTATTAGGCCAAAAAGTTTTATAGTTTTAATAACAAAATTGTTTTTGCATGTCATTTAAGAAAGAATTTCATATTATTTGCTGTACTTTAGTGTTCTGATTTTATTTCTTATGATTTGAATTTAAATTTCGTAATGTTTTCAACATGTTATGTTCTCCATTATAATAATCTGTCTTTATTTGTATACTTTTAATCAGTTTTTTTACTTTCGAGATTAAAGATCACACTAAGTCTTGATAATTATGTTTAAAAAAACTATTTCTAAGTCGACTTTGGCCACCAAATTAAATTCGAAAACTTTCAATATGACAAATCAGTTTGTGTCTAGTTTTATAGCTTTTGAAATTTAATTCTTTCCATGTAAAAAAATTCTTGTCATCAGTTCCTTTCCTCCTTCTTAAAGTTTTAAAATTCAGTAGAAAATATTTTAAAATATTTAAACGATGCAAATGCACACCGAGAGTTTTTTTTTATAAAACTAGCACTCAGGGGATGACCCCTACTCATGCAGTGCATTGTGCAGGTTTTTTAGGAAAGGTGGAAAGAGAGAAGTGACTATAAAATGGCCAGTGCTATACCTTCACCATTAGACAGTCGTCTACAGCAATCGTCCCCAAGAAGTCCGCAGTCTCACACCACTTATGTTGTGTGTGTTAATTTTATGCAGAAGTGCAGAGTTTGTTCATAGGGTCCTATTTATTACATGGGACCCATTACGTTCATCCTAAAAAGAACTGAAAAGGAACCAAGAATAGGAGAGAAACTAAATAACAACAAAAATATTAGTTTTACGAGGCTGGATGTATGGTTTTATCCTCTACTTTAGTAATTGCATTTTAAATGTAAAATATTGCTCCCGTCAAAGAATTTAAGGCTTTTCAAATGTTTTCTAATTAATGGCGAACAATAGTAGAAGAGATGCTTTATCGTATCCAACAGTTTTTGTCAGATATCTGCAAAAGCAAATTCACATACATAATTGGTCATTACTATCCTTCAGTCGTGATTACGACTTAGTTTCTCACACCGCTCATGCTGCGGGCGTTAATTTTATACGTGAGTGGCGGGACCTACAGTTTAATGCCGACTCCGAACGACAGATTTTGTTGTAAGGGAAATTTTATTTAATCGCAGAGTTTTTGCCAAAAGTCTTCTGAGAGGAAATCGCCGAAGAAATATTGTCATATTTTCGTTTTGATACCTGACTTGCAATACGTACCCGGGCTTTACGTCTAATAAGCCGACATACTGCATACTAGGCTTCGAATTACACTCGAATTATCTTATGTTATTATGTAAGACAAATATATATATATATATATATATATATATATATATATATTTACATTAGACTTAAACGGGAAATCCCCTTTTTCTGTTTTAGCTTTATACAAATATTTTCATATTAACGACGCAAACTGAAGCATAAACAACGCAACTTCGAAGTCACAGAAATTTTAAAAAGACACAACTTCGAATTTGCACTAGATTTAAACGGGAAATCCCCTTTTTCTGTTTTAGCTTTGCACAAACATTTTCGTATTAACGAAGCAAATCGAAGCACTAACAACGCAACTTCGAAACATGTGACGCAAACTGAAAAAAAAACGACGAAACATCGAAATCACAGAAATTTTAAAAAGACGCAAATAGAAGCACTAACGACACAACTTCCAAAGCACAGAAGTTTTAAAAAGACACAACTTCGAATTTGCACTAGATTTAAACGGGAAATCCCCTTTTTCTGTTTTAGCTTTGCACAAACATTTTCGTACGCAACTTCAAAACATGTGACGCAAACTGAAACAAAAACGACGCAACTTCGAAATCACAGAAATTTTAAAAAGACGCAACATCGAAGCAGACGTAGAACGAGGCGACGCAAACCGGGTTATTGTAGTCCTTACGGTACAGAATAATCAAAATTATCGAATAATTTTTAAAATAGAAAATGGTCTTCGAACTGAAGCAACAATAAGAGCAAAAGTTTTTAAAAATTAAAAAGAAAATTTGGATGAAAAAAATTATTTGATTAACACGTTGACTGCCAAAAACGACAACTTGAGTTTTTCACATTAGTAAGTACGAGATAACTCGCAGTTTGGCTACTTAGAAGAGAATGCAATCTACGAGTTATCTCGTAGTCTCGGCAGTCAACGTGTTAATGAATATTTAATGTTATGCCTTTACTGCCATCCTTTTTTTTTTAATAAAGAAAAGCTTTCGCTTAATTTTTTATTACAGATGATGGTCCAAATTTACCTACACGTAGTAATGAAGAATTTCGGCCGTTTATTAGACGTTTACCAGAATTTAAATTCTGGCTTAGCATTACAAAAAGTACATTGATTGCGGTAATATGTACATTCTTTGAATGTTTCAATATACCAGTATTTTGGCCAATACTGGTCATGTACTTCATAACATTATTCTGCATAACAATGAAGAGACAGATTAAGGTAAGTCATACAATTTCATTCCACTTTGTTTTTGGTTATTAACATGTGTTTGTATTTATTTGTATTTCTGTTTAGCATATGATAAAATATAAGTATTTGCCTTTCACCCGGAATAAGCCACGTTATCAACGTGTGCCTGAGCCAACAGCGGCATCAAAGTGACAATTAGCCGCACAGACATTGCCATCAACAACAGCAACAACAACAGCTAGCGACAGAAAAGAGGAAAAACTATTAAATACCACTGATACAACAGCCACAATAGTGGGTTCAGGAGCAGCAGCATCAACAGTAATACCATCAGCCGGCATTAATGCAGCAGCCGTAACTACTAATGTAGCGAAACCACCGCAAATTATAATGATTGATGAATGAATTAATATTTCTATCATTTAAACAAATACAAACAAACAAACAAAAGAAAACAACAATAACAACAACAATCTATTTATCGATCTATTAATTGAATTGATTTCATATTAATTTGTTTAATTTTTTTTTTTTAAATTTGTTTTCTTTTTATTAATTTATTGTACAAACGAAGTAAAACAAAAAAAGTTTGTTGTATTATTTATGTTGCTCTTTTAATTAATTTATAATTTTCTTTTGTAAATTTAAATTCTAATGTCGTTTTGCAATGTCTAGTGCATATAATTTTATCTTTTAGAAAAAAGAATGGTCACCCAAAAACCATTTCAATGGTGTATTACTATAGGAAATAAATAAAATATCCTTTAAAATGTCTTTAAATCTTTAAATAAAATTCTAATTTATAATCACTTTACTTTAACAATAGTAGAGATTCTTATTATCTTAATTAAATCTATTCTGTTCTGTTTAATAAAACTTAGAAAATGTCTCTTATTATTATTGTTTTTATAAATAATTTACCAAAAAAGCAAGCAAACAAAACAAAATAAATTTTTTTTCCTTCAGTTTCCCTTTAAGTTTTATTATAAAATTTATTTGTTTTGTATGTTACTTTAATTATATGCAAATTAAATTTTCTTCTAATTATTTAAAACTAAGCTGTACAATTAATGTTTTCTTTAATTTAATTTAATTTTGTAAAATTTTGTTTTTTTTTTTTCAATTTAAATTTTCTTTGTAATATAAACCATATACCCCCTTCCTTCCTTACCAAACAAACAAACAGAAAGAAAATAATAATAAACGCGTTATGGTCAAATAATAAAAATTATTTTTGAATTTTGTTTTATTTTGCAAATATTTAAAAATCATTTTCTTTTCTTATGTTATCACTTGATTTTGTTTCATTTCACTTATTTTTTACTTTCATTTTGTGTTTTTTTTTATTTATTCATTCATTCAATTATTACGTTCATTAAACTAAAATGTTGTTTTGTGACTGACTGTATTTGTATGTGCTGTGACAGTGTAATTTTCCAATAATAATAATAAAAAAAAACAAAACTTAAAAACACTACACGTATCGTTGGTCTCATGTAGAAAGTTCCTAACTTACACTTTTTTCGAAATTGATTTCTTTTTTTGTAATATAAATTAATCATAAAAATTTAATAAAAAAAAAACATACAAGTTAGGGCCGTTTTTACATAAGACCAACGATCTGCTAATCATTTATTTCTAACAATAACAAGCCTTTGTTTTGTCCATTAGGTGTTGAAAGCAGCGTTACCGCTGGAAATTTTTAAGAAGTCGCACAAAAAGGGGATTTTTGAAAAAAAATCGCACAAAAAGGGTATTTTGCCATAGTCTAGTCTATAGTCTAGTCTATAGCCTAGTCTATAGTCTAGTCTTATATTATTAGTCTTTTATTATTATAGTCTATAGTCCAGTATAAAATCTAGTCTATAGCCTAGTCTCTAGCCTAATCTATAGTCTAGTCTATAGTCTAGTATATGGTCTAGTCTATAGTCTTGTCTATAATTTAGTATATAATCTAGTCTATAGTCTAGTATACAATCTAGTCTATAGCCTAATCTATAGTCTAGTCTATAGTCTTGTCTATAATTTAGTATATAATCTAGTCTATAGTCTAGTATATAATCTAGTCTATAGTCTAGTCTACAGTCTAGTATATAGTCTAGTGCATAGTCTATTTTATAGTCTAGAATAATACTTTTTAAAAAAAGGGTAAACAAATCTTGAAAAATGTCAGATTTAGTTCATTTTAGTAAGGGGGCACAAAAAGTGGCGAGGTTGCTGAAAAAGTGTCAAATTGCGACTTTAGTCGCTCAACGGTAACGCTGGTTGAAAGTAAATTCTTGTTCCAAGCATAGGGCTTTAATAAATTTCCAAGATCCTTATTCTGTAATTGCCGTAGTCGCTTATATACGTGAGGCCGGAGTTCAAACTCCAGGTTAGATATCTCTAGCAAAACGAATTATGAAAGAAATATTTCTTCGGCGACTTGCTCTCATTAAGGCCTCTGGCAAAAACTCAGAGAGTAAAAAATATAATTGGCTTGAAAAGCTTCATTCGGAGTCGACTTTAAGCTGTAGATGGCGCCACTTCTGTATAAAATTAACACATACAACATAAGTGGTGTGAGAAACTGCGGGCTTCTTGGTGACGATTACTGTAGACTGTCTAATGGTGAAGGTATAGTACTGGCCATTTTATAGCCACCAGCAGCAACTCGTTTCCTTATCGTTCGCATCTTTCCTATCTCTTTCCACCTTTCCTAAAAACCTGCACAATGCACTGCATGAGTAGGGGTCATCCCCTGAGGTTTTATAAAAAAAAGAAAAAAAATCTGTCGTTCAAAGTCGGCTTTAAACTGTAGGTCCCGTCACTTATGAAAAAAATCAACACACAACCTAAGGGGTATCCAAAGCTAACCCATACTAAAGGGTTGTATTAACCGATTATGTCAACGCCTTCACTTCACTCCAACTCTTTTTGCCGCTGTTTGTATCGCCTTGAACTTATCTTCGTATATCTCCTCTATAACTGCCCAGCCCCTTAGTAGGTTGAGGTTGAAGACCCTTGGCGGCAGCTTCTTTGAGGGCTTGAATTCTGTGCCGAGAGCCGACATAAATGGTCTCAATAGATTCATTAGTAACTTGAGCTGGTTGAGAAGTGCTAGGGCTTCTTGCCTGTGTAGTCCCTCCTTATTCCTTATTCTTCCTTCACTACTTCCTCTCTTTTGTTCCTATCTCCCCTATTATCCTCTCCCCTTTAAGACGTTGAACAATGGTTCAACTGAACTTGCGGGTAC
Source organism: Sarcophaga peregrina (assembly GCA_014635995.1). Classification (NCBI taxonomy): domain Eukaryota; kingdom Metazoa; phylum Arthropoda; class Insecta; order Diptera; family Sarcophagidae; genus Sarcophaga; species Sarcophaga peregrina. The sequence goes on along the minus strand of CM025793.1, from coordinate 80,422,891 downwards.
TCTAATTGTCTCAATTGGCCAGTACAGTAAACCTAACTTATTTTCACCTCGTGTTCCATTGCATGACAATTTTGACGATTATTATCGGTATTTACCTCCTATAGGTAAATGGCTGTTCAAATGCCATTTCTGTGTCTTTATCTTGATCAAACAAAATTGTTGAACTGTCACTTAGAATACGTGCATAATCTTTTGAAGACAACGTAGAGAAGACAACGGTAGAGTTCCATGTTTGGCAACCATGCAAGAGGGGTTGAATTTTAAACATCCTTAAATTCCAATTTTTGTATGTATACATGAAAATTACGAATTCCAAAGAGCTTTAAAGTGGAAAAAGGTTTGACGAGTGGGGTCGGCATGTATAGCCAATTCGATAAGTTTACCAGATAACGGCAAAATCTTTTAGACGGAATTTGTGGCCTCTGAAGAAAAGTTATTGGATTCTTATTTAACAACCTCAAGGACAGTCTACTTATGCCGTGATGACACATGGGTAACGGACATTCCAAATAAACCGTAAATCGTATAAATTGGCTAAATACGATGTTACTTATGTTGTGTGCGTTAATTTTATACATGAGCGGCGGGACCTACAGTTTAAAGTCGACTCCGAAACGACAGATTTTTGAGAAGCTTTTCATGGCAATTTTTACTCTCAGAGCCTTTGCCAGAAATCTGCTGAGAGGAAGTCGCCGAAGAAATATTTTTCGTTTTGATGTCTTACCTGGGATTCGAACCCGGGCCTTTCGTCTAATAAGCCAACACATTACCTACTAGACCACGGCGACTTCGTGATTTACGAGTGCAGTTGTTTTTTTGTACTCTATCTTTGCTTCACACTTATTTATATTTGCAGCTACAATCAATATTCGGTCTTGAGAAAAACCCAATAGTGTGCAATTTTATATATCTTGTGCACACCACTAGTACATACATACATAACGTACATAATTGGTCATTACAACCCTTCAGTTAGGATTATGACCTAGCTTCTCACACTCTTTATGTCGAGTGCGTTAATTTTATACATTAGTGGCGTGACCTACAGTTAAAAGTCGACTCCGAAATACAGATTTGTTGAGAAATTTTTAATTGCAAGCTATGGTGCATTTAAACAAATTTCCATTACTGTATTACAGTGTTAGTGTTAAAAACTATTATAAATTATTATGGAATACAAGAACGTCGTATTATCGCACTTTAATATTTCCGAGTACAATTGTACTTGGACAATATTGTTCATACAACCATACATTGAATGACTGTAATTCATATGAAAAAAAAACTTTAATTCCGATAAGAAGTACGTACTCTTGTTATTGAGCGATAATACAAAAAAAACGTGGTTACAAACTACTAGCCCTAAATATCACATTCTTAATCGATTAATTAATTAACAATAATTAAAAATAGAAAATTACCAATTAAAAAAAAAATGGTAGGCACATGCCTTAAATATCTTAGAGGAAATAAATTTTATGATCTGAAAATGTTCGTCTATAGTTTGCTCAATAGTTTATTGATTAAAATACATAAGTACGTATGTATGTATGTACATAGGTATACAGTTATGATTACACATTTCTATGTATTTACCATTTCATTTACTGTTTTAGTCTAATTTTCCCTTGATAGCCTATTTTATTAAACCCCAATTTTCTTTTCTTAATGAATTTCTTTACACAAACAACAACAAATAACCGTTAATCATCATATTTTTTTTAATGAAATTATACCCACAACAATGCGTTTGTTTACAATGAATCAGTGGTGAGTACAACCCACGGGTACACTTGCACTTAAATTTGTAAAAGACCAGACATTGCGCGATAAGAACACAAAAAACCTACTAATTCAGAAGAAATATTAAAAAAAAATTACAAATAATTTAAGACGACATAACAATGAGCTATAAAATCTGTTTAGATGGATTAACATTGTCAACTTTGTTGGACTTTATTTCCACAAGAATGATAAACTAAAGATTACGCCATCCCGCATACAAAATTAAAACTTGCGCATGTTGAATCAATGACGTCACGCAAATTGTATTCCTATTGGCTAATGATAATGTAAGTTATATTGCAGGTGCATACTCTCACTTTTCAGAAGAAATGTTAATTTTCACATATGAAAAACACCTAGAAACCTTTAAAATAGCCCAACTATGTCATCTAACGGGAGATAATGCGCAAGACGTAATCTTTAGTTTATCACTCTTGATTTCCATGCATAGTTGAACCGTATTTATGTTAGGTTAGCAATGACAGAGTGAATTAATAGTAACACAGCTTCGCTTGGGGACCCAAAAATGGTGTTTTCAAAAATGAATAGGAAGTTGAGAGAAAAATAAAACGAAAATAGGTAGAATCTAATGTTGCGGAAAATCAAGCGTAAAACTTCTCAAAGCAAGAAACTAGATTTAAGAACCACAGGAATTTAGAAGGTACATATACAACTAATGTTGAAAGTAAGAAGAATAGGGAAAAGGCAGGAAGGAAAAAACAAAACAGAGTTGCCTCCTATACATTAGGAACTAAGTATCATAATGTACATACATACATACATAATTGGCCATTACAACACTTCAGTCAGGATTACGACCTAGCTTCTCACACCACTTATGTTGTGTGCGTTAATTTTATACATGAGTGGCGGGACCTACAGTTTAAAGTCGACTCCGAACGACAAATTTTTGAGAAGCTTTTCATGGCAAATTTTACTCTCAGAGTCTTTGCCAGAAATCTGCTGAGAGGAAGTCGCCGAAGAAATATTTTTCGTTTTGATGTCTGACCTGGGATTCGAACCCGGGCCTTTTGTCTAATAAGCCAACACACTACACAGTAGACTACGGCGACTTCATAATGTTCCATTGATAAATGCTATGCTATCATCCTAGCCAGACAATCCCGTTTGCAACACACACACACTTTACACATCTCAACAAATTGACTATGAAGCTATTTCTGATTACGTACCTATCTGTATGATTCATTATTTCTTCTGCCTGTTAACACAACCTTCAGAGATCAAAGATATTTCTATCCATTGATGTTGGTACCTAAAGGGAATATATCCCCCCCGTTCAAAACTCCTATAATAGCTTTCAACCAGCACCTACTTATTTATGCTGGTGATGAGACGTATATCTTGGTCATAAGGCTCTTAAGCTCATATAGCTCAATCCAAGTGCTTTGCAACGATATTGAGAAATAAAAATGAATGTCATAATTCAGAAGGAACATCTTGAGAAAGGATTCATTCCGAGGTCAAAAATAACGCTGCAGAAGCGACGGTTGTTAGTAGCCAGAATATAATCACATTTTTCCGGAACTTATGGGAAATTCTGCAGGTATTTTCCTAGCGGTAGTTTATACTAACAAAACATGTGCACTTTTAACTTAGATAGGAAGGTATACAGGATGGTTAAGCATTTAGGTCCAACTGGGAAGGTATAGGGGTACTGATACCCGGCAATATTCAGTGAATCATCATGGCAACAGGTTTGAAGGAGACATTATAGAAAATAGACCATTCGGCCGCCGTATTTTAGTACCATTACATGACAATAATAGTAATCATTGCAAGTTAGTTCAGTCATTAGGATTCTCCTCTAGAGAGATGGTTTGTTCCGTGATAATTAAGATCTGCCAGAACAATAGAAGAAATGTAGCTAGCGATGGACAATGCATTCAGTGTTGCATTTACAGGCATTTTTCGCACTAAATTTGAATTTTCATTCAATAAAATGTAAAAACTTGCCTCCTAACCTAATACAAATTATCCTTAAAAACAAAAACGCATCAAACCTTTCATATAAAGAGTCAATACCGCTACCCACTACACATGAACTCTACATTTGTTATGAAGTGAGAATATCTACACAAGCATGTGAACATAATGCATTATTGCTTAAACATTTAACGGCCCTATTGTAAAGTGAGAACAAAGTCTACATTAAACATGTACTCTTAAATGAATAGATTTGAGTACACAATAAATACTCTCACGCACACACCCTCATACATTTACATTTGCCTGGACTAGTTTAACGAAACTCACTACTATTCTTAACAAATGCTAGAAGAGGGGAAAGAGGAATAAATGATTAGTGAATGTTTTTGTTGTGACTTTTCATACACACAGTCCAAGGCATTAAACTCGGTTGATTTACATTGTTCGAACGCAGTACATACATACACACTGCAACAAGGCAATAACGATCAGTTTCATTTTAGAATTCAATGTGAGAAAACGTACGTAAATTGAATGATTGTTTGGTGGATAATTCTACGCCTTATAACAAATAAAGTGAAAATCACACAAAATACTTTAAAAAATAAATAGGAATTGTATTATAAATCGTGTTTATTTATTATTCTTAATATTAATTTTTTTTTCGTTTGCTTAATAATAAAAAAACCAAAGAATGGTTGAAAAAAATTCAGAACGTAAAATAACTGCAGCAGAAAAATGTGCTCAAAGTGGTAAGTGAAAGAAAATGAAGATCGTAAAGAAAAAAACGAAAGAAAATACAAAAACAGGATAGACAAAAAACCTTCGTATGCATGTGTGTAACTTACAGTGAGAGGATAATTGTAGTTGCACAGTGGAATGTAAATAATGCGATTACAACTCAAATTTTTACATACAAAAATTCAATTTGAATTTTCTTAAAATTCAAATTTTATTTAAAAATTTGTAAAATAATGTTCAAAAAATATTTGAAATAAAGATGGGAACATGTACATACACATTCGTAAATACATAATTGGTTATTACGAGCCTTCAGTCAGGATTACAACCTAGCTTTTCACACCACTTATGTATGTTGTGTATGTTAATTTTATACATTTAAGTGGCAGGACCTACAGTTTAAAGTCAACTCCGAACGACAGATTTTTGAGAAGCTTTTCATAGCAATTTTATTTACTGTCAAGGTTTCTGCCAGAAATCTACTGAGAGGATGACGTCGAAGAAATACTTTTTCGTATTTCGTTTTGTTGGAGACGTCTGATCTGGGGTCTGAACTGTAGCCTCACGTCTCATAAGACAACACACTACCTATTCGACTTCATTTTCTGAGTAGAACTCAACACAGAATGTTGTAATTGCCGATTCTGTAGCGTTCCAATTGATACATATAGATAATTGATCATTACAACCCTTTGCTCAGAATTTTTTACATGAGCGGCGGGCGACCTACAGTTTAAATTCGGCTCCCAAGAATGATAAACTAAAGATTACGCCTTGTGCATGATTTCCCGTTAGATGATGTCGTTAGGCTATTTTTAAGGTTTCCAAATCTTTTTCATATATGAAAATGAACATTTCTTCTGAAAAATGTGTGCACTACGTGAAAGTAGTTGGCAGCCCTGTAATATAACTTACATTGTCATTAGCCAATAGGAACACAATTTGCGTGACGTCATTGATTCAACATGCGCAGAAAGTTATAATTTTGTGTGCGTGATGGCATAATTTTTAGGTTATCATTCTTGGTCGACTCTGAACAACAAATTTTTTAAAAAAATTTTTCATGGCAATTTTATTCACTCTCTGATGAGAGGAAGCCGCCGAAGAAATATTCAAATTTCGTTTAGTTGGAGATGGCTGACCTGGCGTTCGAACCGAGACCTCACGTCTAATAAGCCAGCACACTACATATTAGACCATGGCGACTTCATTTTTAATTGATAACTGCCATGAATTAATTATCATTGGTTCACTTTAAAACATGGTCCATTCAGCTATATTCCCTCCTTATGTTTTCTTTGCAAACTGATATTTCACCAGTTGGAAATTCTATCTCTAAGTTCTACATTGAAGGTTAAAACCCGGGGCTATATTTTAAATCGTGGTAAAAGCGATTTCACGCCTTCTGTAAAAGGCTAAAGACCTGCTTACCTTTTTTATACGATTCGTGATAATCTTTTGGGAGCCGCCGGTTATAGATTCGATACGCTTCAGATAGAAAAAAGTTTAGAATTCCACGTTATTGATAGATAGCCCGTGTTAATATATGAAACCTTAGTTTTGCTTTTATTAACCCAGTTAGCGCCGCCACCGTCATTTTAAAAGAACGGCATTTTTCGGGGAAACGGTGAAAAAGTCGAAGAAAAGTCAGAAACTAACTTTGATGATGTATTTGCAACATAAAACAAACAAAAAATTACACAAATTCTCCGTCAAGTGGGTTAGCATGCAGTCTGTTATCGACAACTATGTGATTGAAGCTTTCGCGTCAGAATCGTCTTAGATATGGTTGTGTTGTTAACGATAGTTAGGGAGTTTTGAAAGCCTCGTTATAAGTTTACACGACATTTAATCTGATCATTAATAACTCGCATTTATTAATGAAATTATGAGACATTACTTAAGGATATTGAAGATACATTTTAATAATAATTGTGAATTAGAAATCTCTTTTACATCAAGTACCTTATCTATGAGAACCGTAAAAGACGGACTTTACTTTGTTTATACAGGCGATTATATAATGAACTCGTGCAATGCTGTAATACCTTAGAGATAAGAGGATGTACCTACGTACATATGTACTCATCTTACATGTGATTCTGCAATAAGAAATTGAAAAATAGCACAGTCATGGGATGCAACGATTTTCAAATCCATAATGAAAGATTGGAGGAAAAACAGCAGAGAAGAATTCTAAGTCCCTGACCTTTTTTTATTTAACGAGGTTTTATAATAGAGATTATTGTATTACATTACATACATAGTCATTATAACGGTTAGCAAGCGTGCCTATCATTACAGCACATACTTAGAGGGCGTTGTTTCTAGGCAACAATAGATAACAGTACCATTATCCTAGGCCCTACTATAACAGACCAATTACCTGCTTAGATGGAAGAATAATAGATGAACGAAACAAAAACATGGCAGAATACCAGCCAACTGGAACTTATGACTATAACAACAGCCTATCGGATAAGATGGAAAATGTTTTGTGGAAGCCACATACTTCTAAGAGGGGTATTGGAAAGAAAAATATTGTTAGAATACAAATTCATTAACGTTGCCATTTTTAAAATAAAAATATGACATCAAAAACGATCGTTTTCCATACTACTAGGAATGAAAATAACATACAAACCTAATTGGCCATTATAACCCTTCAGTAAGGATTGCAACTTAGCCTCTCACACCACTTAGGTATATTGTGTGTTAATTTTAGACACGAGTAGTGTGTCCTAAGTCTTAAAGCCGATTCCGAAGGACAGGTTTTTGGGAAACTTTTTGTGGCAATTTCATTTTTTCTCCGAGCTTTTGATACAATTTGTTGAGAGGAAGTCAAATTTGCTGACCTAGGGTTTGGACCGATGCCGCACGTCTAATAAGCCAACGCACTACCTATTAGAACGCTGCAACTTCAGGAATACAAATAAAGTTGACTTAATTACTAGCTTCTGCCTTTTATCATTTCGAAATAGATCAAAATACCTATTTTTTTGGTAAATAAATTAATTGTCTAATGGTGAAGGTATAGCACTGGCCATTTTATAGTCACCTAGCAGCAACTCGTTTTATTGCCGTTCGCATCTTCCCTCTTTCCACCTTTCCTAAAAAACCTGCACAATGCCCTGAATGAGTAGGGGCCATCCCCTGAGTGCTGGTTTTACAAAAAGAAAAGAAAGAAAAAAACCAATTGATTGATTTGAAAATTTTTCTTTTGCGCCTTTTAAAATGTATTTATTGGCGTCTAATTATAATTTCGGTAATCGTGCACCGGTTTATCTTCATTCTAATCAATAAAAAGAATTTATTATCATAATAAACGAAAGTCTTATGTCTCTTGAACTCATTAGCCATAATAAAAATACAATACAACACCTGTTCCACGCTATAATGAAATTATGTTATCTATAAAGTGGAGCTATTAAATGCTAGTTAAGTGCTTTTAAAACATATAAGTTCACATAGGTTACCGTATGTACATACTAACATAACGTAAGGGAATACCCTTTAATTAATACGATTATCATACATACTACATAATTAAAGTTCTTTACTTACCTTTCTCTCTACAACTTGTAATTTGCTTTCCTAGAATCATCCACAACAGCACTGACGGATCAGGCAATTGAATTAAATTTTGTGCGCAACAGATTGGAAACATTTCAAACAGCCGTGTTGCGTGATGTACAGAAACGTATGTCGGGCATGATAGATGAGGTCATGCAAGAACTTCGTCAGCATGAATTGCAAACAAATGAATTTCGAAATTTTGCTACACCGCATGTAATGCATCATCACAAATCGAATACCTGGAGTAATCGCATACATGGTCCTAGAATTACAAAAGAAAAGACAACAATAAATAACAGTTCAAATGAAGTTCCTTACGATAAGGAGGATAAAAATGAAAATGCCTCAAATGACAATCATTCCCTGGACTTAAGTAGTGAGACGAAAAGTCACCACAGCAAAACTAAGAAAGGCAAAACTCCCAAGAAGACATATGAATTACCTGAAAAGGTTTTCGTAATGCGTGAATCATTTTTAACTGCTTTGTTAGAGGTCAATCATATGAAAACCATCTATCATATATTTTATATAATATTTTTGGTCTTTCTATTAAACAATATCAGCTATGAGTACTTGGTTAATGGCAGGTAACAAAACTATTTCCGAAATCCTGATTTATCCTTTTTAATTCTTTTTCCTTTTAATTTTTAGCATAAGTTTTGGCCTGGGCACTTTCAAATCGGGCTTTGAAAATATTCATTATATTGCTGGTGTTTGGTTGTTGCAACATGCCTTTGTTTTTTCCATTTACTATGCGTTAAAGGCTTGGTCCCATATCAGAAACAAATTGGCTAAACAGAGTAAGTACTTATGGGAAAGGTGTAGTTATAAGAAATCCATTATCAAGTCATACAATTTAAGATTGACTAGAGAAGTTAAACAGTCCAGACAGCTGAGAATATGAACGGTTTTGTACCAATCATCCAAATGTGATTTTATTTTTCCTTCCTTACGTTCTGATCATTTTTATGTCAAATATGTCATTTTGATATTATCAAGCTCTAGAAGGCTAATTGACCAAATTATCTCTCAAATGATAATAATGATCGAATCCAACTGTCATGCAATCACTCTTTCGATTACCTAGAAGCAATTACATACATACATACACAATTGGTCATTACAACCTTTCAGTCAAGATTATGACCTAGCTTCTCACACCACTTATGTTGTGGGCGCTAATTTTTATACGTAAGTGGCGGGGCCTACAGTTTAAAGTCGAATCCGAATTTAAAGTCGAATCCGAACGACAGATTTTTAAGAATCTTTTCATGGCAATTTTATTTACTCTCAGACTTTTTGCCAGAAATCTGCTGAGAGGGAGTAACCGACTTCAAGAAGCAATTAGTATTCCTAGATGCAATTAGTATCCAAAAACCCGATTGGAAATAACGTTCTTACTCTTCTAGTTCCCATTACCACATCTAATATTAACAATGAAAGTCTCTGAAGGCGATAATCATGTTATAAGGTTACCCTCATTCCTGATACGGCGACATAGCCGACACACTTGCAAATGATGTTACAGCCAGAGTGGCTGCTGGGCTTGGTTAAGGCCATCTTAAGGTTGGTTGTCAGTTTTATCACGGGACACTGCGGGATTAGGTCATTGACGGGAAACTGGAATAGATCCCAGCTGGACTATTGCAGTGTATGTTGCGATGAGGAGGAGTTGGAGACTGTCAAACATCTCCTCTGCAACTGCCCAGCCCTTGGTAGGTTGAGGTTAAGGACCCTTGGCAGTGCCTTCTCTGAGAGCTTGAGTTCTGTGTCTAAAGCCGACATCAAGGCTCTCCACAGATTCATTAGCAGCTTGGGCTGATTGAGAGGTGCTAGGGCTTCATAAGTGTAGTCGCACTCTTAACCTCTTTTGTTTTGTGTCTGTTTCTTTATGTGTTATTCTTCCGTTTCCCATTCTTCCTCCCCTTACCTACATTCCTATATCCTCTATTTCCTTCCTCCCCTAAGGACAATGTACAATAGGCCAATTTCGACCTCCGGGTACTGTGTTTGTCTTGACCGACAGGTGCACGTCTTCTAACCTAACCTACAACAGATAAATCAAACGAATTCATACATTAGATTGGGTCTTTAGTAGCCAAAGTCTTTAAAACTAGCCAGAATTATTGACAAACATTAGCCAGGAAGTGTAAAATTTTGATTAAACAGGGACAATGGCCATTTTAAAGCGGTCTTAGAGGATCCAAGTGAGTTATGCAACTGCCAATCAATTCTAACCTCACTTAATATACCAGGAAATAAATCTAGTGAACCCACATTCGTAAGGATCATAAAGGGGAATTGTTTTTATACGATCAAAGCAAACGGAAGCGATCGTAGGGCCATTTGTCCATCAGAACAAATAGAATAACGTTCATATAAGTTGTTGGCAGCGTTTGAAAGAATTAAGAGGGAATTACTTATTATATACTGGTTCCCTATAGCCAACCTTTGAAGTCAAAGCTATACTGGCAATTATTGCGAAGTCTGAAGGAAGCAATCAGCGAGCTTTAGTTAATAGAATAAGAATTATGTTTAATCACAAAAATACTCGTGCATACAAAATCTTTTGAAAGTTGTATTCATATTGTAATCGACATCTGAAGACAATTGATTGCCAACCATTCCTATTAGCGCTTGATTTTAAGGCAAATACTTCATCCTAACAGAAGCTTTTTAAAAAAGATTTCCTCTGATTTTTGCAAGAGGCAAGAAAGGCATTTATGACGTTCAAAGATAATGGATTTCTTTATACTCCACCTTATATTTCTACCCACAAATTTTTTTAATTATTTATTAAATCTTTTTCTTTCCTTTTTTCCTACAGAAACTCTCCAGCATTTATGGTCTCTAACCAGTCTACTCTTGTATATATCAACACAACTATACTTCGTTTATATACCCACACAAATATGCCTCTACCTAAATCTGCCATTCGTTACCGCCTCGGTATTATTATTGGAAACGGTGCGACTTCTAATGAAAATGCATTCATTTGTAAGGACTATAGTGCCACGTGTGATTACAGGAAAATTGAAATCGGATAAGGAAAATACTTTAGAAATCAATTTCCCACCTTTCAATAAGTATTTGTATTATTTGTTCGCGCCCACCCTCTTGTATCGCGATAATTATCCACGCACCTCTACTATAAGATGGAAATTTGCTTTGGCACGTTTCTTTGAAGTTGTGGCCGTGGCTTTCCTTTACAGTTATATTTATGAACGTCACATTGTCCATCATTTTGCCAATTACGGTAAAGAGGAAATCAATGGTGCTGCCTTAATTATCAAGTTATTTGGCATGCTTATGCCGGGCGTTATAATATTTTTATGTGGTTTCTATATGATTTTGCATGCCTGGCTTAATTTCACCGCTGAGCTATTACGTTTTGGCGATCGTATGTTCTATCGCGATTGGTGGACTGCTTGCAATTACGATGCCTATTATCGTAACTGGAATGTTGTGGTACATGATTGGCTGTATGAATATATTTACAAGGATTTCTATAATCATGTCTATAAAGGCTCAAAGGGCTTGTCCTCTATAACCGTATTCATGATTTCTGCTTTGTTCCATGAATATGTTTTGGGTTATGCTTTGCAAGTTGTTTTTCCTGTGATGTTTTTCTTCTTTTTCGTTATTGGCATAATTATGATCTTTCTTACACGTTATACACCAAAAAATTTAGGCAATATTTGCTTATGGTTCTCGCTTACCTATGGAAATTGTATGATGGTGTCCCTGTACAGCATGGAATATTTTGCACGTTTAAATTGTCCAAAAGAATACAATAGTTGGACGGATTATTTAATACCCCACGTTTGGAGTTGTTATCATAAATGAATGGAAGTAAGAGAGAGGAGAGGTTACTTCCTGGCCAGTTTGTAGGTTATGTTGGTTGTGATTAATTTTTATATGGTACTGTTTAAGAATTATTAATAAACAGTAAATAAATAAAATAATTAAATTATTTGTAACAAATCTTAAGTTATAGAATTATTTTTAAACACTTTAGATAAGTATGTGCCATTGTTTTCTGTAAATATCGAATAAAGTATTTTGAAATAGAGGAAATGATGTTTCATTTCCGGCATATTAATAAGCAATCAGGTTCGGTGTTGTAACAAAATAATGTAAAAGAATGGAAGCACCCCCTTTAAGAACGTTCCATACAATGGGTCAATGAGGCCTCCGGCCACTGTACTTGTCTCAATGGACAAGTACTCGTCCTTTAACCTAAACCTAAAGGAAGCACCCATAATTTGGTAGACGACATCCATATGTAAATGGCTGTTGAAATCATCAACGGCTTTCTGCCTGCAATATTCCTAAGCCATCAGGGCTTGGAAAACAAAATGCAAGAGCTCTTATATAAATTTTACCTACCTGAGACAGTTACATTATTTCCGGCCCAACTATCAACCCATCTGTGGATATTTTATAGAGAAACTATTTTTGGGTTGATGAAAATATTACATTTAACACTAAAAACACATTTAATTTTAATACACTACACACAATACTTAATAAATTTTATTTAACAAGAGCAAAAGAAAAAAAAAACGAACTAAACCCCGCCAAAATGTACGTTACACTAAAGCTTTTCCGCTTCTTTATGTCTATTGTGAATTGTTTATAAAGAAAACCCTGCTATTATTACTTTTATTACAGTTTACGTATGGCATTATTGTTTTTTGGGAGCCCCAATCAGTGTTGCAAAACGGAAATATTAAAATGGTACTAAATGGTAAAAAACGCATTTATTTATGCTTTATACACGTACGGTATGGAATAAAAAACGAACGGTATATACATGTTCCTCAAATATAAAACCAAAACAGTTGATTCAAAATGTAAAAGCACTGTTTACTCAAATGTTGATGGTACTGCCGTATTTTGGAAATGGCAAAGTACTGGCAAAAGTACTAAAGTACTGATCTCTATATGGCATCACTGTAATTTGCGAACCACAATTGTTTACATTTTTTCATTTGCTCTCTCAGTAATTTGCAATTTCTTGTCTTGTTTATATTGGCGAAAAAGTTATACGGCATATTTATGATATCAATTATTCTATTGTTATTTAAAAGGCAATAAATAATATTTTTATAAAAAATTTATTAAAAATAAAACGAAAAATATTAAACAATGACCAACCGTAATATAATATATAGACCACCAGATAGTGATTCCGATGATGATTATGATGGCTTTTCATTTGGTGATGATGTGAGTACTTGTTTGATGTTGTTGTTTACGTTTTTTCGTTTCTTATGTTTTGTTTTGAATGAATGAAAACGACCAACCCAAGCAATGGAAAAATGTAAAAAAGGGCTTATGTACTAATTCAAGGTTATTTTTACTAAATTCCTTTGTGACATGATATCTACATTTTACTTATAGATTATAAAAAAACAACCAAGGAATTACTGGTCTCAGGGCTAATGATGAGCAGCCCTTATACGAAGCCGTTTTAAAAGGACAGTTAGATGAGGTTAAGCAACAAGTGGAAGAATTAAATTTTAATATTGATGGAATGATAAGGGGTAAGTAAAAAACAATAGGCATTCCAAGGCTTTAACAAAAGTATGATCCTGTAAGTTGCCTATGATTATTCGTATTTTATTAAGGACATTTGCAGAGGGGCTATGAATTTACCGCGGTATGTCCTTTTAACAATTTATTAGATTAGGTTTAGGTTAGAGGACGTGTAATTGTCAATTGGGACAAGTACAGTATCCGAATTGACCCATTGTACGCAACGTTTTAAAATGAAGGATAATAGAGGGGATATGAAAAAGGAGAGGAACTAGGAAAGGGAAAATAAAAAGCGCAGGGATTACACAACAGAAACAAAACTAAAACGGAGAACGCGTTACACTGCTAAAGTCCTAGCACCGCTGAACCAGCTCAAGCTGCTAATCAACTTACTAAGGGCTGGGCCGGTACAGTCTCCAACTCCTCCACATCGCAACATACCCTCCAATATTTATTGCTATGTATAGTTCAGCATTCAAAATTTTATTCCAAGGTATTGTGTCATCTATTTAAAGCTTTATTGCTCCTTTAAAATCAAACAGAATACACAAAATAAGTCTATAAGGTGCACAGTTTTTTGTTTTCAAATTGCGGTCGGGTACCGAAACTACAATTCTGCTTAACATCATTTCAAATAAGTCAATGCTTTTAATTGCCATTTCAAGGAATCCTCAATCTGCTTTGTATTTGTGCCATCAGGTGTCATTTGAAGCTGAAGAAAATGAAAACCTTAAATTTGCTTAAGGTAACAATTGAGAATATTGTCATATTCACGTATTAATTATGCTAGAGTTAATCTTGTTTGTCTGATATCCTGGAATTATTTGTTCATTCAGGATCCTATTGCATCTATAGCCACTTTTCGCTTCTATTGTCACTTACTGATGCAATACTTCTTGAATATCTACAATGGTATGCGATATCTTCGAAAGTCCTGATAAATGTGTAAAGAAAGTGGAGCTTGTGTTATCACCCGGTGATTGAAGTATCCGGGCAGATGACTTGCTACCAGAAATTGGATAGTCTGTTGTTATGTAGGTAGGTAAGAGGACGTGCACCTGTCGGTCAAGACAAGCACAGTACCCGGAGGTTGAAATTGACCCATTGTACATTGTCCTTAGGGGGAGGAAGAAAATAGAGGATATAGGAATGTTGGTAAGGGGAGGAAGGAAATAGAGGATATAGGAATGTAGGTAAGAGGAGGGAGAATGGGAAACGGAGGAATTATACAGAAAGAAACAGACACAAAACAAAAGAGGTTGAGAGTGCGACTACACTTATGAAGCCATAGCACCTCTTAACCAGCCCAAGCTGCTAATGAATCTGTAGAGAGCCTTGACGTCGGCTCTCGACACAGAACTCAAGCTCTCAAAGAAGGCCCTGCCAAAGGTTCTCAACCAACCAAGGGCTGGGCAGTTGCAGAGGAGATGTTCGATAGTCTCTAACTCCTCCTCATCGCAACATACTCTGCAATAGTTCGACTGAGATCTGTTCCAGATCCCCTTCTGCGATCTAATCTCGCAGTGCCCCGTGATAAAACCGACAACCAACCTTAAGCTGGCCTTAACCTAGCCCAGCAGCCAATCTGTTCTCTTACTGTCCACAGCAGGCCATAGACGTCTAGAAACAGAACAACCCTAACGCCTCTGCTCTTCCCTCCTGACCCATCCATCGATGAGGTCATAAAGGTGGCAGACTGGGGGGTCAGGACCAACTGTCAAATCGCCACCTGAAAGCGAACCTAACCTAGCGAGGGCAAAAGTCTGTTGTTGTTGTTATTGTAACAGTTTTGCTGTTGTCTCCGGAAGTATTTCCCTGTGGCTATAAGAAAATTAAGTTTTTGTGCTTGATTGTACGCCCATGTGATTCTGGTGGGATGGGTATGGATAAGAGATGGAATTATGAGTTGTGAGTTGAGTATGTTGGTAGTTGTCGTTACGTAATCGGTAGTTATAAAAAGTCTGCTGCTAGTGTTGATTTCAGCCAGAAGTATGTAGGTCGAAGAGTAGACGGATTTGCGGGGCAATCAAAGAGTTGCACCGTATCATGTGGTCCTGGATTACATGAGGGACAGGGATACAAGGTCCCCAGAATAATTTTTGCTTTATAGTTGTATAGGATGTTCGCTGTTAGCTTGATCTTAGTTGTGCCAGGATGGTTCTAGCAACCCTGAGTAGCTGCCTTTCATTATCCGAGATTAGTAGTGGATGCCGATTTAGAACCCTGTTGTGGTTGAATTCGTCCATTACAGGCGTCACTGAAATCCACTATTGTAGGTAGAAGGTGTATGATGTCAGTGTTGAAGGTTCTGAAGTCGTGTCTAATACAGCGAGGATTTGAGTCGTCAATGACTATATGATGGTTAGGATGAGAGGATAAATAGCAAGCTATGAGGTATTGTATCGTCAGGACTCTTCGTGAAGGCCTTCTACACTTGCCACCTTTACACATCCTGTGGCTAGACGTAAGGCGTTGTTCTGCGTCGTCTGTAGCATTCGACATAGTGTATCACTCAAGAATGAAATCCAGATTAGAGCAGCATAATTATGGAGAGATCGCCAATAGCCTTTTAGATGGTGATTATAGTTTCATTGTCCATTCCTTATACTAGGCAGAAGAACCAAGTTTTAAAATGTATTTTCATTTTATACCTTTGCAAGAAATCTTTGTTGCCGTGTGTCGCACACAGCGTAGTGTTTTATACTGTAAACCAAAAAACCAAACCTCATTTTCATCTCAAACAAGAACTCCATCCTGAAAGGAAACTTAATAGAAAAAATCGTAGTGATTTCTGTACCAGTGAACATTTTATTGGATGAGAAAAGAGGGATTTTTTTTTTCAATAAATTAGTTTCCATTTATGAAAATAAACCAAATTATGCTGTCTTGCAAAGAATTTTTTCAAATTAATGCGTTTATACAACATCTACGAGGAGTTTACATTTTACGTTTATTAGTCTCTATCCAGTTGATACAATTTTAATTAAAATTATTAATTAAATACTAATTAAATTGCCTTATAATAGTTGCTAGCTAATCAATAATTAACACAATTTGTTTCTTATATCCTGTAACCCATGACTCATGCTTAATTATTTTCATTTTTTTCTTTTTCTTAACACTACAGGTGGTTTTACACTCTTACTACATGCCTGCAAAGAGGGTTATCTGGATATTGTTGAATATTTAGTGCTGGAAAAGAATGCTGATGTAAATAAACAAGTCGATTCGATTACTCCCCTCATGAATGTTTGCGATTCGCATTGCAAAGAAAAGCATATACTAGAGAAAATGGCAAAATTGCTGTTACAACACGGTGCCATCATAAATTTGGCAGATAAATATGGTACGACACCCTTTATGTTGGCCTGTAAAAATGGTCACACCAATATTGTGCGCCTACTCCTTAACGATGTTAGTTTTGATGCCTTCGATAATCAAGGCTGTACGGCCATCTTTCATGCCATTGAAAATAATCGTGGCGATATTGTTAAAATACTAGTCGATGCTGGGGTTAATTATAAAATAGCCAATAAGAAAGGCTATACACCTATACAGGTGGCACAATTTCATGGTTTCTATGATTTGTTGGAATTATTGCCCAAGGAAAAGGAGTCGTATATAGTGCCATCAAAGTTTTTAGGCTACAATACATTGCGTGACTATATACCGCGTATATTTTTAAAATCTGAATGTCCAGAATATTTTCAAGAAATCAGCCACGATTTTATTATCCATCAACATGGATAACTTTTTGGAGTATTTCGCTAAGGGACGTATAACGTTAGCTCAGTTCCTAACCATGGACGATAAGAGTTTAAAGGATTTGGGTATTACTGTTTCCCATATATCGTATGAAAATAATGAAGGGTTTACTGGAGTGAGTATGGAATGTCTATTGAAAGAAGTGTATGTAGTGAAAAGAAATTCATTAATTCTGTATTTGAATGGCTAGTGGGGATTTTGAGTGCCAACTACGAGATAACTCATAGATTCCGTTCCCTTCTAGGGTGCCAACTACGAGTTATCTCATACTCACTAATGTGAGCAAATTAAATTGTCGTTTTTTTAGCCAGTTTTCGGAAAATTGCCGTGAAAGTCAACTTGTTAATATACTAGGTACGAACAGTTCCCCTCCTAACTACAGGAAATGGATGAGTTGTGTCTGTAATGAAGTAGTCAGCGCATATTGCCACTGCGCAATATCGACCTATATAAAATAAATACTCGTGGGAACAAGATAAAGACAGCCTTTGCGCTGACCAACTTCTTCCTTTTCCCCGATTGTGATGGAACTTGGTCAGTATAGTGACTGCGTTCACCCGTGGTATCACAATGGGCCGCTATGAATACTCAAGTAAGCTTTGTGATATCAGAGCTACCACTCCGACTTAACCTATCCTAAGATAAAGACATAAATTCGAAAAAGTTGCATAGAAAGCCGGCAGCAGGACTCTAAACGGAATACATTAGGGATTTGGCCATGGAAAAGAACAGAGGCACAATATTCGAATACTATCGAAAGAAATAATGTGCCAATAAGGGCCGTAACTATATAAAGCAGATGAAGGACGGCTATTGGATTGATCTTTAGTTATTTGTGCAAAATATTTGATCTATGACATCATTTAGGTAAAACAGTTGTGATCGAATTGCTGTATACCAGAGAAAATGGTTCCCAAGTCGCCAAAAATATGGATTCTGATCTATATGGACTATATTAACCCCTGGCCGGCTTTTGGAAATGGGAAAGCGATAAGGTTGCAACAAGATTGCACATTAAAATGAACACGTTTAAGGCTTCGGGGATTGATTGGAGAGTTTTTATGTTGCTTTCTCCTAAATTGATGCTAAAAGAGGAGAGGTTTAGGACTTGATAAAGCAAAGTTTTGCCTTTTCGCCGTAATAAAAGCCTATAAAAACTGAAATTCCTAGAGACAATAGATTAACATGCCCATGGCGGAAAACTATTTTGATGGAATATTCACGAAATGGTTTTAATGTAGATTTAATGGATTTGTTTTTACTACATCTTATATTAGAAAAATTTATGGCGATTGTAATTAAATTTCTTTTTCTCTTTAAGTTTCCATTTGCATCACTGGTCGAAGAAGTCCATTGCCCGTGTTAGTAAAAATTCTCAAGAAAAGTAAGTTTCTGTTCAAACCTGGTTTATGATTTACAAACTATTTGTTATTCTCCTTCCAAAATAGCTTTTATGAAATATTAATGATTACCGCCAATCATTTACAACATTTGGTTATCATCAATTCCACTCTGAAGTTTGTTAAGCAACATTTAAAGTCTGATTTATTGGGTTCCGTTGGTGGGGAAGATATTGCCCACATACAAAGGAACTTGCAACAGTATAAGCATACCTTAAAGGAATTAAAAAACACTACAAAATATGTAAGTTTTTAAGCATATTCTGCATTCTTAGAACATGTAACTTGAATGTTATAATTTTCTCCTCTTTCCAATCCCTTTTAGCTGGCTTCATTTAGCCCTAGTAAAAATCCTCTCTACATTGATTATGATGAATTTGTAGCCGAACGTAAACGTTTAAAATTTAAATGCTATTTTAAATATTCCATAGCCATTGGTTTATCCATATTTATCTGCCTTAAGTTTAAACGTTTCATTTAGTTAAGTCAACAGCATTATTAAACATTCCGCTTGAATTCCAAATGCAAAAAACTAAACACATGCCATGAACTACTCTCGAACGAAACATGTTATGAATTGTATTTAATTTAATTTATTTATACCTTAGCTGTATTCCAAATTAGTTTTTAGTTCTCGTTAAAGTATTATTAAGTTTTTCTTTCATTTTTCTTTTTTCATTTAAGTCAAGTCACTTGCATTTACTGAATTCTTAGAATTTTTGCATAGTTTTTGAAGAGTTAACAAAGTCAGCTTAAAGCTTTTATAAACGTTAATAAATCTGTTTGTTGAATTTTAGTCGTTGTTGTTAAAAATAAAACTAAATTGCATTTAAAATTGAAATACGTGAACTCTTTTCCTTTCCTTTCAGCTGAATACTTGTAGATTTAAGATACGAAATCATTTTGTTTAACTTTTATTAGAAAATCATCAGCCTTTTATGTTTAAAGCCTTGAAATGGTTATTGCATAACATTGTTGAAAGGAAACCCGCTTTAACAAGGAGTTAAAGTCAATGCTAGCTCTGTTCTAGGCGCAAAGTGGAACGAGATAAAGACGATTGTCAAACCCGTTATTATATATGGATGTGTTTTCTGATGGAATACTTTCATGGATGCGAGTTTCCTGCGGAAGTTCTTACATAAGGTCTAGCAAACTGCCGATGCCAACATGATATGCAGGATTCTCATGCCGAATAGAGCTTTGAGAGAGTAGGGTCTTTCCAACGCTAGTGCCTTTTATAAGGATATCGAGCCGGGATTATAGATTGAATAGTAATTGTAAAATCTTTCACACATTATTGGTCATTACCACCCCATAGTCAGGATTACGACCTAGCTTCTCACATCACTTATACTGTGTGTGTTAATTTTATACATGCGAACGGTAAGGAAACGAGTTGCTGCTGGTGACTATAAAATGACCAGTGCTTTGCCTTCACCATTAGATAGTCTACAGCAATCGTCCCCAAGAAGCCCGCAGTTTCTCACACCACTTATGTTGTGTGTGTTAATTTTATACAGAAGTGGTGGGACCTACAATTTAAAGCCGACTCCGAGCGACAGATTTTTGAAAAGCTTTTCATGGCAATTTTTATTTACTTTCAGAGTTTTCATATTTTGGTTTGGATGTCTGACTTGGGATTTGAATTCGGGGGCCTTACGCCTAATAAGCCATTATACTACCTACAAGAATACGGCGAACTCAGAGTCCTTAAGGCGGAGATATTTGCTATTTTTAATGGTGTACCTGGCCATGCTTTTTCAAATGCGAATAAAACCTGGATCTAGTGTAAATCTCTACGAGCTTTTTATAACTTTACACAGGCACCAAGCCGGTTCTAATATCTTCAATAGGTGACTAAGAACTCCTGTTAATTGAAAATTCCTATCTACAATTTTAACGGAACCTTACGAGGCTGTAAGGGCTTCATAAGAACCCGAATCTAATAGCGCGGTTCCATTAAAATTGTAGATCGGAATTTTCAATTCCCAGGAGTCCTTAGTCGCCTATCGAAGGTGGTAGAAACGACTTGGTGCTTAGGTAGAGTTATAAAAAAGCTTGCAACTTTGTTGTCACGCCAGATTTTTACAAAAATTAATATTAAATTGCTGTCAGAATCCTAATAGGTTCCCTAGCAAGATACAATATCTATGCTATAATAACTTTCCACACCATCTTTATAATTCATTCCCAGACCAGTTCAACTGCTTTGTTAATCGCGAACGCCTCAGCTAAGTAACTTCACAAAGTAGACTCCTTTACTAGACCCAGTTGGCCTTTTTCATAAAAAAAAACCAAGGCGCTACTAACTGTTCGTAAACAGCAATGAAGGAAACTTGTAAAGATTATCCTGAATATATAATCCGTAAAACCCGAATTCAGGGTCCATATGCCCAAATCGGCAGCTCCCAAAATCCCAGCATGACTACTCAAAGCACCGAGACACATAGAGCATAGAGACACTTCTTTCCATCTCCTACATCTTTCCCGAATTCAGGGACCATATGCCAAAATCCCGGCATGACTACTCAAAGCACCGAGACACATAGAGCATAGAGGCACATCCTTTCATCTCCTACAAATGCCTCTCCAGCTCCATTAGGATCGGGAAATCATAAACCATATTTCCATAAAAAATAAAACCGTTATGACTACCACAAGTGATGGCAATTATGATATTTAAAAAGCGCTAAAAACAGCAGCCTTCACCTAGTAACCAGTGATGGCAATTATGACGTTTAAAAAACGGTAAAACCAGTACCCTTGACCGGCGTAATTAGAGGCAGAAAAAAAGGTTAACGTTGTACTGTTGTGTACCCTGTGACTAGTACGATATCAATAAAATGGCAAAGAGATCCTTAAACCGCCATTAATGAAGCTTTTAATTAAAACAAATCCGTTTTTGCAATTTTTTAAAGCCATTTGTAGGTTTAATTCAAATTCTCTTATCATATGGCATCACTTTAACATCCAATAGAAAAACATTTCATCTGGCTACTCTCTTAGAATTTCCCCACCTAAATGCACATGTCACATAGAGTGCAAGCGTGTGTGTGTGTGTGCGTGTGTTTATTATTGTTTTGAACAAAATTCTAAAAACAATTTACACAGCAAAGGCAGCTTTGGAAAATTTTTCACAAATAAATCAAAAATTCTTATTGATTGTTTGAAGCAGTGAAGAAAAACAAAAACTTTGAAAAATGTTGCGTCAAGTAATGGTGAGTTTTCATTTAATTGAGATTCTTTTTTAAATAAAACAATGTCCACTTGGAATTGTTGCATAACCATTGTTTACACGGCAAGATATATAAATGCGTTGTTTTTTTCCAAATAGAAAAATGTTTACCAAAAGGCTTTAACGCCAGTTATGGCTCGTACTCAACGATTCTCGGCTGCACCAACTGGTGGTGAAGGAAAATCGAAGGAGGTGGTAAATCATGCCGATGTGCCCATCATTGACTATGACGATCCAGATTATTTGCCTTTGCCGGAGTATCCATTTAAGAAAAATGAACCATTGGATGTTAAGAAACAGAGGTAAATTACAATGGAATCCCTGATTTTTTTCTTTAATATAAAGCTTCGAGATCCCATTGTATTAAAACAATTTAAATTCGAATTTCATAATTGGCCCAAAATTTGCTGTTGAGTTTTATCCATCCCCGTAAAATAACGCTTGCCGCCCCCTCAGTTATAACGTTTGAATGCAGTGAATAAAAGTTTTGTTTGATAATCGATTTTTACAATCGATGGATGGATCAGGAGGGAAAGGCAGAGGCGTTAAGGGAACGGATCGGGTTGTTCTGTTTTCAGGCGTCTATGGCCTGCTGCGAATAGTAAGAGAACAGATTGGCTGCTGGGCTTGGTTAAGGCCAGCTTAAGGTTGGTTGTCGGTTTTATCACGGGGCACTGCGAGATTAGGTCGCTGACGGGGATCTGGAACAGATCTAAGCCAGAGTATTGCAGAGTATGTTGCGATGAGGAGGAGTTAGAGACTATCGAACATCTCCTCTGCAACTGCCCAGCCCTTGGTAGGTGGAGGACCCTTGACAGGGCCTTCTTTGAGAGCTTGAGTTCTGTGCCGAGAGCCGACATCAAGGCTCTCCAATGATTCATTAGCAGCTTGGGCTGGTTGCGAGGTGCTAAGGCTTCATAAGTGTAGTCACACTCTCACCCTTTTTTGTTTTGTGTTTGTTTCTTTATGTGTAATTCCTCCGTTTCCCATTCTCCCCCTCTCCCCTAAGGACAATGTACAATGGGCCAATTTCGAACTCCGGGTACTGTGCTTGTCTTGACCAACAGGTGCACGTCCTCTAACCTAACCTAACCTAATCGATTTTTACAAATTTTTGCTCCACTGCTGTTTTGTCCAGGCTATAATTCAGTCACATATAATAATATTCCTGCAAGAATGATAAGTTAACCACCTGAAACAGAAGCAATCAAAACAATTTCCAAGAATCGGATTGACAGGATTTTTTACTGCACATTTATATTGTCAACTATAAAAGTGAGGAGCTTAGACCAATTGAAGCAAAATTAATTGTATAGGACGCCGACCTATACAGAAAGCTGGTGTCTTGCTTGAATTTCAATTACAGTGCAATCTCTTGTATCCGTCTTATAAACGAGATCAGAGAGCAGACTTATAGTTTGAAATTGGATCGTTTGAAGACAGCTACGTCCACGAACAACTGACTTTAATAAGTAGAAGAGGATATATCTTTCGCCTGAAATTAGTTAAGAGATTCACATTATTGCTTTTCAACATGGTACAGGACATAGCTGCAAAGAAAATTTTCACAGGGAACCAGTATGATTGACTAAAACATCAAATTCGAATATTTTAGTATGGACACAGATGTATCAAATGTCGAATCAGGTTGGAAATCAGACTTTGCCAATGGAACTGTGTTGGGCATACACTATGAAAACAACGTTTTGGTAATACACAGAGCAGACTCCAATGAGGAAGCCCTTCTCATGCCTGGAGGATACAGATTTATGGTAGGCAGGCACAGCTGTGGATAGACTAAATTGGAATTCATCTGTCGACAATAAATTCTCTTTATATATGACGACTATTGTACCCTGAGTTTTTAATTGTTCTTTTTTGAAGCATTTGTCCTAACATTAGGTTTAAGACGTCACTTTCTGAGTTTTCACTCTAGTTACATTAGCAGTTGGCAGTGATAGGCTAAGCTTACTTAACGTGGTTTTTCTATCCCCGACTCGTACGAGGAGACTGCTTTAAATGTGTAAAACTGTTGTTTAATATTGGATTTCTTTATCGAGAACGAATTGCATAAAATCGCAGCCATTTCTGAAGAAAACTTAATTTTAAATTTTGCTTCTTTCTTTTACCATTTTTAATACACATTTTTTTACTTTCTAGACTCGTTTATCAATCCCGCAAGCGTGGTATGTTAGAAAATGATTTGCTTTTGAGCACTTTCATTGCAAAATACCTTAAGGATATGAATGCAGATTTAACAGATCAATATGATAAACTTATCAATGGCGTTACTAATGATTGGGAAATTTACTATTGGGCGACAGAAACAAAACCCACACCAGCTGAATACGATAATGAAATAATGCGTATGCTCAAAGAACATGTGGCCAATGCTCAACGTGAGAAACGTTTAAGACAACCTAATTTATAAATTATTTCCTAATGAAGTATGTACTTAATAATGGTTTTAGTTTCCATATTAACATAGATTAAATTGTTTCTGTTTAAATAAGTTATTTTCAATAAATAATAAAATTATTTTAAAATTTAAAAGCTTTTCCTATGGATGCATGAGTAAAAATAAAAGGATAGCTTTTTTTATTGAGAACCAGAAAAAATTGCTTTAAACATGAAAACTTAAAGTTATGGAATTGTTTTAACATAAAACACATGCAGTTTAATAACGATTGTAAAGAGTTTATAATACTTTTAGCATCTCTCGAAGACTTTGTAAAGCGTAGGCAAATTTGCTAATTCATAGAAATCTTTTTTCAAACGATTATTTGGCAGTAAATATTTCTTAAAGGCAGGATATAATACATGTTCTACAGTCCATTTGTGCTGCTTGGAGTTGGCTTCTAATTCAACTTCTGAAACTAAGGCATAATAGCGGGCAGTCTCACGGCAAAATGTCTCAAAACATTCTTCCTCTGTATCCCATTCAACCTCAGTAGCTAGGCGTAACATGTAAAGAGGCAGAAAAGTTTTACAGGGGCAGTGTTGCAGCAGTAAAGAAGGTAAAGTTTCCAAATCCCCTTCCGGAGAAATGTTTAATGAGAAGTATTCACTCATTATGGGGGCTTTTTCAATGAGAATAGCTGCTGCAGTTTTAGCCATTTCCTCCTTATCGCCATCCTCTTCAGTCCAGCCACTCTCTGAAGAATTCAAGGCTATTACAATTAAATCTTTAAGGGATAATTTCTCTGGAGTAATTTTAATTTGTGGACAATTTTGAAATTCATATACCAAACGCTGATAGAATAGTTCTTCACTGAAACGAAATAAAAATAAAAAATATGTAAACTGTGTTTGGAATTTCGTTAGATGTGTTGTACCTTAATTTCAAGGTATTAGCCATAAAAAGTTTAGTTTCATGTTGGAATAAAGCAAAATGCTTATCCACTATACCAACAAAAACCATTTCCTTAAGCATTTTCCTTAGATATATAGAACAGCCAGTTTCTATCTTTTTTTGCATATCCAAGACACTGGTTAAACGTACTTCCTTTAATTTTCTAGCAGCTACAATACGAAAACTTTCATCCGCTTGTGCATTACCAGAACTAACACCACTTGAACCACTTAGCGTTAGGGTAGAACCACCTGAATCGCTTTTTGTTAAGCCTGTATACAAGAATTTGTCTAGTTTTTGTTCCTTGTTATCTGTTCGTACCATATCCTTGGCATAAATCCTATCGCCTTGAGAATTTTTAAAAGATTGTTCTGTTTCTGAAGGTTCCGTTACGCCTGGTAATTTTAATTGCTTGTAAAAGCTACGTGTTGAATTACTGCCTAGCAGTTGGGACTCTATATGAGCCTTAATTTTCTCTATGATTTCGTCTTCATATAGAAAGTGAACTTCATGTTTGGTGGGATGGACATTGACATCAACATTGGATGGTTCAAGTTCCAGGCTCATATAAACAAAAGCATGCATACCTTTGGGTAAGTATGTGCTGTAGACCGCATCGATAGCAGTTTTCAAAGCTAATAATAAAGTACGAGTTTACGCAAAAGCTGTTGCAATAATAAACAAATATTTTCATTTACCTGGTGACTCTACCAAGCGATGGTTAATGAACAGCAGCATTATGCCCTTTTTGGCATTATAATTAACCTTTGTTATGAAACCTTTCACTGTAAACTTATGGACAGGATCTTTCAATTCTATAGCCATCAGTTCTTTAGCTATATTGCTACCGTATATAGTTTGTATATTTAATTCCTGTGTACTATTCGCCGAAGTTTTTAAAACCGGCTGTTCTCCATGTTTCTTAAGCATAAAGCCCACTTTGGAATTGTGGACTGCATATTTATACATGACATCGGAAATTTTTTGAAATTCTTCATTTGGCGACTTTAACGCAAGCTTACGTTGTGGCATATTATAAAACAGATCCTCTATACAAATAATGGTGCCCTGATTACCAGCACAGGGTTTTGGTGGAGCCTTTAATTTGCCATCCTCATAGGAAGCCCTGTAAAATGAATTAAAAAAGAATATAAGAATGAAATGTACAATATTCTCTCAACTTACTTAAAACCGCATTTTTCCTGTGCCGTTTTGGTTTGTATTGTCAAATGGGCCACATGACTTATACTGGCCAAGGCTTCGCCACGGAAACCAAATGTCGCTATATTTGTTAAATCTTCAAATTTTGTCAATTTGGATGTAGTAAAACGTTCACATACAATTTCCAAGTCGTCCTTACGTATACCCGTGCCATTATCCTGTATTTGCAATAGCTTTAGACCACCAGATTTGACCGTCACTTGTATGAAAGAGGATTTGGCATCTAAACTATTCTCGAGTAATTCTTTTAAGGCATTTGCCGGTCTCTGTATGATTTCACCTGCTGCTATACGATTAACCACAACTTCATCTAATTTCTTTATAATACCCGGTTCCCGATCCATTTCTATAAGTTTTTTTTTTCATTTACATTTAAAATTAAAATATTTTGTTTACAATTACTCGGTGGTAAACAAATGTGGCCAGTGTTGGAAAACTGAAATTTTTAAATGGAAAGCAAGGCAGTACAAAGTACTCAATTTTTCACCACTGATTGTGATGCCATATGTAATAAAAGCAGATTTTTCTTAATAAACAATTCACAATAGACATAGAGAAGCGGAAAAGCTTTAGTTTAACGTACATTTTGGCGGGGTTTAGTTCGTTTTTTTCTTTAGCTCTTGTTAAATAAAATTTATTAAGTATTGTGTGTAGTGTATTAAAATTAAATGTGTTGTTAGTGTTAAATGTGTCATTTTCATCAACCCAAATATAGTTTGTCTATAAAATATCCACAGATGGGTTGATAGTTGGGCCGGAAATGATGTAACACTCTCAGGTACGTATCATTTATATAAGAGCTCTTGCATTTTGTTTTCCTAGCCCAGATGGCCTGGGAATATTGTATCCAGAAAGCCGTTGATGATTTCAACAGGCAGTTACATATGTATGTCATCTACCAAATTATGGGTGCTTCCTTTAGGTTTAGGTTAGAGCAGGTGTACTTGTCAATTGAGACAAGTGCAGTACCATTGTATGGAAGGCCATTAAAGGGGGTGCTTCCATTCTTCTATTTTGTTACAACACCTAACCTGATTGCTTATTAATATGCCGGAAATGAAACATCATTTCCTTTATTTCAAAATACTTCATTCGATATTTACAGAAACAATGGCACATACTTATATAAATTGTTTAAAAACAAATTCTATAACTTAAGATTTATTACAAATAATTCATTTATTTTATTTATTTATTGTTTATTAATAATCCTTAAACATTACCGTACAAAAATTAATCACAACCAACATAACCTACAAACTAGCCAGGTAGTAACCTCTCCTCTCTCTCTCTCTTACTGGCATTTATTTATGATAACAATTCCAAACGTGGATATTAAATAATCCGTCCAACTATTAAATTCTTTTGGACAATTTAAGCGTGCAAAGTATTCCATGCTATATAGGGACACCATCATACAATTTCCATAGGTAAGCGAAAACCATAAGCAAATATTGCCTAAATTTTTTGGTGTATAACGTGTAAGAAAGATCATAATTACGCCAATAACGAAAAAGAAGAAAAACATCACAGGAAAAACAACTTGCAAAGCAAAACCCAAAACATATTCATGAAACAAAGCAGAAATCATGAATACGCCCTTTGAGCCTTTATATACGTGGTTATAGAAATCCTTGTAAATATATTCATACAGCCAATCATGTACCACAACATTCCAGTTACGATAATAGGCATCGTAATTGCAAGCAGTCCACCAATCGCGATAGAACATACGATCGCCAAAACGTAATAGCTCAGCGGTGAAATTAAGGCAGGCATGCAAAATCATATAGAAACCACATAAAAATATTATAACGCCCGGCATAAGCATGCCAAATAACTTGATAATTAAGGCAGCACCATTGATTTCCTCTTTACCGTAATTGGCAAAATGATGTACAATGTGACGTTCATAAATATAACTGTAAAGGAAAGCCACGGCCACAACTTCAAAGAAACGTGCCAAAGCAAATTTCCATCTTATGGTAGAGGTGCGTGGATAATTATCGCGATACAAGAGGGTGGGTGCAAACAAATAATACAAATACTTATTGAAAGCTGGGAAATTGATTTCTAAAGTATTTTCCTTATCTGTTTTCAATTTTCCTGTGATCACACGTGGCACTATAGTCCTTACAAATGAATGCATTTTCATTAGAAGCCGCACCGTTTCCAATAATAATACCGAGGCGGTAACGAATGGCAGATTTAGGTGGAGGCATATTTGTGTGGGTATATAGACAAAGTATAGTTGTGTTGATATATACGCGAGTAGACTGGTTAGAGGCCATAAATGCTGCAGTTTCTGAAGGAAAAAAGAAAAGAAGAAGATTTAATAAATTTGTGGGTAGGAATATAAGGTGTAGTATAAAGAAATCAATTATCTTTGAACGCCATAAATGCCTTTCGTGCCTCTAGCAAAAATCAGAGGAAATCTTTTTTTAATAAGCTTCTGTTAGGATGAAATATTTGTCTTAAAATCAAGCGCTTATAGGAATGATTGGCAATCAATTATCTCCAGTTGTCGATTACAATATGAATACAAGCTTCAAAGGATTTGGTATGTACGAGTATTTTTGTGATTAAACATAATTCTTATTCTATTAACTAAAGCTCGCTGATTGTTTCCTTCAGACTTTGATATAATTGCCAGTATAGCTTTGACTTCAAAGGTGGCTACAGGGAACCAGCAAATAATAAGTAATTCCCCATTAATTCTTTCAAACACTGGCAACAACCTATCCGAATGTTATTCTATATAGCTTTGACTGGAGAGTTTGGCTGTAGGGGACCAACATATAAGTAATTCCCCATTAATTCTTCCAAACGCTGCCAACAACTTATCTGAACGTTATTCTATTTGTTCTGATGGACAAATAGCCCTACGATCGCTTCCGTTTGGTGTTATCGTATAAAAACAATTCCCCTTTTGAATAGTTCCTTAAGAATGTTGGTTCACTAGATTTATTTTCTGGTATATTGAGGTTAGAATTGATTGGCAGTTGCATATCTCAATTGGATCCACTAAGACCGCTTTAAAATGGCCATTGACCATATTTAACCAAAATTTTACACTTCCTGGCTAACGTTTCTCAATAATTCTGGCTAGTTTTAAAGACTTTGGCTACCAAAGAGCCAATCTAATGTATGAATTCGTTTGAATTATCTGTTGTACTAGCTTATGCAAGTCCGTAAGCTATGTTGCCGTGTCCAGGAATCCATATAAGGGTAACCTTAGAACATGTTTATGGCGTTCAGAGACTTTCATTGTTAATATTAGATGTGGTATGGGAACTAGAAGAGTAAGAACGTTATTTCCAATCGGGTTTTTGGATACTAATTACAACTAGGAATACTAATTGTTTTCTGAAGTCGCCGTAAGTATAATAGGTAGATTAGACGTAAGGCCCGAGTGAGTTCAAACCCCAGGTCAGACATTAACAGGAATGGTTGGCAATCAATTGTTTCCAGTTGTCCAAGTTTCTGAAGATTATGTATGTACGAGTATTTTGTTGATTGTTCGCTGATTGTGATAGAGCACCGCCAAAATGTAAACATTGCAAATTATTTTCCAGTGTTGCAAAGGGAAAATTATTAAATAATGTTGTGTTACCAGATCATTAATACAAATAAAGTAAGAGAAACTGTTATAATGTGTAGGAATTGGGGAATTACATTCAAATAGATAATACAGTTGGTCTTGGTTAAGTTGTTAAGAATGATGCCATGGTATTGGCAATAGTAAGCCTTCAAACCGAAATACAATTGGCCCATTGTGAAACAATTTTTCAGAAAAGAAAAGCACAAAGGAATTAAACAGAAAAGGAATAAGCACAAGTAAAGTAAGAAAAAGAAGTATAAGGAAATGAAAGATAAAAGAGAAGAGACAGAACTGTCCTATTATTATTAATAAATTTTGGCTGATTAAAAATTCTTTCCCTTAAGTTTCCAAAAGGGGGACAATTATTTTATATATTAAAACAATCTGGCAACACATTTTTGCATATTGTGTTTATATCATGTTCGTAAACAAACTGATTACGTTGCCAACGTAATTAGTATGACGTAGACAATTACCTTAACCCTTTAAAAATGGTATTATATTGGTGTAGGTCAATAATTAAAATAAAATGTTTAAAAATTGTTGTATATTTTTTTCTATTTATTTTTAAAAAAATATTATAAATTTAAAATAATTTCATTTATAAAATGCTTTAATATTGCTTGTTAAAGCAAAACACGTTTGTTTGTTTGTTTGCATATGTGTGCAGCGCTATGCTGTGCTATTCTCTTATTTACATTTTCTCAGAGGTGATTTTATTTTCTCTTTGCAGAATTTACTTCAGTCGCATCGTGACTTCTGAGAGTGATGGTTTGTTCTAGATGGCAACGCGTAAAGAATCGTTCATATTGTTAATTATTTCGGTGAGCGTTTGTTGTGTATGAAAAAAATCAAAGAAAATTAATTAAAAAAAAGAAAAATTCATCTATTTTAATATGTATACAATGTTATGTGCATTTTATAAATAATTTAAAAAGGAATTTATAAAAGTTAATCTAAATTAAAGGCTCCATTTTCTTTTAGAATCAAAAGAAAAAAAATATATAAGTAAAGTTTTTAACTGCTGTGTGTGAGTGCTTTTCTTATATTTTTTTTTGTTGTTGTTGTTGTCTTCTGTTAACAACCAACACTTGTGTGTGTATTGTGGTCTCCCCAACCACCATTGTCAGTCAGCATCATGTTTGTGTTTTTTTTCTGATGTTCGTACAAGTATTGTTGTTTTGTTTGTTGCTGCTGTAAAAGCATCGCACAACAACAAGAAGAGTGTAAAATAAAAAGAAATAATTTTTGTTTTGAAAAAGTTTAATAATCAAAATGAAATGAAATGAAATAAATTTGAATTTTAAATTCAATTTCAATTTCTTGTTGAAATATTCTAAAAGAAAGAAGGCCGAAAGGAAAGAAAATATTTTTAAAACACCATAAAAAAAATCTTTTTCAAAAAACACAACAACAAAAAATTGTAAAAGAAGCATTAAAAGAAGTAAAAAAAAATCAAAAAGCAAAAAAAAAAATAATTATCTGTCTCCGAGAGTAAAAAAGAAAAGAAAAAAAGAAGTAAGAAAAAAAGACAACTTCAGAAATTTGTGTGCGTTCGTGCGTTTGTGTGCTAATAACGTTGTCGTAGGCTGCCCTTGGTTGCAGACGACGTTTACGTGTTCGTCCAAAATGCCGGTTTTAATGTTAACGTCGCCATTGTCGTCGTCGTCGTCGCCGTCACCGTCGCCGCGTAATGTTGCCATCACGTTTTCTATGTCAAGTGTTGCGTTTAAATGCAACAAAATGTTGCTGATTTACTGTGTGTTAATTGTAACAAATTGCTTGGGCTGGCATGCCACTGGCAGCGGTACGGTTGTGGCCTCCAGCCTTAACAAGCCCAAAGTGAAAAATGTTTTTTTACAAAATGGCCAAATGCTAGAAAACCATTACGCCACTACATTTAATAGTGATAACAATGGTGGTGGTAGTGCTGCAGAAAGTGAGGACACCACGGCCACTGTCTCAACAACACAAACAACTTCTTCCGTTTCACCGTTTGCCATGCATCCTTTGGGTACAGGCGGCGGCGGTAATGGTGGGGTTGGTGTTGGTATTGGTGGTGCAACAGCAACTGGTAGTGCCAGTTCACGTTTTAATGTGGATTTACGCCGTTCAAGTGTTAGTTCAACTGGTGCCATCCAATCGCCCACTACATTTATAGGCAGTAATTCTGCTGGCATTGGTGGCCATCATCATATTCATCAGCAGCATCAGCAGCAGCAGCATCAACAGCAACATCATCAAATAAGACGGAAACCACAGCAGCATTTGTTGTCATCCTCATCGTCAACGTCTATATCTGCTGCAAAATCAGTATTCGATGAAAAAAGTAAGTTTTTTACAAACACAATAACAAAAGTAAAGTTAATTTTGTAATTCTCTCTCTCTCTTATCCTTTCTTGTTCTCACTCTCTTTCTGTATTTGCGTTGCGTATTAAATGTCATTCTAGGTATTTTTGTTTTTATTTCTATTACACTTGTTGGCGCGTTTTCTCAACAACAACAACAACAATAATAATAATAACAATAACAAAAAAGAAAACTTTTTCTTTTAAGTTGCCAAACATAAGTTGGTTTATAGCAGTGATGCCCAGTGATAGTGTGTTGAGAACATCAGTAGTACTCTGTAGGAAGTGTTAAAATGAGTTCTTATTAGACACTTAGCTGTAGTCGTTAGTACGTATATAAAATTAAGCGTTGCCATTTCAAATTTTATACTCTGTTATGAGGGATTATAATAATAGAATGGAAATTTATATTAAAAAATTTTCCTAACCCAATCCAGACACTGTTAACATAGGCAATATTTGAAGGCCGATATCTCAAGTTACAAAATTATTTGGGAGATACGACTTATTGGGTTTTATTAGGGACACTTTAGGCTACTATTTGTATATAGTGGGATATGTGCAGCAAGTCCCATTTCTTTCACAATATCACTATCCTACCCAGACAATCTAATAAATTTTTTGTCGGATGTTTTTTAATTTTCAAAAGAATTACCGAGTCCATTCTCTGATATCGTATATTTAGGTGACTTCTTCTTTGAGTATTTTCTATTAAACACTTAACCTTGCTCCGTTAACTTTACGATTAGCTCTGTTAAAATTTTTGGTTTTTGTCTTTGCTAGTTAAATTTAAATTTATTTTCACACACATACAGATCTTATAGATTCTCTCCCTTTTCTATTCTGAACCATAGTAGTTTACGAATTCTGTATTCTCTTTTAAACCACTTTTCAAAACGAGGCAAAACGAGGGATTTAACTGGCCACGCTTATTGCTTTCGTTAAGCCTTTTCTGCCAGCAGTCTCAATACCTCAGAGGCTACAATTTTTTTTATTAAACCAGCACTCAGGGGATGACCCCTACTCATGCAATGCATTGTGCAAGTTTTAGGAAAGGTGGAAAGAGGGAAGATGCAACCGATAAGGAAACGAGTTGCTGCTGATGACTATAAAATGGCCAGTACTATACCTTCACCATTAGACAGTCTACAGCAATCGTCCCGAAGAAGCCCGTAGTTTCTCACACCACTTATGTTGTGTGTGTGTTAAATTTTATACAGAAGTGGCGGGACCTACAGTTTAAAGCCGACTCCGAACGACAGATTTTTGAGAAACAAGAAGAGAATGAGAAGAAATCCTTGGAATGGCGTTCGTTTACTTATTTAACACATTCGCTGCCCAGGACGAGTATACTCGTATTTGACAGGGTATGCCTCACTGCCAAGACGAGTATACTCGTTATTGTTTACCAAAACCCTACTATTTCTTGGCAAGAGCACATATATTATCATACATAATCATTTACAAGGTGAAAACCAAAGACGAGTATACTCGTCGTTGGCATATAGGAAGGCAGAAAGACTCGATTATCCTTTTTGTATTTGTGTACGTTTTAAAAGAAAAACAAATAATAACTCGTGTTGATGGATTAAATAGAGAAAATGGAATAAAATCATTTACAAAGACGAGTATAGTCGTCGTTGGCTATAGAAAGACAGAAGGACTCGATATCCTTTTTTGTATTTGCTTAAGTTTTAATAGAAAAACAAATAATAAATTACGTAGATGGATAAAATGAAGAAAATAGAATAAAACGAGACACATTGGGAAAATTTAAAAAAAAATTGCCAATTCAAAAACCTGCATGTTATAATATATTTAAAGTAGAACGAGTATACTCGTCTTGGCAGTGTGCGATACCCTATCAAAGACGAGTATACTCGTTTACATATTTAACACATTCGCTGCCAAGGTGAGTCGCAGTCCCGTACTGTGACTTCATATAATTTAGAATTGGCAGTGAATGTGTTAAGGGGGTCTTGAAGTGCTCAGTAATAACCTCTAGTGGCAGACGCTTATACATATTTGTGTGAAGAGAAATTTTAGTTTAAAAACCAAAGATGCAAACCCACATTTTTAATTATTTAATTACTCGCTTTAAGTTGGCCGCACACTGTATGCTTTTTTTAACAGCTGACAGCTTTGCCTGATTGGCGATTTCGAAAACGCTAAATGGATAAACCGTTACCATAATATTTTCCTTGGTCTTCAGGTCATGCCTCTTGATTACATATTTTCATTTTACGATTCCAATAAAAATTCGTTACAAAAGATTCTTTTTTAATACTTTTTTTTTATTAAATTTTTACTTGTTTTTTTTATTATTTTTTATAAAATATTTGTGTTGTTAGCAGCTTAAAAAAAGCTTGTCAAATAAAAAATAAAAAATTTTTTTAATTCTTTTATTTTTCTTGATTTTTCTTTCATATTTCATATGACCATTTGGCTTTTCTATTCTTTTTTTATTTTTATTTTTCTTTATTTTTGTTTTGTTTTTCTGCAAATACAATAAAAAGTTCTTCTTCATACAATTTGTGTTGCGTACGAGTTTATTTGTACAAAAAAAAAAAGAAAAAAGAAAGAAAAAGAATGAATCTTCTTTATATTAAAATAAATAACAACAACAACAATAACAACAACAATAAATAAACAAATTCCAAGAATAATTCTTAAAAGAATTTTAAATTAAGTACAATAACCTGACATTTGTTTAAACTCGCTCGCTCAGACATTCTACTCACTCTGAGGCACAAAATCAGAACGAATCAAAACCCCAAACGACAGCAGCAGCCATAACATACACTCTCTACTCTCCACACTGTTCTCATATAGGGGAGGGTAAATTGAACAAAAACAGAAAGAACACAAAAAAAAAAAAACAAGTGGCGTATGACTATGTTGAATGTGTCTTGAGATGAATGTAAAAAGAACGAAGAAAAAAGATGAAAGAAAAAAACCTAAACAAAGTATGATTTTATTAAAGCGGGTAACTCAAAAGCAGGTGTCAATTTTCATAGCCGCTTCCACAGTAGCGCACATGGTCCATAGAACTCGACTTTCATTCAATGTCAAAGCGAATCACACATAGTATGCCGCTTCACTTTAACGAAAGCATAAGGGACTTGTATTTGGACGATTGCAGATGGTTAGACCGAAAGGGTTAGCCAAACCGTATGGATCTGGATCGGGTCAAACAGATTACCAAACCAGGCTAGCCTATTCCTAAAGGAGAGTTTTTCTATTGAACATGTTTAGACCATGTACGTCGCGCTTTCATATTCCTTAAGATAGAATCAAATCACCCGGGTTTTAGATGCGACTACATAATACTAGAAGCTGTTCTCACATTCCCACATAGGAAGAATGGGTTATTGAAACTGTTACCGGTGACGTTGATATAACGATCTTCAACGATGGCTCTAAAATGGAATGTAAAACTGAATCTGGGGTTTATTCCTATAAATTGGTATTGCACGCGTTATACAGATTATCAAACCAGGCCACTGTATTTCTGGCGGTGATTATTTTTGCCCTTGAATAAGTTGCACTTATCATTTAAACCAAGCACCTACATACATCCATAATTGGCCAATACAACCCTTCAGTCAGGATTACGACCTAGCTTCTCACACCACTTATGTTGTGTGCGTTACTTTTATACATGAGCGGCGGGATCTACAGTTTAAAGTCGACTCCGAACGACAGATTTTTGAGAAGCTTTTCATGGCAATTTTTACTCTCAGAGCCTTTGCCAGAAATCTGCTGAGAGGAAGTCGCCGAAGAAATATTTTTTCGTTTTGATGTCTGACCTGGAGACGAGGCACCTACCCCCTTCGAGTTTGATCATATTCGTAGACAGTCATGCAGCAATCAAAGTCTTGCTAATCCCAAGTTATGAAACCAAAAGGCGTCAGGATTTGCATAGACTCACTACACCCCGTATACGTTAACACAAAACCTGCCTCTACTAGGTTCCAGGCCAGTGTGGTATAAGACATCAAAATATAAAAAAATACAAAAAAAAGTATTTTTTAGGCGATTTCTTCTCTTTCTCTTGGTCCACCTTCGGGGTGTTAAATTCCATGATGCTTTTTCCAAAATTGTTGGCTTATTAGACGTAAGGCCCGAGTTCAAATCCCAGGCAAGAAATTGAAACGCAAACATGAATTCCTCTCAACAGATTTCTGGGAAAACCTCTGAGAGTAAATAAAATTGCCATGAAGGGTTTCTCAAAAATCTGTCGTTAGGATTCGACTTTAAACTGTAGGTCCCGCCACTTCTGTATAAAAATTAATACACACACAACATAAGTGGTGTGAGAAACAGCGGGCTTCTTGGGGACGATTGCTGTAGACTGTCTAATGGGGAAGGCATGGCACTGGTCATTTTATAGTCACCAGCAGCAATTCGTTTCCGTTCGCATTTTCCCTCTTTCCACCTTTCCTAAACCCGCACAATGCACTGCATGAGTAGGGGTCATCCCCTGAGTGCGGGTTAAAAGAAGGAAACGAAAGGGCGTACGAACTGGCACGAAAGGTATCGGAAATGTCTGAGGAACAGACGATAGAGGGGATATATGCTCCCCTACAAGAATACACACATACATAATTGGCCATTACAACCCTTCAGTGAGGATTAAGGCCTAGCTTCCCACACCACTCATGTTGTGTGCGTTAATTTTATACATGAGTGACCAGAGACCTACAGTTTAAAGTCGACTCGACAGATTATTGAGAAGCTCTTCATGGCAATTTTATTCACTCTCAGAGTTTTTGTCAGAAATCTGTTGAGAGGAAGTCGCCGTAGAAATATTTTCATGTTTTCCTTTTGATTTCTGGCCTGGGATTTGAATTCGGGCTTTACGTCTAATAAGCCACTACGGCAACTTCAAGAATAGTTCTTCAAATTTGGAAAAAGCATAAGGGAATTCAACAAACCGAAGGTGGATTAACATACCAGGTTGTCAAATTTCAAAATTGTTTTGCCCAGCAGTGTGGAAATCGCCGTGATCTAGTAGGTAGTGTGTTGGCTTATTAGACGAAAGGCCCGGGTTCGTATTCCAGGTCAGACATCAAAACGAAAAATATTTCTTCGGCGACTTCCTCTCAGCAGATTTCTGGCAAAGACTCTGAGAGTAAAAATTGCCATGAAAAGCTTCTCAAAAATCTGTCGTTCGGAGTCGACTTTAAACTGTAGGTCCCGCCGCTCATGTATAAAATTAACGCACACAACATAAATGGTGTGAGAAGCTAGGTCGTAATCCTGACAGAAGGGTTGTAATGGCCAATTATGTATGTAGCAGTGTGGGTCGCAGGAAAATAGAGGAACTATACGAGTTCAACAAAAGAACGATTCACACTCAGAGTGAGATGTCTGAGAGATGTATAAGAGAGTGGATATATGTGCTTCTACAAATATTCAAATTGGAGAAAGGAGCATAGAGTTCAATAAACCAACATATCTGGTTGGACAACAGAAAAACCAGGCAACTAGTTGAGATTGGCAAGAGAACAGTTCACACTCTAACAGGAATTCTAACGCGACACAATGCTATTGGCAGTAGCGCTAATAGGGTCGGTCTGCCCCACCAGGATTTCTGCTAAAGCTGTCAGGATTTGGAAGAAACGGAATCGTTACGCTAACTTTTTATGTGGGTGCCCTACACATCAGACCAAAAGTCATCGGTTTTTGGGCGACGTCACATTTAAGGATCTGGACATGATAGAGAACGTACCACTAACGGAATTAGCTGATTTCATCTGAAACTCGGAATGATTTAAAGCCACCACTAACAGATCAAGACAAGGGTTCTTACCTTACACTGATTAATACAATAGGGTCAATATGGGTCACCAAATGAACTTGCCTGTGATCGGCAAGTTATCTACTAAGATAACCTATCTTGCCGATCGATCGATAATAGAAGTGAGGTGACTGTCACATTCAAACGATTTTGAGGTTATATTGAATGCTTTGAATCTAAAGTATTGGTCTGGATGACCACTCGTGTCATAAAAGAAAAGACTGTTCAACACACGACTCCCACATTCAAACGATTTTGAGTACTAATAAATGCATAAAGTCTAGCTATGTTCACAGGCGTTTGGTCCTAAAATCTTTCATGATATTGTAAGTTCCTTACCGTTCGCATCTTCCCTCTTTCCACCTTTACACCTTTCCTAAAAAACCTACACAATGCACTGCATGAGTAGGGGTCATCCCCTGAGTGCAGGTTTTATAAGAAAAAAATCTTAGTTAATGTTAGACTTCCACTCACTAAAATTGTCTCGGTTTCCAGAGTTGGGAACTACTTAACCATGCTCAAAAACTAGTTTTGTTGTCGTTGCAGCTTTATCTTCCTATGGAGTCGTATATCTGATCACTTTGACTGTCTGATCGCGCTGCATTCTCTTTTAAATATGTCACGCCGATAGACATATCTCGGTAATTAAGTAGTCGGTAAATCTATCAGATGCTTAAATTACGCTATTTCGCGTTTTCCCGGTCCGTTTGCACATATGGGACTTTCGCCTAGCTTGCAGCAGTATAAGTAATATCGGAAGCATCAATTTTCGGAAGGATTACTACTCCCGTCTCTTTTCCTATCGAGTCTTATGAAGGCACTACAAAGAGAGTATCATTGGTTGATAACACATGACTGATCTGCATTCTTCCCTGCGTTACAGATCCATAAGACGTAAGCAATTTGAATGTCTTTGTCGTAAAAGGTTTAATTTTGTTACGTTTTTTAACTATGGCATTACCGTGATCTACAGAATAATTTTTAAAATTTTTGACCTTTAACCTTATCTTTCTCGAAGTTGACTAGAATTTCTTATGGTCGGTTGAATGTGATTTTTTTTTAAATGCCTTCAAATAATTTAATTTCTAAATGCATATTTCCTCTTGAGATGTGTGGGTGTACCGTATACTATAACAAGGAATATATTTTCTGGTGGAACATATAATCGATCTGCTGTTTATTGACATTGACAAGCGATCAAAACAAAACAAAATTGCAACTCAAACGTCATCGGGTGTATAGTAGTTTTTATTCTGCAAACATAAAGACGGCAGTACACAAAAGTCGAATATATGTACTCACATAGCCAGTGTCGGCATGACGGTGTGTAAAACGTGCTAGGCTACCTGCTGTACAGCTACTACTGTCTGTGAATGGCAAATAGTCGCAATTGGCATTACGTGACGTAGGCGTGAAATAATTTCTCGTTAAAATCTGTTTTAATTTTCTCAGCTACTTGAGTGACATGTTCATTTAAAAATCTTTTGAAAATTAAAATGATTGGATTTCGGACGCTTTTTTTAAAAGGTGACAAAACAAAATTGAATTAATTTTCAAAAATTGAGTGTTTAGGCATAGTAAAGGGAGGAATTTTTATTTCCATTATCCCTCTTGGTAGCATATGGCTTGCACAAAACATTATTCATCTTTCCGGTTGACTGCTGTTATCGCCATAAGTTTCGATTGATTGTCATTCTGCCTTGTTTAAATTTCGTTAATCTATTGTTGTTCCAGCTAAGCGGGTTACTTATTGGGTACATTACAGGGCACTGCGAAATTACATCGCTGACAACTTTGGCATGTGTGTGAAGATAAATTCGAATTTGAATATCTAAGACGCAATCCATATATTTTAGCAGCACCACACTCAGCGCAAAAGAATGACAGGCTAAAAAATTACACGCTAAAAATGACACGCAAAAAAATGACGCGCAAAAAAATTACACGCTGGAAAATGACACGCAGGAAAATGACTCGCGGGAAAATGACACGCAGCAAAATGACACGCAAGAAAATGACACGCAGGAAAATGACACGCAAAAAAATGACACGCAAGAAAATGACACGCAGGAAAATGACACGCAAAAAATGACACACAAAAAAGGACACGCAAAAAAATGATATGCAAAAAAATGACACGCAAAAAATGACATGCAAAAAATGACAAGCAAAAAATGACACGCAAAAAATGACATGCAAAAAAATGACATGCAGCAAAATGACACACAGGAAAATGACACGCAGGAAAATGACACGCGGGCAAATGACACAGAAAAGTGACACGTTGGAAAATGACACGCAGCAAAATGACACGCAAAGAAATGACACACAAAAAATGACACGCAAAAAAATGACACGCAGCAAAATGACACACAGGAAAATTACACGCAGGAAAATGACACGCAGTAAAGTGACACGCTGGAAAATAACACGCAGGGAAATGACACGCAAAAAATGACATGCAAAAAAATGACACGCAAAAAATGACAGCAAAAAATGACAAGCACACAAAAATGACTGCAAATATGACAAGGAAAATGACACGAGGAAAATGAA
The DNA here is from genome assembly GCA_014635995.1 of Sarcophaga peregrina. Classification (NCBI taxonomy): domain Eukaryota; kingdom Metazoa; phylum Arthropoda; class Insecta; order Diptera; family Sarcophagidae; genus Sarcophaga; species Sarcophaga peregrina. Next base: position 80,382,017 of record CM025793.1, on the reverse strand, counting down.
CCGGGCAAATGACAGAAAATGACAGGAAAATGACACGCAAATGACGCAAAAAAATGATGACAGCAATATGACACAGGAAAAAATTACACGCAGGAAAATGACACGCAAAAAAATGATCAATGATAGACAGAGACAGGGGGAGAGACAAAGAGAGAGAGGGAGTCAGAGACAGAGAGACACAGAGCGAGAGACAGGGAGAGAGGGACTGAGAGAGATAGACAGAGAGAAAGATGGAGAGAAAGCGACAGAGAGAGAGAGAGACAGAGAGAGTGACAGAGAGAGAGAGAGTAAGAGAGAAAGGGAGAGAGAGTCAGAGACAGAGAGCGAGTAAGAGAGAAAGGGAGAGAGAGTCAGAGACAGAGAGAGAGATAGACAGAGAGAGAGAGAGATAGACAGAGAGAGAGATAGACAGAGAGAGAGAGAGATAGAGATATAGACGGAGAGAGATGGAGAGGGATAGACAGAGAGGGACAGACGGAGAGAGAGCGACAGAGAGAGAGAAGGACAGAGAGAGAGAGCGGCGGAGATAGAGAGGCAGAGAGAGAGGCATAATTTTCAATAAAAAAATTGATAATGGAAACATGGATACTGTTAAAAAGTTAACAGTTCTCTGTTAAGAGGAAATTTTGCTCTGTTAAAAAAAATTTCCTCTGTTAAGAGCAAATTGTGCACTGTTAACGCTAAATGTGGCGCTGTTAAAATTTATGGATTGCGTCTTGGGTTTTCAAATTCGAATTTATCTTGGCACACACATAAAAATTTCGTTTACAAAACTAGGGCACCAAAGGACAAACAATTTTTTACGCTGCGACAACATTTTTCATTTCGAAGAGCATTCTTTGCCTTTTTGAACCACGCCTCGTTTGTGTATTCGTTTCCAGTTAGTGGCATTCATCATGGCATTGTAGTTTCGAATTTTTTAATTACAACACACGCTTTGCCACTTAATTAAGATGAAATAGTTTGCTTTTGTTTAAGCACTGCCAACTTAATATCACATTTAATTAACTTGCCATGTGAAATTAATAAAAAAAAAATTAATTCTTTATGAATATAAAGTCCAGCATATTTTTTTTCTTCTTTTTTCTCCATCATTTCATTTATTTTAATCACAAAAATTGCAATATTGGATGGATATACACGATGCAAGTAAGTACTACGGATGCAACGAGGATGGTTTATTTTTAATTTTTTTTCTCTTGTGTTTTTTGTTTTTTTTTTTATAAATTGACAGAAAAAAAAGCGTTTAAAAAAATTCTTCATTTATCAAGAAGTTTTTTTTTGTAAGCACACATGCACGTACATACATATGTGTGTGTATACGCACAGACAGACACAGAAACTGATGATTTAAATAGTCATTCACGCTCCGCGTGTCTGTGTGTTTGTGTATTTTTAATGCCATGCCTATGGAAAAAGTCATTAAAAATTATGGTGTATGAGAGCCAATGAATTAAATATGGTGTACATTGTATATTATTGTTATTGTTATTGTATATTGTTGCTGTTGTTGTTGCTATTGTACTGTTATGTGTATATGTGTATTCCTATAATTATTATTTATATTAATATTTTATTATTTTTGTTGTTGTTTATTTATTTTCAACTGCAACTTAAGGATTAAAATATTCATTGTTAAATTATAAATAAATTTAAGTGCCAGAGTATGTGTGTGTGTGTGTGTGGCACACCAACACATATTTAATTTATTACCCAAAATAAGGAGTATTAATATCCATAACAGAGATCAGCAATAAGTATTCAAAACGATGAGTAGATTCGAGTCATACTTATGATTTCTGATACATGTACGCATTCATACTTATTTTATTATCATACTCATACTACTCATACTCAAAGTTGGAAGTACTCGTCATATTCATACTTAACAATACGCACGATATTGTTGATTTCGACTCGCATCTACTTAACATTTACACGAAGCACAAAATAAGTACGATTCGCGTACGAAGACCACAATACTCAGAAGAAGGTTGCGAGTTTGCATTGCTTGCTGTCTTTGTGTTTTCCTTTCTTCTTTGTTTGTACATGCAACAACAACTAAGACTGTAAATTTTGATAAATGATTCGAATCACTCGAATCATTTAATAAGTATTATAAGTATTTTTCTAAATTTATGAATCTGAATGACTAGGCGTATGAATCACACATATTTCGAATGTTATGAGTTCGATGCCAACGTTGTACTCATACTCATTGCAACCTATACTTATAAATTAATGTTGTAGCGAGTACAAATGGATCAGAGTAGTTGAATTTCAATTCTCAAAATTTCATGAGTAGTTATAAGTAGCGAAAAAACGATTCATTGCTGATTTTTGATCCATAATGCTTAGATATGGAAGTATAGAGTCATCCATTCACAAACATAATGGTTCAGTCAGGATAACGACTCATCTCATTTATGCTGTTTGTGTTAATTTCATATATGAGTCCCGGGACCAACAGTTTAAAGTCGACTCTGAACGGTAGATTTTTGATAAACTTTTTTATGGCAATTTTGTTTCACTTCCAGAGTTGAGAGGAAGTCGCCGATGAAATATTTTTTTTAAAGTTTCGTTTTCTTCAGGATGTCGGACCAGAGGTTTGAACCGCAGCCTAACATCTAATAAGCCAACACACTACCTACTGGACTACAACGACTTTAATTATCCATTTCTTTAGTTTTAAGATGAGTCATCTGGCAAGGCCAACAGCTGAAATATTTTATACTCAGTGAAAGGAACCGAAGAATGGTCATAATCGACCTACTGTGCACGACGTTTACAAGATTATAAAGAATTTCCAAGAGATTGGTTAAATTCGTTTTCAGGGGGCGATTTATTTGTTGGTCTTGACTTCCCAGTCTGCCACCTCTACGTGCCTTTTAATGGATTGGTCAGGGAGGAAGAGCAGAGGCTTTGGGGGAACGGATCGAGTTGTTTTGTTTGTAGATGTCTTTTAAGTCGCCGTGGCCTAGAAGGTAGTATGTTGTCATAGTAGTCGAAAGACCCAAGTTCGAATCCCAGGTCAGACATCAAAACGAAAACATAAAAATATTTTTTCGGCGACTTCCTCTCAATAGATTTCAGGGTAAAACTCTGAGAGTAAAACTTCCCATTAAAAGCTTCTCACAAAATCTGTCGTTCGGAGTCGGCTTTAAACGCACACAGCACGGGTGCTGTAAGAAGCTAGGACGTTGTACAATGGGTCAATTCGACCCCCAGGTACTGTATTTGCCACAATTGACAAGTATACGTCCTCTAATATAACCTAACCTAGATGTATATGGCCTGCTGTCGACAGTAAGAGAACAGGTTGGCTGCTGGGCTTGGATAAGGCCAGCTTAAGGTTGGTTGTCGGTTTTATCCTCTGGGTTACCTGGCGAGACTAGGTCGCTGACGGGGTAAACTCCTCTGTAACTGTCCCAGCCCTTGATAGGTTGAGGATCCTTTGGCAGCTGTCTTCTTTGATGGCTTGAATTCTTGTCGAGAGCCGATATCAAGCTGTCCAGAGATTCATTATCCCAGGTCAGAATCAAAACGAAAACATAAAAATCAAATACGAAAACAGGTAAAAATTTTTTCGGTCGAACTTCCCTGCAAAGGATTAATGGGTAACCAGTCTGAGCACAATGTAAACTACTAATGTATATGGCTGCTTCGACAGTAAAACAGTGGCTGTGGCTTGGATAAGGCCAGCTTAAGGTTGGTTGTCGGTTTTATCTCTGGGTACTGCGAGACTAGGTCGCTGACGGGGTAACTCCTCTGTAACTGCCCAGCCCTTGATAGGTTGAGGACCCTTGGCAGTGTCTTCTTTGATGGCTTGAATTCTTTGTCGAGAGCCGATATCAAGGCTGTCCAGAGATTCATTATCCCAGGTCAGACATCAAAACGAAAACATAAAAATATTTTTTCGGCGACTTCCTCTCAATAGATTTCAGGGTAAAACTCTGAGAGTAAAACTTCCCATTAAAAGCTTCTCACAAAATCTGTCGTTCGGAGTCGGCTTTAAACGCACACAACACGGGTGCTGTAAGAAGCTAGGACGTTGTACAATGGGTCAATTCGACCCCCAGGTACTGTATTTGCCACAATTGACAAGTATACGTCCTCTAATATAACCTAACCTAGATGTATATGGCCTGCTGTCGACAGTAAGAGAACAGGTTGGCTGCTGGGCTTGGATAAGGCCAGCTTAAGGTTGGTTGTCGGTTTTATCTCTGGGTACTGCGAGACTAGGTCGCTGACGGGGTAACTCCTCTGTAACTGCCCAGCCCTTGATAGGTTGAGGACCCTTGGCAGTGTCTTCTTTGATGGCTTGAATTCTTTGTCGAGAGCCGATATCAAGGCTGTCCAGAGATTCATTAGTAGTTTGGGCTGGTTGAGATGTGCTAGGGCTTAATCAGTGTCTTCGCGCTCCCAACCCCTTTTTGATGCATCTGGTGTGTGCTTCATCCGCTTCCCATTCCCCCCTTTCCTACATACCCTCCTTTGATCCTATTCCCTCTATTATCCTTCCCTCTTTAATTTTTGTGCTTGGCTTAATTGATAAGTACACGTCCTCTAACCTAACCTAAGCTAACATTCAAGAGATTGGATGCATTACAGATGATGTTCCAAGAACTAGGCGGCCAGTATAATGGACGAACTGGCTGTTACAAGGTTTTCATGAGTCGATGTAATAAGAACAAACGAAAACCAAGAACCCCAAGTATTTTTAGAAGTATTAGTGAAGGAAACCATACACCCAAGGAATTATTAATTCGCGTTAATTGCTTTTATTTCGCAAAAACCGCTCTGACTAATTTCAAAATATAATGCGATCATTTTCCTAAGTTTACAACCATACCACACGAGTTAATATGTCTATAAAGTTGCAAACAGCGATTTAGCAGCCATAAGTGTAAACAATTTTAGTCTTCTATGTGTGTTGTTCTAGAATTTATGAAGACGTATCAATAATTACATCATGTTTTAACCAAATTTTTGTTCTGATGAATTACCCTGCATTGATCATAATCTATCACACCATACAGTTCAGGTGCTAATGTATTCAACTTGCCTTCATTCAGTCTTACTGCACTCATTGTTTTCATTTTATCAAGATAGTCTCAGTGTAACTTTTGTAATTTATCTGTAGGTTGTAATAACGAATAGAAGTTAAAGATGACTTTAAAGTTTACTTTAGCTAAAGTCACCTGTAAAGTTCAGCTTAGATAACATACATAATTGGCCATTACAACCCTTCAGTCAGGATTATTGACCTAGTTTCTCACACTACTTATGTTGTGTGTGTTAATTTTATATATAAGTGGCAGGACCTACGGTTTAAAGTCGACTCCGAACGACAGATTTTTGAGAAACTTTTCATGGCAATTTTATTTACTCTCAGAGTTTTTGCCAGAAAACTGCTGAGAAGAAATCGCCGAAAAAATACTTTTTGTATTTTATTTTGATGTCTGGCCTGGGACTGGAACCCTGGCTTTACGTCTAATAAGCCAGCACACTACCTACTAGACCACGCCGGCTTCTTACAACACTCAGCTTTCATTTTATCAGGATCGTCTCAGTGTAACTTTTTTAATTTATCTGTAGGTAGTAATAACCAAAAAAAATTAAAGGGGACTTTAAAGTCCACTTTAGATAAAGTCACCTTTAAAGTTCACTTTAGATAAAGTCACTTTTAAAGTTCACTTTAGATCAAGTAACCTTTAAAGTTCACTTTAGTTAAAGTCACTTTTAAAGTTCACTTTAGCTAAAATCACATTTAATGTTCACTTTAGTTAAAGTCACCTTTAAAGTTCACTTTAGCTAAAATCACATTTAAAGTTCACTTTAGTTAAAGTCACATTTAAAGCTCACTTTAGATAAAATCATCTTTAAAGTGCGCTTTACATAAAGTCACCTTTAAAGTTCACTTTAGCTAGAGTCACCTTTAGATAAAGTCACCTTTAAAGTTCACTTTAGACAAAGTCACCTTTAAAGTTCACTTTAACTAAATTCCTCTTTAACTTCTTTTCGTTATTACATTTTATTTTATCTGTAGGTTGTAATAACGAAAAGAAGATAAAGGTGACTTTAGCTAAAGTGAACTTTAACTTGTTATAATATTATATGGCATTAAACTGGTAGGAGAGTTGTAATACATATATACATAACATAATTGGTCATTACAACCCTTCAGTCAGGATTACGACCTAGCTTCTCACACCACTTATGTTGTGTGCGTTAATTTTATACATGCGTGGCGGGACCTACAGTTTAAAGTCGACTCCGAACGACAGATTTTTGAGAAGCTTTTCATGGCAATTTTTACTCTCAGAGTCTTTGCCAGAAATCTGCTGAGAGGATGTCGCCGAAGAAATATTTTTTCGTTTTGATGTCTGACCTGGGATTCGAACCCGGGCCTTTTGTCTAATAAGCCAACACTCTACCCACTAGACCACGGCGACTTCAGGAGAGTTGTAATATGTTCAGTAAATAACACAGGGCCTCTAATGGCTCTGAAACATGGTTGAGAGAGCTGTTAGAAATAGTTACAAAATGATTGCGAGATGATAGTCACTTCGATTCCCATCAAAGGCTCTGGTATGTGATACTACAATGAGGATATGGTCGAAGTTATTCAGCTTGTTTTTAATTAGAATATAATTTGTAATTGTATTGTAATTAATAAATAAATAAATCATTCGTTTCAGTTATTATTTCATCATTTCATTTCATTTCATGCATTCCTTCAATCATTTATTGATTCAATTATTTACTGCTGCAAAAGAGTCTCTACTTTGAAATCAATTTCTGTGACGTTGAAAATAACGAATCGAACTTAAGTTGTTCCTACTGATTGTTGTATTTAAAGTGATACAGAGAAACTCGATAGATGAAGAACTGAAATGAAAATGATTCTGATGAACGTAATAAAAGTACTCGTACCCTGGCCAGTCAATAACACAATAACAACACTTGTAAAAGCAATTTTTTCTTTCTTATTTGAATAAATTAATTTGCCAGTACATATTTTGCATAATTTATTTACGAATTCTATCAACGAATTGTAGTAACTAAAAGAAATCCGGCTGCAAATTATTATATTTTGCTTTGTAAACATTGCTAGTGTTACCAACTACATAAAAATAAATACTTTTCAAGTTGGTTACTCCTTTAAAAAGTGTTTTAAATGATTTGTTTCTTATTCTTCAACTTTTTTATTTTATTTTTCTTTTATTAATTAAAATATAATTTCCTTTTCTAATAAATATTTTAATTATCCTTTTATTTCAGGTGAGTAAAATTCCATTGCAATGTTTGAAAATTCAATTAAATACGATCATGTAAGTCAATGAAAAATTTTGTATTTACTTTCTTAAATGGCTGCCTTTCAAGTCTATCTTTAATTATGAATTTTATGTTTAAAACCATTAATCGGCTATTACAACTCTTCAGTCAGGATTAGGTTAGGCTAGATTAGGTCGTAGTGGTAGCTCTGATATCACAAAGCTCACTTGAGTACGCATGGCGGCCCGTTGTGATGCCACGGGTGAAACGCAGTCCCTGTACTAATCAAGTTCCGCCAAATTAGGGAAAGGAAGAAGTTGATCAGCGCAAGGGCTGCACAAGAAAAGCACGACTACCCCGTACTGGAAAACCAGCCAGAAAATTTGATGAACGAAGTTATATCCTTGATAACAATATATGACAAGGAATGGGGAGCCAAATAACTTATATCTACACCTAGCGGTGAAGCAGGACTCCTCATTGACCCAGGATAGGTTGGCGTCCCGAAGTAACCTCCGCCCAATGGTCAACTTGACCGAGCCAAGTGGCATACCCAATTCAACAGAAAAGGATTCCGGCAATCAGTCAGGATTACGACCTAATGACTACTCAACTGTTCCATGATTCCCAAAAAGTGGGCACATTTAAATCACTACTTTTTTATACAGTTTTAACTACTTTCTGGCATTCTTCGGTTCTTACCCGATCCATATTCGTAAATGCCAAATCTTTCATTAAAATAAATGATACTTCAGATAAGAGATATTTAACAGTGTTGCCAAACAGGCCGTTAAAAAAAACAAAATTAAATGGTTTACAACGCCATAGTCTAATCGGTAGTCTGTTTGTTGGCTTATTACACGTAAGGCCACGGTGCAAACCACAGACCAGACCTCTCCAACATCAGACGAAATACGAAAAATATTTCAGCGGTGTCTTTCTCTCAGTAGATTTCTGGCAAAAACTCCAAGAGAGTAAATAAAAAATTGCCATGAATCCTGATTGAAGACTTGTAATGACCTAAAAAAAATCTGTTTACTGGTGTTTTGCTTTTTACATCGTTTAACATTAAAATTATAAAGGAAAGCTACCAAAGTAAAACAATGCAGTAAACAAACCTGTTTACAAATTATCGCACTGCTTAAAGTAACAGCAAACGCCAGTATATTATACCAACAAACACCTGCATAAAAAGTGGTAAACAAGTAAACGAAAACATGCCAACAACAATACAATAATAAACATTTGCGAGATATTATGAAGGTTCGCCTTCAAAAACCTTCAACAGACTATTTACTTTGCCATATAAAAAACAAGGTTAAGCAGACGACTGAGTTAGTAAAAATGCAGTCAGTCTTGTGTAATCGTGGTTTAAAGATCTCCTTTACAAAGATCTGTTGCATAATTCTTTAGTGTTTGTTATTGTTTATGGAGAGAGTGTAAACAGAGGAATAACAAAGAAGAGCAATTATTGTTGTTTACATCAAGTGCTGACCTATTAGACGTAAAGTCAGGGTTCGAGCCCCAGGCCAGACATAAAAAAGTACAAAAAGTATTTTTTCGGTGATTTCTTCTCTTTCCCTTCTTGAAAAGTTTCTCAAATAAATCTGTCGTTCGGAGTCGACTTTAAACTGCAGGTCCCGCCACTTCTGTATAAAATAAACACACACAACATAAGTGGTGTGAGAAGCTGCGGGCTTCTTGGGCACGATTGCTGTAGGCTGTCTAATGGTGTAGGTATAGCACTGGCCATTTTATAGTCACCAGCAGCAATTCGTTTCCGTTCGCATTTTCCCTCTTTCCACCTTTCCTAAAAATCTGCACAATGCACTGCATGAGTAGGGGTCATCCTCTGAGTGCTGGTTTAATAAAAAAATTAAAAAAAATAATACGGAATTTTAATTAAAATTAAACACAAATTTATTTTTATTTTATTTGTAATCTATGAGCTCATATTTTAAATGTTTTTTAAAAGGTAAAAACGTAAGTACAAAATCTCTTAGTATACTGCCAACTTTATCCACATAGTGGGCAACTGAAGCCCGCTTAGCTAGAACGTGAAGTGAAGTCGCAAGTGCTTTCATCACTTTTAACCACATGCCTCCTACGTAGCGCTCATATTCAGTACATCAGAACGAGGCGGCTATCCGATTTGATACACAATACCTTCGCGACACTTTCGAAAAACTTCTGACATTTTTACGCCACCTTGTAGTGTTTCGTCTCTCATTTTCATTTTCATTTAATTTTTTTAATTTTCCAGCAGATTGCGTTTTTTTTTTGGTTTTGTTTTTATTTAAACAACCAATCAATCAAACGTTTTAACTGCGGTAATTAATCAATAATACTCCCGACTGACATTTAAACAACAAACAGTGACAGATTGTTAAACAATCACGCGAAAAATTTAAATCAAACGTAGACAGATCACAATACAACAATAAAAAAAAAGTTTTAAAAGAAAAAACAAAAAAAATACCCGACAATCCAAAAATATTTTAAACTTTAATTGGCTTTTTGACACAACAAACATTGCCAACTCAAATGTTTTTGCTTTTCATTTTTAATTCTTCCTGTGTCCTCAAAACAATTTATTTTAATTGTCAATAAAAAACAAAATCCTTCTTCTTTTTTTGGCATTTCAAAGACCGAAATTTGTAAATTTTTTTTTTTATTTTATTTTATGATGACCATAAATATTAAAACGCTATCAAAAATATAATAAAGTTTAGTTCAATCAGAAAATATTGCCAAACAAATTATTCAAAACAATCAATTTAGATTTGTTGCAGTCCCGTTCATACACTGACAACTTCGCGCTCTCTCCCATTGTTTGAATTGCATTGCAATTGTGTTCACATTGGAAATGTGTTTGTCACTCTGTTATACGTTGTGTTGTTTATCATTATATTGGGTGTATGATTTAAAAAGTGTGGAATTGTTTTCAATTTTTAGAGTAGATTTATGAAAAGTATTGGCCATCATTTACTCTGATATTCTAGCTGGTCCTAGTAAATCATACCCATAAGATGGTAAAGTATTCGTAGGTCTTTAGTCAGACTGATATATACCCGTCTGCTTACTAAAACCTTACCGATTGCTGGATCCAATCAGATCTTCCTTATCGCCTTTTAACCTCTCAGAACAGAAGTGTGTGAAGATAATTTCGAATTTGAAAATCCAAGACACAAACCATAAACTTTAGCAGCGCCACATTTGACGTTAACAGAGCAAAATTTCCTCTTAACAATACAAAATTTGGCCTTAACAGAGCATTGTTAACAGTATCCATCTAATTTTAAAGTGTGTGTAGGCAAATTCGAATTTGAAAATCCAAGACGCAATCCATAAATTTTAGCAAAGCCACAGTTAACGTTAACAGAGCAAAATTTACTTTTAACATTACAAAATTTTGTCCTTAACAGAGCATTGTTAACAGTATCCATCTAATTTTAATGTGTCTGAAGATAAATTCGTATTTGAAAATCCAGGACGCAATCCATAAATTTTAGCAAAGCCACATTTAACGTTAACAGAGCAAAATTTGCCATTAACAATACAAAATTTGGCCTTAACAGAGCATTGTTAACAGTATCCATCTAATTTTAATGTGTCTGAAGATAAATTCGAATTTGAAAATCCAGTACGCAATCCATAAATTTTAGCAAAGCCGCAGTTAACGTTAACAGAACAAAATTTCCTCTTAACAATACAAAATTTGGCCTTAACAGAGCATTGTTAACAGTATTCATCTAATTTTAAAGTGTCTGAAGATAAATATTAAAACGCTATCAAAAATATAATAAAGTTTAGTTCAATCAGAAAATATTGCCAAACAAATTATTCAAAACAATCAATTTAGATTTGTTGCAGTCCCGTTCATACACTGACAACTTCGCGCTCTCTCCCATTGTTTGAATTGCATTGCAATTGTGTTCACATTGGAAATGTGTTTGTCACTCTGTTATACGTTGTGTTGTTTATCATTATATTGGGTGTATGATTTAAAAAGTGTGGAATTGTTTTCAATTTTTAGAGTAGATTTATGAAAAGTATTGGCCATCATTTACTCTGATATTCTAGCTGGTCCTAGTAAATCATACCCATAAGATGGTAAAGTATTCGTAGGTCTTTAGTCAGACTGATATATACCCGTCTGCTTACTAAAACCTTACCGATTGCTGGATCCAATCAGATCTTCCTTATCGCCTTTTAACCTCTCAGAACAGAAGTGTCTGAAGATAAATTCGTATTTGAAAATCCAAAACGCAATCCATAAATTTTAGCAAAGCCACATTTAACGTTAACAGAGCAAAATTTCATCTCTACAGAACAAAATGTATCCATTACATAGTACTGTTAAGTATTTAACAGCATATACTAAGTCTATGAGTACCGTATCCTACTCAAAGAAAGGTTCCAAGGCCTCTTAATACGATCCGCAACATAGTCCCATATAATCAAAATCAATCAATTTTTACATGAAAGTTCTCTAGAAGCTCAGTGGCCATTTGGGAACACATAAGAAATAGTACACCATACAGACCATATGCAAATGGTAGTCCAGAGGGTCCTCTTTCCAACCGTGCTAGTGGGATAACCAGACGCTTTTCAATTTATTCTTGCTTAAAATGTGATCAATTTTGATTGGTTGATATGCACATCTGGTGCTATCAAATACAGAGTTGCATCGTTACAGTACAGTTTAGTGACTGAGGTTCAAGTCCAGTCATTTCTACAACCATTCTCCTCCCTAATTACCGAAAAGTTCTCACAGAAATTTAGGATCATTCTAACGTGGCTGTTATAAGGCTTCCCAAACAAGGCAAAATTGTTAACAAATTTCTTCTATTTGTCCTGATCCGGGTCCAATATGGTGCTTAAAATCTCCAAGATCATACAGGGAATAGAAGTTGCGATAGCCTCAGATATAGATATTTTTCCATTTTCCTTCTTGGGAACATATGATTTTCGCATAGCATTTTTCATCTTATCCGCTGGCTGCTGTTGTTGCCATAAGTTCCAGTTGTTTGTTATTCAGCCTTGTTTCCAGTTCTTCAATCTTCTGCTAAGCGGATGATTGGTCTGCTGTAACTTCTCCTAGGATATTGGTCCTGCTTGCCATTTATCGCTGCCTAGAAATAATGTTCCCAGATGGATTACGTATTTTTCGCTTATTGTACAGGGAAACTCAACTTCGTTGGCAATAGGAGAGTACATAGGACGGGTTGGCTTCTATCCTCAAATAGCACAGCCATCTTTAGTAAAGTTAGGATTTTCACGACTTTATTGGCACGCTAATACAATTTCCATTCTCCCAAATGATTTCTACAGGAGCTGTAAGTCTGGGGACGAGATAAAGGCTATCCTTCGGCTCATCTGTTAGTGACGAAGTCGCCGTAGTCTAGTAGGTAGTGGGTTGGCTTATTAGACTGAAGGCCCCAGTTCAAATCCCAGGTCAGACATACATACATAATTGGCCATTACAACCCTTCAGTCAGGATTACGACCTAGCTTCTCACACCACTTATGTTGTGTGCGTTAATTTTATACATGAGTGGCGGGACCTACAGTTTAGAGTCGACTCCGAACGACAGATTTTTGAGAAGCTTTTCATGGCAATTTTAACTCTCAGAGTCTTTGCCAGAAATCTGCTGAGAGGAATTCGCCGATGAAATATTTTTTCGTTTTGATGTCTGACCTGGGATTCGAACGCGGGCCTTTTGTCTAATAAGCCAACACACTACTCACTAGACCACGGCAGGTCAGACATCAAAACGAAAATATGAAAATATTTCTTCGGCGGCGACTTCCTCTCAGCAGATTTCTGGCAAAAACTCTGACAGTAAACAAAAATCTGTAGTTCGAAATTGACTTTAAACTGTAGGTCCCACCACTTATGTATAAAATTAACATACACAACAGAGGTGGTGCAAGAAGCTACGTTGTAATCCTGACTGACGGCATGGCAGAGTTTCTCGATATTTAATTTTCTCTTATCTTAGACTGAATTCTCCTTTATAGTTTACTGCAATAGAGAGATTTGTTTTAGAGTTTGGACACTTTTCATTAGAGAATGTTTCATCTCTAGGTTGAAGCGCTGGCTTAACTGAAACCTTATCCATTAAGTAGGGTTTATTAGCTAACATAACCTCATCAAATGAGATTAGTTTTTGACTTCTGTGTCAAAATCACTGCACAGACCAATTCTCTCGCATTGACATCAAATAAATATATTCAGAAGAAGCTGTCATTAATCGATATGCTTCATAAATTGATGTTTTCACTACTACTTTCTTACTTCCATAAGAATAAAAACAAATGTTTTCACTTTTCAGTGCCATATACATTATCAAAGACACAAACCATTTGTAAAAGATATGACATCTTTCCCAATATTTTTCATTTTACCCCCAATTTCGTTGTATTTTACTTTAAATTTCATTCGATTAAATTTTATTACTCTGTTGGCTTCATGATGATGTTGGCAATTCTTTTTTTTAAATTGTTAAAATTCATTTTGATTGATTGATTAATTTTAAGAATTTATCAATTAAATTAAAATTGAAATGGAGAGCAGTTCTTCACAATTTCAATTACTCTCAAGTAATTTAAATATTCTTTGTTTAGTGTTGCCAAGTTAACAGCTTATATTGTTTAATACTTTCAAATGAATTACCTCACTCTCTCTCACTCTCTCTCTCTTATAGTATATGAGTATGTGCCCATGTCATAATCCAGATAAAAGCATATCGTATGTGATGATTTTTAAAATGCCTGTTAATGAAATGACACTTTCTCTACTCTTCTCTTCTCTTTTGTTTTGTTTTGTATTATTTTGTTAAATCTGAAGGAATTTTATTTTGTTTTAAAAATGCTGGTAAACTGCAACAACAACAATAAGAAAAACGAACAAAAATTGTATATTTAAGGTACACACACTATACTTATATTGTATGAAACATTGTATATCAAATTACTGGCCTTAACTGGCAATAACTTGTTTGGTCAAGGAAAATAAATCATTTTGTTGTTGTTTAACCCTTAAAAACACTTTTAGAATTTGCCTAAGCTTGTCAAAAAGACTACCAACAGATAACTTTTCCTGTTTATAAATAAATTAGAAATCCAATCTTGACATTGACTATGGCAGAAAACGTGCAGCCTTTACCGATCGGATCGTAGCTATAGATCAATAGGTCGATGGTCCATAGGTATAGTGGGACATTGGAAGAGATGTCTGGTGTCATGAGTTCTTTATCGGTAAGCCGATTAAGGTGTCATTGACTTGGAGTCTGAGAAATTGACCTCGGGCAATAAGAATCGAGCATTAGCTTCCTTTGGAATTTCATCCACATCGCTCTGTCCACAATGACTAATGGATGATCGATCGAGGAATTGTTCTATCGCAATAAGAGCTGAACATGAGCTTCCATCGGATTTCATCTACATCGCAATGACTACTGGATGATCGATAGGCGAATTGTCCTATCACAATAAGAGTCGATCATAAGCTTCCATCGGATTTCATCGACATCTCACTGTCCGGAATGACTGCTGGATGATCGATAGGCGAATTTTCCTATCACAATAAGAGTCGATCATAAGCTTCCATCGGATTTCATCGACATCTCACTGTCCGCAATGACTGCTGGATGATCGATAGGCGAATTGTCCTATCACAATAAGAGTCGATCATGAGCTTCCATCGGATTTCTATCCATCCACATCTCACTGTTCATAATGACGGTGGATGATCGATCGAAGAATTGTCGTCTCGCAATAAGAGTTGAGCATGAGCTTCCATCGAATTTCATTCACCTCGCCCTAATGAATGATCGCCGATGTATAATCGATCGAGTAATTGTTCTCTTGCAATAAGAGTCGATCATGAGCTTTCATCGGACTTCATTTACTTCACACCGTCCGTAATGGCTGATGGATGATTGCCGATGGTTGATCGATCGAGGAATTGTCTTATCGTAATAAGAGACGAGCATGAACTTTCATCGGATTTCATTCACATCGCACTGTCCGTAATGACTAATGGATGATTGCCGATGAATGATCGATCGAGGAATTGTCTTATCGTAATAAGAGCCGAGCATGAGCTTTCATCGGATTTCATTACATCGCACTGTCTGCAATGACTGATGAATGATCGATCGAGGAATTCTCCTCTCGCAATAAGAGTCGAACATGAGCTTCCATTGGATCTCGTTCACATATCACTGACCGCAATGATTGATGGATGATCGCCTAGGTCCCTTTTATGCCTTTTCTTATTCATTGCATACATTACTGCCTGCTAATATAATTCTGTAGATATCCATGAGGGACATGTAGATTACATAATGTCTCTTAAGTCATTGCGATACCTAAGGATGTCCTGCTTGATGAGCCTAACGATTGAATCTTCTGTTATCACCAAGTAATTGGGATGACAAGTCTGGCGACATACAGCTCACAGCTGCATAATTAATTAGTTGCTGGAAGCATATTGGTTTCCTTATGGAAATAGTAATGCTGGTCGTCTTCTTGACCTAGTAGCTAGTGGCGATCCTAAGAGCATTATTTTAAACGGTTTGGTGTTATCTCCATCTGGTGTAGTATAACTAAGAAGTACACTTCGGGATTCTGTATAGTTCAGGATCGATCGGTCAACTCTGCAATGCATTGTGATGATAAACAGACGTGACTATATCAATAGAACTTTTTTTTAATTTTTAAAATTCTTTGTACTGTAACTCGTTCATAGATGTCGCTGTGGTCTAGTAACTAATGTGTCGACTTATTAGATGCATTTCCGTTGTTCAAGCTCTAGCTTAGACATCTAGAACAAAACGAAAATATCCAAAAAAATATTTCCTTCGGCGTTATTCTCTCAGCAGTCTTCTGGAACAACCACTGAGAGTAAATAAAATTGCCACGAAAAGTTTCTCAAAAATCTGTCAGCCGGAGTCGACTTTAAACTGTAGGTCCCGCCACTCATGGATAAAGTTATCACACACAACATGGGTGATGTGAGAAGCTAGATCATAATCCGTAATCGCCGTAGTCTGGTAGATAATGTGTTGACTTATTAGACTGAAGGCCCGAGTTTATACCACAGGTCAGAGGTCAAAACGAAAATATGAAAATATTTCTTCGGCGACTTCCTCTCAGTAGATTTCTGGTAAAAACTCTGTAAAGTAAATAAAATTACCATGAAAAGCCATGAAAAATCTATCGTTCGGAATCGACTATAAACTGTAGGTCCCGCCTCTTGTGGATAAAATTAACGCACACAACGTAAGTGGTATGAGAAGCTAGATGGAAATACTGACTGAAGGATTGTAATGCCCAATTAATCAATCCTGATGCCTGTAATCCCTACGTAATGTTTCAAAAAGTGGCCATTCTTGATTCATTACTTTTGCAGAAAATTTTCCTAACTTTTACGAGTTCTCCAGTTGCTAAACTCTTTAGTAAATAAATGATGGCGTTGCCAGACTAAAAAGATAACCTAATATAAACGAAATAATATTGCTGGCATTAAGCAAGCAACGGGAGTGTAAAAGTCAAGGATCCAAAGCTTTCTGTTTAGGGTTAGCTAGACGCAATGTCCCTCTAATAATCGGTACGAATCTTATTTCCATTGACCTTATTCATAACCAGGACTGTAGCGTGTATTTTTCAAAGCGTAAAAGCTTAACTGTAAGCCATAATCGTTTTGTTAAATTTGTTTATGAATAGGAAATAAAATGCTTCCAACTGTAATAAAGATAGCATTGCCACTTTAAAGTCATAAAACATTATTGCCAGTTTAATTAATTTTTTAATTTCTTATTGCCTGAATGATGACGGCCTTCAGCTGGTTAATGTTTGTCTGAGAAGACTTTAAACTGCAAACAGGTTATGTTGGCGTTTTTTTTCTTGTTGCCATTGTTTTGGTTTGTTTTTTGTTGTTTTTCTTTGTTTGACAAGATCAACAAGGATTGTTTTGAGTAACAACAACAACAGCAACAAACATTTCAACAAAAAAAAAAGTAGTAGAAGAAGAAGAATAAAACCCTGTTAAAAAGGTGGCCAAGTATTTTACAATTTTGGCAAACGAGACAAGGATATAAGAAAACCATGAGTGTGCACAATAACAAAGAAAAAAAAAAAACCATTAAGATTAAAATACACACACACACAAGTACAAACACAAACAAACAATAAAACCAACTTTACAACAATAAGAACAAGAACTAAAAAAATAAACAAGTTTTTCTCATTTTAAGCCAAGTCATTATTGGTTTAAACCAGCAGACATATTGTTGTAACGAAAACAATACAAATGAATTTAAACAATAACAAACAAATGAACAAAAAAAAGAAGAAAATTAAAGTAGAAAAAAAGAATTAAAAGTAAAGGGAACCAACCAGAGAAACAACAAACAACACAAGAGAAACAGAGGCTTCGTTTTTTTTTTTCTTGTGTTTTGTAGAATTTCCTGCTTTTATACTTGACTTGATGACGATAACAATGGTGATGATGACGACGCTGCTGCTACTGCTGCTGCTACTGCTGCTGCTTCTTCATTTGGTTTTCTTTTTGTTGTTGTTGTATTGTTGGCTAAATGGATGCTGCAGCAGCCTTTAGTCTGAGCTCTCCACACCACAAGTATGCGAAAGAAAAATTGCATGTACTTGCCGTGCAAAAAGAATGTTGAGAACGTCATGCTTGAAAAATATAAAAATAATAAGAAGAAGCACCACACAATTATTTAACTTTTTCTCTCGCTTCCTCTCTCTCGTGGTGTGCCATACAAAAGTAGTCGTTGTTATTGTTGTTGTTTTGTTTTACTAAGTCGTCTCGTTTTTACTGTTTTTTTTTTATTTTGATTTCTCTTAATGTTATTGTTGCTGTTGCTGCTGCTGCTGTTCTCTATTCTCAAGCATTCAAGTTCAAGAGCAAACGATAACCTCTACTACTCGTTTGCTGGTGATTGCAAAAACAACAAAATAAAATATGAAAAAACTTACAAACAAACAAATAAAAATTAAATGGGAAATCAAAAATAAAAAATAATCAAAAATCCCTACACTAATAACAACAACAACAACAAAAACAAATGGTCAAAAACTTAAGCACGCCATACTAAGCATAAAACGAAAATGTATGCAAGAAAACATAAGTCAAAGAGACAAAAATATTTGAAAAACAACAAAAACAGAGGAATAGCCTTAAAAAAGAGTAGTTGAGTGTTGTTTTTGTTGTTGTTGCTTTATCAATACAACACACACGCTACCATATTCTAATTGTGGGCATTTTTATTTTCTTTTTGTTTTAAGAGTAAGAACGAAGTGACACTCTGGTCAAACTACCGGCCGGTAGTGTTGACAATTTTGTGTTTTTTAATTTGTAAATTGCGTTAGTTTTTTAAAAGTGAAATAAAGAAGTTGTCAAATAAATAAATTATTTTTATATTAAATAAAATAAACTTGAGTTTACTACAATACGGTCAGTTTTGTAGGTAATATGTTGGCTTATAAGACATAAGGTCAAGGATCAAATTCCAGTTTAGACATCTCGTCGACTTTTCTCAGCATACTTCCGGTAAAACCTCTTACAGTAAATACAAAAGAAGGAGCCATTAGTATTGGCATCTATTCGAGATCAATCGGAATATTGTTGCGAAAAATTGTTGCGAACAAAAATGTTCGCAAGCGAAGGATCATTATCCATACTTTCCGAGATAGTCAAGCGGCCATTAGGACGCTGGATTCTAGTGTGATAAACTCTAAGACAGTGTACGACTGTCGCAGATGTCTCAATGAGATGGCAAACCGATGTGATGTTTGTATCACATGGTTACCGGGGCATAAGGATATTCCCGGTAACTGCAGAACAGATAATTTGGCCAGAAGGGGCACTGCCGTCGAGCTCTCTAATGAATTCATTACATTGGGAATCCCTTTAAGTACCTTTGGGCTTATGATTGACAATGCAATCGTGTACCTTGTCAACAGTAAGTGGGCAGCTTCGGATAAGGACAGAACCGCGCAAAAAATCTTGCCAAAACTGGATAGGAGGCGTATGGCGACTCTGTTTAAACTCCAAAAAAGCAGGCTCACCGCAGTTATCGGGGTTATTACAGGGCATTGTATTATATATAGGAACGCATGCGAGCCGTATTGGTCTTGAATACCGCACGAATGATTTCTGCAGGTGGGCAGCTTCGGATAAAGGCAGAACGGCGCATAAAATCAGGTCATGGCTGGATAAAAAGTGCACGGGGACTCTGCTGAAGCTCCAAAGAAGCAGGCTCAGCGCTGTTATCGTGGTTATTAAGGGGCATTGTATTATAGGAACACATACGAATGATTTCTGCAGAAGCTGTGGAGATGAGGAAGAGAATGAAACTATTCTACACCTATTGTGCACATGCCCGGCACTTGGTCGCAGGAGAAAGAACATCTGGGTGCCTACTACATGGAAAACCTAGATGAACTCCTAGTCGCTTCATCGGAAGCTCCGAGTGGTTCCTGCAATAGGGGAGAGGATAAAAGTGTAGTAACACAATGGGCCTGTATGCGGCCTAAGTGTGTACGCTAATCGGGTGGATAGCCACTTCTACCTGTCTACCTAAACACAAATGAAAAATGAAAAAATTTTCTCAAAAAGATCTGTCCTTTGGAGATGTTTTTAAACTGCAGGTCCCGCCAGTTATGGATAAAAGAATACAGAAGCTAGGTCGTAATCCTGACCTAAGGATTGCAATGAGCAATTATGTATGTATTCTGCGTGAGTGGAGGATTTTTTTCCGCTGAGGAGAAATAAATGTAACTAACCGCACCACAAAGGAAGTCGTCACTTTTTGGACTCTTTGTGTCCACTCCGGAACTACTGTGGTATTACTGCAAAGTGGAGTCCGTCTGTCTATTTGGTCCTTTTATATCCATATCCGCCGCCGGATTGCGCAATAAAATCCAAGAAGGTGTTTAAACATCCTTTCTAATTCTCTCATCCAAGTTAAATTTTCTAGGTTTTATCAAGGCTTCAGTGTAAACCACTCGTAAACCATTGTACAACAGTATAAAAGAGAGTTGTGTGAAGAATGCAATAAAAATATTTTACTCATCATAGAGTCACAACATGCATTTCTTTTTTTGCTCTCGACAACCGAACATATTCGCCGGCATTGCCAGGAAATTTTTTTAAACTTTTCATTTCTGGGGAAAAACCTTTTTTTACGCTACTACTTTTCTTACACTACTGATATTCATATGGCAATACTGAAAATGTAGCTTCAGTAGTAAAATATGCTCTTTCAACACAAAGCATAGTTCCGTTACTTTACAGGCAAACGAATGCTGTTGTATACATTGAATAAATGAGGAATACACATTTCAGTGCACTCGTAAAATCAAGAGCAACAGAAAAGAGTGTACTACAGTATTGCATTCGGTGAAGGGTAAGCTGGTAGAATGTCTTGTGCACACTTCTAGTACGTACTATTTATGTGTGCCACTGTTTCGAACTTGGTGTATGTAACTATAACTACAACAATAATTACTTGTTTCTTATACTCATACCCTTTGCATAATCAACAACACCCGTTCGTTAGATCTGTCTTGGTTTGATCTTTGTTTTGAGTTTTTATAGAGCTGAAGAACGTTATTGAAGGAGAATATTCGTGTTTTTGCTTTCTCGAGAACTCTATCGCGACTACATTGTTGTTTTTGCATTTTGTTTACGTTACTTGTTGTTGCGTTTACTTAGTTGTCTTTCGCCTTTTCTCATACTGATTTTAATGCATTTGTTATTGTAGTTTTTGTTTATTTTAATGTTAAACGATGGTACACCGTTTCCATTTTCGTAACAATATTCACTACTCAATTACCTATGCAGTGATGTAGCCGATTGCATAGCCATAAGTAAACGGTTTAAAGTTCTCCCGTTATATGTCTATATTTTTAAATTTTATACGTACAAATAATTTAGCAAAGCAGTCTCTAGCTTAACTCTTTCATCACGTTTTCTTACACCCTGTTTGAGAAGTAAAAATAAAATTTTTTTTAATTAATGACTTCATTATAACAAATCGTTTCTTAATTGCTAAGCTCTAAACGTACATATCTAAATACACACATAATCAGCAGCAGACATGATATTCAGCAGAATATTTTTTTAATTAATTGCGCTGCGCCTTTAACAAAATTCAGCGTTTTCAAGTGTCATTACTTCCTTATATTCATTCTTTACAGTTGACAACTCTTTGTAAATGTAAAGCCGGTTTTTTACTGTTTTGCTGTTGTTATTGCTGTTGCTGTTATTATCATATGTTTTCAAGCAAAATATTTTTCACACACATTTGGCAACGGTAGCAAAAACAATGCATATCATCAACTGCATGGTTGTTGTAGTTGTTGTTTTTTTCTGTTAAATTCAATGCTATTACAAAAACAGCATAAAGCACAATCAACTAAAAACTACGTATGTATGCATGTGTTTTTAAAAAATTCCATTGTTGTTGTCTAGATATTTAGTATGTGAGTAATAGGAAAACAAGAAAAAAGAAACCAACAACAACAAGTGTGGTTAAAAATAACCAAAAATCAACAATAAAACAGTTTGTGTACACAACCTAAGGGCTGCTGCAGTGTAGGGAAATTGAGATTGTGTACGTGTATGTGTAACTTTATGTCCTTTATTTGTTGAGGTCAGTGCAAGTGCAATGTTGTTAATGTGGAGCAAAATTGCAGTTTTTTTTCTAGTGAAGTCGCTGAAAATACTTTTGTTGACAGAAACATACAAAAATATGATGAAAACTTTGGAGTTTTTTTTTTTTTGAGTTCAAATTTGCCCTTAACAGAACAATCATTAAAGTATTGTGGGTATAAACAGTTTTGGGTCTGGAAAAAGGGTTTACGATGTTTAGAGGGCGTATGAGTAGGATAGTTGGCCATTTCTGCATTGTAGATGGTAATTCAGGTGACAGGTTGACTTTAATATTGGAATACTTGAAGATTTTTTTTAGTTTTATGATGGCTTTCAGGCGTAGAAAGTTATACACTTTTGAGCCCAGGCTATTATATGAAATGAGCCTCGATTTCCGTTCCTAAAGTCTTGTTAAGATCACATTTATTGATCAGAAATTCTTTTGTTTTTGCAAAGTTACGGAAAATTGAAGCTTTATCGAAAGGATTATTTATTTATTCCAAAGCAAAAGGCAGTGCAGTGTTGTATAAATCTTCTAATTTAAGGTCCTTTAGGAAATTCAAGTATTGTTTGAAGATTTTGCGGACTCACAGTAATTTTATTAAGCCGCTGTCAATGCGGAAAACAATCAGAAAGGATGTGCTTTAAATTCTCACTAACAGTTTAATAATCGATCGACGGAAATTTTGTCTTAAAATAACGAAAAATAACAGAAATGTTGTTGAACGATAAAGAACATTGGCATCATTGGCTTACTGAACTTTGGCAGCAGTTGTAAAACCACAACCGGAACTCCTCGTACACGTATGTGAGTGAGTGAGTGTATAAACTTTTCGACATGTTTGTTTAGGGTTGCGTGTGTATTTTAGTTGTTAAACAATTTACTGAAAAACCATTTTTTCATTGATTTTGGTTTTTTTTTTATTTTCAAAACTCTACTAAATTAATATTTTTTTTAGAAATTTTCAAAGCCAGCAATTGATAGGCATTTTGGTCTTGCCATGAGGTATTTCTACGTTGCCAGAACACTTCAATACTCTACAGGCTTTATTTACTAGAGGATACAAAGAGAAATTAATAGGCCCCCGGGAAAATATCTGATTCGTAAGCTTTCCCTTGATCCTAGTAAGAATTTGACGGCATTTTCCAGGTTAAGAACCTAACATTGCCTTTTGTGAGCCGATATTAACGGATAAAGGGAGTTTTTTAAATAGTCTTTCGGTTTTTTAAATTATTATTCCTTCTGTTGTGCAGCCCATCCGCTGACCGATTGCTTCTCCCCTGATTTAGAGAATTTGGCTAGTACAGAGCATGGACCTGTGGCATCACAACGGATCTCTACGCATGCTCAAGTGAGCTTTCGGTATCAAGACTACCACTCTAACCTAACCTAACCTAACTCCTTCTGTTCCTTCAAGCCTATCACGAAACATTTCTACTTTCGTACTTAATTTTCGGTTTTTAGTCGTAATATTCTACACCCAAGCGTTGAGCGTTTTTGCCTACAAGATAAGAAACTCCAATCATAAGAAATTCCAATCATAAGAAACTTCAATCATATTTTGCCACATCATCTTTAGCAAACCCATGCCCTTGCTGTCAAGATTGGCTCATCACTGCAAAACTATCCTTATGTTGCTCCCAATCGCATATATACTATTCACAATCAGGCTGCCTACACGCTCCGGCTTGAGTGCCATCACTGACAAGCTCGTTCGTCCTGACATTTCTCGGTATTACCCATTTCAGAAAGCGGGGGCGACAGTCAAGGACAGTTCTAGTTCCCAATCACAAGGAATTCAATGTCGGAATGGTTATAAGCATAGATATTCTCTAAATCCTTAGAAACCACAGCCTTTTTTAACATGTTGACTGTCAAGGCAATTCTCAGATAACTCGTCAAAAAACGTACTCACTAGTGAGTGCGAGATAGCTCGTAGTTTGGCACCCTAGAAGGAAACGCAGTCTACGAGTTATCTCTTAGCTGGCAGTCAACATGTTAATGATTCCTTTGCAATGGCTCCTCCTAAACTAAAACGTCTTGCATTGTACAGCCGTCCATTTAAGGACTAACATCTTTCCTTCGGTTAGGGAAATCGCTCCATCACGTCCTCCGCATTACATAGGTAATCATGCCAAACAACAGTGTTTGCATAATGAAATTCAAACTCGGGAATCGAAGTCCCGAAAGGGCCATAATGGCCGCAAGCATATCTGCACCATTGTGAATTGCGGAATTCCCTTAGCCCTTAAAATTTGAGAATAATTGACTGGCGCCCTCTGTGAAATTATATTGAAATACTGCCAGAACTCTTCTTTTCCCAGTGGTAGCTGTGCCTAACCTTCCTAACCTGTTAGCAGATACAATTTTTTTCTGTGTTGTACGCTGTAAAGCGCTGAGCTTTGTTATGCCTAGTTTCGTTACTTGAATAGGCGATGCCCCCGTGAGGCTTTTTACTTTGTTTACTACTATGTAACGTGCCGCGGAGAAGAATAATACTCTCAAGCAGTTGTCTAGAGAAGACAATTTTCTCAATACCGTATCCCTATATAAGTGACTATGTTTGCTGATTATATTAAGAGACCTTGGAACCTTCCTTTGCATATAGTATGCTACCTATAGACCTAAAGTATTTCCCAAAATTAGCACCTAAACCAGTGGTCTTACTTAGATACTTACTTACTTACTTAATTGGCCATAACAACCCGATTAACGGATTTCGGCCTGCCGCAACACATCCTTATCAAATACCCGTCTCGCCGGAGCATCCTCCATACGAACGACATGACCGAAACAGTACAGCCGCTGGATATTAATACGCTGCACAACGTTTCAGTCGTTAAGGAGCTCATACAGCTCACTACTGAATCGGATGCGGAAATTATCGTCAACTCGCACTGGACTGAAGGTCTTACGTGGGACTTTTCTCTCGATTACTCTCAAGGCTGCTGCATCAGTGCTTAAGAGGGTCCATGACCCCGCGCCTTAAAGAAGCACGGGTAGAATAAGCGTCTTGTAGAGTATTCGTACGAAAGAGGTCTCTGCTCTTCAATTGCCTATTGAGACCTGTTGGCAAGCGTAATCTAGCGTTTGATCTACAGACTGACATAATTTGTTGTAGTAAGGGCGGAGCCAAGATAAATGAATTGCTTGACTGTGTCAAAAGTATAGTTATCGGCCGTAATCTGAGAATCAAAACGCCGCACGTATTTACTTATCGATATCATATACTTTGTTTTGCCCTCAAGGAGGTTATGTTTTACTTTTCTGTAAAACTACTCCTTCTGAAATTAGCCTCACTGTGTCCATTATTATAGGTCATTGTGTTATGGGTAGATACGCGGAAAGGAAATAGCTTGCATTTAACGACTTCTGCCAGCTTGCAGATCCGCTAAGGAAGATGAGACTGTTATCCACATCTCTTGCGAGGTGCAGATTTGGGTTATTTGGTCCGCCAATTCTTGTTAGCTTGACGGAGCTATCTATCATCTATTGATGTTAAGTATATAGCTTCGTTTATCAAACTTTCGGGCTGGTTTTCCAGCATACGCTTTTAATGTGTAGCCCGTTTGATGGAACCCTAGTTTGGTGAGCCCTAGTTTGGTGGGACTTGGTCAGTACAGGCACTGCGTTCACCTGGGCCGCTATGCGTAAACTTTTGGTATCAAAGCTACCATTTCAACCTAACCTAAAATAATCGTCTGTGTGTAGTGCATGTGTTGCCAACCCAAAAATTAATTTACCAATGCCTACTAAGTTGGCAAGCAATGTCAATGATATGTTTATGAATTTATTATTTAGTGTTGCCACCATCATTGCCAAATATTTGGAAAGTTTAATTGTCATTAAATATTTTCATATCGATAAAGATCCCGCATTTGTGTTGGCCATCATCGTTGGCAATGGAGTTTTTTGGTCAAATTGTGTTCTTTTATTTACAATGATGATATTATTTAAGCCACATTTGTGGTCTTTGTCTATAATACCTCACGGTTTACCTGGCCTATGGTTGCAATGCAGCACCACACAGCAGCAACAACAACAGCAGCAGCAGACAAGAAACATGAAAACATAGGCATGGACATAGACATGGACATGGACATGGTTATGGACATGGTTAGCAAATAGAAAACCAAAAAGTTACACAATTATTTTGAATTTTGCCATTATTATTGTTGTTATTTTTTTATTTTGTTGTTGTTGTTGTATTTATTTATTTACATAAAATTGTTCAATAAATAATGACCATAACCATGTCATTAGTCAGTCAGCCTGTAAAGCCATTGAAGTTTATGTTTTTTGTTCTCCCCCTGTTTCTGTCTCTCTCTCCTTTTTCTATTTTGATTTTCTTTGTTTCGCTATTGCCATTGATATTCAATTGTCATCGCTTGAATATTTATTTTATTTTAGCGTTGCCATCATTATTGTTGTCTTTGTTGGTAATACTGCTTAGGATATGGCCAGACTAAGCAAATATTTGGCATAAAAATTCTCTACTATTTCTAGATAGTTTTTCAATTTGTAAAGTCCATATTCGATATATCAAGTGTTCCCAGAGAGGCGGTTCAGCAGGAGTACTATAAATTTGGCAATGGCACCTGAAGTTAGCGCATGACTATCGCTTAGGTACTTGACGTTAGCAATGACAGCCATAGGTAAAGAGTCAAATTTATTTTCAGAAATTCTAATACGGTTTGGTTAGATTTGATCGTTCGAAATGGTAGCTTTGATTACCAAAGCACACTTGAGCACTCATAGCGACGCGTTATGGATGTCTGTGAAGATAAATTCGAATTTATTTAGCAAAGACAAAAACCCAAAAAAATTTTAACAGTGCTAAGTTAAAGTTAACAGAGCAATATTAAGTGATTAACGAAAAATACAAAAACATTCATTCAGAATTGTACTCTACAAGTTCCTCAGTCCTCTAACCTCCTCTATTGTATGTATTAAGAAAGTCTGGGGATAAAATGATCGATATTGTGAAAAAATATATCTTACTATATACAAATTGTAGCCTAAATTTTCACCTCACAAAAAAAGATGAGCATTGACCAAGAAAGTGAATAACATTGTCTTACTCTTCAGCGGACCCAAGGAGCCGTGGCGAAAGCCATTTGAAGGCAGGAGCATTCTATATCGCTACGATGCATTGAATGTGAGCTGAGGGCGGATTTTATTAAAATTAGGTTGGCACTATTTTAAGGACATACAAAATTCCATAATATCCGTCCTATTTCTAGTATTTTGTTTCAAACCAAAATTTTCAAGTTATGTTCTAACCTAAGTATGCACGATGTATTATCGTTGGCGGCTAGGAACTTAACCCACCCTCCTCATCTTTCGACCATTCTCTCTTCCAGAGCCCGCAAATTAGGTTTCACTTTCCAGATGGCTGCTTTAAAGCTTTATAATTTCAAATTTTTTCATTTCCGAATGATGGAGAGAAGCTCAGATTCTAGCATAACTTCAGCATAATTTAGATTACACTTGCCCCATACTATTTCAACTCTCAACATCTTACCTATAAGCTAGCGAGGCTTGGAATCCATTACCCGGGACCATATAAAAGTATATGCTTCTCAGCTTCATCCTTATTCAAACAGCTATATCCTGAAACTGTCATCACCAGTTAAGAAATATAGGTCCCACCACTAATGGCAAAAATTAATGCGCATAACATGTTTGGTGTGAGAAGCTAGATTGTAATCTTGGCTAAAGGTTTGTAATGACCAATTAAGTAAGTAAATATAGATATAGAGCAGCTTTATCGGGTGTTCAGTATGTGGTTTATTTTAATTTGTGGGCATATTTACCTATGTCCAATTTTTGTTAGTCCCACCCTGTATAGAACTCTAGAGTTTAGTTTATTTTCGTATTAAAATAATATAAGTTGTACTCTACAGTCACTGCTTTACTATTTACAAATTGCGTATGCCCCACATTGGGTATTAATTCACATTAATATTGTGTATTCATCGTGTACATGGAAAAATGTTAGGTTAGATATGCTATTAACAGAGCACTGTTAACTGTTTAGCAATGTCAATAGGATATTAATCGTTGTATTATTATAAGCGGGAATTTTCTCTCAACTCCCAAAATTATTTCAGCTATCCCACCACAGTTCGAAAGAGGACTCCCTGGACTACCATTTGCATATATTCTGTTTAGTGTACTATATCTTAAAGTCGCCTTGGTCTAGTAGGTAGTGTGTTGGCTTATTAGACGAAAGGCCCGGGTTCGTATTCCAGGTCAGACATAAAAACGAAAAATATTTTTTCGGCAACTTCCTCTCAGGAGCTTCTCAAAAATCTGCCGTTCGGAGTCGACTTTAAACTGTAGGTCCCGCCACTCATGTATAAAATTAACGCACACAACATAAGTGCTATGAGAAGCTAGGTCGTAATCCTGACTGAAAGGTTGTAATGGCCAATTATGTATGTGTGTATGTGTATAATTTCTTATATCTTACAAAGACAATTTTCTCAATACCATATCCCAATATAAGTGACTATGTTTGCTGATTATATTAAGAGACCTTGGAACCTTCCTTTGCATATAGTATTGGTACCTATAGACCTAAAGTATTTCCCAAAATTAACACCTAAAACAGTGGTCTTACTTAGATACTTACTTACTTACTTAATCGGCCATAACAACCCGATTAACGGATTTTGACCAGCCGTAAGGCATCCTTCCAGGCGCCTCTGCTTCTTGCGCGCCTACGCTAGATGGTCACACAAATCGATGACAGGGCTTCCTCGATTTGGGCCTTCCAACGGATACAAGGTCGCCCTCTTCGCCGACTTCCGCAGATCCCCGCATCAAATACTCGTCTCGCCGGAGCATCCTCCTCCATTCGATCGACATGACCGAGCCGGCGCAGCCGCTGAATATTAATACGCTGTACAACGTCCAAGTCGTTGAGGAGCTCATACAGCTCACTGTTGAATCGCACTGGACCGAAGATCTTACGTAGGACTTTTCTCTCGAATACTCTCAAGGCAGCTGCATCAGTTCTTAATAGGGTCCATGCTTCTGCGCCATAAAGAAGCACGGGTAGGATGAGCGTCTTGTAGAGTATTAGTTTCGTCTTACTTAGATGGATACGGTTAAACAGCTAACAAGGCTCTGTTAAGGTTAAATTTTGTTCTGTTAAGAGGAAATTATACTTTGTTAAGGCTAAATGTGGCGCTACTAAAATTTATGGATTGTGTCTGGGATTTTAACATTCGAATTTATGTGTGTGAAGCATACAGTTTTGATTTGCAAGTTTTTTTCCGTGTATCTCCTGTACTCTTTAAATGCAACTTAAAATTTATGTTCATGTGCATACATATACGTGTGTTTGTGTGTATTTGTGTCTTTTTTTTTTCTCCCCGCTTCTGAATTCTGTTGTGTCTCCTGGTTTTTTATTGACGTTCTTTTTTTCCGTCTCTGTTTATTTATTACACACACAAACACAAACACAGGGTTGCATTAAAAAGTGTCATTCAACTGTTTTTCTTGATGTGTATTGTGTTTCTGTTGTTGTTGGTTGTAAAATTTAAAGTTATTGCCTGTTTCTTTATTTATTTGTTTGTTTTCTTATTTGTTTATGCGTTTGTCTGTATGTTTGTTTAATAATCATGTAAATAATGATGTGATAAGAATACGAATGAAAAAAGAAACAAAAAAAAATTAAAAAACAAACAAGATTAACGTGCCGAGAATGAGAAAATATTTGCAATTGATTTTATTTTTTCGTGTTTTTTTCTTTATCGTAACGTAGCGTAACGTAATGTAATGTTCAAAAGGAAAAGTTACAACAACACATGCAACGCTGTAGTACACAAAATGAACGTGGGCTTTAAATAAACAAAAACTAAGCAAAATAGAGAGTGTAATATTTGATTAGAAAAGTTGTTTTGGTGTTAATCATACTCAAAAGAAAAAAAAATTCAAAAAATATTACGAAATAGGCGTTAGAATTATGAACTGCATCAATAGAAGTTAGTAGAATAGCTCAAGGCTATGCATTGTAGCGTCTAAATGGTGAAACTGCAACAGATTACAAGCTTGTAAATGCAAATGTTGCCTAGAACTCGTCGTTAGACGTCTATGGAGTGGTAAAACTTTAAGTCTCGTTTAGCCAAACGTACACGTAACGTAATGAACATTACGTTTGTTTTTTTTATTGTTAAATGCTTACCGAGGAAGCTTTCGTATTCTTAAAGCGAACGTACATTCCGTAGACGTTTGGTAAAGCGAGGTTTTAATCTCCGACACAAATGTCGTATGTCAAGGCTATGCGTGTTAGCGCTCTAAACTGTGATGTGATTGATGAAACCTGCAACAGTATTACAAGATTTGTTTTGCAAATATTTCCCTAGATCTCGTCGTTAGACGTCTATGGAGTGATAAAACTTTAAATCCCGTTTAGCCAAACGCACACGTAACGTAAGTGACATTACGTTTGGTTTTTTTTTTTGTTAAATGCTTACTCAAATTATATTTCATTTCGATAGTTATTCTCATTGCCTTTCGTATTCTTACAGCGAACATACGTTCCGTAGACGTTTGCCAAAGCGAGGCTTTACTCTCTGACACAAATGTTGTAGGCCTACCGTCAATAATATTGTGCTCTTGAAAAAGTTTTAAACGATGTTGTCTAAACTAGAATTCGGTCAGACAAAGTAAAGCTTATTTCTTGTAAACGAGTAACACGTTATCAGTTTTCTATTGCTCCACAGACTTATTCCGCTATCATCTGAGCATTTAGTTCCTATAAGGTTGACTTGAAATTTGTATGTCAGCACAGTTTGATGTCACGTAGAGAGGAGAATTAGATTCATTCCTTACTGGATTCCTGATCTATCAATTCAAGGTAGGTAGACTCACTTGTTTGTGTGAAGATAACCTAGCTGTGGAATGGAAGAGGAGCTTGAAAGAGTAATAGATAGGATATGTTAAGATATTTCAGGGCGCATCAGCTGCTTAGCAAGTAAACCTGCCTCATACTACATTGTAAACTCCTACCGGTACTGCTAGTCAAGGTCGTAGAGAGCGAAAGACTTATTCTGTCTCTAAAATCTGATTAAACCTGTAAAATCTAATCCTTGTTTGCATCCAATGATGTCTTTGCTTCTAAGCATCTCTTATCACTTTCATACATAATTGGTCATTACAACCCTTCAGTCAGGATTATTGACATAGTTTCTCACACTACTTATATTGTGTGCGTTAATTTTATCCGTAGTGGCGGGACCTAGAGTTTAAAGTCGACTCTGAACGAACAGATTTTTGAACAAACTTTTCATGGCAATTTTATTTACTCTCAGAGTTTTTGCTCAGAAATCTGCTGAGAAGAAATCGCCGAAGAAATCCTTTCTGTATTCTATTTTGTTGTCTGGCCTGGGACTCCAGACCTGGCTTTACGTCTAATAAGCCAGCACACTATCTATACGGCAACTTCCTTATCTCTTATCACTTATGCATGTTTATTTAACTGCCGATTGCTACAATTTTTTATTTACATGGAATCTGCCAGAGAGTAACACTATTTTCTGAACCTAATTAGTTTAGCTTCTCTCAGCCGACTGCTTAGATGACTGCTAGACTGTCACTTAGTACTGTCTGTTCTTTGTTCATGTGTGTGAAGATAAATTTAAATTTAACTAGCAAAGACAATTATTATTATTGCTAATTGAATTTAAATTTATCTTCACAAACATTGCTGTGTTAACTTTAACTTTAGCTCATATTATCATCTTTAAATTTTTTTAATCTATCTCACAAATACCCTTGCCTGTTTACATTAACTTTAACATTAATAAACATTAGCTTTGGTAAAAATTTTAAAAGAATGTGTTCCTTTTGTGCTGTGATAGTTACACTTTAACATTAGGTCTGGTAAAATTTTTGGTTTTTGTCTTCGCTAATTAAATTTAAATTTATCTTCTAACACATAGTTCAAAGCGACTTTTGGATGACTTTACGAAGAGTGTTAGCTAATGCGTCCTCCAGAAAGGTGTACATAGTCATCATTCTTCACATGCTTGCCCTATATCTGTCCTGCTTAGCATGTCAAAGTACTCTTATATTCATTGCCTCCTAGGAGGGGAGACTTGAATAAATCTTCGAAAGTGACAAAGATTTCCATACATTTTGTTTAAAAGTATTTCTTCAGAACATTTCTTAAACCTTTTTTTAGAAGTTTTTAAAGCTTGGAACACAATTTCCCCCATTGTATGCAATTTAAAACTGGCCATTGTTATAGGGAAAACTCTTAACTCTTAATGCTTTCATAAGATCACTGCCCCTGTGCTAATTGTAAAAAGCATATCAAGTTAACTACCCCCCTTTGGACGTACCTGGTAATTTGTTACCAACACTATATTACACACTATACGGTCACTATTGTGTATCCTTTTGGAAGGATACCAAAGGGAATACAGAGATAGATAGCCCAGGCAGACAGACGTTTACAGGGAATTTGTAATTTTAAACTAGATTATGGGCAAAACAGCAACAACTATTTATAGTACAGTTGTTGTTGTATTATTGTGCAGTTGAAGAAGAAGCAGGAGAACAACAACAACATAAATGACTTCCCCGAATGACTTTTATAAATAATCCTGAATGGCAAAAGAAAAGAAAAACAAAACAAAAAAAAAACGGGCAACTTTTCAATACCCAATGACACATTGTGTGAAACTTAATACCGGTTGCTTTGCCCTTTTTTTTTGTTTTGTTTTGTTCTTTTCTCATTTTGTTGCTTTGCTTCTGTCTTGCCAATGCACACATTCAAACAGGCATTCGTTTAAGTTTTTTTGTGCATCCTTGGGGATTATCAATTTAAGTCTCATTTTTTTTCTCCAACTTTAACTCCATTTTCTTATCCTTTTACTTCTACTTCTCTTCCCTGCCCCCGAGGATTTAATATTTTTTTCAAAGGCTATTATGGAAGTCTATAAGTCTGTTAGGTTAGTTAGGGTGAGTTTGTTGCTTCATATACTACAAGTTTAATGAGTGTGTGTAGACGTGGGTTGCATGTTACGTTTCTACCCTTTATTGTATTGGTTTTTTGAAACCTTTAAACAATTTTTTGTTTTTTTACCGTTTCAGAAATATTAAAACGCTTATTACACATACACTTCTCTCTCTCTCTATCTCTTCCTCTCTCTTCTCTGCCTAATTTCTTCTTTTTCTATTGTTTTTCGGTAGAAACGAATAATTTTTTTTTAACCCCCATTTAGTTATAACCCCGGCCTCATAAAAAAGTATTCCATTTCACGCAAAAACAATGACAATAAAATTGGTTGCTCGTGTTGCCAACCTACTGACTGCCTTGCTACTGCTACTGCTGCTGCTGCACATGAAACTGTAATAAAATGAGAAACTTTTCTCATTTTTTAATGCTTGTTTTGTGTTTTTTTTTTGTTCTTTTTCTTTCTTTTTTGTTCTTTTTCTTTCTTTTTTGTTCTTTTCCTTTCTTTTTTGTTCTTGTTTTTTATTTCGCAGTTTTAATTACTCAATGTTGCCCTGTTTAATCATTTTCTTGTATAATATCCACACACCACCACAACAACCATCCCCTATTGTATTGCCATTCCGTTACCCCACTCTTAAACTCACTTCAGTGGCCTATGCAATTCGTTTTATTAGTCTAAACAACAACAAAACAAAAAAAAAAGAAGCAGAAAAGTTTTTGGCCTAATTTTTTAGGACATTTCTTCTGTTTCTATTTCTTTGGCTCATGTATACTTCTCCTAAGCTGTGTTAACGCCTTTTCATTTTCATTGTATTTCATTAAGAGTTCAAGGGGGATAAAAGAATGCATTCTTTTATCACAAAAAAATTCAGGATTTGGTGGGGATTATAGCAAAGAAATTTTGAAATTCACTTAAGGAACACTATCTCAGAGATGTGTGTGGAGATAAATTCGAATTTAAAAATCTAAGACGCAATCCATAAATTTTAGCAGCGCCACATTTAGCGTTAACAGTGCACAATTTGATCTTAACAGAGCAAAATTTGCCGTTAACAGAGCACTGAGTCGAGATATTGAATTTTGAAAAAATCGATTTTTGGTCGATTTGCATATAGTCTGTATGGGGTACAATTTCTTATATGTTCCCAAATGACCACTGATCTTCTAGAGAATTTTCAGTCAAAAAATTTACATTTTCAATGCCAATTTTCTCAATACCATATCACTTCACGTACGACTTTTTTGCTGATTATATTAAGAGGCATTGGAACAATCCTTAGAGTATGATAAGGTACTCATCTTTAGGAGATCAGTGGCCATTTTGGGAACATATAAGAAATAGTACACTATACAGACTAAGAGCAAATTTTGCTCTGTTAATAGGAAATTTTGTTCTCTTAACAGCAAATTTTGCTCTCTTAACAGCAAATTTTGCTCTCTTAACAGCAAATTTTGTTCTCTTAACAGCAAATTTTGCTCTCTTAACAGCAAATTTTGCTCTCTTAACAGCAAATTTTGTTCTCTTAACAGCAAATTTTGCTCTCTTAACAGCAAATTTAGTTCTCTTAACAACAAATTTTGCTCTCTTAACAGCAAATTTTGCTCTTTTAACAGCAAATTTTGCGCTATTAACGTTAAATGTGGCTCTACTAAAATTAATGGATTGTGTCTTGGGTTTTCAAATTCGAATTTATCTTCACAAACACATGGCAAGAAGTGACACTGCTTAAAATGTGGGTTTGCGTCTTTGGTTTTTAAATTTGAATTTATCTTTACACACCTTTAAAGTCCTTTAAAGGTCCTTTAAGGCTTTCATAGCGATGATATTTTCACATTTTGCTCTGTTGCTGATTTTATCCATGTCTGTTGCAAATTGTTGCGGTTTGGTTACAATGTATGTATGCTGTGGTAATATTTGTTGGCAACATCCTGTTTTGACCTCAAAATAAAAGAAATAAAAAAAAAAACAACGAAGAAAAATGATATTAAAGGCATAAAAAAAGGACCAGAAAAAAAAACTGGGAGAAAAGCAAAGGAAATGGAAACAAAAACGTCTAATGTTCGTATATTTAATGAAAAGAACACATAAAAACCTATCACATACGTTGCCAGCTTACCATGCTGGCAACATTCTCGATTACAATTGTTTTTTTTTTGGTAAATTAACACCTTCTAGTTTAAGACCTTAACAGGATACGAGTTGATTGCTTAGTTGCTTAGTTTAGTGGATGGGAGGAGGAGAAAGAGGTGGTAACGCTATGGTAGTGGTGATGGTGCTGGTAAACGAGTAGGCTGGAGGAGTAGGAGGAGGATTGTGGCATTAAGTTAAGCTGAAAGCTAATCAGTTGCAGAGAGTGTGTGTGTGTATGTGTGTGTTTGGAGGATTATGAAAATAAATGAAAAGGATTTTTTAATTAAAAGTTCAATGCAATAAAAACAAAACGCCCCAACTAAACCGAATCCAAATAGCAGGAACACATGTTTCTGTAATAAATGTTCTGTTCTTGGTTCACAATCATCAGCAGCATTAGCAGCATCGTCATCATCATCATGCCATACGTTGTACAACCAACATTGTTTTTAATTTTTCACTCTCATTTGCTCCTGATGGCCTCTTCTTTTTCCTCTTCTTCTCCCTACTTCTACTTCTGTTGTGCTGATATACAATAATTGTGGCATGTGGTTGGTAATGCTTTAGAACAGTAAAAATTGTGTTTTTGTCCACAGGACATATGTGTGTGTGCGTGTGTGTGTGGCCTGCATACACGTATGCTGTTGTTTTACATGGCACTCATACTTGTTTTGGCTGAATGACTGTAATAAATGCAACTTGAAATGTGTCATTGCACCAGGAATTTGCAGCTCTTTATTGTTGCCATAATGAATAGGCTTTCATTGCGTATGTACACATGCATTTGCATGTTGTGTGATGCTGCAACTAATGATGACAACGACGACGACTGACGACAGGCGACATTTTGTGGTTCTTTGCATTGCATTTCAGTTTTTATTTTTTGTCTCGCGCGTAAATGTACGCGAATTGCTTTTTGGGTTGCAGGAATAGTGTTATACACGATAAAAAATAATAAATTTGTATGTAAAATGTTTTCGTAGTCTGTAGTTGACATTGTGGTTTGGTCGCTCTACACAATTTAATACAATCCCTTAAATCTACGAATCAAAAAATATTTTCTTAATGGCTGCCCCTCAGTAAATTTCTGTCATAAACTCTGACCAACAAATATAAAAATTTCCTTTGCCATAAAAAAGTTTCACGTAAATCTGTAGTCTGCAGTCGGCTACAATTTTGGATTTTTTTTCAGTTTTTATTTACTTTTTTCGCGCGTAAATGTATGTGAATTGCTTTTTGGTTATAGGACTAGTGTTATACACGATAAAAAATGAGAAATTTGTATGTAAAATGTTTTCGTAGTCTGTAGTTGACATTGTGGTTTGGTCGCTCTACTGAAATGTCTACACAATCTAATACAATCTCTTAAATCCACGAATCAAAAAATATTTTCTTGATGACTGCCTCTCAGTAAATTTCTGGCATAAACTCTGACCAACACTCAGAGTAAATAAAAAATTTGCATTGTCATGAAAAAGTTTCTCGGAAATCTGTAGTCCGCAGTCGACTACAATTTTGGATTTTCAACTTCGAAATTAACTTCATACATACTTTGTAACTTGTAGCGTTATTTTCATTGCAACATCCAGGAGTAACCTAACCAGGTTATGAGGCATACAAATCTTAACGGATGATTCGAGAAGGACTTCTCGTAGTCCTCAAATAGAGTCTTAAAGCCTCTGTAAAACATGTCATAATACATAATTTGTCATTAGAACCCATCGGTCAGGATTATTGACCTAGTTTCTCACACCACTTATGTTATGTGTGTTAATTTTATCCATATAAGTAGCGGGACCTATAGTTTGAAGTCGACTTCTAACGACAGATTTTATGAGAAACTTTTCATGGCAATTTTATTTACTCTCAAAGTTTTTGGCCAGAAATCTGATGAGATGAAATCGCCGAAAAAATACTGGCTTTTACATCTAATAAGCCAACACACTACCTACTAGACCACGGCGACTTTAAAAAAAGCATGTCATACTACCTCCTAAATGCCAAGAGGCTGTTAGGCCACAGGCTTCTAACATAACAACCTCTAGGACATGGCTACGGCTGTTGTGATACTCTCACCAAAATGGCAGAACTTTTTACATGCATCCCGATCGATTGAATTCGCCGATTTCGTAGAATTGTGGCCGCCGTAGTCTAGTAGGTAATGTGTTGGCTTATTGACGTGACGTCATGGCGGAAACCACAGGTCAGCAGAGGTTACCAATGAAACGAAATAGGAAAAAATATTTCTTTTACGACTTCCCCTTAGTTTCTCACTCTGAAACTCTGAGAGTATATAAAATTGCCATGAAAAGTTGACTTTAAAATATAGGGTCCGCCGCCACTCATGTATAAAAATTAAAACACACAACGTAAATGGTGTGAGAAACTTGGTCGAGATCTTGACTGAAGGGTTGTAATGACAAATTATGTATGTAAGTATGTATGTATGTATGCATGCGAACAAATTTCCAGTCCTTGACCTACTAAAAACTCTGCGTCCCAAAGTTAACAGATTATGTACTCCACATTATTAAAAAAGCCAAACCATTTCACTCCTCGTCGGTACTATAGGCTGCTGAGCAACAGTGTTTAGGTTAGGTTAGAGGCCGTGCACCTGTCGGTCAAGACAAGCACAGTACCCGGAGGTCGAAATTGACCCATTGTACAGTATTTAATCACCCTTAAATTTAAAGTTTCTGACTTCATTCTATGAACCCCATTTGTAAATCTCTTTCATCGATAGTGACAGGGAGGGTGAACGTTATTGTACAACATTTTTTAAGTGGTCGCTTGTATCCACCCCGGGCAGCTAGTGTTTTATCACATCAATTGATGGTTTGCCATATCACTAGGACTGCAAAAAATCACATTCAACTTGAATCGATTTCGAGAAATCGTATACTTTACGTACGCCGTACCCATATAAGATATTTGACAACGTCGTCATATTTGACAGCATTGTTATATCTGACAGCGTCTTTGTATTTGACAGCGCTGTCTTATTTAACAGCGCCGCCTTATTTAACAGTGCCGCCTTATTTGACAGCGTTATTACAGCTTCTATATATTTGAGTGCGTCGTCATATTTGACAGCGTCGTCATATTTGATAGCGTCGTCATATTTGACAGTGTTGTCATATTTGACAGCGTCGTCATATTTGACCGCTTGGTTATATTTGATTGCGTCGTCATATTTGACAGCGTCGTCATATTTGACAGCGTCGTCATATTTGACAGCGTCGTCATATTTGACCGCTTGGTTATATTTGATTGCGTCGTCATATTTGACAGCGTCGTCATATTTGACAGCGTCGTCATATTTGACAACCACGTCATATTTGATAGCGCCGTCTTATTTGACAGAGTCGTCATATTTAACTTCACCGTCATATTTAACAGCATCGCAATATTTGACATCGTCATCATATTTGTCGGCGTTACAATCGATGATATCGTAGATGCCTATATCATATTTAATGGTGTCACCGTTGACGTATATTTTTCAATTTTCTTAATCCATTCAAGCATAAGTAAGTCCATCTAAACTTTCAAAATAAAAGAAAAATGTAAACCAAAATCTTTTCTATATCGCCAACCAAAAAAAAAACACAAGGAAGTGACTTACATAGAGAGAGAGTCTTTTGTAGAGAACAAACATGGCTGACAATATGTAACCAATAAGAGGAAGCAGAGACAGAAGAAGAAGAAGAAGGCATAAAACAACACAATTTCACTTTTAAATCATTTTCAACAGATGCCTGCTTTGCATTCTCCTTCTCTCTCTCTCTCTCTCTCACTCTCTTTGTGAGCACTTGTATAGCACCTCTCAACAGGATGAAATGACTTAATCTCCTATACTAATATACAACAACAACAGTAATAATAATAATAATGCAAAATAAAGGATAAAAACCAAGAGAGGGAGAGAAAGAGAGAGAGAGAGACACAGTCCAAGGGAATGGTGATGGCAGAAGTGGTAGAGTGAGTGAGTGAGTGAGGTGACAAAGAACTATTAAAAGGTAATGACATTTATAACACATCTGAATGGACTTTGCTACACTTTTCAACTTTGTAACAAACTATACAGCATATGCAGATTGTAAACATGATTGCGGTTTTAATTTCTCTCCTTACACTCTATCTCTCTCTCTCTCTCTCTTTACTATGATGCATTGCAGTATGGCTGAGTGTATGCTATGCCTTGCCTGCCATAATAAGTGTGTGTAAATAAAATATGTTGTTTGCCTAAGTTTAGTAAGTAAGTACATGAGCCCAAGTACTCTGCATTATATGTTGCATGCAACATAACAAATTTACAACATAAGAAGGACTTTAACTGTAATAAGTTTTAAGAATTAAAAAAAACAAGAAACAAGTGCAGAAACATGCACAGCCAGTCACTCACTCACTGACTCACTTTGTTTCTTTTGTATGCTACTTGGCTACTCCTCAAACTATGCGACACACTTAAGTGGCACTTAAAAAGAAAAAAAAAAACAAGAAAATCTTAACTAAACATTAAAACACTAGGAAAAGTTTATAGAAAAATTATAAAACACTTGCTGGCATAGACAGACAGACAGACGGTACCCCTGTAAATATTCTTTCTTTTTGGAATGAAAACTGTGGCTCTCCCCAACAATATGTAATGGCAGCAACTATGATAGAGAGAAAAAGGGATAGAGAAACAGAAAGCAAATTACACTACAAGCCATTGTAAAGTTATGACAACAACAACAACATCAAGGATTATAGTCAATAGTTACAATATGTTGCATGTTGCCAAGGATACAGGTAAGCCTTGTAACAGAGGCAGCATAAGTTTTCTGCAAAAGCTTACTTCCTACAACAGCTACAACGAAAATAGTGTTGCACTACATAGAGTTGCACTACATAGTGTTGCACTACATAGCGTTGCACAACATAGTGTTGCCCTGAATAGTGTTACAATGTGTAGTTCAGGAATGTGTTTGCTCACTGTAATACAATTGCGTCCATATTACCTGCCAAGTTAGGGATTTTTCTACGAAGAACATTACATGAAGGACATGTTTTCACATCCCTTATGAGTTATCACTGTTGATAGTCTTTGGAGGATATTGTTATTACCTTTTTACCCTTTTAAAAACGTTTAAAATATGAGCTCTTAGATTAAAAATAAAATATAAATAAATTATTTGCTTAGTTTTAATTAAAATTCTTTATTGCTTGCATAATTCCGTGTGCCACTGTTCATAACTTGATGTAAACAACAACAATTTACTTTGTTTGTTATTCTTCTTTACACTCTCCTAAGTAAACACTAACAGTTGTTCGTTGGATCTTTACAACGGATATCTTCAAACCATGATTATTCTCTTTACACGGAAAGTGTCATCACACAAGACTGACTGAAATTTTACTGATCTCGTCACTTGCTTTATCTTGCCTTTTGTATCGCAGGATAAACAGTCTGATGAATATTCTTGAATGTGAATGACTTTGCCTTCGCGAAATCTCTATAAATGTAAACATGTTGTTTACATTATTGTTGTTTGTGTATTTTGTTTACGTTAGGCCTTACAGTGTTGTTGTTGCTTGTTTGTTTACTTGTTTATCCCTTTTTTATATTGATGTTGTTGCTATATTTTTTTTATTTGTTGATCATGTAAACAAGTTCATAGTTTTAGGTTTTGAAGCTTTTGTTTATCATTTTAAGGTTATAACACCATTTCCATTTCGTAACAATATTAATCAATCAACTAGACGAAAAACATGTTTGTATTTATGAGTGGTAGGAATCCTAGCTATCTACGCAAGAGAGCGGAATAAACTCTGAGCATAGCCTACAATTCGGTACAATCAAGGGCTCTAATGAGCATGACAGCGAAACTATGGAATTGTTTTTATGTCACTGATCGGCTTTCGTAATCTCGATATCCCAATATTTTAGGGAATATGCTGTCGTTGACAAGATAATAGTGTTGATACTCCTAAATGGAGAGCTCACAACAAGTCAACTTGAATCGTCAGTTATATGCTGATAGGAATGAGCCTGTGAACCCTCCTATGATTGGTCTCCTCTTCAACATACTCATGGATTTTATGCGTATTACTGTTAGCTAGACTTCTTTGAAAATATAAGCTGCTAGATTCTCTCTGATGGATGCGTCAGTCGTGCAAGAGCCATTAAGGCCGAAGACTGACGGGAATGTATTGTTCTCTATGCAATATTCAATATTGCAATGACCTGTTGCAGTAGGCTGGCCTTATGTACGGTATGAAAGATAATCTGAAGATTAAATAAAAGACCTCCTCGACCATACGTATGCCATCTGGAACAGATGTGTACATGATGGCTTGGAAGGTAATCTGAACCTTGCGCAGTGAGATACTTCAAAGGCCTAGGTCCTATAATTAATACCATCAAAACAAAAGTTGCCATACAGCAATCTGGTGTCTACGAACACTACTCCCTCTTTCCTCCATGCCCTTACATATTGTCATAGCTTCAATACAATGCACTTCAGACGTAGGGACCATCCTCTGAGTGTTGGTCGTACAAAAAAAAATCTTAAAAGCAACATTTAAGCAACAATTGATGCCATGCGGTTAGATATTTATATTGAGGAATGTGAGTGCGCGGCGGACACATGCACTACATAAGTAGGCTTGTTGTACAAAAAAATTCTTAAACCATTGAAAAGCAACATTTAAGCCACAATTGATGTCATACTGCCAGATATATTGGGGAATGTGAATCCGCGGCGGACATATGCACTACTTAAGCAGGAGCCATCCCCTGAGTGTTAGTTGTGTACAAACAATAATTCTTAAACTATTGAAGCCCAACATTTAAGCCACAATTGATACCATACGGTCAGATATGTATATTGGGGAATGTGAGTACGCGGCGGACACATGCACTGCATAAGTAGGATCCATCCCCCTTAGTGTTAGTTGTACAAAAAAATTCTAAACTATTGAAAGCCAAAATTTAAGCCACAATTGATGTCATACTGCCAGATATATTGTGGAATGTGAATCCGCGGCGGACATATGCACTACATAAGCAGGAGCCATCCCCTGAGTGTTAGTTGTGTACAAACAATAATTCTTAAACTATTGAAAGGCAACATTTAAGCCACAATTGATACCATACGGTCAGTTATGTATATTCGGGAATGTGAGTACGTGGCGGACACATGCTCTGCATAACTAGGATCCATCCCCCTTAGTGTTAGTTGTGCAAACAATAATTCTTAAACTATTGAAAGGCAACATTTAAGCCACAATTGACACCATACGGTCAGTTATGTATATTCGGGAATGTGAGTCCGCGGCGAACACATGCACAACATAAGTAGGCGCCATCCCCTGAATGTTAGTTGTACAAACAATAATTCTTAAACTATTGAAAGCCAACATTTAAGCCACAATTGATGCCATGCGGTTAGATAATTATATTAAGGGATACGAGAGCGCGGCGGACGCTTGCGCTACATAAGCAGGAGTCATCCCCTGAGTGTAAGTTGTGTACAAAAAATAATTCTTAAACTATTGAAAGGCAACATTTAAGCCACAATTGATGCCATACTGCCAGATATGTATATTGGGGAATGTGAGTAAGCGGCGGACATATGCACTACATAAGTAGGGGCTATCCCTTGAGTGTTAGTTATACAAAAAAAATTCTTGAACTATTGAAAGTCAACATTTAAACCACAATTGATGCCATACTGCCAGATATATTGGGGAATGTGAATCCGCGGCGGACATATGCGCTTCATAAGCAGGAGTCATCCCCTGGGTGTTAGTTGTGTACAGATAATAATTCTTAAGCTACTGAATGGGAACATTTAGGCCTCAATTGACGCCCTAGGGTGAGTCCATGTCGCACACATGCACTACACAAGTAGGGACCACCCCTGAGTGTTAGTTGTACAAAAAAAAAAATTCTTAAACTATTGAAAGCCAATTTTTAAGCCACAATTGATGCCATACGGTCATATGTATAGATGAATATGAGTCCGAGGTGGACTCATGTTGGAAATGAAGTAAAGAAATTAATATCCTCAAGGTCTTAAGAAAAAAAAAAAAGATGATCTGGAAGTTGCCAGTACCAGTTTTAAGCAGCCATTTTTAATCATATTTTTTTTACCTTTCATTATTGTTTTACGTTTTAAATTTAGTTTACCTACAGCAAAATATGCAATATTCCATATGCCCCATAAGATTTACATTTTAATGTGACAGCTTTAAATAGCGTATAATAACCTTAAAGCCTGTTTACAGGCTGGCTACACATTTACGTTGACCTCAATAAATATATCAATACAGCGATTAAGTTGTATAGTTTTTTTTTTTCTTTTTGTTTCATTCGCAAATAATTTCATTGACAACACTTTCGATTTTCTTTAATAACCATACCCTTCTGTCGTATATAGTACACTAAAGTGACAACAATAATGACAACAAAATGACAATAACGACGACAACAATAAAGACCTTGAAATAATAATAAACTGGTTCAATCATGTCATTATTGAAAGAATCCCTTTTTATACTCTTTGTGTATTACTCTCTCTCTCTCTCTCTTTCTCTCTCCCTCTTTCGCTTTGCACTATTCTTTTGCAGTTAAACAGTTATTTTGTATGCAGTGTGTCATAAAAATCAAACTTAAATTTACCAA
The DNA here is from genome assembly GCA_014635995.1 of Sarcophaga peregrina. Classification (NCBI taxonomy): domain Eukaryota; kingdom Metazoa; phylum Arthropoda; class Insecta; order Diptera; family Sarcophagidae; genus Sarcophaga; species Sarcophaga peregrina. The sequence continues at coordinate 80,338,272 of CM025793.1, read as the reverse complement.
TACATACCCGGGCATTGTAATGAAAATCCTTTTGGGAGTATAAAAAAACAAAACCCCTGCTCTCTCTCTCTCTCTCTCTCTCTGTCTTTAGCAACTGTTGTTCTCTTTTTTATCTCTGTCTCTCGCCCTATGCAATAATAATAACCAAAGTTAAGTAAAGAAATAAATAAAAGCAACGAAGAAGAAGATACACATGCATAGAGATACCCACACATAAACATCATGTTGTTTATGTGACAAAAATTTGTAAAGGAATAAAGAAAACAACAACAACAACAACAACAACAACTACAACTACAACAAAAACAACCACAACAACAGTAACAGTAACAACATATGCGTTGTTATAAAAGAACTTGTTTTCTCATAAACAAACATCAATCCAAGTACATACAGTGGTGGTAATAGGAATAGAGATGGCGAAGGAAAATTAATGATCTTCTTAGCACTGGAAAAGGACTTTAAGAATTTTGCGTGTATTATCTCTGTAGGAGATGATTTCCTAAATGAAGATGAATGGAGTATACAAACAGAAGGGGGAAAACGAAGCATTTAATAGACTTTCCCCAGTTTTACTATATAAGTTGAGGCTATGTTTTCATGAAGTAATGAAGTCCTGTTGCTTTTTAAATTAAAAGATTTAAGATTTTTAAATTAAGTTTGTGAAGGAAAAGACTACTCATTCCAGTGAGAATAAGACACGTTAACCAAGCTTTTGTCAGTTGTACTATACATTTGAGGTTATGTTTCCACACTACTGGAATCTCATGGCTTTCTAAAGTAAAGTAACGATAGGAATTCCTAATTCCAGCTGAGAATAAGACACATTAACTAGGTTTTTGTCAGTTGTACTATATAAGTTGAGGTTAGGTTTCTAAAATAATGAAATTTCGCAAATTAAATGATAGGAACGTAAATCCCTCATCGGACTTGTTAAATTCGTTAAATATTTAGCGGTTCTGAATAGTGCCAGTTCTAAAAGTTAGGCTTAGCATAATTAGCTACACTTAGAACGCTAGTTTGCTGTTTTAGGTGTGTTATCTGCCAACAGTAAGATGATGTTCTTCATATGAAGTTATAGCACTTTCTTTTTTTTTGCGCCGAGGAAGGGCAAATGTACCTAACCGCACCATAGAGGAAGTCGTCACGTTCTCCGTGTGTGGGGCCCTCGCCCACTAAATCCCCCCTCGTACCGTGGACTGTTGTGCCCACCCCGGAACTACGGTGGTATTACTTTGGAGTGGAGTCCTTTAGGCCCTTTGGCCGCCTTCATGCTCACATCCGCGTCCGGACTGCGTATTGAAGGTTGAGGAGACTTCTAATTGTCTCCACTATTCCTTTCGTCCAAGCTCCCGACTGGAACCTCGTTTGACACGTGAGCTAGTGTCATCTATGCCGGCGTGTCTACATGCTCCGCAGCCTCCAGAGGAAGACTTTAGGACTTGCCATACATCGTCTAGCTACACTTAGAAGCCTAGTTTGATAATATCCAGATGAAAATAATACCCAGTAACTAGGATTTTGTAAGTTGTGGATATGTTTTCGCAGCAATGAAGTCCCGTAGCTAGAACGCAAGATTAGTGTTTTCAATATGTTATCTTCCATTAGTGAGATGAAATGAGTTCTTCATAAGACGTTATAGGATTTTAGGAGTTAGCTCACTGAAATGATAGGCAGCCATTGATCTGTAGTTGTAGTTGTGGACAAACATCGGATGTACAAGCTAATTGTTTAAATCAGAAAGCCGAAAAGATTTTAATCTCTTACACTTTTGGGAGGATTTTCTTTTCTTTAGGAGTGGGGAGGGAAATCTCTAATAGATCCTCTTAGTTTTAGAATGTATTGATATCATGCCGACTAAAATCGCCTTCATGGTGAACGGAATACTTACTGTATTCCATGCGGAACTGTAAGATCTCTTTGGTAACCTTCCTTAGTCATTTGGCTAACATGATTAGCGTACTTCTATGTAATTATTTTCATAGGGCTTTGCCCCATTCTTCAACAGTTCTTATCACCAATCCAGGGGAAGATAAATTCTAATTTGAAAACCCAAGACACAAACCAATAATTTTACAAAAGTAGACGTAATTTTAGCAAACTCTGGCGTTAACAGATCACTGTTAACTAGTTTGCAAGAAGAACTGGGCATGTTGCTCATCGTTTATTACTAATATGATCACTTAACCGATTAAATGTGTGTGACATTTAATTATTGGTCCTTTTTTTCTATATTTCCTTTACTGTATCTAATATTTTTTCCACGACTGTAGTATATAAGCATATTCACTTTTACTTTAATGCTGTCATAATAATCATGAGTTGAACTATATTTTAAGATACTTTTTTCTTTTTTAACATGTGGTTGTTATTGTGCTCATGTACAAGCAAGACCGTTAAATAATGTTTCAAGAGGGACTTTTATACGCTTTAGGTAACATTTGTTGTTGCTCACCCGTGTTGCCATATTTAAACTGAAACAAAAAAAAAAAAAAAAAAAAAACTGTGACTGACAATGATTGTCAGAGTGTATGGTTTTGTTCTAAAAACTTGCAGGGTGTCGGTTAAACAAGGCCGGTGATGCTTTTAAATTCTCCAGCAACTGAGGTCTGCAATATGAAGCATCTAATCAACATGTTAATCCTCGTAGCATGGCTTGTAATGCTGGGAGACTCACATTTCCAGAAGTATAAATAAGTAGAGCTTTATTCCCTTAGGAATCTACATATTCCTCGCGAGTACTGCAGTTCCACCACCAACTTTCGCGTGACAAAATCAGTGAAACTCCTTACAATGGCTTAAAGGAATGGTTTTATGCTGTTGGAAGTATTACATTACTTACAACCCGATTAACACATCTTTCCAGGCGCATCTGCTCCTTCCGAGTCTAAGCCAGTTGGTCACACCAATCGATGACAGCGCTTTCTCGATTTGGTCCTTCCAGTCGCATCCGTTTCTTCCGTGCCTAAGCCAGTTGGTCACACCAATCGATGACAGAGCTTCCTCGATTTAGTCGTTCCAACGCGTACATGGCCATTAGCCAGCTTCGGCAGATACCCGCATCAAATACACGTCTCGCCGGAGCATCCTCCTCCATTCGAACGACATGGCAGAGAGTTCACTGTTGGATCGGATGCGGTAATCATCGCCAACTCGCACTGGACCGAAGATTTTGCGCAGGACTTTTCTCCCGAGCACTCCATGCCTCTTATTAAAGCCTTCCCTTCTAACACGGGCATCTAGTCATTTTTATTTTCTGTATTTGTGTAGGTTGGTAGGGGCTGTTGCCCCTTGCCCCTAAATTATACATGACTACCCTTCCATTGGTAACGAGGCTCTTTGTTTTGGTTCCTGCGCAACTAGTGAACGAATGGGCTTGTAGGCGATCTGTCCCAATGGTGTCGAAGTTATTATTGTCGCATTAGGGTTCCGAAGTGCTGTGCTCAAACGATCTATTGTACTACGATCTTTGTTATGCGGTTTTATCTTTCCTTGTTGCCATTCCGAAACCGAAATTGTTCTCGGATGTCAATAAGAATAATAGTCTGCCTTGCTCTGGTCTTCTTTAGATTCTATTACAATGGCTATCCTCGGCTTCTGTTTCGGAAAGATATATACTCTGACTCATCGCTTAGTACGGGTCTATCTAAGGTTCTACTAAAAAGGGCGTCCTTGGAGAGATAAACACTCTGACGTCAGTAAAAATAACTAATCGACTAAAACTTGTTTCTCTTAGGTTTTATGAAATTTTATAAAATGGACGTTCATACATACATGTTTTAGAAAGATAAATACCGGGTAAGGGCCAATCGACTCCGGAGTGATGTGAAGACAGGCATGACCTGAATATGGTAACCTAAGCATTTAGAGTAGTGACTGCTGTAACTTATTAACTATCCCCTAATCCTCGAGTCACTTAGAGCATACAATGAAGTGACTTAAACTACGTCGACGTCAATATTCGATAAATCACTTAGATCATCGAAGTAGTAGGCACCAAGAAGTCTCTTTCTCATTTGGCATAATGTCGTGCACGTTTCCAGCAGATAAAGAACAGTCTTTTCTTCCTCCTCGTCCCTGCTGCAGCTCCTACAGAAAGCATTAGCGAGGTGTCCCAGATCAATGCGTCTAGCGTGGTCACCCATAATACCCAATGCTCCGTCATAACTCCTATAACCGTACTGAGCACGCTTCTTTGTAGTTTTAGCAGCCTTGCAATGCGCCCTCCATCCAGCCTCAGCCATTCTATCCTTATCCGAAGCTGCCCACCTTGCGGTTGACAGAGTTCATAATCTCGTTGTTAATTATGAGATATTGAAGAATTCGACAGAGAGTTCAATGGTCGTGCCATGTCTGACCAGTTCATCCGATCTGCAACACCGGCGGTACAAAGAATGTAGTTGCCAGAATTCTCCTAAGCCTTGGACTTTTAGCAGCTTTGCAGTGCGCCCTCCATCCAGCCTCAGCCAGATAATGTGCGCCATTTTGTGCTTATCCGAAGCTGCCCACCTTGAGGTTGACAGAGTTCATGATCTCGCTTGTAGGTCACCCAAAGGGACTCCAATATTCAAGAATTCGACGGAGTGTTCAATGAATGTGCCATGTCTGGCCAGTTCATCCGCTCTGCAACACCGGTGGTTCAAAGGATATAGTTGCCAGAATCCTCTTAAGCCTTGGACTTTTAGCAACCTTGCAGTGCGCCCTCCATCCAGCCTCATCGAGATAATGCGTGCCATTCTGCCCTTATCCGAAGCTGCCCACCTTGCGGTTGACAGAGTTCATGATCTCGTTGTTAATTATGAGATATTCAAGAATTCGACAGAGAGTTCAATGGTCGTGCCATGTCTGACCAGTTCATCCGATCTGCAACAGCGACGGTACAAAGTATGTAGTTGCCAGAATTCTCCTAAGCCTTGGACTTTTAGCAGCTTTGCAGTGCGCCCTCCATCCAGCCTCAGCCAGATAATGTGCGCCATTTTGTGCTTATCCGAAGCTGCCCACCTTGAGGTTGACAGAGTTCATGATCTCGCTTGTAGGTCACCCAAAGGGACTCCAATATTCAAGAATTCGACGGAGTGTTCGATGGTCGTGCCATGTCTGGCCAGTTCATCCGATCTGCAACACCGGCGGTACAAAGAATGTAGGTGCCAGAATCCTCCTAAGCTTTAGACTTTTAGCAGCCTTGCAGTGCGCCCTCCATCCAGCCTCATCGAGATAATGCGTGCCATTCTGCCCTTATCCGAAGCTGCCCACCTTGCGGTTGACAGAGTTCATGATCTCGTTGTTAATTATGAGATATTCAAGAATTCGACAGAGAGTTTAATGGTCATGCCATGTCTGACCAGTTCATCCGATCTGCAACATCGACGATGCAAAGGATGTAGTTGCCAGAATCCTCCTAAGCCTTGGACTTTTAGCAACCTTGCAGTGCGCCCTCCATCCAGCCTCAGCGAGATAATGCGTGCCATTTTGTGCTTATCCGAAGCTGCCCACCTTGAGGTTGACAGAGTTCATGATCTCGCTTGTAGGTCACCCAAAGGGACTCCAATATTCAAGAATTCGACGGAGTGTTCGATGGTCGTGCCATGTCTGGCCAGTTCATCCGATCTGCAACACCGGCGGTACAAAGAATGTAGGTGCCAGAATCCTCCTAAGCTTTAGACTTTTAGCAGCCTTGCAGTGCGCCCTCCATCCAGCCTCATCGAGATAATGCGTGCCATTCTGCCCTTATCCGAAGCTGCCCACCTTGCGGTTGACAGAGTTCATGATCTCGTTGTTAATTATGAGATATTCAAGAATTCGACAGAGAGTTTAATGGTCATGCCATGTCTGACCAGTTCATCCGATCTGCAACATCGACGATGCAAAGGATGTAGTTGCCAGAATCCTCCTAAGCCTTGGACTTTTAGCAACCTTGCAGTGCGCCCTCCATCCAGCCTCAGCGAGATAATGCGTGCCATTCCTTGAGGTTGACAGAGTTCATGATCTCCCCTTTGGGACCCCGATATTCAAGAATTCGACGGAGAGTTTGATGGTCGTGCCATGTCTGGCCAGTTCATCCGATCTGCAACACCGACGGTACAAAGGATGTAATTGCCAGAATCCTCCTAACCCTTGACATTTCGTTGATAGTTTCCATATTACCACAGAAATTTTCTACGAGTTCCTCTTGGCCCGTTTAAGGATCCTCTTGTATTCCGTGAGGGTTGCTTTGTAGCGTTCCCAATGTTCCGCATTCCCGGACTTGCCTGCCACATTGTAGAGTCCACGGGACTCCTTTTTGAGCCTGTCCAATTTCTGTTGCCACTAGAGAGGCTTCTTCACCCCCTTGTTAACCATGATTTGAAGTATATTTCTGCTCTCTTCTGTTCTGTCGTTGTTTACCTATTTTTAAAAGAGGCCAATCTCAACCTATTGAACTTGTCTTAATAGTGAACGAAGTGGGTCATATAAGTATTTGTGCGAGTGCCTAAGTGTGTGTGTGTGTTTGTTTATTTAAAATGTTGCTGTTTATGTTTCTGTTGTTGTTGTTATAAGTTAATGGCATAGCTTTGTTAAACATTTTAAAAACTCTGACAGTTAACTTTAGTGCTGCCAATGTGGTTTGTTTATGTTGTGTTCTTTGTTCGTGTTTCTCTCTCTCTATTTCTCTGTCTTTCATTCGCTTTTCTTTTTAGCATGTGCATGCAGCATTAGCTGTAGTGTTTTGTCCGTTTAAGTGACAGACAAACCCCAAAAAATTTTAAAATGTTGTTAACACTGGATTTATTTCTGTTCATGTCCGAACATATTTATCTTTGAGTGCATAGATGCATGTGTATGTGTGTGTGTCTCTTTGTGTGTATATTTTTAAGTTTTTAATGTCGGTCGATAAGAGGTTTTTTCCTTTTCTCCTTCTTTTTTTCTCTTTGTTTGAGCTTTACTTTATGACATCCTTTAGCTGCTTATTTTTGGCAGGACATTTAAGTTTTTTTCTTGTTTTCTTCCTTTTTCCTTTTCGAAAAAAAAAAAGAAAAGAAAATAAAAAAAAAACAAAATTCATAACCTCTTTACACAGTTGTTCCAAGCATATTTTCATGTAAAACTCTGTCTGTGGCCAGTAAGAAAATCTTAAAAAGTGTGCGTTTCTTCTTAAAACTTCTTGTGTTTTTCTCTTCCGTTTTTTCCGTTTCTGTGTAGTTTCTTTGACATTTTTCTGTGCTTCACAATAATTTCTAATAGAATTTTAATGTTGTTTTCGTGTTGTAATCGCTTGCTTTTATGAATTTTTGCTACAAATTATAGAAATATTATGGGAATGGCAAGATCTCTTGAGTTCTTTTTGATAAATAAAGTGCATGAATGAATGGCAATGATGCAAATGTTGTTGTCGTTGTTGTTGTTGATTTTTCATTTTAAGTAGAAAATTGAGGTTAAGTTGAAGCTCTTGACGTTCTGTTTCCACAAATTATCTTTTGATGTTAATTTTAATATTTGTAATTTTAATATTTGAATTTAATATGTGTGGTTTGTAATGCAGTACAGCTACGCAGGGATACGAATTATTTTTAGGAGTGGTACTGAATGATACTGGATTATGGGCAGGAAGAATAAAGGACGGGTCAAAACAATATTATCTGACTGTCATGTCAACATCTAAACACTCGGTTCATGAATGTTTTAAGCTTGAAAATATTTGGAAACTATCGGCGCAAGGAATTATTAGGTCTCCTACTGTTGGATCCTCTCAACAAGACGTGCTTCTTTATGCCGCAGAGGCATGGACCCTCTTAAGCACTGTTGCAGCAGCCTTGAGAGCATTCGAGAGAAAAGGCCTACCTAAGATCTATTGTCCAATGCGAGTTGGCGATGATTTCCGCTTCCGATTTAACAGTGAGCTTACGAGCTCTTCAACGAAATACATATGTAAACGTTGGGCAGAGTATTAATATTCAGCAGCTGCGCTAGCTCGGTCATATCGTTCGTATGGAGGAGGATGCTCCGGCGAGACGGGTATTTGACACGGGGATCTGCGGAAGTCGGCGAAGAGGACGACCTTGTTAGAAGGATCAAATCGAGAAAGACTAACTGCCAGAAGCAAGCAAGAAGCAGAGGCGCCTATTAAGTAAAGTAAGTAAGTAACTGTTGGATCGGTGTCGCCGTGGTCTAGTAGATAGTGTGTTGGCTTATTAGACGAAAGACCCGAGTTCGAATCCCAGGTCAGACATCAAAACGAAAATTTGAAAATAATTTTTCGGTGACTTCCTCCTCTCAGCAGATTTCTGGCAAAAACTCTGAGAGTAAAAAATTGCCATGGAATGCTTCTCAAAAAATGTGTCGTTCGGAGTCGACTTTAAACTGTAGGTCCCGCCACTCATGTATAAAATTAACGCACACAACATAAGTGCTGTGAGAAGTTAGGACGTAGGACAATGGGTCAATTCGACCACCGAGTACTGTACTTGTCAGAATTGACAAGTACACGTCCTCTAATCTAACCTAACCTAACTGTTGGATCCCAGATCTTCTGGGAGTTAACATTAATAAGCAAGCAGGTTAGCTTTCTAGTAGTTGGGTCTGCACAACGCTAATAGCGTTGGAGTTTAGAAGGGTATACTCCGCGAAAGCAAAGACACAGAGCGGTGGATATCCTTTTCATGGCAGATAGGCTTGAGATAAACATTTGTTTTTTGACTACACATTGAAAGCTTGTACAATTGGTCAATTTCGACTTCCGGGTACTGTGCTTGTCTTGACCGACAGGTGCACCTTGTAAGCTTAAAAGGAATACCTGTTCACTTCGAACACAATATATGAAGAGGCCTTCGAATGGCACTTTCCTTTAAAATATTTTACAAAATTAGCTCCTAAACAAGTGGGCTTTTTCAAATTGATGCTGTTAAATAGCTAATAGTGTTCTGTCAAGGGTAAATTTTGTTCTGTTAAGAGGAAAATTTTCTCCGTCAACGCCAAATGTGGCGCTGCTAAAATTTATGGATTGCGTCTTGGATTTTCAAATTCGAATTAATCCATTATCATAAAAAAAAAATTTCATTCCAAAAATATTTCTGTCTTGTATTATCGTTTTAAGTTTTTAAGCTGTTTAAAGGAATCATCCGTTAATAATGCTTTAAAATTAATTTAATTTCTCTTTTTTTCTCTCTTTTTCTTTGTAGGTAAGTACATACAATCAATGAAGTTTTTTCCCTTTGTGTTTATAATAACAGTGTTGCCATAGCCTTTAATAATATTCAATACATTGAACGTAATAAGTAAGTAACCAAGTTTTATTTTCATAATATTAGAGGGATAACACGCAAGAAATTTAAGTGTTGATCCAACCATTTAAATACAAAACAAAACAAAATTATTTCCTTTTGACAACGTACCCCCACCCCTTCTAGTTTCTGTGTAAAAGGTTAATAATAAGTAACAGTCTGAAGGAACATTTAAATATTCAAAGAAATTCTATTTTGAATTTTTAATTGCGTTGAAAATTTATACCCTCATAAAATTACTTTCTTCAACCCTTTTTTTTGCTGTTGTTGTTGTTAGCGAAAGCTTTTAATTTAATTAAACAATTAAATGTTCCGTTATATTCTTACTCCTCCTGCTCTTCTCTTCCTATATTTCAAAAATTAAAAATTTTTTTTTCAATGATTTCTTTTCCTGCCATGCATACACACTGGCATGCATACTCGTACATCAGTGTGTACAGAGAGTGTAAACGTTAAATTGTCCATATAATCGAAGCTTCCTTACGCTCTCTTTCTATTTTTCCTTGTCTCTCTACTCTAACCCTCCCGGTTAATGGTTTTTTTTTTTGTTTTGATTCAACGTCTTATGAAAATATTTTTTGGTTAAACAATGTTTAAAGGGAGAGTGTAGCATGGATATTTCCCAAATAACGGGGTCCTTCTCTCTCTCTCTCTCTCGCTCTTGTTTTTTTTATTTTGTTTTTAATTTTCAAAAGGAAAGCAAAAAAAAGAAGAATATCATAACGGGGGTATAACAAATACAATTTGTGTTCCCGCATAATTTTGCACATGTGATTATATTTTAACAGCAACAACAACAACAACACTAACAACACCAACAACTAGAAAGAGAATGCTTTTACTGTAAAAATTGTTCCACATGATTTCACTGATGGTGGTGCCGGCTGTGGCATGAGTTTAAACGGCGTTGCCTGTCCTGTGTTGAGTTTTGTTCATCGTCGGTTCCCGTTGAATGGCAGTGTAAATTTACACAAAACCAACACCAACAAACATTCGACGTTTACTTATTAAGGTTAAACCCGTACAGGGCGTTAGAGTAGTGTAGAGTAGGTAGGGGTAGTATCGGCGGCAACGGTTGTGATGGTGTACGCGTAAGTGTGTTTTCTAAAGTGTTGATTTTTTGTTTTTTTACCCTCTTTTCAAATGTTTTCGCAAAGAAGAAACAAAATATAAAAAATAAAAAATAAAAGCCAGCAAAAATAGGGTCAATAACCACATATCAAATACACACCCCCATAGAAAGTCTTAAAAAAAAGCGAATTTTTTTTTGTATAAATTTATAAGAGTTTACTTTCGTAATATCTTTAGAATCCAAGTGACACCAAATAAATGAAACAAAGGCTAAGGGGTCACAAAAATGGCTGTCATGGGGAAATCCTCATCAACAAGCAGGAATATTAGTTTGTGTTTAGGAAAGCTTTCATGCCTCGGATAGGGCCCGCATCATTCTGAGAAGTGACAAAAGATGTTTGGAAGTGTAGGCTCAGCGAAAGGGCAGATAGGAAGGTGAGCAGAGAATATTTTTAACCCAAAGGGGAGGTTTCATGTCTCCGATAGGGCCCGCATCATTTTGTGAAGTGACAAAAGATGTTTGGAGGTATATACTCCGGGAAAGGAGAGATAGGAAAGGGAAGCAGAGAATATTTTTAACCCAATGGGGAGCTTTTATGCCTCTGATATGGCCGCTTCATTCTATGGAGTGACAAAAGATGTTTGGAAGTATATACTCTAGGAAAGGAGAGATGGGAAGGAGATCAGAGAATATTTTTAACCCAATGGGGAGCTTTCATTCCTCCGATAGGGCCCATATCATTTTGTGAAATGACAAAAGATGTTTGGCAGTATATTCCCAGCGAAAGGGCAGATAGGAAGCAGAGCAGAGAATATTTTCGAAACAAAGGGGAGCTTTCATTCCTCCGATAGGGCCTGCATCATTTTGTGAAGGGGCAAAATATGTTTGGAAGCATAAGGTCAGCGTAAGGGCAGATAGGAAGGAGAAGAGAGAATAATTTTAACTCAAACTATGTGCAGATATGCACTTTTATTGAGTCAATATTCGGTTAATTGAGTACAATATTTTAAGTGTTCAAACATAATAATATAAGCAATTCAGCTTACTTAATAATCATTTAACAGGTAGCGGAAATTGGTGTCGTTTGTTAGTTTATTGGAGTTTGTTTTCGTTGTTGACAATTGAGTTGTCAAATGTCAACAGAAAGTATTCGGCAAATTATAATATGCTCACTAAATACACTTATGACAGTGCTGCCTTTTAAATTTTGTTCAATATTATAACAATTTGCGTATTTATTGCACAATTATTAATTGAAACTTTATATGAAATATTGAGCTCAATAATGATGTTTATTGCGATTGAGCTCAATAATGACGCTTATTGCGATTGAGCTCAATAATGGTGTTTATTGTGATTTACGCAATAAAGGTCCATATCTGAACACCGTATTATAATCTTACAATGTTTCAAAGGATTCAATGCACTTACGATTCCTTATTAATAAGTTAACCGACAGACTGTTCACATTATTTCCATTCACCCTGTAGTTGTGTAATACGCTCGTATATAATATTCTTTACATTTATCCAATAGAAGAAATTATGATGACTTTACAAATTTATAGATGATCTCTCCATCTCTACATCATCTTTCCAAAACAAAAAGTGAAAGAAAATATTTTATAAAACAGACTACGCGTTTCAAGATGGTCCTTAAAACATATTTTCACAATTTCTGTCGGATTGCAAGAATCCAGCGGCGTTAAGGGAGGAGGAGAGGAGGATATCTTTCATTACTTTTCTATTTAGTTAAGCCATTAAGAAATGAAACTGAATGTGAATAAAATAAATACAGAATTAATTTAATTAAGTGGCTTCAATGAATTCACAAAAAGGGGGAAAACATTCCCCTTTCATTCACTTACCCGCTGGCTCACGTTATTCACTTTAAACTCCAATTTGTTGTATGTAACATGATACACGAATTGTTGAATACTAAACGCTATAAGTACCGCTCACGAACTCAATCACCACATGCGATTGAAATCGAAACCAAAGAACCGAAGAAAATTTAATTCAAAATATTTAGAGAAGCTCAGAAAAGAGTGAAATAATCGTGTTGGATTATAAAATCATATGCGGGTTACTTTTGTACCGTCAACCAATTAAATACAATTTGTTTGGTTATGTTTTCTTATACTCTTGCCCTTGTGAAACTCCGTTAAGCTTGGTTGTTATCAAAAAATGTGTTGAAATTGTAACAATTTGTACAAAGTTAAAGGGGGAAGTATTATGATGGAATTGTGGTAAATGGATAGGGAAAGTAGTGAATAAATTAAGGTGAACAGTTTTAATGCAGAGACCCGATAAGAGCTGTTGGACCTGTAATCCGATTTGATCGCTTAAAACTGAAGTAATTTTTGTATCGAGTTGTTGCTGGCGACGAATATTGGTCTCCTTACGATAACCACAAAAGCAAGAACTCAAATGTGAATGAACAAAGTCGACAATTGGTGGGTTCAGAAGGGATTCATATATTGTAAGCTACTCACACCAGGTCACGCTATCACGAGAAACCTTTAGAGACAACAATTAAATCGTCTGAACTGAGCTTAAATCTAAAAACGCCCTTAATATGCAACCAAGACGCGAGGTCTTAATTTTCTTTCTAACAATGGAGTACAACGCCGTGCTTATTCAATTTCAAAAACAGTGGACGGGAAGCTTTACTTCATGCGCCGTATAACCTAGATTTCCCCTTCTTACTACCATTTGTTTCGATCGATGCATAAAGCTCTGACTGGATTCTGATTTACTTCAGTGGTTTAGCAAGGACTACAACCTAGTATCTTACAACACACATATTGTATGTGTTAATTTTCTACGGATATGAATGGCAAGACCTAAAATTTAATTTCGACTACGAATGCCACATTTTAGAAACTTTTCATGTCAATTTTATTTTCCTCTCGGAGTTTTTGCCAGGCGACTGATGAGAGGAAGTCGCCTTAGAAATATTTTTTTCATATCTAGTTTTATTAGAAACGTTTGACATGGTGTTTGAACCATGGCCTCACGTTTAATAAGGCAACAGATTACTTATGGGCGAATTCATTCAGAACAGAGTATCAAAAATTGGTACCTGTATTAATATCTTCAACAGAAGACCGAATTTTTGAAACGGAATCAATACATAAAGCTAAAAACGTTAAACTAACGTTAATAGATTAATTTTTTGAATTAATTATTGATTATCTATTTAAACGTTTAAATTTGAATTTGTAGATTGCAAATAAAATAAAAATAAATTTGTGATTATTATTCGCACACTTCTGTGTGCCACTGTTGACAACTTGATGTAAACAACAACAATTGCTTATCTTTGTTATTACTCTGTTTATACCCTTTGTATAAACAATAACAATTACTAAACAATTGTCTGACAGATCTTTGTAACGGAGATCTTCAAACCACGATTACTCTCTTCAAATACACCGCGTCTTCACACAAGACTGACTGAACTTTTACTAACTCCGTTACTTGCTTTGTCTTTTATATGGCAGGGTAAACAGTCTGATGTTATTGATGGTAAACATCGTTGTTTACATTAATTATTGTTGTTTGTGTATTTTGTTTACATTTATTTTTGTAGTGTTGTCTGTGGATTTTTGTTTACTTGTTTACCATTTTTTATGCTAAAGTTTGTTGTTATATCAAGCAGTACGATAATTTGTAAAGATCATTTTAATGTTAAGCGATGAGTTTTCACTCGCTTGCTTTGATTTGCCTTTTATATGGCAGAGTAAACAGTTTGATGAATGTCCTTAAATACGAATAATAGTGGCTTTACCTTCTCGAAATCTCTATAAATGTAAACATTGTTGTTTGTATATTTTGTTTACATTTCTACTTGTAGTGTTTATTGTTGTATTTTTGTTTACTTGTTTACCATTTTTTTATGCTAGTATTTGTTGTGGTATTTGTCGTTATAATTTTAATGTTAAGCGATGTAAAAGCAAAATAACAGTATTTAGATTCTTCATTTTCGTAACAGTATTTAGAGTGGGTCATTTTGACCTCCAAGTATTGTACTTGCCCCAATGAAACACTAATTATGGAACTTCATCTTACATGGGTAAATGATAATGAATTTAGTGGGCATGAGAAAAAGACATCGAAATAATTGTCGAACCTTGGATACCATCTTAGAAATAATTCCTCTAAGATGAGTAATGATCTGGTCTAAAAGAAATTAAGGAAGTTCGTACAGATTTTTGTAGAACATAGGGTTAATTCATCACAACGGGCCGCCATGCGTACTCAAGTGAGCTTTGTGATATCAGAGGCACCACTACGACCTAGGGTTAGTTCCACCTCAAAGCGAGTGGAGAACAAACCTGTCTGGTGTCTAAAGTGTATGCCGGTTGGCATGTGACCTGTTGCAACCTACTGCCATTATTTGCCGTCATCTGTGTGGTAACGAAGGTTGTTTTTCCCTAGTTTTCCAACCTTAAAACAATTTAATGTTTTTGGCTGAATTTATTTAAAATACTTTACCCAGTCACTTATTGCCTTTTTTATTATTTTTAGTTTTTTTTTGTTATTTTTGTTGGCTTTAAATTACATTCATTTGAATAAATTTACGAAACATTTTAGGCTCCATAAATTAGTTGTAAACATAAATTATCGGTCAAACATGTTTTATTTTAACACCTACTCGATGCGAAAACAACAACAACAACAACAACAACAAAAAACCGCATAAACAATTAGAGGCACATAAACACACCTCTGGCACCATGAGTTCCTGCTAATGCAGACGTGAATTATTACAGGTGTTGACTATAGAACAACAATGAAATTGTAAAACAGTGTACAAGAGAGAGAGAGAGAGAGAGAGAGAGAGAACGGTTAAGAAAAAAAGCTGACATATACAACACGTACGGATGACTAAAATAATACGAAACGGAAATATGCGTGTATACACAATCGACACGGTAGATTTGAGTCCAGGAAGACAATATTACCATATTTAATAAATATGCTGGAGTACAAAAGAAACAACAACAACAATAACAAATAAAACATGACAACCAAAACAAAGCGAATATTGTAAACAAATACAAACATAAAATACAACATTGCAATGCAGTTATGCATTGTAATGCTTTTACAGAGTGGTGGCACGACACACAGTAGTCACATGTCACCACACATTGTTATTGCTTTGTGTGTGTGTGTGTGTGTGTTTCACCATTTATTGTTATTATTGCAAGAACATTGGTACTCTTTAACTCAACTATTGTTTGGCATTGTTTACTTCACGTACATAGTTGTACATCTCTATACAGCTGAATGTATATCTCTCTGTCTATCTCTCTTTAACTTATTGTTACTCCCAAATTGCTAAATTGTTTCTTTAGGTGAATATCTCCACACATACATTCAATGGTTGCCATACTTGTATGCCAGAGAACATCTTCTGTTTATTAATTTGAATTGTTTCAACAATAATTGCTGATGCATTTTTCATTTATTTGTTAAAAATTATTGCTTTTCAATAGCAATATTTATTGCTACTTGTCAACATTGGTTTTTTCTTGCAATTGTAAATGAAAGGAAAACATAAATATGTTATAACATCTAGTATGGCGAGGATTTTAAACAAATTGAGAAATGTTTTCGCTCTCTCACTCTCTCTGTTTTATACTCTTTATTTACCATTGAAATATTGTTACGTTTTTACCTATTAAAACCTTTAACCGTTTGACTGCTATGCGATTCTGGTGAGAATGGTCGAAAACTGGTCAAAAACTACAATTAATTATTATAATAAAATAAATCTATAAAATTTTAACTGTTTGACTGCTACGCGGCGCAAAAGCGCTGCGTTTATTTGTAACGAAAATCGCATTTACGCTGCGAATTTCAGTGTAAAAATTTAGTCAAAAAGGTAATATAAAATCAAAAGACGAGATCTGTAGGATCTGTCTTTAAACAAAGATTATTAAAATTTTGTAGATTTTTTTATTGTAATAATTAATTATAGTTTTCGCGAAGTTTTCGAATGTTCTCACCAGGATCGCTTAGCAGTCAAACGGATAATAACCTATATATAAAGATTTATATTTTTGACTAAATTATTACACTGAAATTCACAACGCAAATGCGATTTACGTAACAAGTGAACGCAACAAATGTTTAAAATATGATCTCGTAGCTTGTAAATAAAATAAAAATAAATTTGTATTTAGTTTTAATTAAAATTCTTTATTATTCGCCTAACTCTGTGTGCTATTGTTCACAACTTGATGTAAACAACAACAATTGATTTTCTTTGTTATTCATCTGATTAAAACCTATACATAAACAATAACAATTACTCGACAGCTATTCGACTGACGTTTGCAACAGAGATCTTCCAACCCCGATTACTCTCTTCAAACACATCGCGTCTTCACTCAAGACTGACTGAACTTTTACTAACTACGTTGTCTGCTTTGTCTTGACTTTTATATAGCTACGTAAACAGTCTGATGGATGTCCTTAAAGGTGAATATTATTGGCTTAGCTTTCTCGAAATCTTTATAAATGTAAACAATGTTATTTCATTATTGTTGTTTGTAAGTTTTATTTACATTTATTCTTGTAATGTTTGTTTACTTGTTTACCATTTTTTATGTTGGTAAATTGTTTTTGTATTTTTGTTTACAATTTTAATGTTAAACGATGTAAAAGCTAAACACCAGTATCTAGATTTTTCATTTTCGTAACAATATTTAAAAAGGATTGAATCGTTTTTGTCCACTCACATCGACTTTTTACTCACGTTATTTAGGGGAATCAGTCGCCGCTTTATTTATGAGAATAAATGCCGTAAACTTTAAACAGTTAACAGTGCTCTGTTAATAGCAGAGTTTACTTTGTTCGAGGCAAGAAGTGGCTCTGCTAAAACTGTGGGTTTGCGTCTTCGATTTTTAAATTTGAATTTATTTTTCAGTAAAAATATTTTTGATCATTTCTAAAGTGTTAAATTATGTCTGGCAGTTATTATTATTTAATTTTTATTTAATTATTTATATTTAATATAATAATTTGTTTTATTCAATAATTGTTTTTTATTTAAAAAAAAAAATGTTTTAAAATGGCTGACCACTGCACCGAAAGAAATGCCACAAATGAAAATCAATTGAAAAGAAAAACTGCTGTCTGCCTGGAAATTATTATTTTATTTCCAATTGATTAAACAAACTAATAACGGTTATTTATTGTATATTTATTTTTATAAAAAAAATTCTTTTTTTTTTAATAAAAAAAAAAAAAATTCAAATAATTTCCACAAACGTTGCAAAAATTTGTTTTGAAAAATCAACACAACCGAATAATACGATTTGCATACAGAAATAGAACAGCAAACTATTTAAATTGAACACTACCACACCAACACACCACCACCGATGTATGCTGAGAAACACTATTAAGGCAGGAGGTGTGTGGGTGTTGATATACGTACGAGCATAATGAGAGAAAGAGATTAAAAAGCCAGGGGTGAGAGTATTGGCAACTTTTTTAAAATGCAGTGCGTGTGCATTTGATATGAAGTTAAACAAAATAATAATAACAACAACAAAGAACACAAAGGAAAATATGAAATAAGAAAGAGAATAAAAAAACTTGTAAATATTTATTTAATAAACAACAACAACACCAAGAATAGCTATGAATAAACAAATAAAAAAAGAACAACAAGAAAATGCTCGGGCATAAATGTTTTTGGTATTAAAAACACCTCTCCGCTATACACACACACAACCCAGATGCCTAAACACAAAAGTGGTGGGTATTGGCATCCAATCTTATGCATAAGCAAAGCAATGCAATTTAATTAAAGCACTCTGAGAGAAACAGAGAAAGAGAATTGGAGCGTGGGAGAGCGATAGGGAGACAGAGAATTAGAGAGAGATGCTTGAATAGGTAGCAATTCATGCCATTCGAACTACACACACTTTTTGTAAAGCCAAAGAACAAAGAAAGCCACCGGAAAGTGTGTTTGAAGCGACTACACAATGTGGTAAATTCTGCATTAATAGCCATGGTTTGACAGCCGCAACTGTGAAACTGTATTGATACTGGTTTTGGCAAGCATAAGTGAGTAGTTCAATGACAGGACACAATTGGCCATTACAACCCTTCAGTAAGGATTACAACCTAGTTTCTTACACCACTTCTTCGCGTCTCTTTACATACATGCACACATAAACGGTAATTTTAACCCTTCAGTCAAGTTTACCTAGGACCTAGCTTCTCACATCACCCATACTGTGTGTATTAATTTTATTATGGCGGTACTCCTACAGTTTAAAGTCGACTCCGAATGACAGATTTTTTAAGCAACTTTTCATGGCAATTTAAAATTCATTTCCTATCCAACTTTTAGCCAGAAATCTGCTGAGAGACAGTCGCAGAAGAAATTCAGAAATTTAGGCATGCCTAAGCAAAATATTGTTAATATAACGAGCAAAACAACGAAAGCGTCTCTCTCTCTCCCTCTCTTTTTTTTCGAACAACCCCGGCCTCACACTAACCCACCCTTACCCGACTGCGGAGGGCTCGTCCCCATTACGTAGGAACACGTACACACTACAGTCCAGACTGTAGCGGATCGTTTTGGATCGTGTTCTTCGAATCTGTGGAAAATTTTTACATAAAAATTTTGGCATCCCCGAGTATATCTGCTCAATGGGGTATGATTTGAAGGTTTTAACCTCCGCTATGCTCAATCGAACTCGTAGTTTTCACGTTAACTGCCAACTACGAGATAACTCGTAGAATGCGTTCCCTTCTAGGGCACCAAATTATGAATTATCTTGCACTTACCAATGTGAAAAAATCAAATTGTCGTTTAATGGAAAGTTTTCTGAAAATTGTCGCGGCAGCCAAAGTGTTAACTAAAGTTTCCTTTTTTCCATGATGGATACTGGGGCTACTTGTATTTCGTTGCACGATTCTGGCTCATATTGTTACTTCTTTACCTTTTTAAAAACGTTTAAAATAGTTTAGTAATACAAAAAAATTAATTTGAGATTAGTTTTAATTAAAATTCTTTATTATACGTACAAATTCTATGTGCCACTGTTCACAACTTGATGTAAACAACAACAATTACTCTTTTTTGTTATTTCTACAGCCTTTACATATACAATGTGATAATTGGTTAACAGGCCACAATATAGTCTCTAATTGTTAACAATAACAATAACTTAACAATTATATTACAGATCTTTATAATGCAGGTCTTCAAACCACGATTACTCTCTTCAAACTCACCACATCTTCACACAAGACTGACTGAACTTGTCTAACTCAGTAGTCTGCTTTGCCTTGGCTTTTATATGGCAGAGGAAACAGTCTTATGAATGTGCTTGAAGGCGAGCGTTCATGACTTTGCTTTCTAGAAGTCTATATAAATGTAAACACTTTTGTTTCATTATTATTGTTTGTGTACTTTGTTTGCATTTATTCTTGTAGGGTTTTGTTGCTGTATTTTTGTTTATTTATTTACCATTTTAATGTTGAGTAATATAAAAGCAAACAACGAGTATCTATATTCTTAATTTTCGTAACAACATTATCATACCTCCTACAGTGGACGCAGTACTGTGGCCTGGTTATCATGATTTGTAACGGAGTGTCTCTGCGCTCCTTAAAAATTAAGAAAATATTTTGAGTTGTTGGTTCTATTTTCCATGTCTATAGCCAGTCGTTATATTGCAGGATTTATCGGACAAATAGATCAAATCAATCAAGACATCTATCACGGAATGCCTTTTGAATGCTTTCACATCTCTTCCAGGGAACAAGAATTCCCTCTATTACGCTATCAACATGTCGCATTACCTTTTGTCCTGACGCTAAGTTTGGAGAATGCTATTTTAATGGATCCATCACTAAAGCCACTACATTCATCATTATTCAGTTAAGTTTTCTTTCTATACAGTCTTTGACCTTTGAAAGCATTCTAACATTCCGGTAAAATCCTCCTTTTTAATCAAACGTCACACTTTTTTTTTTTTTAGAATGTTACCAACATCATCAGAACAACATATGCCACCTATTTTGCCAGTGCAGGGTATTTAATAACATTAACGAACATATCAGGTATGAAATGGAATTGAGGAAAAACAAACGGCTTTTATACGATAACAACAACAACAACAATTTAATATTGCTTTAATACAAACAGAAACAAAGTAGGGATAGCAACAACAACAACAACAAAAACAACGTTTAACAAAATAATTCTTTTGTTTGTTGTTGATACTCAACAAACAACAAGAGAAAATCACAGGAAAAGAGCGAGAGAGAGTGAAGATAAAAAGCCACTGGAAAAGTGATGCCAAATCTCTCGTTTTGCTTATTATTGAGATCAATAAAAATAAAGAAGATATATTAGTTGGTGGTTAAGTGCTCGTAGATTGCAAATAAAATAAAAATTAATTTGTATTTAGTTTTAATTACAATTTTTTATTATTCGCCTAATTCTGTGTGCCACTGCTCGCAACTTGATGTAAACAACAACAATTGCTTTCCTTTGTTATTCCTCTGTTTATACCCTTTGCATAAACAATAACAATTACTAGACAATTATTCGATGGATCTTTGTAAGGGAGATCTTCAAACCATGATTACTGTCTTCAAACGCACCACGTCTTCACACAAGTTTGACTGATCTTTACTAGCTCGTCGCCTTCACACAAGGTTGACTGAATTTCACTAACTTAGACGCCTGCTTTGCCTTATTGTTTATAAGGCAGAGTAAACAGTCTGATGAATGTTTTTGAAGGCTAATGTTCATGATTTCGCCTTATCGAAATCTTTATAAATGCAAACATCGTTGTTTACATTTATTATTGTAGTGTTGTTTACTTGTTTACCATTTTTTATGCTGGTGTTTGTTGTTATATCAAGCAGCATGATAATTTGTAAACAGGTTTGTTTACTGCATTGTTTTGTTTTTGTAGCTTTTGTTTATAATTTAAATGTTAAGTGATTTAAAGGCAAAACACCAACCGGGGTCTCACGTCTAATAAGCCAACATTCTACCTACTAGGCTATTACATAATGGGTCATTACAACCCTTCAGTTAGGATTACGACCTAGCTTCTCACACCACTTATGTTGTGTGAGTTAATTTTATACATGAGTGGCGGGACCTACAGTTTAAAGTCGATTCCGAACGACAGATTTTTAAGAAGCTTTTCATGGCAATTTTTACTCTCAGAGTCTTTGCCAGAAATCTGCTGAGAGGAAGTCGCCGAAGCAATATTTTTCGTTTTGATTTCTGACCTTAGATTCGAACCCGGCCTTTTGTCTAATAACCACGGCGAATTCAACCTACTAGGCTATTGCTATAATTTAATCCGCCATAAATTCCTATTTCTCCTCAAACACCGCGTAATACTGTTAGAATTGCTATTGCCTCCAACTCGTATTTGCTTCTTCCTATGTTCTTATGCGTTTTATTTAACAAGCGTTGGCATCACTGGTTTTATAGGAATACCAAAATGGAACAAAATGCAATACGGCAAGTATTGCCAGCTCTTTACTTAAAATAATATTATTCTTTCACCATCCACCTCCCCTCCTCTCTTGAACTCTGTAACTCTTCTTCTCTTTGGCATTGTTGTCGTTCTGGTGCTTAACAAAGTGATTCTAATGCCTTCTACGTTGTTGTTGTTGTTGTTGCAGTTGCTGTTTATCTTAAAACTTAATAAAGATTTTTCTAAAGTTGAACTGATATTGTGTGAAATTGCCCTACTACGTTCTGGCCTGCTGGTCTTCTTCTTCTTGTCGTTGTTGTTGTTAATTGGCTGCTAAAGTTGAGCAGGGAAAATAAAATAAAGGAAGCAAATTTCCTTTAATCACAATCGAAAGTTTAATATTAATGAATTGGTATTTAAGGTTGCCAGCTTATTGCAATATTATGGTAGAACAGTTGTGTATTTTAGTATGTTCTGTAGCCTATTTGTTGGTACTGAGGTGTTGTAAAGTTAAGACGTTTCCCATTCCATGTGTGTGATGAGAGATTTTAAAATCTATTATCCTGGACTCAAACGAAGTCAGTTAACAGTGTTCTGTTGTGTTACTAACAGAGTTCTCTTGTGTTACTAACAGAGCCCCGTTAAACAATTAATTTAAGGCTTGGAATGAAAAAACAGAAAAAAATATTTTATCTTACTGAGATCTCTGCACCTCTGTAGGCCTGATTTTAATTGCCCCGACTATACCAACAGATGCTACTCTCTGTATCTTATCCGAGGCCTTCTGAACTGTTTTCAGATTTGTTCTGCCAAGTCAAACACAATTTATGGAGCATAATCCTTGATCAGAAGTCGCCGTGGTCTAGTGGGTAGTGTGTTGGCTTATTAGACAAAAGGCCCGGGTTCGAATCCCAGGTCAGACATCAAACGAAAAAATATTTCTTCGGCAACTTTCTCTCAGCAGATTTCTGGCAAAGACTCTGAGAGTAAAAATTGCCATGAAAAGCTTCTCAAAAATCTGTCATTCGGTGTCGACTTTAAACTGTAGGTCCCGCCACTCATTTATAAAATTAACGCACACAGCATAAGTGGTGTGAGAAGCTAGGTCGTAATCCTGACTGAAGGGTTGTAATGGCCAATTATGTTATGTAATCCTTGGCTAACGCACACAAGATTTCATTGAAAGCCTACCAACATATCATTATGGCATGTCTGGCTTTTCTTGAATTAGTCTTAATAAGTGATAGGAAAATCGGTAGGGACCCAAGAAATATAGTGTGGCCTATTGTGATACTCCAAAATTTTGTTACGTTTTTACCTTTTAAAAATGTTTAAAATATGTGTTCGTAGTTTGCAAATAAAATAAAAATAAATTTGCCTTCAGTTTTAATTAAAATTCTTTATTGTTCGTACAATTCTATGTGACACTGTTCATAACTTGATGTAAACAACAACAACAGTTACTTTATTTGTTATTCTTCTTTGCACTTTTTTGCGTAAACAATAAAAAAATTTTGACAGATCTTTATAAACGAGATCTTCAAACCACGATTATTTTCTTTAAATATCGCACGTCTTCACATAAGATTGACTGAATTTTTACTGATGATGTTGCCTCATGTTTATACTTATGAGTGGTAAGAATCCTAGCTATCCACGCAGGAGAGAGGAATAAACTCTGAACGTAGCCTACGGTTTTTACTGCCTCCATTCCTTTTTTTGTCTTGCCTCTTATATCGCAGGGTAGACAGTTTAATGAATGTTTTTGAAGGCAATGACTTTAGGTTAGGTTAGGTTAGGTTAGAGGACGTGTACTTGTCAATTCTGACAAGTACTGACAAGTACAGTACTCGGTGGTCGAATTGACCCATTGTACTACGTCCTAGCTTCTCACACCACTTATGTTGTGTGCGTTAATTTTATTCATGAGTGGCGTTAATTTTATAAATTTTTTTTTGAGAAGCAATTTTTTACTCTCAGAGTTTTTGCCAGAAATCTGCTGAGAGGAAGTCACCGAAAAATTATTTTCAAATTTTCGTTTTGATGTCTGACCTGGGATTCGAACTCGGGTCTTTGGTCTAATAAGCCAACACACTACCTACTAGACCACGGCGACCTCACCTAGGCAATGACTTTGTCTTTTCGCAATCTCTATAAATGTAAACGTGTTGTTTACATTTATTCTTGCTTGTTGTTGTGTTTCTGTTTATATTTCTTATTGCAGTTTTTTTGTTATTGCATTTTTGTTTACCTGTTTACCACTTTTTTATACTGGTTGGTATATTTTTGTTTACTTGTTTATCATTTAAACAAGTTAAGAACAATTTAAACGATGTCAAAGCAAACCATCATTTCCATATCATTCTGTTCTAAATGAGAAGCCACTTGGGGCCCATGATGAAGCTAAAAAGTGTTTTAATGTCCCTCTTTGATAATTCAATAAGTTTAGTCGCTTAATAAAGCCCATGTGCTTTTTTGTTTTGTTTCCCAGCACTAGTTGTATGCCCCTTTCTACGTCTCTGTAATATTTGCAAAAATCATTGGCTAGGTGGTGGAGTAATTCTAGACTATTGGTAAACGCACCCAGTATGTAATGGTCAATAATAACTTTAAAAGCTCTTAAATCTATGGGTATTTTCAGATTGGTACTGTTAAACAGATAACACTTGGTCTGTTAATAGCAAATATGTGACGCTGCTAAAATTATGGGTTTGTAACTTAGCTTTTTGACCATTTTTTGACCTTTTTAAAATAAAAATGATTAAATTTTAATAGAAATGTAAATAAAATGATTAAAAAATTAATTTTCAAATATATTTTAACAGTCATTAAATATATTTTAACCAATCAACACTGCTGACAGTGTTGTCAATGTATTTTAAATATCTCTCGCTCTCACTCTCTCTCTCCTAAAATGTTATGACATTTTTGCTGTAGAACAGTAGTAGAAGTCTGCCGCTAAAGTGGCAGTTGCTGTTGTTTTTGTTTCTTTGCATATTTAATTCTATTTTAAAATGAAACCACCAGAGAGAGGTTTCAATCGATAAAAATAGAAAAAAAATCCGTAAATATTTCAATAAAATATTGTGAATTTTGTTTATAGAAAAATTAAATTTATTTTCAGTAAATTTTATTTAATTTTTTTCCTTTAAATTTTTATGCAAATATTGGCAAATGTGTTTAAAAAATAGTTGGAAATGAGAAAAAAAGAGTTTTTTTTTTGAAAGTAAACATTGAAGTGTGATTTTATTTAATTTAACCGAGTGATAATTAAAATACCCGGGATCAAAAAAACCAAAAATATTGCAATGCAATGCAAACCTTTGTTAAAGACCTGCATGCCAACAAAGTCAATATTAAGCAAAATTGCGCAAAAAAAAAAAATAGGCAATTAATTAAGACAAAATGCAAATAAAAACAAATATTTTTAGGTATGAGAAAAAGTACTTTTTTTAGTACTTTTTCAAACTTACAGAAAATAAACTGCAAGTCTATGGAATTATTTTTGAAAATTAAAATTTCCAAATTTGGTACTTTATACCTTAAGATTTTGTACTTTTTACAATTTTGGTACCTGATTTGGTACTTAAATTTTGCTATATCCAAAGAAGAAAATAAAAAATATAAAAACGTTTAATACATAAGCTCGTAAATTGCAAATAAAATAAAAATAATTTTCTGTTTAGTTTTAATTAAAATTCTTTATTCCTCGCATAATTCTGTATAGCACTGTTCACAACTTGATGTAAACAACAACAATTCCTTTCTTTGTTACATCCTTTCCATAAATAATAACAATTATTAGACAATTGTTCAACAGATCTTTGTAACAGAGATCTTCAAACCACGATTACACAAGACTGACAGAACTTTTAGTAATTCAGTTGCCTGCTTTGTCTAATCTATTATATGGCAAGGTAAACAGTTTGATGAATGTTCTTCAGAAAGAATATGCGTTACTTCGCCTTCTCAACATCTCTATAAATGTAAACATGGTTGTTTCATTATTGTTGTTTGTGTATTTTGCTTACTTTTATTCATGTAGCGTTTTGTTGTTGTATTTTTGTTTACTTGTTTACCATGTTAATGTTGAGTAATTTAAAACCAAAGCACCAGTATCTATATTCTTCATTTTCGTAGCAATATTATCATTTCTCCTACAGTAGACTTTGTATAGTGACCTCGTTATCTCATTATTTGTAACGGAGGGTCTGCTTTCCTTATAAAAGAAGAAAATCTTTTAGGTTGTTGGTTCTATTTTCCCTGTCTATAGTTAATTATAATAATATGCCAGAATTTATCGGACAAATAGATCAAATCAATCATTGCTTTTACTTTTGTTCATGTAGTGTTTGTTGTTGTATTTTTGTTTACATGTTTAAAATTTTTTTATGCTGGTGTTTGTTGCTTTTATAAGTTTTGTCTAAACAATGCTAAACACCAGTATCGTAACAATATTTTTGTATTTGTAGTTATTTAGTTCGATTATGTACTTCAATTTAATTAGTAAATTTGGTTTACTGGTACTTTTTAAAGTTTACTTCTCTATTTTTAGTACTTTTTGCTAAAGTTATTAATTATTAATTGTAATTAATATTAGTAATTAATTATTACTTGTTTTTATGATTCTGAATTCGTTTAGGTTTTATAATTTTGTCAATTCTAAATTAGGTCTATTCATACGGTACTTTTTGATACTTTCAAAACTTTAGTACTTTTTATACTTTTTGGGGCCAAAAACAGTGGAAATGTATTTGTTTTTAAATTGTATTTAAAAATAAAACTGCAGTTATTGGTTTGGTTTAGTTCGTTTATAATTGATTTGGTTTTTTAATTTAGTCAAAACTAGATTCCGTTTAGTAATTTGGTACTTTTGAAAATTTTCGCCACATTTAAAAAAGTACTTTTGCTTCAATTCTTCAATGAAATTAAAATTATTGTTATTCCAAAGTAATTTTGTTAATCAGTTCTTTCAATTTTATTTTTTTTTTTTTAAATTTGGTACTCTTTAACCTTTGGTACTTTTTAACCTTTCGTACTTTTTGAGGTACTCTAATGGAAGAGAATAAAAATTTACTTACTTATTAGCTTGATTCGCTTACATTATTAAAGTTTGTTAATTTTAATTTCAATTTGGAACTTTGGTACTTTTTTTAACTTGTTACATACAGGTCGTTACAACCCTTCTTATTTGGTACTTTCCTTAGTATTACTTGATATTCTTAAACAAATGAAAATACTTTATTGTCCCTCGATATGATAATGGGAAATGATATTCAATTTTCAAAATTTAATAATACTTTTTAAACTACTAGGTACCTTTGTGGTACTTTTACCATTTAAATTGCCCTAAAATCATAAGAACCTCTTTCTCATCTATCTGCTCTTCTAATGACCAGATTCTCCTATTGCCGTCATACTTTAATTCAAATTAAATTAATTTAAAAAAAAAATATAAAATACTTTCCGAAATTACTTTTTCCCTTACCTAACTCCAATAATATTTATTTCAATTTAAATGCCATTAAATTAATAAAATAAAAACGAATAAAATAAAATAAAATAACCTTTTAGCGATAATAGCTAGCATAACTCACTGGATATTTTTACTGAATTTGTTATCGAAATGAACTGTTATGTTTGAATATCATTGGACAGACAGGTTAGGCAAATCCAAACTATTTGTCATCAACAGCATTACAACTTCTGTTGAATTCGCTTCAAACTTTGACAACTGCTAACTGTCACCTCTTTGTAGCTGTACATCTGTCAAATTAGTTGTCATTTATTCAGTCGGCATTGTCAAATTATCATGGGTGACCCTAAACCATATCGAATGCTCGTTCAATAACCTAGCTTAACCTAGCCACCAACGACATATAGGCGCTACATGCCTAACAGGTCATCTCACATTGGATAATCTTTATGAGTGACATGAGGGCATGGTAATCTTACGTGAAGGAGAACTGGCCACCGAGATTTGATTTGACCCCGTTTGACTTTTTCTTGTAGGATTTTCTTAAGTCGCAGATGTCCATGAATAAGCTACAAACCACAACGGTCCTCAAAGCTAACATAACCCATGCCATAGGTCAAATTCAGTCTAATTTATGCGAAAGAGTCAAGGAAAATCGAGAAGTTCGAAACCATTCCACCTGCATTTCAAGTTCGAAACCATTCCACCTACATTATTAGTCATTACAACCCTTTAGTCTGGATTATTGACCTTGTTTCTCACACCACTCTTGTTGTGGGCGATAATTTTAAACATGAGCAGCGGCTCCTATAGTTTAAAGTCAACTCCGAACGACAAATTTTTTTGTGAGTAACTTTTCATTCCAATTTTTATTTTTACTCTCAGAGTTTTTATCAGATTATCTGCTGAGAGAAAAACGCCAAAGAAATATATTTTTTGTTTCAATATTCCGTTTTGATTCCTGCCCTGGGATACGAACCCTGGCTTTACGCCTAATAAGCCAACACACTAACCTATTAGACTACGGCGAATTCACACTCACTTTATTTTCTTTAAAGTGAGAGATAGGTAGCGATGATAGTGACTTGTTGTCTTGCAAAAAACTTCGAGAGACTTTACAGCGATAGTGTGCAATGGAACCGTATTATGTATTGCAACAGATGTCCTTACTTTAACAAGGATTATTGAAGCAGGTTCACCATGTGTGTGAAGATAAAATCGAATTTAAAAACCAAAGGCGCAAACCCCTATTTATAGCAAAGCCACTTCTTGACTTTAACAGGGTAAATTTTGCTATTAACAGAGCACTGTTAACTGTTCTTCTACTTTGTAGATATTGCAGACTATTGGCTATTGGTTCAAAAGAGGACCCTCTGGACTAACATTAACATGTAGTCTGGGTATGGGCTACTATTTCTTATATGTTCCCAAATGACCACAGATATTCTAGAGAATTCTCATATATTTTCGACCAAAATTCGATTTTTTGTTTAAATTTAATAAATCGTCTCACAAAATTATTTCAGCTATCCCACTACCACGGTTGAAAAGAGAACCCTCTGGACTACAATTTGCATATAGTCTGTACTATTTCTTAAACGTTCCAAAATGGCCACTGATCTTCTACAGAATTTTTAAACAAAAACTTGATATTTTAAAACTCAATTATTAAGAGGTCTTGGAACCTTCCTTTCTATGATACTCATAGACCAAAGGTATTTCCCCAAAATAAGCTCCTAAAGAAGTGTACTTGTTCACTGTTAAACAGTTAAGAGCGCTCTGTTGAGATCAAATTTTGTTCTGTTAAGCAAAAATTTTGCTCTGTTAACTTCAAATGTGGCGCTGCTAAAATTTAAGGATTGCGTCTTGGATTTTCAAATTCGAATTTATCTTCGCACACCTGAATTAACTGAAGGTTTAAATAATTTCCCTTTACGAGGGAAGTGTCATAAAGCCATTATGACCACCGCATTGTAAAGCCCGAATGATGAAATTTATTCATACGGAAATCTACGTATGTATGTGTGTATGTAAACATGTGTGTACGTTGAACTCAACTGAAGGTTTATTTGCCTTGCCATAACCGAGTCATCATCATCATAACTACTGCCAGCCAGGCAGGCAGTATATTTATTAAATTTTTTTAAAAAAATTTTTTAAAATTTTTTTTTTGTCATTTTGTAAATAAATTGTAAAGAAATAAAAAAAATTTTTTTTAAACAAAACAAATAAAAACTTGCAAGTGTGACAGCCTATGGTTAAAATTAAAATGAAATTAAAAGAAAAAAAACAGAAAAAAAATTTTTAAAAATATTTCACACATTATTTTCAAAGTTTCAAGGGATTAAAAGGCTAAAACTTATTATAAATACGTGTGTGGGATGATAAATTCGTATTTAAATACTAAAGACGCAAATCCAAGCTTTTAGTAGCGCCACTTTTTGCCTCTAACGGGGTAAATTTTGCTATTAGCAGAGCACTGTTAACTACTTAACAGTAGCAATAGTAGATTAGTCTTCTACTTTGCAATTATTGCAGATTATTCGTGAACAAAAGTATTAAAATGTAAAGAATGGTTGGTGGAAGCTGGAAGACGGAAATGTTTTTTCGAATCTCAAATAATTTTAGATATCCCATTACCACGGTTCAAAAGAGGGCCCTCTGGACTACAATGTGCAAGTAGTCGGTATGCTGTAGTATTTCTTACATGTTCCCAAATGGCCACTGATTTTTCAGAGATTTTTAAGCAAAATATTGATATTTTCAAAGCCAATGATTACATTAAGAGGCCTTGGAACTTTCCTATGCATTTAGTGTGGTACACACAGACCTAGAGTATTTCCCAAAATTAGCATCTAAACAAGTTGGATTGTTGATATCTATACTGTTAAACAGCTAATAGAGCTCTGTTAAGAAGAAATTTTGTTCTGTTATCACCAAATATGACGCTGCTAAAATTTATGGATTGCGTCTTGGATTTTAAAATTCAAATTTATCTTCACACATAAATTGACTGAAGTTTTTAAAAATTTCTCTTTACGAGCGAAGCGTCATAAATCCTTAAACCTAGCTTTACATTAAATTACTCTGTGCTTTGACAAAAGTCTAGAATTATTAACTGGAAAGCTTTCCAAGTTTATGTTTATAACATTTAGGTTATGTTTGCTTAGGTGTCGGACTTTTCTTGGAAAAGTAAGCTCAGACTTAAGCCAATGCGGTGCCACAAAGATCCCAAAAATTTCCTGTAGGAAGTCATTTCTACACCAAAATCAATCTTAGAATGCAGCAGTCTTTGTATTGTAGAATTCTGTTTGCAATGACAGAAATTTATATACCAAAAGTCTTACCTATGAGTTCAAGAGAAACTCTTCCTTATGCTTAGATAAACAACTTCTGCTAAAATCACTTAAGAGATCAACATCTCAGTCAGCATCCCTTTTAATAAGCCAGAGATCTGCGAGAATCGTATCGAGAATGTGATGGATAGCCTTACGAGCTAAGCAAAGAAGATCATCAGTTCTCTACTTATCCAGATCTGTGCAGCACAGTTTGGCAATATTGCACGTACTCAACTATTGCCACATCCGGGACATAGACATCATTACGAGTTATACTTCTCACACCACTTGTGTTTTTTGCGTTAATGTTATACGTGAGTGTCGGGACGTACAGTTTCAAGGGGAAAACATTTCATGGCAATTTCATTTATTCGCAGAC
Source organism: Sarcophaga peregrina (assembly GCA_014635995.1). Classification (NCBI taxonomy): domain Eukaryota; kingdom Metazoa; phylum Arthropoda; class Insecta; order Diptera; family Sarcophagidae; genus Sarcophaga; species Sarcophaga peregrina. The sequence continues at coordinate 80,307,268 of CM025793.1, read as the reverse complement.
TATCAGAGTTTTTGCCAGAAATCCGCTGAGGGGAAGTCGCCGTCGAAATATTTTTTCATATTTCGTTTTGTTGGAGATATTTGATCTGGGGCTTAAACCGTGTCCTCATGTCTAATAAACCAACAACTGCCTACTAAACTACGGCGGTGTTCAGATTATTAAGGAATTAAAGAAAGTAAATTCGAAGATAGACCATCAGACCTTTTAATTGATTACCAGATCAGGGTCTATCCTGTCATGGGATCTCTAAAATTAAGATTCTCGTTTAATTTGATCTCGAATCTAATCGCTTGAAATCAAAATTGAATTGAAGCAATACAATAAATTGGTTCGGTATACTCTCAGTCAAACACAACCCTTAGTATCCCGGTAGAACCTAATAGTTCGAGTGTTTCAAATGAAAATGGAGATGGTGAGTCATGCAGACGCATTTATAAATCTTCTACAAAATGGGATTCTTCTTACCCTTACATCGCTTTTAAACCCCAGATTGAAGTCAAACAAAGTCTGCTGATGTGTGTGAAGATAAATTTAAATTTAATTAGCAAAGACAAAAACCAAAAATTTTAATACAAGCTAATGTTAAAGTTCACAGGGCAATGTTAAGTGGTTAACAGAAAACAGCCAAATATACGATATCAGAGAATGGAACACTTATTACATTCTTTCAAAATAGTGCTCCATACATTATCTTTAACATTAGCTCTGTTAAAATGTTTGGTTTTTGTCTTTGCTAGTTAAGTTGGCCAATTATAAATGTATGTCTTCATGGCAATTTTATTTATTCTAAGGGCTTTTACCTGAAAAATATGCTGAGAGCCAGTCGCCTCTCTTTTTTATATTTTCATTTTGAGGCCTAACCTGGTATACGAACCCGGACTTTACGTCCAATAAGCCAACACACTAACTACTAGACTACGACGACTATTCTACCCACTTTACTATTCATTTTTAATTCTGAATCAATCTAAATTACTCATCTTATCTGATTGAGAAATAGATATATTGCCTGAGGAACTTAACTCTAGTTACCTATTTACTATAACGACCCTTAAGTCAGGATTAATAACTAGCTGGCTCGCACCAGGCATGTTGCTTGAGAAACGTTTCATGCCATTTCTATTTTACTCTCGGAGTTTTTGTCGAACGAAATATTTTTATTCATATTTTATTTGTTTGCGAAATGTCTGAGTCAGGACTTGAACCACCCAGCTCTCGGCTATGAAACCAACATTCTACTTACTAAGCTACGGCGGCTTCTAGCTGAAAGTTTTTGAAGGTAGACTGCTGAGAGGAAGTCGCCGAAGAAAAGATTTTTTATTCATATTTCGTTTTGTGGGAGATGTTACAGCCAGGACTTGAACCACCCAGCTCTCGGCTATGAAATCAACATTCTACCTGATAGACTAAGGCGGCTGCTTGCTGAGAGTTTTTGCAGGATGACGGGTGAGAGGAAGTCGCTGAAGGAAAGATTTTTTGTTTATATTTCGTTTCGTGCGAGATGTTTCAGCCAGGACATGAACCACCGACACTCTTCTTTGAAAGCCATATTCTACTTAATACACTATGGCGACTTCTTGCTGCTTGTCAGTAATAAAACGACTGATTTGAACAGAATGAAAATATTAATCCTCCAGCTGGTAATACAGACTCATTGCTTTACAATCATGATTAAGGAAGTGAGGCTATGACGCTAGTGCACTGTCACATGCGTCTTTGTTTTCCAATCAAGGGCCTTTCCAAACGTATAAGAGGGCGGTTAAATTAAAAGGAAAATAATTACTTGATCTAATGCAGCCCTCCCCCCTCCCCTGTAAACAAAAATATTTTCAATTTTCAAATGTTGACATGTGAAGACAAAAACACATTCACGGCGGTGACTGTTTTAAATGCACTTGAATCCACAATTTTTTCAATACCCACCTCCCTCCCCACTTCAACGACAGTTTATCTCAATTGTAAAGAATTCTGTGGATTTTTCTTGTGTTTTTTTGCTGTTTCTGTTTAATTAAAAAAAATTAATTTTTTTGTTTTCATTTAAGAGTCTTTATTTTAATTCTTTTATTATTATTATTACGAGTAATTCTTTACGGCCGTTTTAATGTCCATTAAATGGGCGTTGACAGGCAAATACTTGTAAAAGTTCAAGTCTTTATGAACGATGGAAAAACGGGGAAAAAAAACTTAAATAAACCCACGACATGGTGATGAAAATACTTGAAAATAAAAAAATCCCCACAAATGGAGAAGAAATTGCACTTTAGACCACCCCCCCCCCCCCCACAAATTGCATACTCGCCATCACTGTTGAGCAGGCTGCAGCGAAGGAAGGAGAAGGAAACTGTAGAGGATTTAAATATAAACCAGATACTGAATTGGAAATTATAATGATAATGCAGCTCCCTCCTGCCAATGTGTGTATGAGTGTGTGTGTGTAACTGTATTTAATACTAAACGAGGTTAATGCGTTTCGTCAATGGCGAGGCAGTCAAAGTGTAGAACGGCGAAGACATAATTTATGTGACGTCTTGCAGAGAAGTTGAGTCATATGTTGTCGTATTGGAGAATTACGCAATTCCATGCAACAGTGGCCCCAACAACACTCACTTACGATGATAAGGAAGTCATTTTGCAATAAGACTTCCAAGAAAGAAGCTTAAATTCAAACTAGAATCTAAAAATAGAAAGATTGATTAGCTCTTTAAAGCGTAACAAAGGAATTGAAGGCCAATTAGTCAACTGATTCCGTAGAACATTTAAAAACAGTTCTCTAGAGAGGCACTTAATTTATATCCAATGGGCCACCTATCGGTTATTTCGAATATTCCAATACAGTAATCCCTCGATATACGTCGCAGTGGGTTCCAAAAAAAAAGGCGATGTAAATCGAATTTCATATTGCTCGTATTAGAAACTAGTAGGTTTTTAACAAAGACCTGAAAAAACGTACAGTAATCCCTCGATTTACATCACAGTTGGTTCCAAAAAAAAATTCGATCAAAATCGAAACGACGTAAATCGAATTTCATACTTCTTATACTGCAAACTAGTATGCTTTTAACAAGGACCTGAAAAAACTTACAGTAATCCCTCGATTTACATCACAGTTGGTTCCAAAAGAGGCGACGTAAATCGAATGACGACACAAATTAAAGTTAGAGGGAACAAAAGAAATTTGACAACGTAAATCGAAACAACTTTAATTGAGGCTACGTAAATCGAAGGATTACTGTACTTTCTGTCATTTTATACTGGCACAAAATGAAGTCAATTATCTCCACTGAACGATGTAATGAATCGATTTACGCTTAAGCAACATTAAGATTTATTGGGCCAATGAGAAACTCCAGGATGACATCGATTTTGCAAAAAAACAAAACCGTCTTCTCGGATGAGGTTCATTTTGATCTTGGTGGGCATGTTAATAAGCCAAATTGCCGTATTTGGAGCTAAGAAAATTCACACGTGGTCTTACAAAAGCCAATGCACTCATATTACGAATGACTGTTTGATGCGACTTGTGTATGTTCATCATTGCACGATACAGTAAGACCTCGCTTAAAGCTGTCCCGCTTAACGCTGTTTCATTATTACGCGGCATAATTGGGATTACCCTAAATTGCGCGTTGTATATTATGTATATATTTCAAAGCTCTTTTGTTACCCTGTCCAGAATAATGATTCCAAGTGTATTTTCCGAAGTTGCGATGTATTTACATATATACGTGTTAAGCAGCCTCGTTTAACGTTGTTTCGTTTAGCGCTGCAACTTATGGGAACGTATACCCCACGTTAAGCGGGCTCTTACTGTATTTCTTTGAAAATGAGGACGACGCAACCATTACGTTCAATAGAGTCACCTATCGCACCATGATAAACAATTTTTTTTGTACCCGCTCTATATGATATTGATGTGAACGATGTTCAGTTTCAATAGGATGTTGCAACTTTCCACAAATCTCATGCCACAATCGATTTATTGCATCAAACGTTCGATGGCCGTTTAATTAGCCGAAACGGTGATTTCAATTGGGTGCCAAAGAGCTTTCGTTTGACCGATTTGGACTATTTTCTGTGGGGCGGTGTTATGCCGACAAAGCAGAGAGAATTGAGCATTTGAAGGCCAACATTCGTGATGCATTGAAGAGATACGATCCTCCAATACACTCGAAAAAATGCACGAAAATTGGCACGATCGAATGAAGATTTGTGATGCCAGCTGTGACGGCAATATGAATCAAAGAATTTTCCATTTTAATTGGAAAAATCGTAAAAAATTTTAAATCGTTTTTTTTTTGTTTTATTGCCCATTAAAATGTAAGCCTTTAAATGACCCACCCTTTATTTATTCAACTCTGTAACTAGAATTGTGTTTCCACTTAACGCCGTTAGTGGATTCCACATACGTACATACATACATATTAGGGCATTACGGCCTAGCTTGTCACACTACTTATGTTGTGTGCGTTAATTTTATAAGTGGCGAGATATATAGTTTAACGTCGATTCCGAACGACAGATTTTTGAAAAAAACTTTTTCATAGCAGGTTTATTTACTGCTGAGACGCAGTTGCTGAAGAAATATTTTTTTTCCATATTTCGTTTTGTTGACTGACCTGGTATATGGTCACCCCGATATGGGACCCTTAATATAGGAAACTTGAAGGATAAGAATAAAGTCAACGCATTTGTAAAGGCCGTTACAATAGAAAATTCAAATGAATTCATATGTGAAATTGATATCCCAACTGCGGATTAACAAGAGAAAGATAGGATAATTTGCTTTAAATCTGACTAGCTTCTCAAAAACTCTCATTTGCTGTCGACTTTAAACTGTAGGTCCCACCAGTTATGCATAAAATTAACGCACACAACATAAGTGGTCTGAGCAGCGTGGTCAAAATCCTAACTGAAGGGTTTTAAGGACCAATTATAAATGTATGTTTTCATGCCAATTTTATTTACTCTCAGAGTTTTTTCCACAAATCTGCTAACAGGCAGTAGCCTCACTTTTTCATATTTCCGTTTTGACTCCTAAGCTGGTACACGAACCCGGACTTTATGTCCAATAAGCCAACACACTACCCACTTTACTATTCATTTTTAATTATGAATTAATCTAAATTACTCATCTTATCTGATGGAGAAATACATATATTGCCTGAGGGACTTAACTCTAGTTACCTATTTAGTATAACGACCCTTTAGTCAGGATTACAACCTAACTGGTTCGCACCAGCCATGTTGCGTGTGTTTGAGAAATGTTTCATGCCATTTTTATTTTACTCCCATAGTCTTTGCCAAAAGTGACGAAAAATGGTGAGAAGAAGCCACCGATCGAATATTATTTGTGTGCGAAATGTCTAAGCCAGGTCTTAAACCACCCGCTCTCGTGTATGAAATCAACATTCTACTTCCTAGACTAAAGCGGCTACTTGCTGAGAGTTTTTGAAGGAAGACTAGTGAGGGGAAGTCGCCGAACGAAAGATTTTTTTTGTTTGTAATTCGTTTTGTGTAAAATGTTTTAGCCAGGACTTGAACCACCAGCCCTCGTCTATGAAACCAACATTCTACTTACTAGACTAAGGCGGCTGCTTGCTGGGAGTTTTTCAGGAAAACTGGTGAGGGGAAGTCGCCGAAAGAAATATTTTTTTTTTTCATATTTCGTTTTGTGTAAAATGTTTCATCCAGGACTTGTACCACCAGCTTTCGTCTATGTAATCAACATTCTACTTACTAAGCTACGGCAGCTTCTTGCTGAAAGTTTTTGCAGGAAGACTAGTGAGGGGAAGTCGCCGAAAGAAATATTTTTTTTGTTTATATTTCGTTTTGTGCGAGATATTTCAGCAAGGACTTGAACCATCAGCTCTCGTCTATGAAACCAACATTCTACTTACTAAGCTACGGCGGCTTCTTGCTGAGAGTTTTGGAGGATGATTGGTGAGGGGAAGTCGCCGAAGAAAATATTTTTTTGTTCATATTTCGTTTTGTGCAAAATGTTTGAACCACTACGGCGACTTCTTGCTGCTTGTCAGTAATAAAACGATTGATTTGAACTACAATTTCATAATTTCTTGTAATTCAACATGTGATTATAGTCTCAGGGAATTGATTTTTCTTTTTTTTAGTATTCCATTCACATGTCCATCATCATCATCATCCACATTTCATCGCCATGGTATTGTGAAAAATTATTAAAAAAAAAAAAATGAAAGAAAGAAAAACAATTTTTAATTGAAATTACAAACAGAAGTGCTTCTGAAAGTAGTGGATAAAAAGAGCGTGAGTGAGCAAGTGAGTGAAAGAGTGTGCGAGCGAGTGAGCGTATGAGTGAGTGTGTGAGTAAATAATATTTAAAATCATGCTTAAGTACCATTGAACAATTGACTCATATTGTATTGTGTCTCATGCTACAAAGTGCACGACGGATGTCTGTCTGACAATTCGCTCATGTGTGTTGAATATTAATTCTCTCTCTCTCTCCCGATTATTTTTCATTTCATTAAGATTTATTTGTTGTCGTGTTTTTTTAAGACTCATTTTCTTTTATTTTGTTTTTGTGTGTTTCCACTTAAAAAAATTATAATTAAACCCCGACCATAATTGTATTGTAACAACACAGTCGAGTAGTGGCATTAAACAGATCTTACTGGCCAGATAATCGAATATGGATGATGATGGCAAGGAGCGGGCTGTAAGAGTTGCAATGCATTCGTATTCAATTTGAAAAAACGGTTCAATTCAATTCAATTGAATTGAATTCATGGCATGGCATGGCATTGCATTGCATTGCGTTCTTTATCAGACGGTGCTGGAGTGTATATCATTCATTATTCCTCTGATATTATGATTATAGAAGCGGGAGTATTTATTTATTCATCTCATGTAGCTGATTGCCTGCTTATGGTTTCAATTCTGTGCTTTTTTTTGTATTTTTGTTTCATCTTTTTTTGTGTAAAGACATGCCATAAAAAAAAATTACTTAAGTATTCTTAATTAGCTTTAATAGGTCTGAACAATATTAAAAGATACAAAACATTCGGTTTCAATTGTTTTTAAATGAGCTTTTATTACACTGCTTGCCAAAATTATAACAACACCTAGAGAAAATTCATGGAATGTGTTCAAGTGAAATAAAAGGAGAATCAACGTAATGGCTTCGAGAGGATTCCCGTTCTCACGAAGTATACTTTTGTCTCTACAGTTTGTCAAAAGACCAGGTTATTCCTGGATAGCCTGAGGCATGTCTTAGATCACCTCTTATTATAATTTCCTAGCAAAAGTTTTGATTGCCAGAAACCTATTTTGTACGAAAAGAGCCTCGTCGCATGACCAATTGTCTGCAGATTGCTTTCTCCATACGGAGATACTAAACACAGCCCTGGAAATTTGGACTTTTTTTGTGCAAATAAGATGTCTCCTGGTATTTCCGAAAGCATCTGGGTTTGATGATTTAAAAAAATCAAAATAATGGATGGAATATGGTATTCGGTAATCGGATTTTTTTTTTAAATTTTTACCGCCATTTTGGATCCACCATTTTGAATTTTTTTTTAAATCTGAATGAAGATCTCTAATCCAATCCGACACCCCAAAACCCCTTGATTAAAAATTTTCAAGTAAATCTGGTTAATTTTAAACGGCCTCCGTAATGTGTTTCTTTTTCCCTAGCAGCCCTGGAAATTTGGACTTTTTTTGTGCCAATAAGTTGCCTCCAGGTGTTTCCGAAGGCATCTGGGTTTAATGATAAAAAAAAAATGAAAATGATGGATGGAATATGATAATCGGTAATCAGATTTACATGAAAAATTGTTACCGCCATATTGGAACCGCCATTTTGATTTTTTTTAAATCTGAATGAAGATTTGTAATCGAATCTGACACAAAACCCAAAACCCCTTGAGTAAAAATTTTCAAGTTAGGTTAGGTTAGGTCGTAGTGAGCACGCATGGCGGCCCTTTGTGAAGCCACGGGCGAAAGGCAAGCCCTGTACTAACCAAGTTCTGCCAAATCAGGGAAAGGAAAAAGTTGATCAACGCAATGGCTGCACAACAATTTTCAAGTAAATCTAATTAATTTTAAAGGGCCTCCGTAATGAGTTTCTTTTTTCCCAAGCACGCCCTGACATAAACGCGCGCCCTACATTACGGGTGCATGCAATCAATTTGGCTTTGAAATCATTTTAAAGATTAAAAATCATATGAAAATTTCTGGCAACAACAATGGTTCAAGCAAGTCAGTGTTTAGCTCTACAATTTTTCAAAATTGTCCAAAAAAAAAGGTATTTTTAGGGGTTCCAACCCCCCTTTTTCTCGAAAACCTGACGTGACGGAAAGTCGTGTTAAGCGCGCAAAAGGGCTTCGGCAACACCTGGAGCCATCTTATTTGCAAAACCCATGCAATTGGTCATTACAACTCTTCAGCCGGGATTACAACCTACCTTCTCACACCTCTTATGTTGTGCAGGTTAATTGTATACGTGAATGGAGAGGCCTACAGTTTTAAGGCGTTTCTGAACGACAGATTTTTTTGAGAAGCTTTTCATGGCAATTTTATTTACTTTACGGAGTTTTTGCCAGAATACTGCTGAGGGGAAGTCGCCGAAGAAATATTTTTTTTTTTTCATATTTTCGTTTTAATGTATCTGACCTCGGGTTTGAACTCGGCCCTTTCGACAAATAAGCCAACACACTACCTACTCGACTACGGTGGCTACACATCGTGTAGCATACTTTTTTTAAAATTTACGTGGAAGGGCCCCTCCTCCTTGTCGTGAACGTACATACATAATTGGCCATTACAACCCTTTAATCAGAATTGCGACCTAGCTTCTCACATTATTTATATTGTGCGGGTTAATTTTATACATGAGTGGCGGGAGTTACAGTTTAAAATCGATTCCGAATGACAGATTTTTTTTGGAGGAGCTTTTCATGGCAATTTTTTATTTACTTTCAGAGTTTTTGCCAGAATATTGCTTAGGGGAAGTCGCCGTTTTTTTAGATTTTGTTTTTCTGGAGATGTCTGACATGAGGTCTGACCCGTGGCCTCACGGTGACTTTCTGTCCTTTCGTTGAGTATACCTTTTCATACATCTGGCTTCACTCCATAAAGGGTTCTGGCAACTTGCCCCGTGTGGTAGCTACCCTCCTTGTATGTTCATTATCGTGAACTCTTAGATAAAATCTGCCCACCATCTACTTTTTCCTCGTTGTGTACCTTCTTGATGTTTAGATTTTGCTTCCAAAATTTTTATCAATTTTCTTTGCTTTTTTCTTCTCTCCTCTAAACTTGTTCACTTCTATTGCCTGCAGAGGCAATAATTTTTTGCTTTAAATGACTACCAAGTGTACATCCCTGCATCTTTGCAGTCAATCTCTTTTCTGTGTTCATTATTCTCTTTCTTCTCTTCAATCGTTTTCTATCATTGTTTGGAATTCTTAAGTGCCTGGATACTTGAAATTGTTTCAAAAATTGATTGTGTTCATATTTGCTTCCAATTTTCTATTACCAAATCAGTTGCAATAGTTTCTCTATCTCTTTTTTTCCTCATTTTTGTTTCTAATTCTTTTCAAATTTGCATTTCCAATTCCATTTCCAATTCATTATCATTCATTATTTTCAATTTGTACAAGAGAACTGTGCTGCTTTTTTTTGTTTTTGTTTGCTTTTTTAAGTACTCATATATCATACAGAATTTAGTTCATTAGGGCGGTATCTCTCTTCAGGGTATTTTGTAATTTTTTTATCGAGAAAAATTGTGTAATTTTTCCTTCAGTTCAGTGTAGAATAGATTGGGGGCAACCATGTCTCTACAAATATTTTCTTCTCTAACGAATGTGATTAACTTAGGGCGGCCCCTATCAGTGGAATAAATTACCCACAAGAAGTTTGGAAATTAGAATTAAATTCTGCCTCATAACACACATTTTTAAAATTTAGGATTTGAACTGGCCGAATCTTAACCCATTGATGATAAAATAGTTTGTTTTTTCCATTCCCTTAGACATTCCTTACGTAGTCCCTAGCCTTATATGACTTTGCCAAGGCCATTTCCTTTGATTAGGTTTCTTCTCACTTTTTTCTGCAGATATTACGATATTGTCGGAGCCTTTCATTTAATATATCACTGCCCAGCACTATCTCAAAGACGTCTTATTGATAATACATTTCAATTCTGTTAAGATTCTCAAGAAAACTATTCAAAAGTTGGCATATCGTAAAGGGATAATGTTAATCGAGGTACCATAGGGCATATATTATCACCTCTACTGAGGGTAACCATTAAACGTCTCCTAAGGATGCAGGTCTTGAAACAATCTGTTATGTAAACGATATTGTAATACTTAAGAGAGGAAGCCTTACAAGTTAGGTAAATAAGCCGGTGATGATTTACATAAAAACGAGTAAAACTGCAGTCAGTCTTGTGTGAAGACGCGCGGTGTTTAAAGAGAATAATCGTGGTTTAAAGATCTCCGTTATAAAGATCTGTCAAATAATTGTTATTTTTTACGCAAAAGAATGTAAAGAAGAATAACAAACAAAGCAATTGTTGTTGTTTACATCAAGTTCTGAACAGTGGCACACAAAATTTTGCGAACAACAAAGAATTTTAATTAAAACTAAACAAAGATTTATTTTTTTCATTTTATTTTAAACGTTTTTAAAAGCTAAGAACGTAATATCGTAAATAAAACAGCTCAGTTGTTATTCTAGACTAGAGACTTAAATGGAAGTTACGTCTACGGGTTCTAAGAGAGGCCTCACTAACGTGAATAAATCCTTTCTACAAGATTGTAGTTAGATTCATGATAACATGCGCTTACTGTGGTGAGGAATACTACATAGTAAGGCTAACGTGAAAATACTACAAAGAGTACACTGCTTAGAAATAAGTGGCGTTATAAAAAGATGTCAATTAAGGCATTAGAAACGATGCTATCTATCCAGCCAGTTCACACCCTTGTGTGATATTAGAAAGTTATCATGTCCTAACAACAACTACCCTTGGCGATCATATGACACATGCGTATGGATCTAAGCAGCATGATAACATTAGAACCGGGTATGTACAATGGGTTAAATCCATCTCCGGGTACTGCAATTGTTACAGTTGACAAGTACACGTCCTTTAACCTAACCTAGAGTCAGATATTAAACCACGCTGTCGTCTTCGTAACCATACTACGATTTTCTTGGTAAAAATTTACAGGATAAGAGACTATGTAAGCTAGGTCAGTGCAATATAATTAGAATACCAATCAAGGCAGTAGGTTTAAGGGATTATAAGCCCTGAACTCTTAAAATAAAAGAAGGTTGTTAATATTTTATCCGGATCATGGTCATGTCATGGTAGACATTATTGTGATATCCGGCTTCAATTAGGTAATTGAGAGGACAATGGTTTAACAAGTTTACATCAAGAATAATTTAAGCTTGAAAATGGTAAAGTACACTTCAGAATTCCAACTTCTAAAAATGGGCTCTTTGGATGAACAGTACAAAATTATAAGAGCACTGATATGGGTAAGATAAATCGCGGTAGTAAGTTGGCTTATTAAAAGTGAGGCCACTTTTCAAACCACAGGCTGGACATCTCGGAACGAAACGAAATATGAAAAAATATCTCTTCGGTGGCTTCTACTCAACAGATTTCCGGCAAAAACTCTGAGAGTAAATAAAATTGTCAAAAAAAAAAGAAATCTGTCGCCCAAAGTCGACTTTAAAAGTTTGGTAGCGCCACTCACGTATAAAATTAATTTGGGGTTGCCGTGGTCTAGTAGATAGTGTGCTGGCTTATTAGACGTAAAGCCAGGGTTCAAGTCCCAGGCCAGACATCAAAATAAAATACAAAAAAGTATTTCTACGACGATTTCCTCTCTTTATCTTCTTCAAAGGTTTCTCAAAAATCTGTCGTTCGGAGTCGAATTTTAAAACTTTAAGTCCCGCCACTTCTGTATAAAATTAACACACACAAAATAAGTGGTGTGAGAAACTGCGGGCTTCTTGGGGACTATTGCTGTAGACTGTCTAATGGTGAAGGTATAGCACTGGCCAATTTATAGTCACCAGCAGCAACTCGTTTCTTTACCGTTCGCATCTTCTCTCTTTCCACCTTTCCTAAAACCTGCACAATACACTGCATAAGTAGGGGTCATCCCCTGAGTGCTGGTTTAAGAAAAAAAAGTTAACACACATCTTAAGAGGTGTGATAAGCTAAATCGTACTTTTCATTGAAGAATAAAAGCCTATGTAGGACTTGACAGGAGAACATTGACATTCCTACGTTATTGTACAGTTTTTGAGCGTTCTACCTAAGTATGCCAGAAATTGTATTCTGAATATATTTAACATAACCGCACTTTTGCAATGGCAAATTTTGTTTACTTTCGAGTTACTTGTTCATCTGGATAGTTGAACCCATACATCGGTTTATTGGAATATAAGGTGGTCCTTAAGATAATGTGAGGAATAAAATTGTCTGATTTGTTTCCCTCTTTCAGTAGACAAACAAATTCAATTCAAAACCACGCCTGTTTCTAGCACCTATCAGTTTCACATGGTTTCTAAATGTACTCGATTGAATTGTTACCACCCTAATGGTACACACAGTTCTAAGCTTCTAATGTTTTATTCTTTTTTTGCCATCAGCATACTTAATAAATATTTTGAATCGTTACAACGATTTACAACATTTGCAACAACATTAGTGGCACAATCATTATCATCATCATCATTATCATCGTCTGCCATTAATTCAATTACAATTTTGATTAATTGGTTATTTCAAGTTGGTTTTTGCTATTGTTGTTGTTGTTTAGTAAAGTTTTTTGTTTATTTATAAAGGAAATCGATTTAAAAAGCTTTAAACATTAAAAAATTTAAGATCGCCTAGGGCAAAAGTTTCTAACATTTTTCAGCATTTTATTTAAATACGATTTAAAGTTTTGATTAAGTACTCTACACTTTCATTGGTCGAATACTAATGCTTATAACAATGAAACGGCGATAGATACACAATGTAACGGTAGTTTCGTAAGTCCATATAAAGCTTTATAATGGAAATAATTTTTTTTTTAATGAAATTTTTGCAATCTTTCCAACGTTTTATCAATGAATTAAAGGAAACCCTAGCAGATCTTCCAAAATTTCGCTAAGCTCTCCATCGATTTCTCTTCTTTCTCTTTTAGACTAGCGACTCTTAATCACTTTACCAAAGAGTTTGAAAGTGCTTAAGGGCATATTCCGCTTAACATTCTCTGTAGCTTTCCTCTATATTACGCTGCACTCGCCACAGATTTTGACTTCTCACAATAATCGCCGACGTTATCTCCTTAGTTCTTGCTCCATAGACATAAGAGGTCATAATTGATCGCGTTATCCGATCCCGTTTGCAAAAGAAGGTAATCTCTTACGATTACGATTGCCAAGCTAGCAGAATACCTTTGACAATGGTTTCCAAGTAGAAAGAGTCCTTTTCTGCGGCTGGGAAGATGACAAAATTTCTCTGTGCGGGGGCTCATTAAAATTTTCAGTTCTAGGCTGTACTTTTAATATCCTTAGGCTGGCCAATTTTGTCCTATAATGGAGTCTCGATCCATCGTAATAGAGAGTCCCTTGTTGGTTAAAGTCTAGAACCTCTATAATAGAATGGACTTAATCTTGATGGGACTATCATGTAGTCGTAAGTCCCCATAACATTGCCTTGGGTTTCCGATGGATAGTGTGATGAAATATTATCCCTGTACGATTATTGTCTTTCTGCTTCTTGCATCGACTTACATTTGGCGGGGCAAACTCTTCCACTTGGTACAGTTGGTGATTAAATGTTCAAGCGTTGTTTTATAGCCAAAAACCTACAGTTTGAACGATCTTTTGAAAGGAAACAGTATACAATACTGGCATAAAATACCGGCACCCATGGCGGACAATTAGTCCAGGGCTTAACGTAAGTATCGCCGTGATGGCACACCACACGGTATTTTCAGCACGGGAGAAAACAACGTCTCCACGCACAATGATGCAGCCTCATGAGCAGGCTATCGTAGATGGCATCATCATACCTGAGTACCAATTCGAAGTCATGCGTTTAAACATTAGGTAGGGGTCTTGGTTAGGGGTCAAAGACTATCTAAACTCCTTTGTGAAAATGATTAAGAGTGTAACGCCACACCGAGCTGGTGTTCTCTCCACGATTTGGGTATATACCGGCACCTATGGTGGGACATTAGTCCAGGACTTAACATAAGTATCGCCATGATGACACACAACACGGTATTTTAAGCACGGGAGGAAACAATGCTTCTACCAACACCTCCAAGCAATGATGAAGCATGATTAAGAGTGTAACGCCACAATGAGTTGGCGTTCTCTCCACGATTTGGGTATACACCACAGCCGCTGCTTTGCTCCCACAAGGGGGCCTCACCGTAGTCGGACAGACACCCCTGCTACCCCTGGTCGTACTTGAGTTCAGGGTTATACGTGAGTTTCGCTATAACAGCATAGTCCACATTGCTTAAAGCATGGGTGGAAACAATGCGTCTACCAGTGCCCCCACGCACAATAACGCAACCCTGCACAATGCTCTGCTACATTACCATACGTGAGTAACAATTCGAAGGCTAGCATTTGGACAAGATTTCCCTCTTTGTTAGGAGCGGGAGACTATTTAAACTGATTTGTGAAAGTGAAAGAGTGTAACGGCACACCGAGCTGCCGTTTTTCGCACGATCTGGATATAAACCACAGCCACCATGTTGCTCTCACGTGGGGGCCTCACCGTGGTCGGGCTTCCGACATCTGTGGCACATCTGATCATAGGTTTTACGTGAGTTTCACTGTAACGGCATACCTCACGTTGCTCAAAACATGGGTAATGCAACCCTATACAATGCTTTGCTACATCACCCTACGTGAATACCAATTTGAAGCCTTACATTTGGATAAGCCTTCCCTCTTGGTTGTGGCTAGGAGACTATCCAAACTCCGCTTTTTACGGTGGTTGAGAGTGTAACGCCATACCGAGCTTGCGCTCTCCCCGCGATTTAGATTTAAACCGCAGCCACCAAGTTGCTTTCTTTAAGGGGGCTCCACCATTGTCGGGCAGAGACGAATCTCATGGGCTTACGACACCCGTCGTACCAGAATTAAGCCCCCTGGTCGTACAAAACATGCGAGTTAATTCAATTCGCTGTGCAATCTCGTAAAGGAGATTCTCTTATATGATATGAGGGCATATGCCCTTTTACCGTCGCGCAGTGCTGTTATTCTTTAAGAACTTTTGTTTTCCGCTGCCTCAGCAACAATATTGCTGAGGGTATTTTATTGATAAGAAATCGATTGCTTGTCTTCTGCACTTAAATTACAGGGCTGTCTAGGGGTAAATTCCATTCTCACAGTCATTGACCTATTCGAAGGCATGCCGATAAACTTTGCATTGCAGGAACTGTGGGGGCTGAGGAGACAGAAGAGATGATCTATGACGTCATGTGTCACAACCGGGCTCTTGTCTTGAATACATACGCAGTAGGTTCGCTTTTATGCTGACACTCACGTGTCACTTTAAAGTCTCACTGCATTTGCTTTCTTCCCCCTCCTCCGGGCTACCCAAAAAACAATTGCTTTTTCCCAAATTAATATTTTTAAAAATTAAAACTAAAGAACTGAAATATTATTATGATGTGAAAAGTTTTCTTTCTTTCTTTTTTTTCTTCGTTTATTATTTCAAACTGTCAGGAGGTTTGGCGTAAATAAAAATAAAAAAAAAAAAACTTTTTGTTTCTGACAAACATTCCAAAAAAAATTATTCAAAAAAGAAAGTGCCAAAGTGAAACGGAAAGGGAAACTGCTGTTTTTGTACTCTCTTTTAATTTTTACATTATAAACTTATACTTTTTGTTCCTCTGTGTGTGTGTGTGTGGGTGTTCTCTTTTCCCTCATTTGACATTCCAAGGCCTTTTATGCCTTTGCCGTTGCCATTGCCGTTGTCAGAATACGACGAAACGACGAACAAAATTTCATTTCAGCGACTCATTTTCATGCTCTCTGTGCACCCCACATTAACTAACTGTAGAGGAGGTAGAAAAAAAAACTTTGAATTTTTAGCATGACTTTTATGCTCTCGTCCAGGGGGGGAGGGGGGTGCGGCCTGGAGATTGGTAAGTTTAAGTTTTAGTTGAACATTTTCCGACTTGTTACGTATTTTTCTTCGTTTTTTTCGTTTTCTTCTGACGAAAAAGAAGTCGGAAACTGAAATTGTTAAAAAAAGACGAACATTTTCTTCATTCAACTCGAATGTCAAATGTCAATTTAGCTGAATCAACTTGGTGACACATATACTACGGATTGACAAAAAAAAAAAAAAAAAACACCATAAAACAGATGAAGAAGATGAAGAGGCAGTGTTGGCAACCCCATGGATTTAGAAAAAGCGCTGAAACAAAACTGTATTGTATATTACGGGGTTGTGCTAATCTTCGTCAAGACGTTTAGTTGCCTTCCATCTTTAGTTGCACGACCTTAACCTGAGGAACCTTGGGTATTTGTGCACCTATTTACAGCATAAGACTTAGGTAGATAGGTTAGCTAGGGATGCTGAAAGTATTCGTCAAACTTAGAGGATAGGCGTACTTAGTCTAAGTTCGGGCAATAGCAGTACCACAATTATTCTTTTTTCTAATTCTGAAATCCATTCGGCTCTCCAGGTGACAAGTTGTAGAGAGTACCTGCCTGTTAAACGCCTAGATAATTTTTTATTATACGACATAATCCTTAGCATGCACCGATTTATTTTCATTCTCTTGACCTACAATTTCTGCAATCAAGAATAATGCGTTTACCCTGAGTACCCAGAATGCAATGTCCACTAATGACACCAACACCAAAGTTAAGTGTAATGAATGACGCACGCATAGGGGTCCATTGTGGCATCACTGGTCAGTAACCCTAATTCACCTATGCCAATTCATACAAAAGCTGCCTAAATGCTCTTAGGAAAATATCTTTTTTTCACAGTATGCCAATCAACAACATTTTGGATATTCACAACCTAAATGAAGTTTGAAGTCGCCATAGTCTAGAACATGGTGCGTTCGCTTATTAGATGCGCGGCCACGGTTCGTAACTGCTGTCTATTTAGGTCTACTAAAGAACTATAGTCAGTACAGACTATTTAGGTCCGCTACTACAGAACTACATCCCAAAAGAGTCTAATACTACATAACTACAGTCTACTTAGGTCTGCTACTGCAGAACTACAGTCTGACAAGGTCTACTACTACAGAACTACAGTCTACTACTACAGAACTACAGTCTACTACTACAGAACTACAGTTTACTACTACAGAACTACAGTCTACTACTACAGAACTACTGTCTACTACTACAGAACTACAGTATACTACTACTGAACTACAGTCTACTACTACAGAACTATAGTCTACTACTACAGAACTACAGTCTACTTAGGTCTAATAAAGTCTACAGCTTCAGAACTACAGTCTTCTGAGGTCTGCTATTACAGAACTTCATTCTGCAGAACTACAGACTCTTAGGTCTACTACTTCTACAGTCTATTTAGCTGTACTTTCAATGACAACAGTAAACCCAATACAATGCATCGAGGCTTATAGTGAGATATCACAGAATACAGTGACTGCAGATATAAAACACTCCTAACGATGGGACTTAAATTCCATCGAAGAAAATTAGCCGCACGAGATAGCATGATAGTGGGTCCTAAGTCCGTAGTAAAAAAGAATTAATAAGAGAAAGTTTGGAATCTGTGTGAGACAGTCATTCTAAATTATATTAGAGCTTTAAGTCGACTTTAGATCGTTGAGTTTTGTAAAATTTTGAAAGCATCGGAAAATATTGAACGTTAGATTGTTGATAGCATAAGGGCCACCATTTTGTTTGGAAATTTTGTTGCGATTCACTAAAACAGTCAAAAATGTTTAGGAATCAAATTAAAAATCATAGAAAAAACGCTAAATTGGCCACATTAATTCATTGTCGTATTGAATAACTTATTGCCAAAATAGTTTGTATCACAGAGAGAGAGAGAGAGAGAGAGAGATAGGGAGAGAGAGGCTGGTGAAAAGTGAATTTACGAATATGCAAAGAGAAATTCTTGGCTTCCTAGAAAGAATCATAGGCTGTAGTAGTAGTTGTTGCTGTACGTACAGGCAGTATCAGTAGTTTTTGTCAGTTTGGCAAAGGAAATTTAATTCTTCTTCCGTCTTTAAGTTGTTTTTCTTGTTATTGTTGCGTTGCCATGTATAAATTAACTTTGTTTATTGTTGTTGCTGTTGTTGTAGTTATTGTTGTTGTTGTTGTTGTCATATTGTCAATTTAACTTTAAACTGCAAAAGTAAATAAACAAATTTCGTTTTGAATTATTTTTCTTTTCGCTTTTCTTTTTTTTCTCTTCTTTAAATTGTTTTCTTTTGTTGTTCTTGTTGTTGTTGTTTTATATGCCTTAAGGGAAATTTTTTTTGAAAGAAATTTTATTCAAAAATTTTCATAAATTAATGAAAATTATTAACAAAAAAATTTTTTTTTGAAATATCTTTGGAATCTCTTTAGAAGAGTTTTTTGAGGAAGTTTGAGTGGGTTTGACGAAGTCATGATTTGGAATTTTAAAATGCAACCTCCACTGCAAACCTTTTCATGATTCGAGGTGTAATGGGTATCGTTTTTTTCTTCATCCAAGTGGGCGATATTGACAATAAAGGTTTGCAAGGAGTCACAATGATCAAGTCTATGATCATTTGTTTTTTTTGAGCGAAGAAGTGAAATTGTGGCTACACTGGTGGTCACCCTTTCAACATGACATAAACTAAGACTTTGAAAGCTTAAAATGTCAGAGAATGAAATTTTTGTGAATTAGTCCAGGGCTTAACATGAGTATCGCCATGATGGCCCATCTCATAGTGCTCTAAGCACGGGTAAAAACAATGCGTCTACCAACGCCCGCACACACAATGATGCAGACTTATGGTAAGACTAACACAGATTGTGAATACCAATTCGAAGCCATGCGTTCGGACATGACTTCCCTGTTGATTATGGATCGGAGACTAACTAAACTTCTTTATGAAAGTGGTTAAAAGTGTAACGCCACACTGAGCTTCTGCTCTCCCCACGATTTGGGTACAAAACATAGCCACCACATTGCTTCTACAAGTGGGCCTTCACAACATTTTGAATTCACGAGGAAGACTAGAGTCTCTGCGGCTCCCGACACCCGTGGCATCAGAATTAAACCTCTGGTCAAGCTTCGCAGACCAATCTGTTACCAGTTGAAACTTAAATAGTTCGAGACTAGAGACCCAAACTTTTCTTTGCAGTAAGATTCCTCAACTCATTCTTAATCGTTTAACGCCCGGACAGTGTTTTAAAATTGTGGAAATTTAATTCGAAAAAAAAAATGTAAATCTGTTCGCAAAGTTCATAGAAGGCATCATCTATTTTAAGGTCAAAATTTCAACCGATATTGATCATTTGCGCAGCTATTTTACTTTACACTCGATTCAAAAGCATCAAGCAAATGTTGATGCTTTAACGCGAAATCGTTATGCAGCCCTTAAGCGGACTAACTTCTTTCCTAGTTTGGTGAAAGTCGATCAATACAGGGACTGCGTTTACCGGTGGCATTAAAACCGGCCGCTATGCATGCTCAAGTGAGCTTTTGCTATCACCAAACTACCTAATCTCACCAATATATGAGCCTCCGTCATTCGATCAGATTTACTGACAAAGTACATAAAAAGTGGAATTACCGTATGAAGTCGCCATGGTCTAGTGGGTAGTGTGTTGGCTTATTAGACGAAAGACCCGGGTTCGAATCCCAGGTCAGACATCAAAACGAAAAATATTTCTTCGGCGACTTCCTCTCAGCAGATTTCTGGCAAAGACTCTGAGAGTAAAAATTGCCATGAAAAGCTTCTCAAAAATCTGTCGTTCGGAGTCGACTTTAAACTGTAGGTCCCGCCACTTCATGTATAAAATTAACGCACACAACATAAGTGGTGTGAAGAAGCTAGGTCGTAATCCTGACTGAAGTGTTGTAAGGCCAATTATGTATGTATGTATCGAATGAATCACTTGATTTGAGTGCGTCGGTTTTACGTATCATGGAAATCTAAGTTTAGAAAACAAATTCCGAGAAATTGTGTGCCAAAAAAATTCAATCCTAATAATTCTACTGATTTTTTCATCAACTTTAAGTTCTCAAGCTCTTAAAGGAACACTTCCAGACGCCAGATGTTAAGCATTACAATGCAACAGTCAAGATGTAAGTCGAAAGGTACTCACCTCTATTCCCATGGCTATTCCCAATAGCCCCATTCGAGTTTAATCAGACGAATAGAATCCTTATCATTGCAACTGTGGAAAAAACTAAGGGGGACATCCCCTTGATTCCAAGGTTCAAGAAATCCCGTTAAAAAATTTATTGCCATATTAAGAGAAGCATTATATTTCCCATTCCATAACTGATTTCCATTTTTTTTTTTACCTAAACATGCACTTTGTCCTTCTAGGGTCGGGGAAAAGTCTGAAATGTATACAAAACCGGATACGATTAATCGGAAATTCCTAGCCAGAATATAAGTGAGGAGCATAAATCATGCCACAGCCGATTATTGGAGTTGGATTCACTGTCATACCATGAGGACCTAATTAACAGAAACATTGCTCACATAATAGTGGTTTGGTGATGTCTAATGTATCAGAATCGGTTTGGGTATCGGTAATTATGGCCCTGTTATCATTTAAGACCTGGGTAGATATGGTAGAGGGCTTGGAACCCTCCTTTGCATATAGTATTGTACTCATACACCTAAAGTGTTTTTCTCAAAATTAGCTTCCACTTCTGCACACAACATAAGTGGTGTGAGAAACTGCGGGCTTCTTGGGGACGATTGCTGTAGACTGTCTAATGGTGAAGGTATAGCACTGGCAATTTTATAGTCACCAGCAGCAACTCGTCGTTTCTTTCCTGTTCGCATTTTCCCTCTCTGTTTCCACTTTTCCTAAAAAACCTGCAGAACACTGCATGAGTAGGGGTCATCCCCTAAGTGCTGGTTTTATAAAAAAAAAAAAGAATCAAGTGACCCTGTTCAGATGGATGGTGTTAAATAGCTAACAGTGCTGTGTTAAAAGAAAATGTGGCGCTGCTAAGATTTATGGATTGCGTCTTGGATTTTCGAATTCGAATTTGTCTTTATGCACATCTTTTTAAAGGGAAAATTAGCCATCATAGTGAAGTAAGAGAAGAGAAACCAAAACAGAGGAAAGGAAATAAGAAATTGCTAGGCGTGGAACTTATCTTATTCTTAATTGTTTGATGCTACGTTTCCAGCTTTTTATAGTTACCCACCACTGCAGCACGGCAACACTTGCTATGACTTGCTTGACTGACGTGTGATTATGTCCCTCTCTCTCTCTGTATGTGCTTTCGCAAATTGATTTTGCCGCAAAACTTAATTCATATGATAATAATGCCATCATTTTCAAATCATTAATCACAGCAAATTAATTGAAGCGTTAAGAATTTTAAGCGTTTTCATTTCGCTTCCTTATCACGCTGCCATCCTGTTGGGTATCTAATATCTGTAATTACGTGCTCGGTATGTGTGTCAATCAATAAGTGATAAGGAGTTACTTTTCCGCAAAACTTTAGCTGACACACAAAGTCATTCTCTCGCTCCCTCTCTCCTTTCTCTCTCTCTCTCTCTCTCTGTAACCCAAGCTAACCATACCTCCCTCAACAATCTTTCAAAATATGCATAGGCCACCCGCAATATGCATGCCACCCTATCCTATTCTAATATTCATTGATGACTTTCAATTTGAATATTTAAATACTCTCTCTGGCATGACTTCCGAACACTTCCTGCCCTACTACTCCCTGCGACATCTGAAAGCTGCTTCATGCTTGCTTTTGAAACAATTGCCGAGAAACACAGAAACACTTTAATAATCATAGAAAATGCAAAAGATAATTGATTGTTCTTGATGCAAATGCAAATGTATGTGTGCCTGTGTGCCTGTGTGGGTGTTTAAAGTGTATTTGTTTAAGTAAGTACACTCACACACACATACATACATGTATACCTTCCTTAAGCTCTTAATAACACAATGGCCAGATTGAAACAATAGTTGTTGTCTGTACACACACACGCACACTCACACAATGGCATACGTGTGGCTTAACCCATGAGTAAGTGGGATTCACAAAACCAGAAAAAAAAAAGATTTTCTCTTCATGCAAAAGGTTGAAGATTAAAGTACAACGTCATGTTTTGGTTTCCGTTTCCTTTATACCAACACCGCCATAATGGAGTGCGGAATATTTGAAAGCATCGAATGAAAACCTTTTTAAGAAATCATAAGTGTTGTGAAACAAGCAAAGAAAACAATGCATTCCTTCAAAACAAAAGAGGAAAAATGAAAGGAAAATAATTTTTCTTGAAACGGGTTAACCACACGGCCATCTTACTGAAGCTTCATGTTTCAAACGAGTTGAAATAAAGGCTCCGCCAAATAACTTTTATCAGCTCTGCCGGCTGATAATGCGATTTTGAAAAACACGGCGCAAAACATCGAGTGTAGCTTCGACTGTGTGGCACGTAGCGCCGTCCTGTTGCAACCAAATGTTGCCAATATTCTCCTCTTCAATTTTTGTGAACAAAATTATGCCAATTATGCCTTTGGACCAAAATCCGCACCAAACAGTAACTCGTTTTGGGTGCGTTTCTTACTGTGTCATCTTCAAACATGGCTGACTGAATTCAAACTCAGTCCCACGTGTCTTCTGACTGAATTCTCATTGAATCCCACGTGTCGTCTTCACACACGACTGACTGAATTTTCACTGAATCCAACGTATCATCTTTACACACGACTGACTGAATTCTCACTGAATCCAACGTATCGTCTTTACACATGACTGACTGAATTTTAACTCAATCCCACGTGTCTTCACACACGACTGACCGAATTCTTACTGAATCCCACGTGTCGTCTTCACACACGACTGGCTGAATTTTCACTGAATCCAACGTGTCGTCTTCACACACGACTGACTGAATTCTAACCTAATTCCACTAGTCGTCTTTACACACGACTGGCTGAGTTCTAACTGAATCCAACGTGTCGTCTTCACACACGACTGACTGAATTCTAACCCAATTCCACGAGTCGTCTTCACACACGACTGACTGAATTCTCACTGAATCCAACGTGTCGTCTTCACACACGACTGAAGTAGGATTCGCAAAACAAAACAAAAAAAAAGATTTTCTCTTCATGCAAAAGGTTGAAGATTAAAGCACAACGTCATGTTTTGGTTTCCGTTTCCTTTATACCAACACCGCCATAATGGAGTGCGGAATATTTGAAAGCATAGAATGAAAACCTTTTTAAGAAACCATAAGTGATTTCAAAACAAAAGACTAAAAATGAAAGGAAAATAATTTTTCTTGTAACGGGTTAACCAAACGGGGGCTTACGAACTTTGACGGCCATCAAAAAAAAGATTATCGATTTTGGAACATCATTAATCCAAATGGGATTCGAGAAAGTCACTGTTAGGAGTGAATTTTTGACAGGCGGCTTTATCCGGCCATATTTCTTTGAGGACAACATTAGTTAAGCCACCGCTGTGAACAGCGAGAGCAACATGGCGAATTAAATTGCATAATCAGGCCATCAATGACAAGTGATTGTAACGTGTGTCAGACATCTTATTCCATGACTCTGCATGAGTTTATTACTCAGAAAATTAAGAAAATAAAATTGCCATTAAAAGTTTTTTAAAAGAGTTGTAAGGAGTCAACTTTGAACTCGCCGCCACCATTAAAATACACAACATAGTTGGTATGAAAGACTAGGTTGTTGTCCTGACTAAAGGGTTGTAATGGCCCACTATGAATGATGACAGCCCGACGTAATGGCTTAGATATATGCACTTCTGGATAATGGAATCCATGTGAGAGGAAGCTTGATCTTAATCCTGACTTAAATAAAGTAAGAAGAGCAAAGACTTTATATTACATTCTGTACCCATTTTGAACGTGCGCTTCTTCCACAAATCACCGCTAACTTACACGATTTGTTGTTGTTATATTTGCTTCTTTCGTATTTTTTATAGTATAGTACGTCTCTAAGTGTTATTTAGATGACCTTAATTTCTTGAGGCTTGAGCTCCAATACCCATTTTGTACTAATTTCGGGTACCTCACGACCGTTTTCTATGTTTTAGCATTGGGTTCCCCATTCTGTTCGTTTTAGAGATTGTAATCGGCTTGTGAAATGTTGTTAACCGCGGTGAGGTTGTTTGTTTTCAAGACTTTGACTTTCTTGATCTTTATATCAAGTCCTACAATGCTTTAAACTCTCAAAATTTCACAGTTTTAGTTGTCAACTGGAGCTGCCGTAGTCTACTAAGTAATGTGTTGGCTTAGTACATATAAGGCCACTATTCAAACCCCACATCGAATATTTCGAACAAAACGAAATAAGACAAAACGGCGACATCCTCTCAGCACTCTTTTTGCAAAAAAGAAAAATTTTCACGTTTGTTAAGAAAGTCTGTCGTTCGGAGTCCTGTAGGTCCTCGTCACTCGTGTATAAAATTAAACCCACATAACGTAATCATATATATTATTTCTAAAGCATTTTTTTTTGTCGGTTGCAAATATCTCCCATATCACCGCATCAAATTTAATGAACGATATCTCATTTTAAAGCTTATATCTAACGCTAATGGCGAAAAATAATTAGAAATTGAAAAATTAATATTTTCATTGATAAAAATTATATTTTATATAGAACTGCATAATAATACTGCTGTCATTGTGATTACATGTTTTTGTTCAAGTGTGCTAATACAGGGTCGCTTAATAGTAATACAGTTCTACATAATATAGTATGTATTAAAATCCATTCTGGCAATACCGCTATTTACTTGCCGTTTTTTACTAAGTCAGTTATATATAATATGCATATTAAGTTGTAAAAAGCTGTTTTGGCAATTATTTTTATGTGACAAAAATGACAACTAACGGTGCGAAATATTCGCACGGGTCATCTAGTTGTATGTTAAATTAGCTCCTAAACAAGTGGCCTTTTACAGATGGATACTGTTAAACCGCTAACAGTGCTATGTTAAGGGCAAAATTTGTTCTATTAAGAAAAAAAAATGTTGCTTTGTTAACGCCAAATGTGACTCTGATGAAATCGTTGGTTTGTGTCTTGGGTTTAAAAAAATGGAATATATCATCACACTTATTACTGAATAAGTGAGGTTATTAAAAAAGTTTCGATATAAAATATAAATAGCTACGATTATTCATAATATTGTTACGCTTTTACCTTTTAAAAAACGTTTATAATATCAGTTTCTAGATTGCAAATAAAATAAAAATAAATTTGATGTTTAATTTTAAATCAATTTTTTATTGTTCGCACAATTCCGTGTGCCGACTTTAGAAATTGATTTACCCTATAACAATTCAGTTTAATTGTTATTCTTCTTTCACACTCTTCCGCGAACGAAGTAACAACTGTTCGTTATTCTTCTCTGCTTGCAACTTTTTTTGTAAGCAACACCACAATATTCTTCTTCACACACAACGTGTCTGACCGAATTCTTACTGAATCCCACGTGTCATATTCAAACACAGCTGACTGAATTCTAACCCAATTTCATGAGGCGTCTTCACACACGACTGACTGAATTCTAACCCAATTCCATGAGGCGTCTTCACACACGACTGACTGAATTCTCAGTGAATCCAACGGGTCGTCTTCACACACGACTGACTGAATTCTCACTGAATCGCCATTGCCTGCTCTGTCTTGCTTTTTATATCGCTGGATCAATAGTGTGATGAATACTCTCAAAGGAGGATGGAAATATCTAAAAATGTAAACAAGTTGTTTTCAATATTGTTGTTTGTGTATTTTGTTTACATTTGTCCTGGCAGAGTAGTTGTTGTTTGTGTTGTTGTTGCTTGTTTTCATTATTGTTGTTGCTTGTGTTGTTGTTGTATTGCTTTCATTATTATTGCTTGTGTATCTTGTTTACATTTGTACAGGCAGAGTAGTTGTTGCTTGTGTATTTGTCTATCCGCTATTTTATTTGTTTACGCTGCACTTTGTTTTTGCTTGTTTACTTCTGCACTTTGTTGTTGGCTGTTTACATCTTTATCCCTTATATTTTTTATACTGATGTTTTCGCTATTATTTTTGCTTATTCATTGATCTTGTAAACAAGTCCATTGTTTTTGTTGCTATATTTTTTCACTTTTATTCGTTGATCACGTGATCAAGTCCATTATTTTGTTTTTAAGAGGGAGGTATTGGATGTTAAAACTGCATTTGGAAAGTTTCGGAAACGGTTTCTCTCCCCAAAGGCTTTTTAGAATTTTTCAATTATAATTTCCTGCCGATTTGGTTGGCTAATGAAAGCTTGCTTTTGATAATATTTTGGTATATTAAAATGACCCTTTAATGTGCCTTTGGGGATAACAACAGCTGGCAATCTAATTGCCATTGTGGCTACAAAAAATATTTCAATTTATTGACCACAAAACGCTATAAATTATGGAAATTTTTGTTCTAAATTTTTATTGTTTTTTTTTGTTTGTTGTTGTTGTTATTTTAAATTATTTTTCGGTTTGTTTTATTATTTTTTTTGGTAATTGAATATCAAAAGCAAATGGAAACCAAAACAAAATAAAACAAAAAAAACCAAAAATTTTAATCTTTAAACAAAAAAATTTTTCTGTAAATTATTCACAAGTTGTACTAATGCCTGGTGCTGCAATTTCAATGGTGGCGAATTCAATTTTCAATAAATCACATGGAAAAAACATTACAAAAATCGACAACAACAATTTCCGTTCATTTCTATTTATTTATTAATAATTTAGATTTTGTGGTCAAAAATAAAAAAAATTCCAAATAAATGGGGGAATAAAATTTCAAAATTTTTATAGGCCCAAATAAATCTTCTTTTTCTACGAAAAATATTTAAAAAAATTTTTTTTTTTAATTTCTGGCGTAAGAATTTTTCTTTAGAATTGTTTATAAAAAATTTTTGTTTTAAAATTTTAGCACAAAAAAAAAATATTTTTTTTCAACAAATATTTGCCTGTTAGGTTTTGTTGAACAAAAAAAAAAGTGAAGAAATTCAACAAACTATGTGTGCAGTCTTAAGTTTCCTTATGCGGTAAGGTTAAGGCAACACCAATTGCATAAATATTGTAAAAGAAAGTCTAGGTTAGGTTACCGGGGGTAGCTTGCCATTCACAGGCAAGTTCCTTTGGTGGCCCTTTTGGCCCATTGAGTTCCGCAATGTGTGCTGTAAGCAATGTAAATCCAATATGAACGGAAAAATTTATAAAATTCTGAAATTAAATATTTACGGATCACATTCAAATTTGCATTTGCTCTGGGGGGAATGAAATTTTAAACGGAAAGTGGATTCCAGCAAGTCTGACAAGACTATTCAATACTCCACTCCTATCCCAACCAGTTGTCCTGCAACAAGAGGTCAGGTCACCTGATGTTATAAATATCTCTTCTTAACTTATTTTGCTATGCGAATAGCCACAAAGAGGATACGTTTTTCATCTGGCAAGGCTCATACCTCCCCGGTCAGACATCTCTAACATAACGAAATACGAAAAAATTATTTCCACGGCGACTTCCTCTCAGTAGATTTCTGGCAAAAACTCTGAGAATAAAATAAAATTGCCATGAAAAGTCGCCGTAGTCGTCTAGTAGGTATTTGACGTAAAGCCAGGGTTTGAGTCCCAGGCTAGACATCAAAACAAAATACAAAAAGTATTCCTTCGACGATTTCCTCTCAACAGATTTCTGCCAAAAACTCTGAGAATAAAATAAAATTGCCAAAAAAAAAGTTTCTCAAAAAATCTAACATTTGGAATCGTCTTTAAAGTGTAGGTCCCGCCATTCATGTATAAAAATTAACACACACAACATAAGTGGTGTAAGAAACTAGGTTGTTAACCTGGCTAAAGGATTGTAACGACCAATAATATGTATTTGAGGTTGATCAATGCGTATAATTCATCCTTAAATAAACCTTAAACTACGGCGGGGTCTAGTAGGTAGAGTGTTGGCTTATTAGAGGAAAGGCCCTAGTTTAAATCCTAGATCAGACATCAAAACGAAAATACTTCTTCGGCGTTTTCCACTCAGCAGAGGAAATACTCTGGGAGTAAATAAAATTGCCATGAAGAGCTTCTCAAAAAATCTGTTGTTCGTAGTCGACTTTAAACTGTAGGTCCCGCCAATCATGTATAAAATTATCACATACAACATAAGGGGTGTGAGAAGCCAGATTGTTATCCAAACTGTAGGGTTGTAATGGCCAATTATTTTTGTATGTAAATGCTGCAATAAGTCAATCTCGCATACTTTGTAAGATAGGCCTCCTGCGGACTGGCTTTACACTTTGCGAAGGGCGCTTCCTCTGTAATTTATTGGCTTCTTATCTTTAAACAATATCAAAGGGTGTTGGTATGTAGGATATTGTCAAAAATTTTTTTTATTTGTTTGATGGCATTATGTGCGGATGTCGCCGTAGTCTAATAGGTAGTGTGTTGCCTTATCAGACGTCCACAGAAGCCCACGGTTAAAATTCCAAGCAAAACATTTCAAAAAAACGAAATATGAAAAAACGGCGACTTCCTCTCAACAGATTTCTGCTAAAAACTCTGAAAGTAAATAAAAAATTGCTATGAAAAGTTTCTCGAAAAAAATCTAACATGCGGAGACAGACGACCTTCCACTCATGGTTGTAAACCTGGCTAAAGGGTTGTAATGACCAATTGTGTGTATAACATCGTTCAAATGTCCAATCAGGTTTCTGTAGATGCTGAATTTGGCTGATGTCTTGAATTATGTTGGTTTTGAGTGCTTCTGTAATTTCTGGCTCAGTTGTATTAACCTAAGACTTAAGACAGCCCCACAACAAAACGTTTAGTGGGTTAAAATCACACGATTTCGGTAGCCAGTTCATATCACTTCTACGTGTAGTGACTATGCCTTCAAATCGCTTGTGCAGAATATCTACTTGTGGCATGAGCTTTGCGGCTTGTTGTGCCCTCCTGTTGACATCACAAGTCTTTCTGCCTAGAACATCAAACTAAATTGGTTGTCAACCTATGGGCCGATGTTGCCGTCAGTTCACAACCAACATCATACGGTAACTTTTTCGCGATGCTTGCGACGCTTTTGATCATATGCGGATTTTTATTTATTATTATTTTGTAATACCGGAAGCGGGTCCTATCACTGAGCATGATTTTTCGATCCAAATTTTAACAATTGCTAACTGCTCTAGAAGTCTTTCAACCCACTTGCGATGTTGTCTATGATATTCACTGTGATTTGGCAAAACAAATTGAATAAATGACAATTGTTTTGACAGATGTAGCTTCAAGCAAAATGGCCGCTATTAACTGTTATTAAAGTCTAGAAGTCCCCGTTAGAAGACTTGTAAGGCTTCGTTATCAATATTTTCAATTCAATTGAAACTAATCACATCGGTTTTATGTGTGTACCTGTGTGTAGGGCATCCTTATGGAAATTGTTACATTTTTATTGAAGCAAGTCCTTAAAGGACTCTTAAAAAATTGAAATTGAAATATTGTACGTATGTTAGTAAGAGTAAACCATGTAAAATAAAAAGAAAATAAAATATGAAGTTATACGGGAATATAAATGGAAAAAATTCTATGCCGAAACAAGGTTTCCTTATACGCACATCGTATACAAAAAAAGGCAGAGATTCCCAAATATTTCATAAATAAAAATTATATGAAAATATAATTTTGTTGTGCCTTAAATTTGACAGAAACACAAACCATGCCCGCCTATTTTACCAAGGAATTTAATTAATTTTTTCTTTGTTTCTTTTCCAGCCTCAAATTATATGTTTAACAGAGCTCTGTTAGCAACATAACAGACTTGGTTTGCGTCTGGGGAGAGAGAGATTTTAAGAACTATCTTTACACACACACATTGTATGTTATTAAGTTGCTGATTATATTAAGAGGCCTTGGCACCTTCCTTTGCACACATAGTATGGTATTCATAGAACTAGAGTGTTTTCCAAAATTGACTCCTAAACATTAGCTCCTGGGCTTGTTCAGATAGATACTGTTAAATAGCTAACAGTACTCTGTTAAGTGCAAATTATGTTCTGTTAACGCCAAATGTTAAATTTATGGATTGTGTCTTGGCTTTTCAAATTCGAATTTATCTTCACACACATTAAACTACAATTTATTTTTTACGCCGAGGAGGGGCAAATGTACCTAACCGCACCATAGAGGAAGTCGTCACGTCCTCCGTGTGTCGGGCCCTCACCAACTAAATCCACCCTTCGTACCGCGGATTGTTATGCTCACTCCGAAACTACGGTGGTATTAGCTTTTTGGCCGCCTTCATTCTCTCATCCGCGTCCGGATTGCGTATTGAAGGTTGAGGAGACTTCTAATTGTCTCCACTATTCCTTTCGTCCAGGTTCCCGACTTGGACTTCGTTTGACACCTGAGCTAGTGTCATCTATGCCGGCGTGCCTACATGTTCTGCAGCCGCCAGACCTCTTTTCTTCAGTCTTACAATGCGTTCCCGACTTGGACTTCGTTTGGCACGTGAGCTAGTGTCATCTATGACGGCGTGCCTACATGTTCTGCAGACTCCAGATTTCTCTTCTTCAGTCTAAGAATGCCCTCCACGTAATTCGCCACAGAGGCCCAATTCTCCCTGCTTGCAATCATAACCCCGACAATGTTAGCGGCCGTTATCGTTCCGATCATTGACGTCAGTGCAGAGCAATAGCTCTGCCAGCGTGCATATTCGAAGATAGTGTGTTCAATGACCTCCCCTTCCTCGTAAAGGCAGTAAGGGGAGGTGGTTTTGTCCATTCTGTTCAGATATTTCCTAAAATATCCGTGACCCGAAAGCATCTGCGTAACGTAATAATTTTCTTCACCAAATTTCCGACTAATCCATGGCTTTATGTCCGGAATAAGTCTCGCCGTCCACCTTCCTCTATCCTCATTGTTCCATCGTCGTTGCCATTCTGAAATGGTGTTTTCCCTGAAATGACCGGTTATGTGATTTCCAGCCGTTTTCGCCTTATAAATCTCCATCCGCTCTGCTGCCAGCAGATCCACAGGGATGGTACCTGCCATCACAAGTACGGCTGGGGCGGACACTGTACGATATGTCGACGCGATACGTAGTGCAGCCATTAAACAACATAGGTGATGTGAAAAGCCATTATAAGTGAATTCAAAATTAATGAGTAACTAATGCAACCTAACTTCTTAACCTACTATCTGTAAAGTTTGGGAACCTTTTTGACTTAAAGTGTGCAGCATAAAATGCAAAATATTCCCATGAAAAAATTGCTGAAAAAAAAAACACGAGCATACCAAGTAAAATGAAAAAGACACTCGCTCTACTGATAGTTTTTGTCGGGTTTCCATTTGCCTCTCTAAGAAGCTTGAAGCTGTTCATAGAGTACTGTACCGCCTTTTTCATTTCAGGAAAAAAATTTAAATTTAAATAAAAAATAAAATAAAAAAAGAAATATTTTTTCTATTAAAATAAATGTGATCATAAGGTGGAGTGCATGCGGTGGTAGAAAAAAAATTAGAAAATGAAAAACCAGAAAATAGAAAAGAAAAGTGAATGGAATAAATGTTGACTTTTTTTTTGACTTTTTTTTTTGACTTTTTTTACTTGAAGTGCTCAGACTCAAAGAGGAAGAAATAGTCGGTTTTTCTTATTTAGTTTTCTTAGCGTCTCCCTCTTTTTCTTCTTCGTTTTTTCAATGTATTTCATTTTTTTCCTTTCCTTTCTCTTATTGTGAGGTTTTCTTGTTGGCGGTTACTTCCTCTCCAAATATAATCGTCCTTATGCAGTGCAGTCCGAGCATAGTATGGGGAAGTCATAGTAAAGAAATGTTTTTAAATTTTCTTTTGCCGGTTTTTTTCGTTTTCATTTTTATTCATCTCGTAATGTTGCACAAAAATTCTTGAATATCCCTTTTAAGGAATAATGGGGTCGGGGTAGGGGGGAGGGAGCAATATTTAATAGAGTAGAAAACAATTTTTTTTTGTGGTTTTTCTGATGTAAGAATATGAAAATATATGAATTGCTTTAGAAATAAGGAAGAGAAAACCGTTTTTCTTTCGGGTTTGTTTAAAAATTTAAAGGGAATTTAAATATTCTTTCGTCAAATTTTGTTTTAAAGTCACTAGGGTTTTTTTAATTTGGACTTTTAGGTTAGGTTCGGTTGGCGGTTAGCTTACCGTTCACAGGCAACTTCATTCGATGGCCCATTCTGCTACCCAGTGTCTGTTAAATCCCCTTGTCATGATCCGTTTGTTGGGGGTTTAAGCCACCCCGAGCTTCTTATGAAACCGATAAGTGCTCTTAGTGGCACGTTTGCCACCAATGGCCTGATCTTCAAACCTTCTGTCACTGAAAAACCAATGACGTATGGTTTGCAAAGCAGGCAAATGACATAAAAATTGTAACGATTCCATTTGCTTCATATCTTAGCGACTTCTGCAGTATTCCAGATGAAGCAGACCGAGCTTCTCAGAGAAACTACCAAAAGCTTAGTGCCCCGTTAAAATCCCTGTTATAGCGTGCACAGTTCTCTTGTCAATCTGAACTAGTTCCCAGGTTTTCCTGTTGTCCACTGCTTGACACAACAGATTTGTTGAATTCTATGCTACTTTTTCCAATTCGAAAAAAGTGTTTTGAAGGGGTGCGTATATCCCCTCCTATCATATATTTCTCGGGGAAATCTTCCTCTTAGAGTGTGAATCGTTCTTTTGGCGAACTCAAGTAGTACATTGGTTTTCCTGTTGCGCACTGCGCTGGTTGCAGCGGTTTTGAGTTCGGCAACCAGGTATGTTGGATCACCCATGGTTTATTGCATTCCATGTTGCTTTTTCCAATTGGAAAAAAAGGATTCTTGTAGGAAGGCGCATATATCTCCTCTATCAGATCTCTCAGGCCTCACTTCTTCATAGAGTGTGAATAGTTCTTTTGTTGAACTCAAGCAGTTCCTTGGTTTTCCTATTACCCACTGCACTGGTTGCAGCAGTTTCAATTTGCCAATAGCTTAGTGCCGCGTTAGATTTCCTGTTAGAGCGTACACTGTTCTCTTGTCAATCTTAGCTAGTTCCCAGGTTTTCCTGTTGTCCACTGCTTGACACAACAGATTTGTTGAATTCTATGCTACTTTTTCCAATTCGAAAAAAGTGTTTTGAAGGGGCGCATAAATCCCCTCTATCATATATCTCTCAGTCATCTCTCCCTGTTAGTGTGCGAACCGTCCTTTTGTGGAACTCAAGCAATTCCTTGGATTTCCTTTTGCCCACTGTGCTGGTTGCAGCAGTTTTGAGTTCGGCAACCAGCTATGTTGGACCACCCATGGTTTGCCGAATTCTATGTATACTTGTAGAGGGCCCATATACCCTCTCTATCATCTATTCTTCAGAAATTTCCGACACCTTCAGTGCTAGTTTGTCCGCCTTTTCGTTTCCTTCTATGCCACAGAAGCCTGGAACCCAGTAGAAGCGGGTGTTGTGTCGGCGTAAGCGGTGTAGAGAGTCTATGCAACACCTGACGGACGCTCTTCGATACGACGAGATGGGATTTCCTGTAGTTCTGCCAGTAGGGTTTGGAATGTTGTCTTTCAGATTGGGAACAGTAACTAGCTAGCTGGTGTAGTGCGGCCATTTCCTTTTTATTTTCTTGCCCAATCAACACTCAGGGGATGGGTCCTACGTATGCCAAGAATTCTGTTCGATTTGAGAGACCACACTTAGGAGATTACCCCCGAACGTATGCAAAGCATTCTGTTGGATTTGAGAGAACAGATTATGGAGTAATTCCCCCAAAAAAATGGTCTTCTTCCAACCTACACTCAAGGATGCGTTCTACGTATGCCAAGAATTCTGTTAGATTTGAGGGAACATTAGTGCGGTTCATGATCTTTTTATTTTCTTGCCCAACCAACACTTAGGGAATGGGTCCTACGTATGCCAAGAATTCTGCTGGATTTGAGAGAACAGATTATGGAGTAATCCCCCCCAAAAAATGGTCTTCTGGTGGTGTCGGTTCAAATGATCATTTTATTTTATTGCTCAGGGGTTGGGTCCTTCCTGTGCAAAGAATTCTGTTGGATTTCAGAGAACATATTGTGGTGTAATCCTCCACCCAAAAATGGTCTTCAAGTGGGGTCGGTTCACATGATCTTATTATTTTCTTGTCCATTCAACACTTAGGGGATGGCCCCGAATGTATGTCAAAACTTCTGTTGAGTTTGAAAGAAGAGATTAGGGTGGGAGAAAAGAAAGAATAGTGTTTGTAGGCCTCAGATTTGGATCTATTCATAACGTACGTAAAAGGCAAAACTTTTTCGATATTTAGGTACCGCAGCTAAAGACCTGAAATTTCTTCCTATGCGTTTCCTGGTAAATAATTTTGTTTTTCGTAAACAAGCCCGTTTATTTCCATAATTATTCTACAGTAGTACCGTTACACGATTTATAAATGCTGGATATTATCGTTACGGCGGTATGGTGGTCATTAGCTACGGATCGGACTAAGCTAAAGACTTGACGAGTTTGCTCGTCTTGTCTTTAATAGAAGAATAAGAAGGGAGGGTTAATGGTAGGTTACTCTTTCGGCATTTCTTGTTTGTGCCCATTATTTTTGTTAGTTTTGTTTTTTTTGTGCTCCTCTAAGGTGGAGTTGTTGTGTTTGGAGGACCACCAGTCCCAAACTGCCCAAACTAGATTCAACTGGTACCACGGGTTTTGGGAGCCCCAAAGGCTTGTTTCTGCCCGACAAGGATGAGGTCCCCTTGTGGGAGCAACTTGGCGGCTGTGGTTTATACTGAAATCGCGGGGAGAGCGCAAGCTCGGTGTGGCGTTATTCGCTTAACCATTGTTAGAAAGAGGAGTTTAGATAGTCTCCCACCCCTAACCAGAAAGAAAGTCATGCCCAAATGCATGGCTTCGAATTGGTACTCACTTATGGTGATGCAATCACGCAGTGATTCCACCCGTGCTTTTAGGGGCGTGGGGTACGCCGTCATGGCGAGACTTACTTTAAACCCTGGACCAATTGTAGTATCGTTACACTACTGATGCCACCGACTGTATTCCAATGAACCAATAGAGTTGAATTCTCTTCGTGGCCGATAGGGTTTAAAATGAACTTGGAGGTACCCATCCTCACAAAAGAGTTGTATTCACTTCTGAGTAGGAATTAAAAAAAAAATGTCATCACAGCACTGGAATGCATTTGTTTACATTTGAATTTCTTATTTGTCGCTTGAGTAATTAGCAGGCATTAGAAAATAAATTTAAAAACAAAATTGTTAGCACTTGTGAACCTAGTGGAAAATAAGTCAAAGGGGTTATTAATACGGAGCCATCTGTACCGTCCAATTAATAATTTTTTTTTGTCGCTTTTTTTGTTTGCTTTGCTTTCAATTTTATTACGAAATCATTCATTGTCATCATTATCAGCACGATGTTGTTTACTATCGCACTAGACAATCACTAGGCACTAGACATTAAGCACTCAGCACTTCTAAACTGAATTCCTTTCCGAAGTGATAACAGAAAAACGAGCAAACAACCCAGTGTGTGCATGTGTATGAGTATGTGTGAGTGAAGTGAGTGAGAGTGTAAGTGAGAATGGGCAAAACATGTTTTGTCGTGTTCGAAGAAAATCTGTGTCAATGTTTTCAACACACAGTCGTCAGTCGTCAATTTCAATGTTCGTTCGTTGATTATTATTCAACGATTTCATCCATCCATCGATGTTTTCTTTCTTTTTCTTCTTTTTTCCAATATTTTGTGGGAAGACAAATCTCAAAGCACACGGCAAAAGGTTATCGGACGTTTGTCTAATCGTAATTGACACACTCAGATACGCTTGCTTAAAGTGTGCCTAAATAAACAAATTTGTTGTTGGGTCGTCGTACACATGATAAGAGGGAATGCGATGAACCTTAGTTTTCTTCTATTCGTATCACCATAATTCGTTACAAAGAAACAAAACGTGTTTGAAGCGAAAATTTAATTTTGAAAAACAAAATTCTTTGATTCTCTGTGACAATGTATGACAATGTATGTGTGAAGGCAAGGGGAATGCTTTTCCATAAAGAGGAATTTGTCCCCCAAAGCGTGATTATTCCACGATTTTCATTCCTAGTCAGAGGAAATGGTGGGACTCGAATCTGCAGTCATCTCATTTTCGTTCCCATCGGGTTAGTTTCCCTTAGGCCTTGGTATGGAGAGGATAAGAGTGTTCTTTTCTAAACTGTGCACATGCCCGCCACTTCCCGATAGCCAAGCAGCCATCAAATCATTGGATTCTAGTGTAATAAACTCCAAAGACGGTGTACGACTATCACAGACGTCTCAATGAGATGGCGAAACGATATGATGTTTGTATTACATGGGTACCGGGACATAGAGATATTCCCGGCAACTGCAGAGCGGATGATTTGGTCAAAAGAGGCCAGGACCATCGAACTCTCTGATGAATTCTTTACATTAGGGATCTCTTTGGGTGCCTGTAGGCTTAGGTTAGGTTAGGTCGTAGTGGTAGCTCTGATATCACAAAGCTCACTTGAGCACACATGGCGGCCCGTTTTGATGCCACGGGTGAAACGCAGTCCCTGTACTAACCAAGTTCCGCCAAATGAGGGAAAGGAAGAAGTTGATGCCTGTAGGCTTATAATTGTCAAAATGCAATCGTGGAGCTTGTCAATAGTAGGTGGGCAGCTTCGGATAAGAGCAGAACGGCGTAAAAAATCTGGCCAAGTCTGGATTGGAGGCGTACGGCATCTCTGCTTAAACTCAAAAGAAACAGGCTCTCAGCGCTATTAGCGGGGTTATTACGAGGCATTGTATTATAGGATCGCATGCGAAGCGTATTGGACTTGGGCACCTCGCAAATGATTTCTGCAGAAGCTGTGGAGATGAGGAAGAGGATGAAACTATTCTTCAGCTACTATCTACATGCCCGGCACTTAGTCAGAGGAGAAAGAGACACCTTGGCGACTACAACATGGAAGATCTAGATGAACTATCGTGCAAGAATATTGGCAGTTTGAGTCGATTCAGAGAAAGCTCTGAGTAGTTTCTGGAATATGGGAAGAATGTGAAACCGTGGTATCATAATGGAGCCTGTATACGGCCTAAGTGTATCCGCTCATGACTCCGTCGAGGGGACGTCAATCACTCTCAGTCACTCCTACCTACCCACCTATCTACCTAAGAGGCACCTGGATGACCTTCTACGTGGAGGATGTGGATGAACTGTCATGCATGGATAGCAGCAGTCTAAGTCGCTTCATCGGAAGCTCCGAGTGGTTCCTGGAAAAGGGGAGAATGATCGCGAATGATTTCTGCAAAAGCTGTGGAGAGGAAGAGGATGAAACTATTCTTCCCCTACTCTGTACATGCCCGGCACTTAGACGAGAACTGTCATGCATGGATATTGGCAGTTCTGAGTCGCTTCATCGGAAGCTTTCGAGTGGTTCCTGAGATAGTTGGAAATGTGAAAGTGTGGCATCACAATGGGCCCTGTATGTGTCCGCTAAATGTGTTCGCTCATGACTCCTTCGAGGGAACAGCCACTTCTACCTATCTACATACCTAAGAGGCACCTGGATGCCCTTCTACATGGAGGATCTGGATGAACTGTAATGCATTGCAATTAGCAATTTGAGTCGCTTCATCGGAAGCTTTCGAGTGGTTCCTGAAATAGAGGAGAATGTGAAATTGTGGTATCACAATGGGCCGTGCATGTGTCCGCTAACTGTGTCCGCTCATGACTCCGTCGAGGGGACAGCCACTTCTACCTATCTACATACCTAAGAGGTACCTGGATGCCCTTCTACATGGAGGATATGGATGAACTGTTATGCATTGCAATTAGCAGTCTGACTTGTTTCATCGGAAGCTCCGAGTGGTTCCTGAAATAGTTGAGAATATGAAAATGTGGTCTCACAATGGGCCCTATATGCGGCCTAAGTGTGACCACTCATCACTCCGTCGAGGGCACTTTACATAGAGGATAATCTGGATGTACTGTCATGTTTTGAAACTGGCAGTCTGTGTTGCTTCATTGGAAGCAACGGTTAGTTCCTGGACTAGGGGAA
Organism: Sarcophaga peregrina; assembly: GCA_014635995.1. Lineage (NCBI taxonomy): Eukaryota > Metazoa > Arthropoda > Insecta > Diptera > Sarcophagidae > Sarcophaga > Sarcophaga peregrina. Next base: position 80,269,008 of record CM025793.1, on the reverse strand, counting down.
AATATGAAACTTCGATATCACAATAGGTTCTGTATGTGGCCTAAGTGTGTCCGCTCATGACTCCATCAAGGGGACAGCCACTTCGATGTTCTTACTAGATTTCATTCGCTTATGTCTATACGTATTACTATTGGTTCTGTTACTCCTGGGGTTAGGTTACGTACCTAGGGAACGGGGACTAGACGCCACTCTTTACTAGATTTAATTCTCTCATGTTTATATGCATTACTTTTGGTTCCGTTACTGCTGTGGTTAGGCTAAGTTAAGTTAGAATACCAAAGTTCACTTGAGCACTCATAGCAGGCCAATGCCACGGGAGTGGGGGTTTCTGGTCTGACCTGGTCTGAATTCCAGTGAACTCAACGAGCAAGTCGGTCAGCACATTAACCTGTGGATTCAGAGAAGAAATGGGTCCCGACGAGTAAACAGAGCCGTTCGGAATGCTTCGTAACTTATAGTCTTCGACCATCTATCGATTGTGGTTTGTGTCTGAGGTTCAATAAACTCTACTGCGATCTGCAATATATGCCAAACACATTTCTCCAGAGCATGTGCAGATGAAAAGGAATAGGAAACTATAAATCAGCTACTCAGTGGCTTTGTGGTGGTGGAAAATGGTAGCCCTGCCTGGCAGAGTTTCTTTTAGTTCTGAAGTTAATATTCAGACTCTATTTATATACAGAATTGGTCCGTACAACCCTTTAGTCAGGATTACAACATAGCTTCTCACACCACCCACTCCTTAAATGGCGAGGGGCCTACAGATTATAGTCGACTCCGAACGACAGCTTTTTTTGAGAAGCTCTTCATGGCAATTTTATTTACTCTCAGAGATTTTGCCAGAAATCTGCTGAGAGAAAATCGCCGAAGAAATATTTTTTGTATTTTGTTTTTGATGTCTGTCCGTGGTCTCGGACTCTGGCAGACTACCTACTAGACTAAGGCGATAGTTGTGATAAAAAGGTAGGAGGAGAGGGATGGTGAGCGACAATTTTTTTTTGTCACTTTGTCACTCGAAGTGACGAGAATTTCTTTGAAATAATTCTCACTTTCTTTTTTTATTGCGGTTAATCACATATAATGGATCGGTGGTGAGAATTGAACCCAATGCCCTGTCACTTGAGGTTTAACAACAGGGGCTTTATCTAGCTGGTGCCTTTGATTTCTTTTTTATTTCTGTTTCACTTGTACTCTCTCTCTCTCTCTCCCTCTCTCTCTCTCTCTCTATCCCAATTATTGACTTTCTTTTTTTAGAATGAATGCAATAGGCTCCATGACTTGACCTCTTGAATATTTTATTTAAAGGAGTTTCAATAAATTTTCCAGGGGTCAATGGGTTCCGCTCATGCTTTATTAAGTCAACTTTGGTTTCCTTAAATTTCTGTAAAATTTATAATACGATTTTAAGCCTTATATTTAAGACTCATATCTAAGGTCAAAGGTCACTTGAAGCTTTTAATAAATCTTCTTACACTTATTAAGACTTTATACCATGAAAACGTTATTTATCAGCCATAATTGTAGCCACGCTTTACAAAAAAGATGAATGAAAAGAGAGCGGAGAAGGAGAAGAGAAGGGAAATGAGAACAAATTTTGATGTTAATGCTGCGGCAAAGCTTACCATTATAGAGCCATAAATTCAACCACTTACTCATTCACTCACCCACTGAGTCATTTCTTAATTTCCTACGGAGTTCGTCTTCCTCTGGCTTCGGTTTTTTGTTTTGTTTTTTTGGCTTTAAAATTTCTTTCTTTGGCTGCAAATTATCCAACCAAAAGCCGTTTCTTCACATCACTTCGCTTCCCTTCTCTTCTCTCTTTTCTTTGTTCTTTTTCGCCTCATAATGATTATGAAAAATGCTGGCGGCCATCTCATCTCATCCAATCTTCCAACCGCTAGTCTTGGTTACACGCGAAATATTCTCGAATTTTTTTCTGGTCTTTTTCGTATCTATTTGGTGATGAGGAGGAGGGTGGGTGGGGGACCTAAGGACGGTGGTCAGAGATTTCGTGGGTAATTTAAACCACGTTTTATTATGTTTGTTTTATTATTTCTTTCATTACGAAATTTCTTTTCATTTCTTTTCATTTTTTTTTTTATTCTCAAAAATTTGTATGATGTACCGAGTAATTTATGTCTGAAGTTGGTTTATTTGTTGTCTGTCTGCCTTGCGCTATTCATCTACTGTCCGTCTGTTCGGTATTATTTTCTTTTTTTTTTATTTTGCCTCTTGATCCTATTTTGGTATTTTTGGACTTTAGTGTTGTTATTTGGAGAGACGCGAATTTGTTTTGTCATAAAAACTGTACGAAAAAAATAAAAGCCGTGGTTATAACCTTCTTCTGTTTCAATTTTATGGACTACTAATGCACAGTGGGCTTGAAGCTAAGGTAACATAAACGTAATAGTCTAAGGAGCAGCAATCTATAATCACAATTCATAATTCATTAAATTCTCTGACGATTTTTTTGAATTGCAGGGACGTTAGTCAAAATCGGATGCTTTAATAAGATAGCAAAGACAAAAACCACAAATTTTAGCAGGGATAATGTTAAAGTTAACGATAATGTCCTTGAAGCTTGAGTAACATAAATGTAATAGTTTGAGGGACAGCAATCTATGCTTAATTCGTTGTTAATTAAATTCCCTGACAATTTTGGAGGATTACAGGATCGTAAGTCAAAAGCGGATACTTTAATAAGCTTCCTTCTTAACATTTGTGTGAAGTTAAATTCCAATTTAATTAGCAAAGACAAAAACCTAAAATTTGAACAGAGTTAATGTTAAAGTTAACAGAGCAAAGTTAAAGGAGCAATGTTTTGGGTACTGTGCTTGTCTTGACGGACAGGTGCACGTCCTCTAACCTAACCTAACCTAATGTTAATGGAACTTGCTGCAGATATTCCACTATATAGAATTTGTAGTCCTCTTTTTCCACAATATCGATTGTCCTACCCAGAAACTGTTCTACTATGTTAACACTGTCTGTCCCGATATCTCAAATTCCAAAATTATTTAGGATACACCCCTTACTGGGTTTTATTGGGAACACATTAGGCTACAATATGTGTGTAGTGGAACATTTGGAGCAAAGAATTATTTTTCCACAATATCTATCATCCTATCCAGACATTCTGATAAATTTTTTTTCGATGTTTTTTAATTTTCAAAAGAATTACCGAATTACCAGAGCAGCTGTTCCACTAAGGAACGTATGGAGCACAATAGGAAATAATGAAATAGGTATTCCATTCTCTCATAGCGGATATTTGGATGATTTCCAGCTGAACTAATTTTTGTATTTGTTGCCTATCATTTAATTTTGCTCTGTTAACTTTATCATTAGGTCTATTAAAAATAATGGTTTTTGTCTTTGCTATTTAAATTCGAATTTTTCTTTACGTACATCTTCTCCATTTGTCTGCTTTCAATTCTTCGTATTCTCTTTGTCGATTCAATTCTATTTACAGTTAAAATCGTCTTTGATTATTACGAGTTGAGTATTGCGGGATCTGTAGATTACAACGAGTGTGCGCAATATTTGTCCGCCGAACAGTTCTTCGGCAAATCACTTAGATTTGATAACCGCATTTTTTACGACTCTAATGGCAACTCTAGATCGACTCCCGGTTTTATTGAAATCTAACCGCTATTAAGCGGAATGCCTAATTCTCTGGTAGATTTTTTTGTTGGCGATTGCCTTCCTCATGACTTGTCCTATGGACGACTGGAACCTAATAGTTTTCGTATCTTTTTGACGACTTTTGGAGTACTTGGGTTGCCACCTTGAAATTATAATGACTAGTTACTGCATGATAGCTACTAATGCCACTATTTAGTCTGTCCCACATGATACATATATACATACATAATTGGCCATTACAACCCTTCATTCAGGATTACGACCTAACTTCTCATACCACTTATGTTGTGTGCGTTAATTTTATACATGAGTGGCGGGACCTACAGTTTATAGTCAACTCCGAACGACAGATTTTTGAGAAGCTTTTCATTGCAATTTTTACTCTCAGAGTCTTTGCCAGAAATCTGCTGAGAGGAAGCCGCCGAAGAAATATTTTTCGTTTTGATGTCTGACCTGGGATTCGAAGCCGGGCCTTTCGTCTAATAAGCCAATACTCTACCTACTAAATCACGGCCACTTACCAAATGATAACTTTTGCAAAACTCCGTTCACTTCTTGGCTTGGAACAGTCGTTTTGCGGGTAAAGTTTTATATTTTTTATAATTTAGGGTGTCTCTTGACGGTAACTTTTACAAAACCCAGCTTCTTTCTTCTTCCATTTTCCAAATTTTCCAAAATTTTTGACGAATTGCTGAGAAAGAGTACCTTGAACTGGCTGGAACAATAGTTTAGCGGATAATGTTTTGGCCTTATTAGCTTCTCTGGTTGCCACCTTGAAAATGGAATAGCTAGTGAGTGAATAATAGGAATACATGTATACATGTATACAGCTAGGTCATGCATGTATGCAGTTAGTTCATGCAAGCATGCAGTCAGTCGTGCAAGCAGACAGTCCCTGCATCCATTCTAAGCTTTGCAACACTTTCGCAACATTTCCATTGTTCCTTGCAACTTACTTTCCTTTCATAGGGGCATTCACTAGGCCACTGTGTTGCGTAAGTGCCCTAGCATTACCCCTAGATTAAGTTATTAAATGATTTCTCTTTTAAAAACATAAACTAAGACATTCTTAAATCCCATTGATGAAGTGATTCATACGAATGACCAATGGATGAATTATTTACGCCTTAATCTGCAGCATCAAATCCTTAGCCAATGTTGCAACGCCCATAGTGCAATTGAATGCTTTTCTTGGCTCATAAAACATTTTTACAACGTTGTTTACGACTACATAAAGTGAAGGATGTTTGTTGGCATTTTTTTCGCCTTTTTTTTTTTGCTTTTTTGTGTGTGTGTGTTTATTTCACTGTGTTTTCGTCATCCAAATATTCACCGTGTTTGTGGTCTTGTAAAGAACACAGACAACCATTGAGAAACAGCAGCCATTCAAATAGTCCAGGAACATTATTTATCCTTACGATGTGCTACTGCCATAACACGCCAACAACAGCTACAGCTACAACTACAACAACAGCAATAACTATCGTAACTATTATTCACTATTCAGCCATTTATTTGTGTAATAACGTTCAACGTTCGTTCGTTTGATTGTAGGTTCGTTTGTTGGTTCGTTCATTCATTTATTCATTCAATCGCCCGTTGGTGCTCAATGGTTTCGTCATCATCAGTATTATCATTATCGTCGTCAAACTCAGCATTTATGTGTGTGTGTGGTGGTACGTAATCGTAATAAAACGACAAAAAGTCAAATAGCATGTTTTAACAATTTGCACTTTTTTGTTGTTGTTTTTGTTGCCGTTGTTGTTAGTGCTGTTGTTCTAGTCTAGTGAAATGTTTTTTTTTTGTGTTTGTTTTCCTTGTATTTCACTGTTGATTTACGACGGCTTGTTTGTTGCTTGAACAACGGCCACATATACGAGAAAAGGTAATGCGGTATCCATACATACATTGGTAATGCTCCGAAGGCTATTTTCTTTTTCAGTAAGTGTCGGCCAGAACGAATTTAAAAATACCTATTAAAATGTGGGAGCATTAAAGAAATTTATGGCTTTAGAGGGCAAAGCAACCTCTTACCTTCCATATTTAATACCTACGGCGGGCGTTGTCCATCGTCCATGTTCTCCCAATTAAGAATGGATGCGTTTTGTGTCATATTTTTAATGTTCACTTGTAGAAATTCCACAGTACTGCAATGAATGTCTGTGAAGATAAATTCGAATTTGAAAATCCAAGATGTAAACCATAAATTTTTAGCAGCGCCACATTTGCTATTAACAGTGCTCTGTTAATAGCAAAATTTCCCTTGATAGAGGCAATAAGTGGCATTGCTAAAAGTATGGGTTTGCGTCTTTGGTTTATAAATTCGAATTTATCTTCACACACATATGTGACCATTATACAGACTTCACTGTGTATATAGGATCAGGAGCCTCTGGTATCTCGGTTCCAGCCTTGCTAATGGTGCGGCCCCTTTTGGGAGCATCGCGGTGGCTGTGGTTTGGACCCAAATCGCGGGAAGAGTCAAGTTAGGCTCGGTGTGGAGTTGCATTCTCTACTGGGTGACGTGATCGAAAGATCGGAAGGAGTTTTAGATAGGCTCCGCTTCTAATCAAGGGGAAAGCCATGTCCAAATACATGGCAGTAACAGTCTATTATATCCGGAGGCGTTGGTAGACACATTCTACAAAGAGCACCACGGGATAAGGTCCACGCTTACAGGTACCCATGTAAAACCCATCATCGTTGTGTATATAGGGTATAGGCTCCGCTCTTAACCAAGGGATAAGTCATGTCCAAATACACGGCTTCGAATTGGTACTTAGATGTAGCAGTCTGTTATATCTGGGGACGTTGGTAGATGTATTGTATTTCACCCTGTGCGAAGAGGACAGGTACCCATGTAAAACCCATCATCGTTGTGTAAATAGGGTATCCTTACAATATCTCCTTTAAACCTATTGCTGCTCGGTGTCCAGTCCAGAACCTGTTATGTTCTAAATGTTTGCGTCTGGTAAATATAAATGCTTTCAAGGCACCAAGGTTCTCATTATCTTGGAATCTACATATTGGCTTCGAGGTGATCGCCATTCAGAACAAGTGTGCTTTGAGTTTAATCTCTGGCTATACGTGATATATGACGCAAATCGCTTTCTAATGTAAATTACCAGCAAAAGTTAAAACGGCCTTGAGAAGAGTAACCGCTTTCCTCTCTCTCGATCTCATTATTATCTCTTCTTCTCAAACAACTCTTTCAATTCCACAGAGAGAAGCGGAAGCTTCCTCCATCGTAAGCTTAACGGTCCGCTCTTCTGGCTGCTTACGAATGCTAATATGATCTGGGAACCAGAAGAGCGTTACGCTATTCCCAAACAACTAGCCGAGTCAACGAACATATATGCCCACATAATTGGCCATTACAAGCCTTTTTTACAACCTAGCTTCGCACACTACCTATGTGTTTATTAATTTAATACATGAGTGACGCGACTTACAGTTTAAAGTCGATTTCGAAGTTTCCCAGCAAGTTCCATTTTTCCCACAATATCGATTATCCTACTCAGACAATCTGATAAATCCGAATTACCAAAGCATCTGTTCCACTCTGGAATTTGTGGAGCGCAATTTTAAAAGAATGGAATAGGTGTTCCATTCTCTGATATCGTATATTTGGGTAATTTCTTCTTTGGCTATTCTCTGTTAACCACTTAACATTGTGCTCTGTTAACTTTAACATTAGCTCTGTTAAAATTTTTGGTTTTTGTCTTTGCTATTTAAATTTAAATTTATCTTCCAACTCATACTACATAATAGCCTGTAGTCAACGTAGCCTAGTAGATATTATGGTGGAATATTAGACGTAAGGCCTCGGTTCAAAGCCCAGATTGAAAAAAAATTTATTCAGTGGCTTCCTCTTAGCAGAATTCTGTAAAAAACTCTGCAAGTAAAATAAAATTGCCATGAAAAGTTTCTCTAAAAATCTGTCGTTTAGAATCGAGTTTAAACCAGCCACTAATGTACAAAATTAATACACACAATATAAGTAGTGTGAGATACTAGGTTGTAAACCTGACTTAATGGTTGTAATGACCAGAATTATGTATGAATGCAAGAGCATAGTAACACGTTTGTGTTATAAAAACCGGAGGTAAACCTTTAAGCTTAATTTCGAATTTACTGTGGTTCTTAAATAAGGAGTGCGTACAAAAAAATCTGGTTATACACTTTTCGTAATGGAAATAAAACTAAGTGGGGGATTTTTTTCGTTTTATATTTTTGAATTAAAGTAAATAATATTTGAATCCCTTTTGTATATAAAATTTTTTTCTGACCAAGGTCTCAGAGCATCCCACTTTTTGGGCCATTTTTCTTCCAGACATTTAGGGTGTTCCTTTGTTTTGGTCGGCAAATCCTTTTTTTTTTCTTCCACTTCCACGCTTTCTTTCAATACTCAAAGACTCCTTAAATTGTTTTATCCTTACCTTAGAAACTGTTTTTTGGTTAACACCTGCGAGCCTAGCAATCGTTTTCTGTAAGCAGCGCGGTTTTTCAATTATTTTTTTACGACATTCTTGTTGGGTGCCCATTTTCAAAAATCTAATTCTGCTATTGCAATGACATTTAGCACGTGGTTAGGTTAGGTTAGAGGACGTGCACCTGTCGGTCGAGACAAGCACAGTACGCGGAGGTCGAAATTGTACATAGCACATTGTCCTTAGGGGAGGAAAGAAATAGAGGATATAGGAATGTAGTTAAGGGGAGGGAGAATGGGAAACGGAGGAATTACACAGAAAGTAACAGACACAAAACAATAGAGGTTGAGAGTGCGACTGCACTTAAGAAGCCCTAGCACCTTTCAACCAGCCCAAGCTGCTAATGAATCTGTGGACAGCCTTGATGTCGGCTCTCGACACAGAACTCAAGTTCTCAAAGAAGGCCCTGCCAAGGGTCCTCAACCTCAACCTACGAAGGACTGGGCAGTTGCAGAGGAGATGTTCGATAGTCTCTAACTCCTCCTCATTGCAACATACCTGCAATAGTCCGGCTGGGATCTGTTCAAGATCCCCGTCAGCGACTTAATCTCGCAATGCCCCGTGATAAAACCGACAACCAACCTTAAGTTGGCCTTACCAAGCCCAGCAGCCACTCTGACCTCTTGCTGTCCACAGCAGGCCATAGACGTCTAGAAACAGAAAAATGTTTTTTTTTTTTAATTATGATAAAAGTTATATCATTTTTTTTTGTGCGCACTCCTTAGTTTTTCTTCAATGCTATTCTATGCCTCAAAACTTCCTGTCACACATACTGGGACTAGTACGTTTGGTTTGGTATACATTAGTCAGCTGGTGATGTTATGTTTGTAGTTGATTCTACTTTTGTTGCATCTGCTGTTGTGTTATCTCACGCCAGTGATACTGCTTTAGATGATGTTGATAATGATGATGATGAGTTGCTTTAATATTCCCTTTGTAAAGAAATGCTACTTTTTTGTGTTTGTGGTACTTTTTTTTTAACTGTGGTGAGTTTTATTCTTGTTGCTGTTGTTGTTGTTATCGTTACAACTATAACTGGATGTTTCGTATTCTGTTTCACTATCTATGCAGCACTGCCGTCTATCTGCTGTTTGTTCAACTATTTTAAATTATATTTGCTTGACGTTATTACCAGACTAACGCTATGACGTAAAAAGTCCTGGGAAAACATTGAGCAAATGAATGGTGGAGGAAGAAAAAAATCGGGTTTTTTCCCCCGATTTGACTGCAGGATAAAATTTAATACCAAACAATACTCCGAAATCAATACATACGACGTGTTTTAATTTGTCTTCATGGTTAGATGGTTTAAAAAAAAATTTTCTTTTTCGTTCATATTTGAAAAGGGTAGGATAGGTTGTAGGTAAAAAGAGTAAATAGTACTTGAAATCCTGGTATTAACAGAAGTTTAATATTTAATGCCTGTTTAGATTAAAATTTCAATATTAGAATCTTTTTTTATGCTGTGCCAATATGTGTTTTAAATTTAAATTGAAATCAAATTTATTTATTTAAAATTAAATTTTCCATTTTTTTTCTTTTTTCTTTTTAGGTAAGTAAAATGGATTTTTAATGTACGAATTTGAAATTGTACTAGCCAATGTGTAAGTCATACAAAAAAATTTTTTTTTATGAATTTTTATCTACTGGTTCTTCTAGTTGGCTTATTAGACGTAAAGCCAAGATTCGAGCCCCAGGCCAGACATCAAAACAAAATACAAAAACTATTCATTCGGCGATTTCCTCTCACCAGATTTCTACCAAAAACTCTGAGAGTAAAAAAAAAACCTGCCATGAAAAACCTTCCCAAAAATCTGTCGTTCGGATTCGACTTTAAACTGTAGGTCCCGCCACTTATGTATAAAATTAACACACACAAGTGGTGCGAGAAACAAGGTCAATAATCCTGATTGAAGAGTTGTAATGACCAATTTTGTATTATGTATGTATCTACTGCCAATCTGCTGTCATGTCAGGCTCTTTAATTTTTAACCCTTGGAATCCCTTTATAGTCGCGTTAGTCTTATAGGTAGTGTGTTGGCTTATTAGACTACTGTTCAAAACCAAAAAACCAAAGACGCAAACCCTTACTTATAGCAAAGCCAGTTCTTGCCTCTAACTGGTTAACAAAGCACTGTGAACTGTTTAACAGTAGGGCAATAGTAGATTACTCTTCTACTTTGTAATTATTGCAAACTCATTGTGATCATTACTATTTTTGAACAAAAGTATTGAAATGTTAAAGGATGGTTGGTGAAGGATGGTATTATTCCAGCTATCCCACTAACTCGTTTCGAAAGCGCACTCTCTCGGCTACCATTTACATATAGTCTGCATGGTGTACTATTTCTCAAATGTTCCCAAATAGGCACTGGCCTTCTAAAGAATTTTCATATTTTTTTGGAGAAAAATTAATCTCTTCAAAATTTTAAATCTCAACTCTTAAAATTATTCCGGCTGTCCCGTTACCACGTTTGAAAGATTACCCTATGGGCTACCATTTGCATATAGTCAAGTGGGTTTTATTGTTCTAAATGGTCGCTGATTTCTGGAGAATTTTCAAGCAAAAATTTGTATTTTCAAAGTCAATTTTCTAAATACCATATCACTCATTGACTTATTGAGTATTACCCAAAATTAGCTTCTAAACAAGTTGGCTTGTTCAACTAACACTGCTCTGTTAAGGTCAAAATTTGTTCTGTTAAAAGGAAATTTTATTCTGTTAACGCCAAATGTGGCGCTGCTAAAATTTTGGATTGCGTCTTGGATTTCGAATTTCGAATTTATCTTCACGCACATCAAGTCAGTTGCCAGTTGCTCACTCAGCGAACAAACCTATCTGTCAAGCCCTTTCTAAGTCAGGGCTTTGTCACAACTTAAAATTCGCCAAGTTCTTCTAATGCAATTGGTTGCCTGAAGTTGTTAAGAATAAAACTAACACACACAACATAAATGCGGGCTTCTTGGGGACGATTGCTGTAGACTGTCTAATGGTAAAGGTATAGCACTGGCCATTTTATAGTTGCCAGCAGCAACTCGTTTTCTTACCGTTCGTACCTTCCCTCTTTCCACCTTTCCTAAAACCTGCATAATGCACTGCATGAGTAGGGGTCATCCCCTGAGTGCAGGTTTAATAAAAAAAAAATCTGGTTTGCGAAGACCAAGTTATATTGAAGTCGCCGTAGTCTGTAGTAAGTATGGTGTTGGCTTATTAGACGTGAAGCCAAGTTTCAAACCTCAGGTCTCCAACTAAACGAAGCTGAAAGAAACATTTCTTCGTCGTCTGCCAGACTTCTGGCAAAAACTCTGCAAATAAAATAAAAAATTGCAATGAAATGTTTCTCAAAACTTTGGCGTTCGGAGTTTTCATTAAACTATAGGTCCTGTCCCACTCATGTATAAAATTAACACTCACAACTTAAGCGCTGTGAGAAGCTAGGTTGCAATCCAGGCTAAGGGGTTGTAATGACCAATAATATCTTCTACTGTATCTTGTATAGGTATGAATATAATGAAGAAAAGTTTCTTAAAAGTCCTGGTTTAATAGATCTCATAGCATGCCAATAATTCTGGAGCTGTATGTCTAATTAAGCCTAACGTAATGTAAAATCACATCACATAACATTTATATGACTTATCCTAACTTAGGTTAGGAAAGATGACGAACCACTGTATTAGCAGTGGTCTGTAGTCACTCAGTAATCTAATTGGTTTAGTTGAGCTTCAAAAACAAAAAATAACAAAAAGTTGACTTAGAGGTTGATGCAGACAGGAATAAAAAAAAGTAAGAAAAGAAATAAAGATAAAAAGAAGGAAAAGATATGTTAATCATGTTCATAAACCCTATTAGATTATTAAGCTTACAGCAGTTAAGCAGTTAAGCATATCTAGCAGTTTCTCAAAGGATTGACTGCGTAGATATTTCTGCGGACAAGGTCTTAGTTACTTTCTTTCATACTTACTTTCTTACTTACTTTCTTTCATACTTAATTCGTCTTTACAAACCATTTAGTCAGGATTACAACCTAGGATCTCATACCACTTACGTTGTGGGTATTAATTTATCCATTGAGTTGAAGTACTTACACATTAAAGTCGACTCTGAACGACAAAAAAAAAAAGAATATGTTTTAATCACTTTCACAAACCCTATTCGATTTTTAAGCTTACAGTCAGTCCGTCAGATCTAGCAGTTTCTCAAAGAATTGACCGCCTAGATACATATTTCTGCAGAGGTAAGACTTTCGTACTTAGTTTCTTACTTACTTTTTTTCATACTTAATTCGTCTTTACAAACCATTTAGGCAGGATTTTAACCTAGCGTTTCATACCACTTATGGGTATTAATTCTTATACATAAGTGGCGTGACTTATACATTAAAGTCGACTCCGAATAACTGATTTTCTGAGAAACTTTTTATGAGAACTTTTTTATTTTCATAGTTTTTGGCAGAGGAATGGTTCGGGGCAGATGCCGAAAGAAATATTTTTTTTTTTGAATTTTGTTTAGTCTAAGCTGTGATTTGAACCAAGGGCTCTTACCTAGTAAGCCAACACATTACCTACTAGATCTACGGCATCTTCAACATTTGTAGACAAGAATAGTTGCATAAAATATGATCCCCTTTTCTTTACTGCCTCTTTACTTATGCTATAGAAATCACGTACAGTGGAACTTCTATAATTTGAACTCCTATTACTTGATTTTTTTATAAGTTAGAGCCCACCAACAGCATCTTGGAAAGAAGTTCCATTAAATTTTGTTTCTTTAAGTTGAAGTTTCTATATTTCGAAGTTTTTTTTCTGGATACTGGTGATTCAATTTATAGAAGTTCTACTGTACGTTGTTGTCTAAAGAAGCTATATTCCATTAAAACTGATGTAGTTGCTCTTTACTTCCTTTCAATGATAAGTAGATAGGTTTAGTACATTTAGTGTAGCTTTGGCTATAAGACTTTAGCGACTCCAAATCTCTGTATAAAGTTAATAAGCATGTCAAAGCTTTCCTAAATAATGCTGGTGATTTAAAAAATTTCTCTTCTATTTTATTATTTTCTGAAGAGTTCTATCTAAGATTAGCATAGTCTCAAACCCTTAGTTAACATAGCTTTGTTATGTTACTAAGAGTATTCTGCTATTGTTAGAAGTCAGTTTTTCATTCCAATTCTTAATTTTATTATTTGACAGATCAGTGCTTACGGGTATGTTACTAACAGATCACTGTTAACTGAATTTGGTTTGTGTCTAGGATAATATAATCTTCATACACATCTTAGAATTTATATTTGCCATTTTAAAGTCGTGTTTTTTGATTTTTTAACAATAAATGGCAGTGATGAAGACCACCAGCCGATCTTCGCAATTAAATTTAAAATAGAAAATCTGAAAATATTTCAAAAGACTGTGGTAGTGGTGTGCCTGTGAAAATATTTAAAAATAATTTCGAAAGAAAACAATTCGAAGTTTTGTCTAGTCAAGCATTAAAATACATACGATGGCTGGCATTAAAAATAAATTCAAAATACCCAGTAAATAGCAATGGAAGGCAGCTGGCATTCTCATTACAGTTGAGGAAGAATCTCAAATAGGAATTTCGGCAGGGATTTTTTTTTTTTAGAAATTTTGCCTTTTTTTTACAATCTAAGCAGCAGCACATTTAATCGTTAACAGGGGGGGACAAATTGGCTTGTGAATTGAAATAGAATTAGAAAATTACTCATCAGCATCATTGTCACAATCATCATCATTAAAAATACACAAAAAAAAAAAGAAACCAGAACACAATAGAGGAGTGAAAAATTTCTATTTGTCTGTGGACATGACAAACACCAAAAAACGGTCAAATACTCAACACTCAATTGCTTGTGCGGTTCAGCCCATTGTTAAGAGAAGTTTTAATCGAAAAACCATGGCAACACATAAAATGGGACAACCACAACGTCGCCGACCATTTATTTCTTGTTTCCATAAATTCTATTATTGCCTATAAAATCTGTTGTGTTGTAATGTTGTTTTTGTTGTTGTTTTGTTTTCTTTTCTTAATAGTTTAACGTCAAAATGAGTCAGTTTTTATTGGCTTATAAAGAAATAAATTAAAAGTCGTGTTTATTTTGTATATTAATTGAAATTCCTTTTTTGCTTTTAACTGTCACGCAAAACTAAAAAGAAACAGAATGAAATTCGAAGCCTAATTTTAGGCTAAAAATTATTTTATAAAATGCCTAATTAGCCTAATTTTAGGCTAAAATTCATTTATAAAATGCTGTCTACCTTTCGGCGATTTTTTTATTTGTTTTTAATAAATCTTCGCATCTTTGACTAGTTTTGAGGCAAATAAAAATCTAATTTTAAGCTAACAATTAATATAAAAGCATTTTAATTGCTTTTTTAATTGCTTCCGAAATCGCAGACAAAGATACGATGTCTGCTTTTGAGGCAAATAAATCTCTGAAATTCAAAGCCTAATTTTAATTTGTTTTTGATAAATGTTCTCATCTTTGATTGATTTTGAGGCATACAATAATCCGAAATTGAAAGCCTAATTTTAGGCTCAAAATTAATTTATAAAATACCTAATTAGCCTAATTTTAGATTAAAATTTAATTTATCAAATGCTGTCTACATTTAGGCTGTTTAATTTGTTTTTGATAAATATTCACGTCTTTGGCTGATTTTGAGGCAAATAAAAACCTAATTTTAGGCTAAAAATTAATGTAAAATACTCCCTACCTTTAGGCATTTTAAATTGCTTCCGAAATCGGAGACAAAGATACGATGTCTGCTTTAGAGGCAAATAAATTTCTGAAATTCAAAGCCTAATTTTAATTTGTTTTTGATAAATGTTCTCATCTTTGATTGATTTTGAGGCATACAGAAATCCGAAATTGAAAGCCTAATTTTAGGCTAAAAATTAATGTATAAAATGCTGTCTACCTTTAGGCATTTAAAATTGCTTTTGATAAAGGTTTGAATTTTTGTTGCCTGCTTTGGAGGCAAATAAATCTCTGAAATTCAAAGTCTAACTTTAATTTGTTTCTGATAAATATTTGCATCTTTGATAGCTTTTGAGGCATAGAAAATTGAGAGCCTAATTTTAGGCTAAAAATTAATATAAAATACTGCCTACCTTTACGCATTTTAAATTGTTTCTGAAAAAAATTCGCATCTTTGTCTGCTTTTGAGGTAAATAAATCTCTGATTCAAAGCCCAATTTTAATTTGTTTCTAATAAATGTTGGCATCTTTGATTGCTTTTGAGGCAAACAAAAATTCGAAACTGAAAGCCTAATTTTAGACTAAAAATTAATACAAAATACTGTCTACCTTTAGGCATTTAAAATTGCTTTTGATAAAGGTTTGCATTTTTGTTGGCTGCTTTTGAGGCAAATAAATCTCTATAATTCAAAGCCTAATTTTAGGCTTAAAATTAATGTAAAATGTTGTCTACCTTTGGAAGTCGCCGTAGTCTAGTAGGTAGTGTGTAGGCTTATTAGACGTAAAGCCAGGGTTCTAGCCCCAGGCCAGACATCAAAACGAAATACAAAAAAAACCTGCCAAGTTTCACAAAAAAAAAAATCTGTCGTTCGGTTTCGACTTTAAACTATAGGTCCCGTATGTGGTGTGAGGAACAAGGCCAATAATCCAGACTGAAGGGTTGTGATGACCAATTATGTATGTACGTTGTCTATCTTTAGGCTTTTTAATTTGTTTCTTGCAGTTTTGACTAATTTTGACAGAAATAAAAATCCGAAATTGAAAGTCTAATTTTAGGTTAAAAATTAATGTAAAATACTGTCTACCTTTAGGATTTTTAAATTGCTTCTAATTAAGGCATAATTTTAGGCTAAAAATTAATTTATAAAATGATGTCTACCTTTAGGACTTTAAAAATTGCTTCTGTTAAAGGTTAAGTTCATTGTCCGTATTGAGGTATTTCTGCCCTAGAGCAAATAATGCTCTGAGTTTTATAGCATTGTAATAGTCCTACTTAAATGCTTAAGTGTACTTGAAACTTAGTTGAGGAAAGGAAACTTGCTTGAGGATCTGTCAGAAGGTGTTATTAAATATACGCCAAATCGCTGGCATGCTATAAAGCAATTGGTTCCGATAGGGTATTACTGATTCTAACACAGGAATAATTTGGATTTGAACGTCACTAGTTGACATCAATATCGCCAGTGTCATTGTACAACAGTGTGTGGTGTTGCACGCACTCCACTTTATTTATGTTAATTTTTTTTTTCAATTACCCCCCTTGACTTTGTTTTTTTGTATCCAATAGGCACAGATTTAAATCTTCGCAGCTAGTTTTAGACTGCGTTATATTTTACATGGAATTAATTCATTTCAAAACTATTGCAGTCTAACCTTCTGGGTTAAAATTCATCAACAAGTAAATCATACTTTAAGGCTGATTTCTTTTCAAAGAAATTAAGTTAGCTTTTAGGCAAAGAAAAAAAAATGAGAAGTTATTGTTAATAAAGCCACTCCCATAAACTTTTCTTCTAAATTCCTTTTTATTATAAATATTTAATAGTTTTTTCTCTCTCTCTCTCTCTTTTTCTCTCTTTCTCAGTTTTTTTGGTTAAGAAAATTTATTACTTTGTTAATTTGTTCGAAAGCACACAATATTACAATAACGATAAAAATCGTAGTATTTTTTGTTTGGTTTTGCAAATAAACAAAATTGTTTACAAATAACAATGGGCCATAAATTAAGTTTCTCGGCCGAAAAGGCAGCAAACAGCAACGGCCCAAATATTCACAAATAATTTATGAAATAATCAATAGAAATACAAAAAAACGAAAAAGGAAACAAAATAAAACTTGAACAGCAACACGAATTTTCTTATGAATTAATAGCAATTCAATGTAATTGAGAAAATTTGATTAAAATTTTATTTATTAGAATGCCTTAAGGTATACACAATATAAAGATATTAATTGTTTGATAATACAGCCCTGAGGTAGGCTTTAATTTTTCGTAGAGAAAACAAAACAATACATATTAGAAGGCTGACATTGTGCGGTATTTGGGAACAAAGAATATTTTTAGAGGCCAACATAGTTTAGTAGGTAGTATGTTGGCTTACTAGACAAGAACTTGTGACAACTTGAAGAAAGCAGTCGATCTGAGCAATGATAATTGTTTTAACGTGGGTACCTGTCCGCGTGGACCTAACCCCACGGTGTGCTTCGCACAGGGTGAAATACAATGCGCCTGCCAATGCCCTCAAATGTAACAGACTGCTATACTTGAATACTAATTCGAAGCCATGTATTTGGACATGACTTCCACCTTGGTTAGAAGCGTAGCCTATCTAAAACTCCTTCCGATCTTTGGATAACGGCACCCTGTTGAGAATACAACTACACACCGAGCCTAACTAGATTCTTGCTGCGATTTGGATCCAAACCACAGCCACCACGATGCTCCCAAAAGGAGCCGCACCAAGAGCAAGGCTGGAACCGAGATTCCAGAGCCTCCTGACCCTATATACACAGTGAAGTCTGTATAATGGTCGCAGATGGATTACATCAACCAGTTGAGAATGCAACTCCACACTGAGCCCTTTAACTAGATTCTTTCCGTAATTTTTTTTCTTTTTTTTTTCTTTATATAAAAACCAGCACTCAGGGGATGGCCCCTACTCATGGAGTACATTGTGCTGGTTTAGGAAATGTGGAAAGAGGGAAGATGCGAACGGTAAGGAAACGAGTTGCTGCTGGTGACTATAAAATGGCCAGTGCAATACCTTCACCATTAGACAGTCTACAGTAATTGTCCCCCAGGAAGCCCATAGTTTCTCACACCACTTATTTTGTGTGTGTTAGTTTTATACAGAAGTGGCAGGACTTACAGTTTAAAGTCGACTCTGAACGCCAAATTTTTGAGAAACTTTTCAAGAAGAGAAAGAGAAGAAATCGCCGAAAAAATCCTTTTTTTTATTGTATTTTTTTATATTTTGATGTCTGGCCTGGGACTCGAACCCTGGCTTTACGTCTAATAAGCCAGCACACTACCTACTAGACCACGGTCACCACAATGCTCCCAAAAGAGGCTACACCAACAGCCAGGTTGGAACCGAGGTTCCAAGGGCTCCTGACTCCCGCGGTACCAGAATTAAATTTCCGGTCAGACCTCTTAATCAGATCGATTATTACCAGTTGAACTCGAAACAGTTCGGGACTGGTGGCCCATAGTGACACAAAGTCAATCTAAGCCGTCTTCCAGCAAAAGTTCTGAAAGCATATAAAATTACCATGGAAAGCTTCCCATATTTGTGTAGAAAATGAAAATACACAACATGGATGGCATGAGAAGCTAGGTTGCAAGCTTGTCTAAAGGGTTGTACTATCCAACTAGGTGGGCAAAAAGATGTTAGAGTCCTTTTCCTTCGTGTAAAATTTTTTTTTTTTGTAATTCTTGGTTTAATACACTGAGAGCTTGTAGGATGCAGAGCCTGCACCTTAGTGTTTAAGTTCCAAGCTTTATATAAAATTGATACGTAACTTCAGCACGAAATTCGGAATTCTTCCTTAAACTGGCATGATTATCAGGGTTATTGTCGCATGACAGTAGCCAACGATATAATGAGTCATCTGGCAACCAATAAGTTTGCTTTGTTTACAATTCCAGAATTACCACAGAAACTAAACCAATGTGTGTGATGACAAATTCGTATTGAACTAGCAAAGACAAAAACCAAAATTTTTAACAGAGCCAATGTTAAAGTTAACAGAGCAATGTTATAGGTTCTTTATTGCCTTTATAATTCGGTAATAATTGTAATCTTGATCATCATGATTGGTAATAATTGTATTGAATTTTATGGGAAGCTTTATTGGGCTGATGAGGAAAAATTTCCCCTCTGTCAATGTTAACATAGTGAATTTTTCCGGGCCTATCTCTCAAATTTCCCAATTTGTTTTTTTTTTTGGGAAATAACACTAATTGGATTTTATTAGGGACACGTTAGGCTGTAATATGTATTTAAGTCCTATTTTTTCACAAAATCAATCATCCTCCCCAGATCATGTGAACATAGTGAATGTATCATGCTCGATTTTTTAAAATCCATAATTATTTCGATATTATTAGGGACATCTTAGACTACAATTTGTGTCTGAGTGTCCTGGTAGTCTAGTGGGTAGTGTGCTAGACTATTAGCGTGAGGGTCGTGGGTTCGATTCCCACCAGAGACTGTGACACTGCACCAAGCACATGGTCGAAGTTACTCAGCTCGTATATAATTAGAATATAATTTGTAATCGTGTTGTAATTAACAAATAAATCAATAATTTGTGTCTAGTGGCATATTTGCAGCAAGACCCGTTTGTCCTAAATAAAAATCATCCTCTTCAGATATCGCCTAGATGGTGAATTTTACGTCCCGATATTCCAAATTCTAAATTTATTCAGTTTCATTCTGAACAGTGATCTATTAACTGCAAATTTTGCCCTTTTAAAGGCAAATTATGCTCTGTTAACTTCAAAACTATCGCTGTTAAACTGTTGGTTTGTATCTTCGGTTTTTAAATGGATTTTATTTGGGACACCTTTGGCTACAATTTGTATACTATCCCATCGTAGTTGCAAACCCACATTTTTAGCAGCGACATTTTTGAAATTAACAGCGCAAAAATTTGCTATTAACAACCAATCCCTATTTTTTTTTTACAATATTGCTCATCCTCTCCAGAGATTGATAAAGAACGGTAATATTTCTTTCTGAATTTCTAAAAGCAATTGAAAATTATCTACTTGAAACAGTCCGAATCGGGACTTGTGTGTGTAGTTTTTAAGCAGTGGGATACAAATTCTCCACTTTTTTATATTTGGATGACTAGTTCCATGACTATTTTTTGTAGTTTCAGTTGAAGATTGTATAACATTTTTGTGTTAATGTTAATAGTGGCGGTGTTAAAAATTTTGGTTTTTGTCTGTGCTTAATAAATTCGAATTTATCTTTGCACATATTAAACTATTACTACTGATCTAATATGTAGAGTGATAGAAGCATATTGGCTAAATTTCTGTTCATTTTATATATAACATTGCTCTGCTAAATTTAACATAGGCTCTAATAAAATTATGGTTTTTGTCTTTGCATGTTAAATTCGAATTTAATTTATCTTTGCACTTATTAAACTATTCCTACTGTTCTAATATGGAGAATGATGAGGGCATATTGGCTAAATTTCGGACCCCTTTGTAAATAACATCGCTCTGTCAAATTTAAAATCTGATAAAAAATAAAATAATACTGGTCTAATATAGAGTATGCATAAATCGCTCTGTTAAATTTAACATAGGCTTTATTAAAATTTTTGTTTTTTGTCTGTGCTTTATAAAAGCCAATTTATCTTTGCACATGCTAAAATATTACTATTGAGTCCACTTTATATATAACATCGCTCTGTTAAATTTAAAATCTGATAAAAAAAATAATTTGGTTTTTGTCTTTGCTGTTTAAATTGGAATTTATCTTTGCACGTATTAAACTATTACTACTAATTTAATATGGAGAGTGATGAGGACATATTGGCTAAATTTCGATCCACTTTATATATAACATCGCTTTGTTAAATTTAACACGGGCTTTATTAAAAATTTTGGTTTCAGTCTTTGCTCGTTAAATTTGAATTTATCTTTGCATAACAAAAACCATGACTACTACTCCTGATCTAATACCGAAAGTGATGAGGACATATTGGCTAAATTTCGGACCCCTTTGTAAATAACATCACTCCGTTAAATTTAACACGGGCTTTGTTAAACATTTTGGTTTTTGTCTTTGCTTCTTAAATTCGAATTTATCTTTGCACAACAAAGACCATGACCACAACTCCTGATCTAATACCGAAAGTGATGAGGACATATTGGCTAAATTTCGGTCCACTTTATATATAACATCCCTCTGTTAAATTTAACATAAAATCTGATAAAAAAAAAAAATGGTTTTTGTCTTTGCTGGTTTAATTGGAATTTATCTTAACACACATCAAAAACAATGGCTAATACTCCTGATCTAATATCGAAAGTGTTGAGGGCAAATTGGACAAATTTCGTTCCACTTTTTTAGATCGTTAGTTATCGCTTACAGGAGGGTACATGGACCTCTTCATCCTCCAACGGTGATGAAGTTTTCTACAAAAGCACTTTAAGAACGATGGTAGCTTTATGTTTACATTTATGTGCATTATATAAGCTTTACAAGTGTAGGGTGTAAGCAGTAGTTTTAATACTGAAAATTAACCATAAAGAGATGCCCATCCTCCTTGGCTGTGGCTTCTTTAATGGTCTCTTTAAAAGGATTTCAAACAAATTATCTTCAAACGTCGTTATTGTTTTTGTTTTATTTTTTATTTTATGCTTCCTTTGTAATTAAATAAATATTATGGACTTAGTTTATGGCCACATAATTTAGTATTTGTTGTAGCATATTATCGTTGTTGTTGTTGTTGTAGCATATTATTATTGCTATTGTTGTATTTCTATTATTGGATTTTACGTAAAAGCAATAAAATTGGAGAGTTTACTTACCACACTTACCAATAAAAACAATTTTTATTGTTATTTTGCATGGGCCATTTGGCTAAAAGAAGTTTTGCAGAAGGGGAAGTAGGGTGCTGTGAAATAGGAAGCATGGGAAAGTGGATATTCGATATCAATAAAAGAGATTATTTTAGTATTTTATTGAAACCTATCCTCCTCCTTGCAATTTGTTGTACTTTTTTATGTACAAAAAAAAAATTCATTTTTTCTGTTTTAGTTTTAAAAATATAGGGTGGGGCTATTTAAAAGGTTTAAATTTAAAAAATACAATTAAACAAAAATGATTTGAAATTTTTTGCAAATTTATTTATGTATGTGAAGATAAATTCGACTTTTGAAAATTCAAGACGCAATCCATTTTTAGCAAAGCCACATTTGCTGCGTAACAGTATTCATCCGAACAAGTTCACTTGTTTAGGATCTAATTTTGGGCAATTCTCTAAGACTATGCGTACCATCTGGGTGAAGATTTAAATTTAATCAGCAAAGACAAAAATCAAAAATTTTAACAGAGCAATGTTAAATGGTTAACAGAAAATAGTCAAAGAAAAAATCACCCAAATGTGTGTGAAGATAAATTCGAATTTGAAAATCCAAGACGCAATCCATAAATTTTAGCAGCGCCACATTTAGCGTTAACAGTATACAATTTGCTCTTAATAGAGCAAAATTTTCCCTTAACAGAGGACTCTTAACTGTTTAACAGCATCAATCTGAACAAGGTCTCTTGTTTAAGAGTTATTTTTAGGGCATATACTAGGTCTATGAATTCCATATCATACTCAAAGGAGTATTCCAAGGCCTCTTATAGTCCCATATAGATTGATATGGTTTTGTTAGCTTTGCAAAAATAAATTTTACGATTGAAAATTCTCTAGAAGATTAGTGGCCATTCGGGAACATTTAAGAAATAGTACACGATACACAGACTATATCCAAACGGTAGTCAAAGGGTCCTCTTTCCAACTGTGGTAGTGGGATAGCTGAAATAATTTTGTGAGACGAGATTTTGAATTTTAAAAAAATCGGTTTTTGGTCGAAAATATATGAGAATTCTCTAGAAAATCAGTGGCCATTCGGGAACATATAAAAAATAGTACACCATACACAGACTATATGCAAACGGTAGTCCAGAGGGTCCTCTTTCTAACCGTGGTAGTGGGATAGCTGAAATAATTTTGTTAGTCGAGATTTTGAATTTAAAAAAAAATCGATTTTAGGTCGAAAATATATGAGAATTCTCTAGAAGTCAGTGGGAACATATAAGAAATAGTACTCCATACGGACTATATGCGAATGGTAGTCCAGAGGTTCCTTTTTTGAACCAATAGTCAAGAGTCTGCAATAATTGCAAAGTAGAAGAACAGTTAACAGTGCTCTGTTAATAGCAAAGTTAACCCTGTTAGAGGCAAGAAGTGGCTTTGCTATAAGTAAGGGTTTGTATCTTTGATTTTTTAATTCGAATTTATCTTCACACACACATAACTTATCTTGTTTGTTACAAAGAACAATTCCGTTCCGTTTAGAAATGGAATATCATTTCATTCAAATGGCTGCATCGGCTGGCCATGCAGTAGCCTACACGATCGGTCCAATTTTTCAGCACATTATCGATTGCGGGCACCTGTATTTCACCAATGGCTTCATGAATATTGTCCTTTAAAGCGTCAATTGTCTGTGGGTTGTCGGCGTAACACTTATCTTTGACGGCACTCCACAAATAATAGTCCAACGGTGTCAAATCGCAGTTCCAGGCTGGCCAAACGACATTAGCTCTGCCGCCTGATAATGCGATATTCAAAAACAAGGCATAAAACATCGAGTATAGCTTCGGCTGCGTGAAATGTCTTTGGATAGTCGACAGTACATTTTTCCTTAAATTTAAATTTTATAGATGGAGTGGCGGGACCTACAGTTTAAAGTCGACTCCGAACGACAGATTTTTGAGAAGCTTTTCACGGCAATTTTTACCCTCAGAGTCTTTGCTAGAAATCTGCTGAGAGGAAGTCGCCGAAGAAATATTTTTCTTTTTGATGTCTGACCTGGGATACGAACACGGGCCTTTCGTCTAATAAGCCAACACACTACCCACTAGACCACTAGACGAAGCGCCATAGAATATACTTCAACGGCGTCAAATTGCAGCTTCTTGGCGGCCAATTAACATCACCGTTACTGCTGATTATATGAATAAAATTAACGCACACAACATAAGTGGTGTGAGAAGCTAGGTTGTAATCCTGACTGAAGGGTTGTAATGGCCAGATATGTATGTATTACGGCTGATTAAATGGCTATCAAACGTTTGACACAATAAATCGATTGTGGCATGAGATGTCTGGTAAGTTGCAACATCCTGTTGAAATCAAATATCGTTCACATCACATAGCATGAAGAATGGATACAAAAAAATCGGTTAGCATGGTGCTATAGGTGCCTCCATTAAGTGTAATGGTTGGACCGTCCTCATTTCCAACAAAATATGGGCCAATTATGCTTCCACTCTACAAGTTGCATCAAACGGTCACTTGTATTAAGGGCATTGATTTCTGTAAGACCACGTAGTGGTTTTCTAAGCCACAGATACGGTAATTTTGCTTATTAACGTGCCCACTAAGATAGAGATGGGCTTCACCCAAAGAGACGATTTTTTTTTTTAGCAAAATCAACGTCACCCTGCAGTTTCTCGTTGGCCTAAATAAATCTCAACGTTGCTCAAGCGTAAACCGATTCACTTAGTGGGGATAAGTGACTGAAATTTGTGACAGAATATGGCATAAGTATTGCCAGATTCGAAATAACTGCCGATATCTTTAACGTAGGCTGTTTAAGCTTTTAAAAATTTTATTCTTTTTTGCATGTGATTTAATTTCAAAAAAAAAATTTTTTTTTTGTAATCCATACTTGTTTCGAGATCCTTTCTGTATAATTTTTGATTTTTAATTGAAACATTTCCTTATCAAATCCCTAACGAACTAATTTATGCCCGTTTTATCGCTTTGTTGCTCAATTGTTGTTGTTTTTATTTCCAAAACAAATTCAATTCAATTCATGCTTCAATGTTTCGTATTCAAAATTCATTTCAAATACTTCATTATCATCTCTCTGGGTTTTTGGTAATTAGGTCATCACATCTCACTATTATCATCTTCATTGTCTATAGAACATCATCATTATCATTATCATCATCATCATCATCATATTTTATTTGTATTTAGCAAACTAACGCAAAATATTTAATTTATGCCTTTCATTGACGGCGGGAACTTAGAGGGAGTGCGGGGCAATTTACTCTCCCCCTTTTAGAGTCCTGCACTCCCGCCATTAGCGTATTTATTTCCCTCGTAACAAATAAAAGCAACAGAATTTTATTTGTTTTTCGGAATAATTTCATTCAAAAGCGGAAAACTTAATAAAAAGTTGATTTTTCCCCATTTTCCCCTCTTTATTTTGACCCATTTTGGAATATTTTTTTTTGACTTTTTTCTTTCTTTTTTTGGTTTTCATTTATATTTTCCGAAACAGAAAAACCGAAAAACTTTAAACACATGTTTTGCCATTCCGCATTGGTACTTTCATTTTAATGGTATTTGAAGACAGGGATTCTTAAACTTTTTTTTTGAATTCTCTTGAGAAAATTTTTTTTCTTATTTAAAACTCCTCCTATTCATGCAAGGATTTTTATCAAACGATCTATTGTGCTACTCTTCTACTCAATATAGTAACGATAAACATGTAAGTGAAGATAAATTCGTTTTTGAAAATCCAAGACAAGAACCATAAATATTAGCAGCGCCACATTTGCCATTAACAGAGCTAAATTTCTTGCAAACGGAACAAAAATTGTCCTTAACAGAGCACTGTTAGCTATGTAGCAAGAGCACTTATTGAGGAGTTAATTTTGGGAAATACTCTAGGTCCATGAGCGTCATACAATAAGCAAAAAGTAGGCCGGGAAGCTGGCCAGTTGTATAGCTTTCACATTGATTTCTATGGCATGCAAACAAGAGTTTTGAAAGATATAATTGAGCAAAGGAAGATAAAGCGAGGCCATTCTCAAGCCATCTGCAAGGTAGAGGAAGAGTTTGATATTTTCATAAAACCAATATGGAGTAACCTGGGAATAGTAACTGTCTAGCAGGAATTGCTTCGCATCCGACATATAAATTTTGAGATGAGAAAAGCGGATGACTGAACCCTTACTTAAAAAATTTATGTCATTAGGATATTAGGCAGATGATAAATTCGAATTTAAATACCAAAGACGCAAACCTATGCTTTTAGTAGCGCCACATTTGGTGTTAACAGAGCATGATGTTCTCTTAATAGAACAAAATTTGCCCTTAACAGAGTGTCTAAGTGAACAGGCCCAGTTTTGTCGGCTGGTCATTACAACCTTTCAGTCAGAATTACGACTTATCTTCTCACACCACTTATGTTGCGTGTATTAACTCTATACATGGGCCCTACGGTTTAAATTCGACTCCGAACGATTTCTCAGAGTCGCCGAAGAAATATTTTCTATATATCTTGTGTTGTTGGAGATATCTGATCTGGGGCTTACAACTTGACTTCACATCTAAGAAGTCAACACACTGTCTACTAGACTACAACAGCTAAGTAGACTGACAACTAATTTGACAGCTGTACTCTCCATCACATGGTCGTTATCAACCAAAAGTTTGAAATCCTTGCTGGAAAATACAACAAATTCATATTTGAAAATCCAAGACGCAATCCATAAATTTGGCAGAAATTTGCCTTTAACAGAGCACTGTTAACTGTTTAACAGTGGCAATACGAGGATTATTCTATTACTTTGAAATTGTTCCAGACTAACGGTCCTCTATTAAGGTTTAATTTGGTTCTGTTAAAAGGAAATTGTGCTCTGTTAACGGAATATGTGGCGCTACTAAAATTTATGGATTGCGTCTTGGATTTTCAAATTCATATTTATCTTCTCATACATGTGTAGTAATCTTTGCTGGATCCCAGATCGTTTGGAAATTCAGGGTTATTGAGCTGGCGGATAACTTTAGCAGGTGTGAAGTTTTCTCAGCCGTAATGCAGCCCGAACCTGTATGTGGAAGGGGAAGAAGTCTGGTAGGGTATTCACGAGAGAGATGGAGGGTTTTCACAATCCATATGGGCTGCGGAAAATCTACACTTTATCGAGGAATGACTTGAGGATAAGAAACGGCCTCTTGACCATATGTGAGAATCGTACGGTATCGACACAAGCCGCCTTAATAATAGCTGGAATGGTTCCCATAGACCTTCAAGCAATAGAGCCCTAGATGATTTACAACGCTAGACAGAGCACGAGCACGATTCAGTCGCAGAATATAGAAACGATACAGCACGAAGTCCTGTTAAAATGGCAATACCGATGGGAAATGAACGGCATGGTAGGTGGCTACATAAACTGATTCCAGAATTGCAAGTGGGGAAAAACAGAAAAAACAGCGAAGTAGACTACGATATAACTCAGATGCTAACCGGTCATGGATACTTCAGAGAGTACCTGCATTGCATGGGAAAATGTCGCTCGCCATTCTGCATCTACGAAGAGGAGGAAATGTTAGACAATGCCGAACACACTTTCTACGGCTACAGTCGCTGGGACAAAAGAAGTCAGAGTCTCGAGGCTGAAATCGGCATTATTAGTGGCACTAACGTCGTGCCGAAAATGTTAACATACATACATAATTGGTCATTGGAACCCATCAGTCAGGATTATTGACCTAGTTTCTCACACCACTTATGTTGTGTGTGTTAATTTTATACATGAGTGGGGGACCTACCGTTTAAAATCGATTCCAAAGGACAAGCTTTTGAGAAACTTTTCATGGCAAATTTTATTTACTCTCAGAGTTTTTGCCAGGAATCTGCTAAAAGGAAATCGTCGAAAAAATTCTTTTTCTACTTTGTTTTGATGTGTGGCCTGGGACTCGAACCCTGGCTATTACGACTACAGCGACTACGGCGAAAATATTAAACAGCAGAGAAAACCGGAACGCAGTAAAAAAATTTGTGCACGATGTCCTGCAAAGGAAAAAATATGATCTAGACGCAGTAGAATAATGGAAGAGCGGAGCCTGGACGCAGTCTGACAATAATGAAACCGGTACAGGTGCCAAAAAGGGGTCCACCACGAAGTAATACAACCCTGGTTCCGAGGTGGAAAGATACCCCGATAAGGAAATAAGGCGGATTTTTAGTTGGTATACCAAGTGGAAGAATCCGACTTACCATGTATGGTGACGACCTTCCCTCCTTCCCGCAAAAAAGAATTCTTAAAACATTTTGGGAAACACTGACAGTTTTTGGCATGAATTTGTTTCTCCATTAAATAATTTGCATTTTTTCGGTTATTTTTTCTGTTCTTTTCTGATTGTTGCCGATATTTTTTGTTTTTGCCATTTTTGGAATGTTATAAAAACAACAACAACAACATGAAGTAGAACTGTTTAAATAATTCCCGTTATTTGATAGCAGCAGCCTCCATTTGCTATTTGTTGGCTAGGCCATATACAGACAGAGAATGATAATCGCTTCGAATGGAGTTGAATCTGTGAATAAAGCCATGGTTAGAGCAGCAACAATATGTAGACGTTGTTCATAATTGTTATGCACTGTAATGTGTGGGTGTAGGTGTGTGTGTATGTGTGAGTGTAAGTACAAAGAAATGTATTTTTGGTTAATTGTATTTCTGCCATAATTTATTTTGCTATTGTTATTGTTATCGTTGCTAGTTCTGGGAGTGAGCGAGAGGGAGAGAGAGGACAAGTCTCCATAATATTTTATGTGTGTATGTGTGAGTTTGTGTGTGGTTTTCGTAGCACAAATATGGCATAAATATCAGGGCAGAAAAATAAGGAAGAAACATAACCCATTATATGGCTGTCGGTGGCAATAACAAAAGGCAGTCAGCGTGCCAACCAGCCAGCCAGCCAGCTAGCAAGCGAGTAAGTCCGCTGAATAGCTGGTGACTGTATATTTGCCTTCAATAAACAATGATGCCATGGTAATGGAAATAAAACTACAGAACGCCGCTTCAGCTCCATGGAATCCTTTTTCTTTCTGTTCATAGGCAAACAGTAAACGCAAAAACCCACTATTACACTCACGCATAATCATATCGCCGCGGAGTAGAAATAATAATAAAATACAGAGAGAGGGCGATTGAGAGAGAGCGAGAGGGGGAGAGGGCGAGAAAGAGAAACAGGCACTTTCAATGAATTATGTAGCGTCATATGAATAAATTTAAATTCTTTTTGTGTGCAGAGGAGTTTTGTGTATTTCACTCTTCTTTCTTTCTTCGTTCTGGAATATTATTTCGTCCTTCTGGGCTGTGCAAACAAAAGAACGCGACCGAGGGAGGGAGGGAGTACAAGCAAAGAAAAATCATTCAAATAAATAACCAACAAAAGAGAGAGAGAGGGAGAGAGATAGAGAGAGAGAGATAGAGAGAGAGAGAGATAGAGAGAGAGAGATAGAGGGAGAAAAAAGAAGAAAAAATCATGAATTCGTCTCTTATTGTGAAGCAAAAAAGCAAAACGCAAAAAAAAGAAAATGATTAAAATAGCGGAAAAACGATTGTCATAAATTTTCCATGATTTTCAGATTTATTTCTTGTTGTTTATTATTCTTGTCTTCTTCCTCCTTTCCTTGCTTATGCTGCTCCGTGATAAGTCCAGCAAATGATTTTGTTGACACAGTCAAATTCCTGACCTTTTTCTTTTTTTTGAAATAAGAATAGGGAGTGACATTAAGAAATTATAGAGTGGGGTTGTTAAGAGGGGTAATTGGTCTTACACACATACACATAAAAAAAAATAGCAGATAAACATGTCAGACTCAGTGAAAAAATTTGTCTGTGAAGATAAATTTAAATTTGAATATCCAAGACACAAACCATAAATTTTAGCAGCGCCACATTTGCTGTTAACAAAGCAAAATTTCCTTTTAACAGAACAGAATTTGCCTTTAATAGGGCACTGTAGGCCTTTTTTTATACCTCATAGGAGGTGTTTACGAGTTAATTTTGGGAAATAGGTCTAGGTCATCATACTAAAGGGTGATTTTTTAGCAATTATCTTTTTGGCAACACTGGTTTAAACAGCTCACGCACGTTTCGTGTTTTGTTTCACTGTCAAACATCTTCAGTTGTGGTCTATAATTTAACCATGGATCGTCTTACAAACGAACAACGCACATTAATCGATCCACTGAAGCGGCTATTAGGGCTATTGTGACTAAATTTCGCACCAAATACACTTACGTAGAGTGCGAACTGAAGAAAATATCGCAGCTATATCGGCCAGTGTTAATTCGCCATCAATGGATTCGTCGCCGTTAGTAGCTATTGTGCCGCTGTTACTTAACAACATGGAAAATTTTCCGGTAGGATTTAGATGTGAAGCCTTTCAAACGACTGGCATGACACGTTCGGGACCGGTCAAGTGACCGCCTAGATCGTGCGATTTAACGCCTTAAGAAGCCTTTCAAAATACAGCTAGTGCAAGAATTGAAGCTGAACGACCTACCGCAACGCAGAATTTTTGGTAAATGGGCTCTTGGAAATTTGGCC
The DNA here is from genome assembly GCA_014635995.1 of Sarcophaga peregrina. NCBI lineage: Eukaryota > Metazoa > Arthropoda > Insecta > Diptera > Sarcophagidae > Sarcophaga > Sarcophaga peregrina. Next base: position 80,238,723 of record CM025793.1, on the reverse strand, counting down.
GAAGGTCCACTTCTTTACCGAAAAATTGTATTCAGCAACGAAGCTCATTTTTGGCTCAATGTATACGTAAATAAGCAGAATTGTCGATTTTGGAGTGAAGGTCAGCCAGAAGCATTGCAAAAGCTATTAATGTCTCCAGAAAACGCCACAGTTTGGTGCGGTTTATGGGCTGGTGGCATCATTTGACCGTACTTCTTCAAAGATGCTGCGAATCGTAAAGTAACTGTGAATGGTGAACGCTACCATGAGATGATATACAAATTTTTTTTTTGTCCAAAATGCTAAGGCTTGACTTGCCTCACCTGTGGTTTCAACAAGATGGTGCCACATGCCACACAGCACGCATAACAGTGGACATATTGAGAGGCGAGTTCGGTAAACATTTTATTTCACATTCGGGACCAGTCAATTGGCCGCCTAGATCGTGCTATTTAACGCCTTTAGACTGTTGTTTATCTCTATAGAGATAAACCCGCTTCAATTGACGCATTGGAAGCCAACATTGAAGCATTTATTGTCCTATATGTAGCTCTTAAAAAATCACTTATTATATGCAGAGGAAAGTTTGAAGGCCTCTTAATATAATCAGCGATATTGTCACATATAAAATGATCTGACAATTAATTTTATTCGATTATAAAGGCTAAAAACCAATATAATTTTAATATTATAGCCACTGAAAGTGAAGAAAAACTTCAATGATGTCTGTAAAGATAAATTCGAATTTGAAAATCCAAGACGCAATCCATACATTTTAGCAGCGACACATTTGACGTTAACAACGCAAAATTTGTCCTTAACAGAGCACTATTAGCTGTTTAACAGTATCCATCTGAAGAAGTCAACTTGTTTAGGAGCTAATTTTGAAAAATAGGTCTAGGTCTATCAATACCATCTATATACGCAAGGGAAGCTTTTAAGTCTCGTAGGTGGTGTAGTCTCGTAGGTGGTGTAGTCTCGTAGGTGGTGTAGTCTCGTAGGTGGTGTAGTCTCGTAGGTGGTGTAGTCTCGTAGGTGGTGTATTGGCTAATTAGGCGAGAGGCCACGGTTCAAACCTTAGCTGAGACATCTATAACTAAAAGAAATATGAAAAAATATTTCTTTACCGGCTATCTCTTACAGAAAGAAAGAAGTTTGGATTCGAGGCAAGAAGTGGCGCTGGTCTAGATCTATCAATACCATCTATATACTCAAGGGAAGCTTTCAAGGCCGCTAAATATAATTAGCATCATAGTCACATATAATGTGATATGATATTGACAAAATTAGCTTTGAAAATATCAATTTTTTGCTTTGAAATTATCTAGAAAATTAGTGGCCATTCGGGAACATTTAAGAAATATTATGCCATGCAGACTATATGCAAATGGTAGTCCAGAGGGTACTCTTTCGAACCGTGGTAGTGGTATAGCTGGAATAATTTTGCGAATTTGGTAAATCACAAATAATAATGTGCTCTATTAATAGCAAAGTTTACCCTATTAGAGGCAAAAAATGGCGCTGCTAAAAGTGTGGGTTTGCGTCTATGCTTTTTATATTCGAGTTTATCTTTACACACATGCTTGGGGAAAGGTAATTGGCCATTACAATTCTTCAGTTAGGATTATGGACCTAGTTTCTTTTGCCGCTTATGATGTTTTGTGTGTTAATTTTTTTACACATGAGTGGCGCGACCTACAGTTTAAAGTCGACTTCAAACGACAGATTTTTGAGAAGCTTTTTAATGGCAATTTTATTTACACTCAGAATTTTTGCCAGAAATCTGCTGAGAGGAAGTTGACGAAGTTGACCAATATTTTCCGTATTTTCGTTTTGATGTCTGACCGGCGACTTGAACTTTGGCCTTGCGTCTAATAAGCCAACACACTACCTACTAGACTACGACGACTTCAGAGAGTATGTACAGTGACGCGTATTACTGCCTAATCCACAATCTTGCGAAGGCAGAACGAATGCCAAAAATCTCATTAGATGAGAATTGTAAATAGAATGTGACAAACATTAAATACATAATCGAGATGTGTGTGAAGATAAATTTAAATTTAACTAGCAAAGACAAAAACCAAAAATTTTTAACACTTATTGGATTTTATTAGGACCGCCTAAGGCTACAATTTGCATATAGTGGGATATGTGCAGCAAGTCCCATTTTGTCACAATATCTATCATTCTACCCAGATATTCTTCTGATAAATTTTCAAAAGAATTTCCGAATTACCAGAACATCTGTTCCACTCAGGAATCTGTGGAGCACAATTTTAAACGAATTGAATTGATGTTCCATTCTTTGGTATCGTATATATGGGTTCTTTCTTCCTTGAATATTTTCTGTTAACTACTTAACATTGCTCTGTTAACTTTAACATTAGCTGTATTAAAATTTTTGGTTTTTGTCTTTGCTATTTAAATTTCAATTTATCTTCACACACATATAATCACGGACTTCTACAAAGAGCTTGAAAAACCCCTCAGAGATATTTCAATTTAAGGAACTCTCCGCCCTGCAATTACAACTTTGGATTCAGTACGTGAACTCATAATTTAGTGTCCGTTATTGTTAGACAGTTTTTCTTTGAATTCATTTTCGTTAGGAGAACGTATATTTTAAAATATCGAAATTAGTTTTAGAAAATCAATTACCAAGTTAAAGTAATATTGGAGGCAGTAAGTGGATTATAGGTGCCATAGACAAGATGTGAGGCCACGGCCAGACAAATCCGAAGACAGATATCGTTAATAAAATGACGAAATATGAAAAAAAAATATTGCTTCGGCATTTCCCGATGCTATTCAATTATCAAACATTACTCATGATTTTATATCCGAAATGAAGAAATCCAAATTCGCTGTCTACACTATCTACTAGACTTCTAAAGCAGCCGAACATTGATCAAATCGGATGCGATTTTATTCCTGTTTTCCTAGTTTTTCAATGTTTTTTTCTTTCTTTTTTTTTAATTTAAAACTTTCTTCAAGGTGCCTTAAATTTTATGCCACACTGTAGCTGTTAGATGTTCTAAATATGAATATCCCCAAAGGAGGCGTGGCAGCAACTTAAGTCAAATAACACACTTAAAGTTTAATTATAACGGATTTAATCTGTTAAAATAACCTCAATTCTCTTTTATTCTTTTTTCTTTCTCCTTTTAACTTTTCTTTATTATATTTACATAAATTGTTGTTGTTGTTTTTGTTCTGGTGCCTTGTAAAGCCTTTAGAACACGTTCAGGAAACAGAAGCAGTCCATACTCTCGTATTCCCTTTTGTGTCAGTGTGACTAAATAAATTCAGTGAGTGAGTGTGCTTTACTCTGGTCTCTTTCTCCCTCTGTGTTTGTGTTAAACTGGTTGTAGTCATCAACTGCTTGATACTCATGTTGATTCTTCTTTTTACATCCTGATCCTGTTCCTTTTGAGTTGCCAAACATAGGAGATTTTTTTCGTTTTTCGTTTTTTCTTTTGCTTTTTGGTAACCCCTTCTATTTAAACAGCAGCAAAGGCAGCTGCTATCTGACCCTTTCCTCCCCTCCTATGTAATCTTCAAAAATATTTAGAAATCGAAGACAAAAGAGACGAACAGCTTAAGAAATGCAATTTAATATACAAAGAAACAAAAAGAGTGCAAAAGAGAGATTGAGAGAGAAAGAGAGGGAGCAAGCAAAAGCGGTGTATTTTATAAAGAACGAACAGGAAGTTAAATTAAATGTGTGGGTGTTTGTGTGCATGTATGTGCATTTAAATATTTTATTAAATGAGATTTGTAAAGAGTAAAAACAATTAAACGAACTTTTATGACATAAGGAACCATACGTTCAGAATTAAATAAAAACTAGATGACCCGTGCGAATATTTCACACCGTTAGTTGTCATTTTTGTAACATTAAATGAAAATAATTAATAGAAATTTTATTAAAAGTATAAAAATATTAGAAATCATAATATATCATACATATTTACATACATACATACATATGTTTAAATGCTTTTATAATTATTTCTAAAGCACTTTTTTTGTCGGTTGCAAATATCTCTCATACCATCGCACAAAATTTAATGAACGATATCTCATTTAAAAGCTTATATCTAACACTAATGTCAAAAAATAATTAGAAATTGAAAAATTAATATTTTCATTGATAAAAATTATATTTTACAATGTTAGAGATAATGACATGATCATCGTTAACTTTTTGCCCGTACGAATCCTTAATACAAACAAAAATATCTTTAAACGTACGCACTCGAGAAAAAACCACCATGTGAAAAGACCGGTTCTGGTAAATACAATCCTAATTTTTGAAGGGTTTGACGTTAAGCTTTGTTTATCGGCATAGCAAAAGCAACTTTCACAGGGAATTGTTTTCGTGTCAAAGGTACAGTTGGATCAGAAGGTATAAGGTTGATTAGGGGTATGAGTACAGTTTTATCGGTATGAATAATTTTTACTGATATGATGTGCTCTCCCAAGTTTGTTAAGATTAGCCTGTTATCATTTATTGACCCGTATTACTACACTTTATAAAACAAACAATGTCATGACAATAACAACATTACCAGAATCGATTTTACAACTTTATATATTATTATGTGGAATAGCATTACAATTAAGCGACCCTGTTTATCGCACTTGATATAACAACTACTGCAAAGTATTGCTAAAACAGCTTTTTACAACTTAATATGCATATTATGTATAACTGACTTAGTAATAAACGGCATTATAGTAAATAGCGGTATTGCCACAATGGATTTTAATATTCATTTTTTATATTACGTAGAACTGCATTACTATTATGCGACCCTGTATTAGCACACTTGAACAGAAACATATATTCACAATGACAACAGTATTATTATGCAGTTCTGTATAAAATATAATTTTTATCAATGAAAATATTAATTTTCCAATTTCTAATTATTTTTCGCCATTAGTGTTAGATATAAGCTTTAAAATGAGATATCATTCATTAAATTTGATGCGGTGGTATGAGAGATATTTGCAACCGACAAAAAAGTGCTTTAGAAATAATATATATGATGATTATTGGAATGACTGCGAATATTAGCTGAACTGCATATGAGAGGAACAGCAAGTCATACAATGACAATAACAACAACAATTGTGCAATATGATATAGAAAGTAAAATTAAATTAAATTCGATTTTCAAAAAGGAAAAACACAAAAAAATTGCAAGATTTAGCAGGACACTAAAAAACCCATTATGGAGCTGCACATGGCGAAAATTGTTTACAAGGATCCAAAGGATCGTAGAAAAACCCCGACTGGAACAAAGTTTTCTTACAACCACCAACTTTATTCCATAGAGCTGTGATTCTTTGATTGACTTTGACTTGAGAAAGGAATCGCTATGAGAATGTTGCTCTTAGAACTGGGATATATGCAGCCAGACACACCAGACACTGTTAACAGATGGAATATTTGAAGCCCAATATCTCAAGTTCTAAAATTATTTTGGGTTTTATTGTAGACACCTTAGGCTACAATATTGTTACGAAAATGGAAATGGTGTTATTAAAATAATAGAAAAAAAAGCTCCAAAAACAAAACAATGGACTTGTTTACGTGATTAAAGAAATAAGTGAAAAAATATAGCAACAAAAAAATATTGGGCTTGTTTACAAGATCGGTGAATAAATAAAAATAATAGCAATAACATCCGTATGAAAAAAAAAATATAAAGGATAAAGATGTAAACAAGCAACAACAAAGTGCAGCGGACAAAGAAGTAAACAAACAAAAATAAAGTGCAATATTTTTGAAAGTCGCCGTGGTCTAGTAGGTAGTGTGTTGGCTTATTAGACGAAAGACCCGAGTTCGAATCCCAGGTCAGACATCAAAACGAAAATTTGAAAATAATTTTTCGGTGATTTCCTCTCAGCAGATTTCTTGCAAAAACTCTGAGAGTAAAAAAATTGCCATGAAATGCTTCTCAAAAAAAAAAAATGTGTCGTTCGGAGTCGACTTTATACTATAGGTCCCGCCACTCATGTATAAAATTAACGCACACAATATAAGTGGTGTGAGAAGCAAGGACGTAGTACAATGGGTCAATTCGACCACCGAGTACTGTACTTGTCAGAATTGACAAGTACACGTCCTCTAAACTAACCTAACCTAAAGTGCAATATAAAAAAGAAAATAGCGGATAGACAAATACACAAGCAACAACTAGTCTGTATGGACATATGTAAACAAGATACACAAACAGCAATAATGAAAACAACTTGTTTACATTTTGAGATCTTTCTCGAAGACATTTTGCTTCAAGTGCATTCCTCAGACTGCTGACCATTGTGTTATAAAAGGCAAGACAGAGTAGGCAACGGCCATTCAGTTGGAATTTAGTCAGCCGTGTGTGAAGACATGTGGCATTGAGTTAGAATTCAGTCATTATTGTGTGAAGACAACACGTGGGATTCAATAAGAAGAGAAGAGATAACGAAGTATAACGAGTTAGCAATGATTTCCGCATTCGATTCAATAGTGAGCTGCATGAACTCCTCAACGACATAGACGTTGTGCGGCGCATTAATATCCAGTGACGGCGGACCTACAGTTTAAAGTTGACTCCGAACAATAGATTTTTGAGAAATTTTTCATGGCAATTTACTTTGAGAGAACGCCAGAAACATAATGAGTGGTAGTAGCTGAAGAAATATTTTTTTAGATTTCGTTTTGCTGGAGATATTTTAGCTAAGGTTGGGACCGTGGCCTCTCATCTAATAAGCCAGCCCGCCACCTATGAGATTACAGCGACTTCTTCTGTGCAGAGCCGTTATGTTCAATTTTCCATTACTCTGGAGTATAAAACTGGCTTAAGTTTCAAGATGGCAATAGGTTAGGTTGACTTTGAGTTTTCTAGCCACGCTACTAGTTGTACTGCAATAAGCACTTTCAGTTTTAATGTGTGTAAAGATAAATTCGAATTTGATAATCGAAGACGCAATCCATAAATTTTAGCAGCGCCACATTTGGCGTTAACAGAGCAAAATTTCCTTTTAACAAAATAAAATTTGCCTTTAATAGAGTAAATTTCTCTAGAAAATCTGTGGCCATTTTGGAATATATTGGAAACAGTACAGACTGTATACAAATGGTAGTCCTGGAGGTCCTCTTTCGAACCGTGGTAGTGAGATAGTAGAACTAGTTTTGTAAGTTCAGATGAGTTCATAATGCGAATTATATTTTGCGTTAATAATCTGCAATAATTACAAAGTAGAAGGCTAGTCTACTTATTGCCACTGTTACAGAGTTAACAGAGTTCATTTAATAGCAAAGTTTACCCTGTTAAAGGCAGTAAGTGACTTTGCTATAAATAAGGGTTCGCGTCTTAGGTTTTTAAATTCAAATTTATCTTCAAACACATTAAGTTGTAATTCTTAACTTGTCTGATATTTTAATGAGTCGTTTTCCTAAGCATTTTTAAGCTTTAAAAGGAAATAATTTTAAAGAAAAAGAACAAAAAAACGTAAAAAATTTAATTCGAAAGTTCGAAAAAGTTTTCCAAAGTGACTGTCAAAACTGTGTGTGACTTTTTAGCTGTGTTTGGCAGAAAATTTGATTTGTTAAGTCAAGTGTTATTGAAACAAAATGGAACTGTTTTCCTTTTTCCTTTTAAAAATAAAATAAAATAAAAAAAAAATAATTTGAAGAATTGAAAGGAAATATTTAAATTGATAAAAGCAGCAGCAGCAGCCGTACCAGTTGTTAGTTATTGTTGTACAAATGAACTGAAAATCAATCAATATTTATATGGGTTTTGTGGGTCATGCATGCATGTCATGTGTCCGTACTATCCTGCTTATGTGTGATTGAAGGATGAAAGGGGGTGGGTTGTGATAAATTCAAATAGACACTCAAACGAATTGAAAAAAAAGGATGAAATCAATTTAAAATTTTAACCCAAATTTTCTATTTTAACCGGGGCGAGTAATGTAATTTGATTTTGAGGTATCTCCTCCCCTCCCCTCCCCTTTCAAATAAAAAAATGAAGGACATGATAAAAGACTTGAAATTCTTCTTATTTTGGCAGGAGAGTAAAGCATTTAAAATGACTACATCAAGCCTACTTACATACGTATGTGTACGTATAAATGTAGTCCTAAGCCTGCCCCCAAAACTACAGCAAAAAAGTATACGACTACTGCTGTGCAGTGTATTTCCACAGTCGTTTCTTCTTGACTATGTTATCGCCTTTTATCATCGTTTTCAATACAAAATTTTATTTTATTCGCAATAATTCATATGGAAAATGGTAGAAACGAACAGAATAAAAAATTACAGAGAAAAACAATAAATTGCCGTTGGTTGTAACCTTTTAGGGCAACTTATTTATGGTATTTTGCCACAGAGACAAATCATAAAATATTTTTATTGCGATAACATTTTAATTTTTATTTTTCCATCTCAATTGCCAAGTTGTTAGTTTTTTTTATATTTCGTTTTTATGATTGACGGAAGCATTTGGATATTAGTCACACTGACTGCAATTTATTAATTGCGTTTTACAGCAAAACACGTGGAAATAGTAAAGATTTAGTATTTAAGTTTAGTTTAGTACATACTTATGGTGCATCATCAATCATGGTATTTTTATATAATTGACGAAAATATTTGAAAATTAGTTACTCAGACTATAGTTTATTAATTAAGTTTTAAAGAAAAATTCGTGACGAAAGTATTTGGGAATTCGTCACTTTGACTGAAGTTTATTAATTGTGTTTCAAAGAAAAACTCGTGAAAATAGCATGATTTAAGATTTATTTCAGTATATGCTTATGGCGCTTCGTCAATCATGATTTTTTTTCATATGATTGATGGAAGTATTTAGAAATTTTTTGTCATTTTGATTGCAAATTATAAATTGCGTTTAAAAACAAAACTCGTGAAAATATGTTTAACTTTAGTTCAATACATACTTATGCTGTATTGTCAATCATGGTCTTTTCAAACGATTGACGGTTGTATTTGGAAAGTAGTCACTCTGACTGCAAATTAATAATTGCATTTAAAAAAAGCTCATAAAAGTAGTATGTTTTAGCGCTTAAGCTTAGTTCAGTACATATTTATGATGCATCATCAATCATATCAATCACGGTCTTTTTATATGATTAACGGAAATTAGTCACCCTGACTGTAATTTATTGATTGTATTTTGAAGATAAACTCTTGGAAATAATATGATTTATAGTTTGTTTATTTCAGTTCCGTCAATCATGGTTTTCTCATATGATTGACGGACATAATAAGAAATTAGTCACTAAGACTGCAATTTATTAATTGCGTTTAAAAGCAAAACCCGTCAAAATATTAATGATTTAGCATTTAATTTTAGTTCAATACATACTTTTGGTGCATCGTCAATCATGGTGTTTTCATATGATTGACGAAAGTGGTTAGAAATTTGTCACTCAGACTGTAATTTATTAATTAAATTTTAAAAAAAATTCGTGGAAATAGTATTATTTAACGTCCAAGTTTAGTTCAGTACATATTTATGGTTCATCTTCAATCATTGCGTTTTCATATGATTGATGGAAGTATTTAGTAATTAGACCCTCTGACTGCAATTTATTAATTGCATTTTAAAGAAAAACTCCTGAAAATAGTATGATTTAACGTTTAAGTCTATTTCAGTTCCATCAATCATGATTTTTTTCATATGATTGACGAAAGTATTTAGAAATTAGTCACTTTGACCGTAGTTTATTAATTGTGTTTCAAAGAAAAACTAGTGAAAATAGCATGATTTAACAGCTATTTCAGTAAATACTTATGGTGAATCGTCAATCATGTCATTATGATTTTTTTCGTATGATTGACGAAAGTATTACAATTTAGTCACTCTCTTCGCAGTTTATTATTTGCGTTTTAAAGGATAAGCCGCGAAAATAATACAATTTAACGTTTATTTCAGTAAATACTTATGGTGCATTGTCAATCATGGTCTTTTCATAAGATTGACGCAAGTATTTGGAAATTAGTCATTATGACTGCAAACTCATGAAAGTATTATGATTTAGCGTTTAAGTTTAGTTCAGTACATATTTATAATGCATCGTCAATCATATCAATCATAGTTTTTCATATAATTAATGGAAGTATTTGGAGGTTAGTCACTCTGACCGCAATTTATTAATTGTTTTTTGAAGAGAAGCTCGTGGAAATAATATGATTTTTCGCTTAAGTTTAGTGCGTCTTCAATCATGGTCTTTTCATGTGATTGACAGAAGTATTTGGAAATTAGTCTCGAAAATTACATGTTACAAGTTTTTTAAGAAAGCAAATGTGTGACCATCAATCCTTTATATACTTACAATGCTTCGTCAAATATCTAAAGGCTGAGTCGTCACTCAGTACAAGTATTATCCTATTCGAACTGCTTAGCATTTGTAAACATGAACAATTATTTTTTTACTATATAAAGCAAAGCTTTGCAGTGCCATTCTTATCCAAATTTGTTGAAATTTCAAAGCTTTAGCAATGCGTTCTCTTAATACAAATTATCATTAATTTTCTTCACTCGATAAAGTTCATCCGTTAGTAGTCAATTCGAAAGAAATGGATGCAGAACTTGCAGAACCTTTTTCTGTCCGATACAATTGTTCCCACAATCAATTTTTCTATCTCCTATACAAATCTTAATCTTGATTTGATTGATCGCAATTCCACAATTCTCTTCTAAACGGTTTTCTCTTCAACACAAATTGCACTTTTTCAGTGCAACATTTTCAGCGGGTGATTTTTCTAAGGGCAAGATGTATAACATTTTTGTACTTGCTGGGTGAAATAAATTTTTAAAAGAACTCGTATTTTTGCGTGTTGCTTTTATTATCTCATATGCAATATGCATTGCATGTGATCGGGTGTACTACATTAATTAAAAAAACTTTTAATTTATGGTTTACGGCATTAGAATTTTAATTCATTGAATTGAAATTAAAATTAAACAGAGTCTTAAATGAATGCAATGTTCAAATTGCTCGTGCATATTAACTAATGTAGTATGAGTAGGGCAACACATAGCGCCGTAATGCTTAAACTATTGTGTCCAAATGTTAAGTTACGTCCACAAGAAGTTGGCAATTGATTGAACTCTGTGTTCCCCATTGACAGTCATAACTAGACCAAAGTCGTTTTCAAAGAAATATGCAACGATAACATTGACACCTCAAAATTTGCACCAAATAGTAGCTTTTTCGCTACACTTTGGACGCATTTGGATCTTAAGTGGATTGGTATTGAACATAATTCGTTCATGCTTGTACAAGTACTCATTCATTTAGAAATAGGTCTCATATGAATATGATTTTTACACAGAACAGAACAGCCAATTTGATAAAACAGATTCAAACTATTTGCTTACTTACTTGCTTTCATTCCATGTAATAGTCTGTCTGATATCCTAGTATCCTGCAGAGATCAGCAATAAGTATTCAAAACGATGAGTAGGTTCGAGTTATACTTTTAATTTCAGATACTTATACGCAATCATACTTATTTTGATATGATACTCATAGTGCTACTCATACTCAAAGTTGGAAGTACTCGTTTTATTCATACTTAACAATACTCATGACCTTATTGACTTCGCCTCGTCTCTACTTAGCATTTACACGAAGCACAAAATGAGTATGATTCGCGTACGAACACTACTATACTCACAACAAGATTGTGTGTATGCTTTGTTTGTTGTCTTTGTCTTTCCTTTCCTCTTTGTTTGTATATGCAAGAACAACAAAGGCTGTAAATTTTTATGAATGATTCGAGCCACTCGAATCACTTATAATTATTCTAAGTATTTTTCTAAATTTATAAATCAGAATGAGTAGGCAGGCGTATGAATCAAACATATTTCGAATGTTGTGAGTATGAGGTCAACATTGTGCTCATACTCATTCCTAGCGAGTACAAATGAATCAGAGTACGTGGTTGAATATCAATTCTGCTGATTTACTCATACTCAAAATTGCATAAAAGCTTATAAGTAGCGGAAAAATGATTCATTGCTGATCTCTGGTAGCCTGATGGTTTAAAAAAAAAATTCAATGAATAGTGGGCACTGGGAGCCCATCAAGCTGTGATCTGTTCTTTTATGATGCATAGAGTATTGGTGTTGATATTGTTAGGAAAATGGAAACGGTGTAATATCGTTTAAGATTAAAATAATAAACAAAATTTGTAAAAACAAAAGCCATGAGAAAGCGAAAACTCATGAATAAAGAATGTAAAGAAAATACACAAACAACAATGGAACCACGAGAGCTCTCGAGAAAACTTTAAAAACTTTCATCAGACTGTTGGCATGGTCGCCATATAAAAAGGCAAAACAAATCAAGCAACCAGTAATAGGAATTCAGTCAGTTTTGTGTAAAGACGCGTAGTGTGAAGATCTCCATTATACAGATCTAACGAACGGGTTTGTTTAGACAAAATGCGTAAGCAAAGAAGAATAATGAAAATGCAAATAATTGTTGTATCTATCAAGTTGGACACAGTGGCACACAAAAGTAGTGCAAACAATAAAGAATTTAATTGAAACTAAATATCAATTTATTTTTATTTTCTTTGCGATGAATGAACTCATCTTTTAAACGTTTTTAAAAAGATAAAAATTTAATAATATAAACACCTTCTATTCTGTCGGAAACGCAGAGCTGTTCACCTCCAGTAGTGCTTGCCAGTTTTAATAAGAAAAACAATTTTTTTTAAAGATTTCTTTTTTTTTTGAAGTTTACATTCCTTTAAGGTTCTGTATTAATTTCCATAAAATAATTAATATCACATGGCATTCATCTAAACGTCCATCAACTCGTGTCTCTGGGTGTAGGTGTCAGTCATGCAAAATCATTTCAACAATATTTTTTTTTTTTTAAGTGACTCATGCCAATGGGGAATTTTTCATTTCCCTAGATGGGAGTTCGTTCATGTCACACAATATTGTCTGTCTTGATTGTGTCTGCAACTGTTTTTTTTTTCTGTTTTTAATGGACAGACACTTTAATTTATTAAAAAAAAACTTAATATGCCGTCATTTGAAAAGAAATTAATAAAAATCGTTTGATTGCAACTTTAAAGGTCTTAATAATTCTCATTTAGTTTATAAATTTTTAGAAATTTTTTTTTTATTTTTTTTATTAAAAATTCATAAATTGTTGTTGTTTTTATTATTATTTTTCAATACAATTTTGCTGTTTTTTTTTTTCATTTGGTTTGGTTTTCTGTCACATCCTGTTTAAATCTCAAAATAAACACTCAAAATCCAATAAAAAATAAAAATAATGTCCTGGAAAATAAATATCATCGTCCTGATGATAGAGAGCAAAACATAGAATAGAAGTGAAAAAAATAAAACAGGAAAACAACAACAAAAACTAAATGACATTTGAAAAAGCAATTTCCCCAAAGAATAGGAAAAAACAACACAAACAAACAAACGAATGAGCGAGCGAGCGTCCCAAAGAGCTAAAAACTTAAAAGAGCAGCCAACCAACCGACACTTAAAAAATAAAATAAAAAAAAAACGATGAAAAAAATAACAGAAGGATGCAAATAGTTAAGGCTTCTGTGTGATAAAGTGGAAAGTGCATCCAAATCAGTGAGCGGCAAACTGTTTGAAGAAATTCAATCGAAAATGCAAAGGATGAGGATAAGATAGCTTGTGCTAGGGGTTAATGTCCTGGCTATAAACCTATGTATTCGGGTGGTCGTTTATAGCAAAACACAAACAAATTTTCATTTTCACACAGTTTTTCGTCTTTGTGTGAAGATAAATTAGAATTTGAAAATCCAAGACACAAACCAATAATTTCAGCGGAGTCACATTTGCCGTTAAGAGAGCAAAATTTACTGTGAACAGACCAAACTATATTGTTTATTGTATTAAAAGGCCTTGAAACACTCCTTTGAGTATGATACGATACTCATAGACCTACTTTATGCCCCAAAATTAGCTCCTAAACACGCAAACCATACATTTTAGCAGCGCCACATTTCGCTTTAACAGAACAAAATTTCCTCTAAACAGAACAAAATTTGCTCTTAACAGGGTACTGTTAGCTATTTAACCGTAACCATCTGAACAAGACCACTTGTTTAGCAGCTAATTTTGGGAAATACCCTGCAAAGGAAGGTTCCAAGGCCTTTTAATATAATGAGCAACGTAATCCCATAAGAAGTGTTATGATATTGAGAAAATTGACTTTGAATAAAATCGATTTTTGGCCAATCATATATGAAAACTATCTAGAAGATCAGTGGCCATTTTGGAGCATATAAAAAATAATACACCATGGATATGAATGTGAAGATAAATTCGAATTTGAAAATCCAAGACTCAATCCATAAATTTTAGCAGCCCACATTTAGCGTTAACAGTGCACAATTTGCTCTTAACAGTTCAAAATTTACACTTAACAGAGCACTGTTAACTGTTTAACGGTATCCATCTGAACAAAGTCTATATACTAGGCATATACTAGGTCTATGAGTATCATATCATACTTAAAGGAGTGGTCCAAGGTCTCTTAATACAATAAGAAATATAGTTTGCTCTGGCCACAGCAAACTTTGCACTGTTAACGCTAAATGTGGCGCTGCTAAAATTTACGGATTGCGTCTTGGGTTTTGAAATTCGAAAATTATCTTCACATAAGTAAGCATTGATTCCTTTGAGGTAATTTTCGACCACTTTTTGACATATATTGGACGGTATCTCAGTCATAACTTGGCGAATGTTTGTTTTTAAGTGCTCAAGAGTTGAAGGTTTACACGGGCTTTCTAATGTCTAATGGTGTCAAATCGCCTGATCTTGGTGGCTAGTTGATATCGCCACGACGAGAAATTACGCGGCCAGGAAATGTGTCTTGCAATAAATCCATATTCGCTCGAGTTTTGTGGCATGTGGCGCAGTTCTATTGAAACCCACTTTTTCCCAAGTCGTATTCTTCAATAGAAGGCAAAAAAAAGTCGATTATCATACCATGACCATAACACTCCGAATTGACGGCGACAGTCGTTCTATCGTCGTTTTCGAAGAAGTAAGTTCCAATCACACCTTCGGACCAAAGACCGCACCAAATAGTGATTTTTTCTGGATGTAATGGCCTCTCTTCAATTACTTGAGGTGTCTCAGAACCCCAAATACGACAATTTTGTTTATTAACATACTCACTGAGCGTGAAATGTTCTTCATCGCTGAAAAAAATTTTGTTCGAAAAATTAGCGTCCACCGCCTGTTGTTCAAGCACCCATTCCACGTATCTACGACGTTGTGAATGCTCAGCTAGCTTCAGTTATTGCGTGAGCTGGACTTTATATGGAAGTAGGTGTAGATCTAAATGGAAAATACGCAATAATGTGCCGTAAGACGGTCCTAATTCCTGAGAACGACGAGGAATCGACACATTCAGGCCTTCGGCAACACTTTCACTTACAATAGCGATATTTTCAGCGGAACGATGATGCACAGGCCTTCCAGTATTTGTAACCACTACAGTCTCTTCGAATTTCGTCAATTGCCTACGTAGTTGGACGATTATGTAAACCATAATCTCCTCTTAAAGCAGGATACGTGGCAGTGGCGCAATCACCATTTTTGTAGTAGGTTTTGATAATTTTTATGCGTTGTGTGATCGTTAACTTAGTTTGACAGGCGTCGAGTTCCAGTCCCATACTTTTGAAACCACGAAATGGATAGCCCTTTATTATAGGTGCTTATAGGTTGGTTACCCATAGAAATCGAAAGATTTATAAATTCGTGTGAGCGTCGCGGTCTAGTGTAAGTCGCCGCG
Organism: Sarcophaga peregrina; assembly: GCA_014635995.1. Taxonomy (NCBI): domain Eukaryota; kingdom Metazoa; phylum Arthropoda; class Insecta; order Diptera; family Sarcophagidae; genus Sarcophaga; species Sarcophaga peregrina. The sequence goes on along the minus strand of CM025793.1, from coordinate 80,222,910 downwards.
GTCTAGTGGGTAGTTTGTTGGCTTATTAGACAAAAGGCCCGGGTTCGAATCCCAGGTCAGACATCAAAACGAAAGAATATTTCTTCGGCGACTTCCTCTCAGCAGATTTCTGGCAAAGACTCTGAGAGTAAAAACTGCCATGAAAAGCTTCTCAAAAATCTGTCATTCGGAGTCGACTTTAAACTGTAGGTCCCGCCACTTTATGTATAAAATTAACGCCGACAACATAAGTGGTGTGAGAAGCTAGGTCGTAATCCTGACTGAAGGGTTGTAATGGCCAATTATGTATGTATCTAGAAGATCAGTAGGCATTTTGGAACATATAAAAATTGGTACACCATGCAGATGTGTGTGAAGATGAATTCGAAAATCCAAGACGCAATCCATAAATTTTAGCAGCGCCACATTTAGCGTTTCCCCGAACAGAGCACTCATTTTGTTAAAACAGTTTTATCCCTCAATCCCTCCCTTCCCTACATTCCTATATCCTCCATTTCCTTCCTCCCCTAAGGACAATGTACAATGGGTCAGTTTCGACCTCCGGGTACTGTGCTTGTCTTGACCGACAGGTGCACGTCCTCTAACCTAAGCTAACCTAACCTAACCTGTATAATCGAAGCCGCCGTAGGCTAGTAGGCAGTGGGTTGACTTATTAGACATGAGAGCTACTGGTTCAAACCTCCGGTCAGACATGTCCAACCAAATGAAATATGAAAAAATAGTCCTTCGACTAACTGCCTCTCATCAATCTTCTGGCAGAAACCTCGGAGAGCATGGAAAAAATTGCTCCTAAGAAATCTGTTGTTTGGAATCGGCTTTAAACTGTAGGCCTTGATACCCATGCATAAAATTATCGCACACAAGATTAGTGGTGTTAGAACATAGGTCGTAGTCCTGACTAAAGGGTTGTAATAACCAGTTTTGTACGTATCTCTGCCTCGACTGTCTCGAATTTCTTCTGTACACTCACACGAAAAGCGATGAATTTTTTCAGCCGATCTTGCGTTTCGTTGATTCGTTCATGACGACGTAACAGAACAGCCGGAATGAGTGACAACTAAGTTTGTAGATGTAGGAGATGGCCACTCTCAACTGTTAAAATTCGCAAGCTTCTGTTGGTTGACCTGATACTTACTTGTGTTTGATGCGTTTGTGCAAACAACATATTCTGTCTGGTTTTTTTTTTACTCCTGCCAATAAAATAACTTCAAATGCATAAAAATTTGTTGTCAACTTTGTTTTGTGAATTTACAAAGAAAAACACCGAAAAAAGAAAATAAAAATGGAATGGAAATCGGATAAATAAACAAAATTTTAGAGTTTATTTTACACTATTCGGGTAATTTTTTTATTTCATTTTAATTTTTATTTTTTTTTTTTTTTGTTGCAAAATAACTGCATAAACAGTTTTTCCACGCCAAAAACTCTAATAAAAATTTATTACCCCGAAATCCATAAAATAAACTACAAGAGTTCAATGAAAAATAACAAAGAATGATGAAAAAAAGACATAAAAAATCAAAAAGACACAAGAAGAAGGGCGAATACGACTAATAAATTGCGGTACAATGGAATATTATTTGACTTCCACATGAGATTTTTGAAAAATTATGCCGTTTGGAGTCGATTTGAACCTGAGAAGTTAGGTTGTCATGATGTATGAAGAAAATAGCAAAGACATAAACCAAACATTTTAACAAAGCTAATGTTAAAGTTATCTTTGGAAACCTAGAGCTGCTGTTCCACTTAGGAATGTGTGGAGCACATTTTTAAAGGAATGGATAGGATAGGTATGCAATTCTTTGATATCGTATATTTGGGTGACTTCTTTTTTGACTATTTTTTTGTATTTTCTGTTAGCCACTTAATTTTGCTCTGTTAACTTTAACATTAGCTTTGTTAATATTGCTGGTTTTTGTCTTTGCTAGTAAAATTTGAATTTATCTTCACACTTATCTAATTATGGTATGTTATGTATGAGTTTAGTTCACGGAAAATGAGGGTAAAATATTTGGGAAATAATACAGGACAGTAGAATAATATAGAGAGTACATCCAAGCATTCCGTAATGAAGGGGTAGTCATGCTTTTGTTGTGCAGCCCTTGCGCTGGCCTGTTTCTTCCTGATTTTGGTGGAAATTGTACAGTACAGGAACTGCGTTCTCCACGACCTAACCAGTTGCCATGATGATCATGATAAATGGCAACTGTTATGTTAAAGGATGAACTTAAAAAAACTAGGGTGGAACTGGATAAGATATAGAGACTGATATGTAACAACATTACCTATGAACAATGGGTAACTCTCCTACGGTACGAGAGTTTTGCATCTGTTGCATCTAGTACTGAAGTTCAAAGCCATAAAAACTATAACAAGGAAAGTGAGAAGGACAGGTCGAATATATGAGCTTCATAAGAAGCAGACGGGCCTGTTGCGTCTTTCCTTAACCGCTCTCCCCTTTTTCTCTTCTTTCATTTCCATTGCAAAGCCATTGTGTTATATAAATGGCTGAGGAATTTGGAATTTGATACACGTTATCTATTTTACTAGCAAAGACAAAAACCAAAAAGAAAATTAACACAGCCAATGTTAAAGTTAACATAGCAATGTACTTAACTTTAACAGAAGATACAAAAAGAAGGTCAAAAATGTATTTGTTTTAACAATATCTGGCTTGACATTATGAAAATAATGGGACTGGTCTGTAGGTATCCCACTACATATAGAGTTGTAGCCCAAGGGTGTCCCTAATAAAATCCAATTAGCGGTATCCCAACCAACTGTGAGCTGTATGAACTCTTTAAGGACATAGAGCTTTTGCAGCGTATAACCATCCAGCGGCCATATCGTTGGAATCGAGGAGGATGCCCTGGCGAGATGGTTATTTTAATGCAGAAATCTGCGGAAGTCCGCTGAAAGGACGACCTTGTTTGCGTTGGAAGGACCAACTGGCTTACGCGCGCAAGAAGCACAGGCTTCTAGAAGGATGTGTTAAGACAAAACGAAACCCATTAATAGGGTTTTTAAGGGCCGATTAAAAAAAAAATAGCGTTTCCGAAATAATTTTGTAAATAGGGTTCGACACATTCAGTATGTTAACATAGCCTGGGCAGCATTATCGGTGTTGTTAGACAAATAGAACTTGCTCTGCAGGTAGCTGTATATGCTTAATTGTGCTTTGAATTACAAAAAGCAGCCTCTCTTATCTATTCTATCCCTAGCTTTATTGCTTTTAAACTATTGTTAATTAAAAAATGTTAAAACATGATCTTGTTTAGACGAAATCCAGTCCTCTTGGATTTTAAAAAGCACAGACTAGGTATCAGAGATTGAAATTTGTTCGCTAAATGTGGCAGAATCCATGGATTAAAGAGCTCTGCATGACTAACAGCTTGACACACTGTGCTTTCCATACATAATTGGTCATTACAACTCTTTAGTCAGGACTACAACCTTGCTTCTTACACTACTTATGTTCAGTGGGTTAATTTTTTATGCATAAATGGGGGGGCTCCTAAAGTTTAAAGAAGATTCCGAATGACAGATTGTTGAGCAACTTCTCATGGCAATTTTATTTCCTCGTAGAATTTTGCCAGAAATCTGTGAGAGGCAGCCGGCAATGAAATATTTTTTCATATTTCGCTGTACAGGTAGTCCACGACTTACGACCACTCGACTTACAACCGTTCGACTTAGGACCATTTTTTTTACAATTTTTTTTCATAGAAAATACTTCAAGAAGACGAATAATCGTCTTCATAACTTTTTTTTTATACAAAATTCTATTTACGACTTCGACCGATCACTATGAACCTATCTCGGTCGTAAGTCGGGGAATACCTGTATTGGAGATGTCGCATCTGGGCCTTGAACTGTGGCCTCACGACTAATAAGCTAACATACATACATACATACATAATTGGCCATTGCAACCCTTCAGTCAGGATTACAATCTAGCTTCTCACACCACTTATGTTGTGTGCGTTAATTTTATACCTGATTGGCGGGACCTACAGTTTAAAGTCGACTCCGGAGGACAGATTTTTTGAGAAGCTTTTCATGGCAATTTTTACTCTCAGATTCTTTGCCAGAAATCTGCTGAGAGGAAGTCGCCGGAGAAATATTTTTCGTTTTGATGTCTGACCTGGGATACAAACCCGGGCCTTTCGTCTAATAAGCCAACACACTACCTACTAGACCACGGCGACTTCATTTGATTCATAGAACTTCAAGATACATTTAGGACTGAAGAAATTAGAACACCTAAGGCATTTAAACAGAAGATCTTTAAAAAGGAATAGGGATACCTAAAAATCAAAGACAAAAACCCTTACTTACAGCAAAGCCACTTTTTGCCTCTAACAGAATAAAGTTTGCCATTAACATAGCACTGTTAACTGTTTAACAGTGGCAATAGCACATTAATCTTCTTCTACTTTGCAATTATTGCAGATTATTATTATCATTTGGCAACTCCGTTCTAGTGCACAAGGAAAATATCAATGTACAATGGGTCAATTCGATTTCCGGATACTCTACTGGTCTTGATTGACAGGAACACATCCTCTAACCTAATGGGAAGACGTGATGTGTGTGATGCAGAGATCAGCAACGAGCATTCAAAACGATGAGTAGATTCGAGTCATACTTATAATTTCTGCTACTTATACGCATTCATACTGAGTACTACTCATACTCAAAGTTCGAAGTACTTGTCGTATTCATACTTAACAATACGCATGATGTTATTGACTTCGACTCGTCGCTACTTAACATTTACACGAAGCACAAAATAAGTATGATTCGCGTGCGAGCACTGCAATACTCACCTATTAATACGTTGACTGTCGCGGCAATTTTTCAGAAAACTAGCCAAAAAGTACGAGATAACTTGTAGTTTGACTCTCCAGCAGGGAATACAATCTGCGAGTTATCTCGTAGTCGTCAGTCAAGTGTCTTAAACTACGGCGACTTCTTTGTGGTTGCATAAAAATAAAACAAACTTTTGAGGTTCATATTTGGATTTGTTTCTTAATATGGAAGGACACTCGTGACTGTTATGCCTGTATGGCCTGTGTGGTGAATAGCTATTGCTGTAGAGTGTTCATGACCATTTCTATGTCGTATTCCACCTGTTTATTATGCCGTCACCATATTTTTTTGATGTATTTTTTATGTCATTTTTGTTGTTGTTGTTTTTTGTTCTATTTTTTTCCTATTGTTTTGCTGTTGAGATGTGTGACAAAGTGAATTTTGTTTATTTAGTTATTTCCGTATAAATGCCATCATAAAGTGTGTCTCTATTTACAACAAAAAAAAACTATTTTCTCTCTCTCTCTCTCTCTCTCTCTCTTGCTGCCATCAATTTTATGACCTGATTTGTATACAAAAAAAACATTTTTTTTTCCCCATTTTCCAAATAAACTTCACATTTGGTTTTGTAAATGGCAAATAGAAAACAAAAAGAGCAACGAAAATGAAAGAAAAAAAATGTGGAAAGTGGTGTCAATCATAAAAAAACAACAACAACAAAAAAAAAAAAATGGAATTTTTATTGAATTTCCATGGGTTGACACTTTTGCAAACATTTCGGGCCAAGTACCACACTTGACAGTCTTTTTCATGGAATTTAAAAAAATTTTGAAATTTGTGTGAAGATAAATTCGAATTTAAAAACCAAAGACGCAAACCCTTACTTATAGCAAAACATTGCGTCTGTAGGTTGTTAGAGGATACTTGTCAATATGTCAATTCTGAATTTACAAATCGTGGTCGATTGACCCATTGTACTACGTCCAGCTTTCAAACCACTTATTGTGCGTTAATTTATACATGAGTGGCGAGACCTACAGTTTAAAGTCGACTCCGAACGACACATTTTTTGAGAAGCATTCCATGGCAATTTTTACTCTCAGAGTCTTTGCCAGAAATCTGCTGAGAGGAAGTCACCGAAAAATTATTTTCAAATTTTCGTTTTGATGTCTGACCTGGGATTCGAATTCGGTTATTTCGTCTTGTCTCTAATTGGGTAAACTTTGCTATTAACAGAGCACTGCTAACTGTTTAACAGTGGCACTAAGTAGTTTAGACTTCTAATTTGAAATTATTGCAGGCTCTATATGTCTTTCAAAAATTTTGAATTGCAAAAGATAGTTGGTGGGTATGGAGGACCGTTTTTTTTTAAATTTATTCCAGATATCACATAGAATAATGGTTCAAAAGAGGAACCTCTGGACTACCATTTGGATATAGTCTGTGTCGTATACTATTTCTTATGAGTTTCCAAATGGCCACAGATCTTCTAGAGAATTTTCAATTAAAAAATTTTTATTTTCGAAGTCGATCACTTCGAATGTGACAATTTTGTTTTTTTTATGCCGAGAAAGTGTAAATTAGGGATGCCAATCGGGAAATCCCGAATACCGGGATTTTTAAAAATCGATCCCATTTGGCATCCCTAATGTAAATATATATATATAACCGCACCACAGAGGAAGTTTTCACTTTCTCCGTGTGTAGGGCAAAAACCCATTAAATCCCCCCCCCCTCATCTCGTGGACTTGTTGTGCCCACTCCGGAACTACGGTGGTAATACTTCGGAGTAGAGTCCTTTTGGCTCTTTGGCCCCAGCGTGCTCATATCCGGGTCCGTATTGGGTATCGAAAGTTGAGAAATTCGTCACATCCTCCGTGTGTGGGGCCCTCACCCCTCGTCACGTGTACTGTTGTACCCACTCCGTAACAATGTTGGTATTACTTCGGATTGGAGTCCTTTTAACCTATTGGCCCCTACTTATGCAGTGCATTGTGCAGGTTTTAGGAAAGTTGGAAAGAGGGAAGGTGCGAACGGTAAGGAAACGAGTTGCTGCTGGTGACTATAAAATGGCCAGAGCTATACCTTCACCATTAGACAGTTTACAGCAATCGTCCCCAAGAAGCCCGCAGTTTCTCACACTACTTATGTTGTGTGTGTGTTAATACAGAAATGGCGGGACCTACAGTTTAAAGTCGACTCCGAACGACAGATTTTTGAGAAACAAGAAGAGAAAGAGAAGCAATTGCCGAAAAAATACAATTCTTATATTTTTTGATGTCTGGCCTGGGATTCGAACCCTGGCTTTACGTCTAATAAGCCAGCACACTACCTACTAGACCACGGCGACCCCCTACTATTCAACTATTCCTTTCGACCAGATTCCCGATCGGAATTTCGTTTGATGCGTGTGCCAGTGTCATATGCCGTGCTTTTGTTGTGCAGCCCTTGTGCTGATCAATTTCTTCCTTTCCCTGATTTGGCGGAACTTGGTTAGTACAGGGACTGGGTTTCACCCGTGGCATTACAACCGGCCGCCATGCGTGCTCAAGTGAGCTTTGTGATATCAAAGCTACCACTACGACCTAACCTAACCTAACCCCGACAATTTTAGCGGCCGTGATCGTTCCAGTTATTAAAGTCAGTACAGAACGATAGCCCTGCCAGTGTGCACATTCGAAAACAGTGTGCTCTGCATCATCAATTACTTCCCCTTCCTCGTAAAGAGAGTAAGGGGAGGTGGCCTTGCCCATTCTATGCAGATATTTCCTATCCGTGATATCCGTGACCCGATAGCATCTACGTAACGTAGTAATTTCCAACCAATCCATTGCCTTATGTCCGGAATAAGTTTCGCCGTCCACCTTCCTCTCTTTTCATCGTTCCATCGTCGTTGCCATTCTGAACTGGTGTTTTCCCTGAAGCGGCCGATTATGAGATTTCCAGCCGATTTCGCTTTATAAATCTCCATCTGCTCTGCTGCCAGCAGATCCACAGGGATTGTACCTGCTATCACAAGTACGTCTGGCGCGGACACTGTACGATATATCAACGCAATGGTTTTTGCTTGAAGGCTCTGCCTTTCAGCTGTACTTACAGTGTAAGTACTCATAATTGCGTTGCGGAACCTTACGTTTTTTTGTGTCTTATGTTAACGTCACGTAATTTAACCTTTTCGAACTTATTTGTTTTCTTTGTAGCACAGTGTAAAACAAAGACAAATTCATTTGGAACCAAAGCAAGCGTGTTAAAAGCTGTTAAATTTTAAGTTAATGAATCATTACCGGAATGAATGGATTTTAATGCGATTAAAACAAACTGAATGAGTCGCGATTATTCTATTGCAATCTATTGGAACATATTATTGATTTGTAATGCAAAAACAATAATTGTAATTTAATTTCAAACAAAAACTGATTTTTTATTGTTATCATAAGTAATTCTAAGAAATTCTTAGTGATCGCGACATGTTAAGATTTTTCTTTTTAAATGCCAATTAAAATAACAAAGTTGCACAAACCAAATAAGGGGGTCAGTCTTGAATGAATAGAATGAATTTGTGTGTGTGATTAATAACGGGTTCATGTAAAAAGAACCAGTGTTGTCAATGTGTTTAACACAAAAATTATAAAATAATATATTTGTGTGTGAAGGTAAATTCGTATTTGAAAATCCAAGACACAAACCAACGATTTCAGGGGATTCACATTTGCCGTTAATAGAGCACTGTTAGCAGTTTAACAGTATACATCTGAACAAGCCTACTTGTTTAGAAGTACTCTAGATCTATGAGTACCATTTTATAAGTATTTTTCCGCTACTTATAAGCACTCATGCAATTTTGAGTATGTGTGGATCAACAGAATTGAAATACAATTACACTGATTCATTTGTACTCGCTACGACATTGTTTTATAAGTACAGGGTTGCAATGAGTATGAGTACAACTTTGACATCAAACTCATAACATTCGAAATGTGTTTGATTCATATACCTACTCATTCGGATTCATAAATTTAGAAAAATACTTATAAGTGATTCGAGTGATTCGAATCATTTATTAAAATTTACAGTCGTAGTTGTTGCATTTACTAACGAAGAGAAGAAAGCACACAATAGAGTCAGTAAAAATTCTGTCAGTCTTGTGGTAAAGACGCTTTTGCAGTTGAAGGGAATAATCTTGGTTTGAACCAGAGATCAGCAATGAATCGTTTTTCCGCTACTCATAAGCATTCATGCAATTGTATGAGTGATTCAACAGTATTGAAATTCAACTACTCGGATTCATTCGTACTCACTACAATATTTATTTATGAGTACAGGTTACAATTAGTATGATTACAACGTTGACATCAAACTCACAACACTCGAAATAAGTTTGATTCATACGCCTACACTCATTCAGATTCATAAATTTAGAAAAATACTTTTAATACTTATAAATGATTCGAGTGATTCGAATCATTTATCAAAATTTACAGTCTTAGTTGTTGTTGCATTTACTGACGAAGAAGAAAGGAAGGACAAAGACAACAAGCAAAGCATACACACAATCTTCTTGTGAGTATTGCAGTGCTCGTACGCGAATCATATTTATTTTGTGCTTCGTGCAAATGTTAAGTAGAGATGAGTGGAAATTAATAACATCATGCGTATTGTTAAGTATGAATACGACAAGTACTTTAAACTTTGAGTATGAGTAGTACTCAGTATGAATGCGTATAAGTAGAAGAAATTATAAGTATGACTCGAATCTACTTATCGTTTTGAATGCTCGTTGATGATCTTTGCATCACAAACAGAACGTATTTCCATTAGGTTAGAGGACGCGTTCCTGTCAATCAAAATATTCAAAACATTGATATTTTCCTTGTTCACTACAACAGAGTTGCCAAATAATAATAATCTGGAATAATTGCAAAGTAGAAGAAGATTAATATGCTAATGCCACTGTTAAACAGTTAACAGTGCTCTGTTAATGGCAAACTTTAGCCTGTTAGAGGCATAAAGTGGCTCTGCTAAAATTGTGGGTTTTTGTCTTTGGTTTTTAGGTATCCCTATTCCTTTTCAAAGATCTTCTGTTTAAATGCCTTAGGTGTTCAAATTTCTTCAGTCCTAAATGTATCTTGAAGTTCTATGAATCAAATGAAGTCGCCGTGGTCTAGTAGGTAGTGTGTCGGCTTATTAGACGTATAGCCAGGGTTCGAGTCCCAGTTCGAGACATCAAAACGAAAAATATTTCTTTGGCGACTTCCTCTCAGCAGATTTCTGGCAAACACTTTGAGAGTAAAAATTGCCATGAAAAGCTTCTCAAAAATCTGTCGTTCGGAGTCGACTTTAAACTGTAGGTCCCGCCACTTATATGGATAAAAAATTAACGCACACAACGTAAGTGGTGTGAGAAGCTAGGTCGTAACCCTAACTGAAGGGTTGTAAAGGCCGATTATGTATGTATGTATCGAATCAAATGATGTCTGAATATGGAAAAGAAAATAAAATTTTCCTAGTTTTATTGCAAAGTTTGCTTAGAGGGCATTGTCCCCTTATGTCTATGTAACTAACTACTTGACATGTAAAGAAAACAAAAACTACAATTCGACATGGAAAATGTACAGATTGTTGTTGTTGTTGTTGTTATATTTTTTTAAACTTCTTCTGGCTATTAAAATTGACTTTTCAGAACAAATTACAGACAGAATAGTTTATGGGGGATAATAAAAAAAAAAAACGGGCACTCATAAATAAATAATAAATGCAACATAAATTATTTTTACAATTTTTTTCTCTCGCTCTCTCTTATTCTCTCTTTCTCTCTCCTTCTCTAGTGGTGGTATTGTTGTCTTATTATTGTTATGATTAGCAGCCATAAATGGAAGATAAAAAGGCGGCGAAGCAATTTATCTCATATGTCTGGACAATATGGACACAATTTGGCTTGAATTCAATGCAATTTTATGATATAAATTAGGGTGGCACACATTGTCGTGGAATAGAATCATAGGAATTGAAGTTCAAATTATAGAAGTTCCACTGTACTAGGTTACGATGACTTCGTTCTTTAAGTATAAATTTTTTTTAAAATTTTTTTAAATTTTTGTAAAGCCTTCTTAAGAAAGGGTTTCTAATTTGAAGGCCTATGCTATGGCTGAAGCCCATAAAGCTTGGTTTTGGTTTTTTTACGTTTTATTTTTAATTTAAAATTTTTAAAAGCAATTTAAATTTCAAATTCCATGTAGAATGTAGAAAATTGTTTTTGTAACTCAAAAAAAAACATAATTTCTAGCCTTAATAAAGCGTTTTAACGATTTTGTGTCTTCATATAACCAGAGGAGTCTTGGCATTTCCTCTTCTTTCTTTCTTTCTTTGTTGTTGTCTTTTTTCTTTTGTTGTTGTTGTTGTTGTTGTTGTTGTTTAATAAAAGAAATTTATAATCCAATAAAATACTCTTAAGAAACTAAAGAAACTACTGAAAAGCAAAAACTGTTTAAAATAAATTGCCGCATTATATTTGGAAAACTTACAATTTCTTTCTTCTTCTTCTTGTTCTTGTTCTTCTTCAATTATTTTTCGAGTTTTTTTTTTTGAAGAAAACTTTTTCAAAAAAGTTCTCCTAGTACCACTAGATATGATGACAAACAATGGCAAAAACAACACACAAAAAAGAACTCTAACCAGGGCTTCACATTCTTTATTAGGGTGCAACAGTTTCTCAAGCGAAAACTTTTCAGAAAATCTACAAAAAAAAAACAATAAACTTGTTTACAAATTCATCCTACGAACATAATTGGTCATTACAACCCTTCAGTCTGGATTATTGACCTAGTTTCTCACACTACTATGTCTGTGAAGATAAATTCGAATTTGAAAATCCAAGACGCAACCCATAAATTTTAGCAGCGCCACACTTAGCGTTAACAGTGCACAATTTGGTTTAAAAAATGCACAATTTGATCTTAACAGAGCAAAATTTGCCGTTAACAGAGCACTGTTAACTGTTTAACAATATCCATTTGAACAAGATCACTTGTTTAGCAGCTAATTTTAGGGCATATAGTAGGTCTATGAGTACCATATAATACTCTAGGGATTGTTCCAATGCCTCTTATCCAGACTGAAGGGTTGTAATGACCAATTATGTATGTTCCCAAATGGCCATTGATCTTCTAGAGACATACATACATAATTGGCCATTACAACCCTTGAGTCAGGATTACGACCTAGCTTCTCACACTACTTATGTTGTGTGTGTTAATTTTATACATAAATGGGCGGGACCTACAGTTTAAAGTCGACTCCGAACGACAGATTTTTTTTTTTTCATGGCAATTTTATTTTTACTCTCAGAGCTTTTGCCAGAAATCTGCTAAGAAGAAATCGCCGAAGAAATACTTTTTGATGTCTCGAACTGGGACACGAACCCTGGCTTTACGTCTAATAAGCCAGCACACTACCTACTAGACCACTTCTTAATATAACAAGAAACCCTAGCATTAAAAAAATGGTAAACAAGTCAACAATAATACACAAACAATACTGGAAAAAAAAAAAATAAATGTAAACAACGTTACAAAAGTAAATGTTAGGTTAGGTTAGGTCGTGGCAACAAAAAAATGGACTTATTTACAAGATCCATGAATAAACGAAAATAATAGCAACAACATTAGTATAAAAACAAAAATACAAGGGATAAAGATGTAAACAACCAACAACAAAAGTGCAGCGGACAGAAAAGTAAATAATCAAAAACAAAGTGCAGCGTAAAAAGCAGCAACTACTTTGTCTGGGCGAATGTAAACTGCTTGTTTCCATTTTTCGATATTTCCCGAAGGCCTTCATTCTCCTACGAGAGTATTCATCATACTATTAGGTTAGGTTAAGTTAGGTTAGGTCGTAGTGGTAGCTCTGAATATCACAAAGCTCACTTGAGCACGCATGGCGACCCGTTGTGATACCATGGGTGAAACGCAGTCCCTGTACTAACCAAGTTCCGCCAAATCAGGAAAAGGAAGAAGTTGATCAACGCAAGGGCTATACAAAAGTAAATGTAAACAAAGATGTTTACATTTATAAAGATTTCTAGGAGGCAAAGTCATGAACGTGAAGTCGCCGTGGTCTAGTGGGTAGTGTGTTGGCTTATTAGACAAAAGGCCCGGGTTCGAATCCCAGGTCAGACATCAAAACGAAAAATATTTCTTCGGCGACTTCCTCTCTCAGCAGATTTCTGGCAAAGACTCTGAGAGAAAAAATTGCCATGAAAAGCTTCTCAAAAATCTGTTGTTCGGAGTCGACTTTAAACTGTAGGTCCCGCCACTCATGTATAAAATTAACGCACACAACATAAGTGGTGTGAGAAGCTAGGTCGTAATCCTGACTGAAGGGTTGTAATGGCCAATTTGTATGTAAAGTCATAAACGTTCCGCCTTAGACTGTTTACTTTGCCTTATAAAAGGCTAGAAACAACACACGACTTAGTTAGTCTAAGTTCAGTCAGTCTTGTGTGAAGACGTAATGTGTTTGAGAAGAGTAATCGTGTTTTAAAGATCTCCATTACAAAGATCTATCGAATAATTGTTGGCTAGTAATTTTTATTAATTAATAAATTAAATTTTATTAATTCTTATTTTTCTTTTTAGGTAATTTCTTCTTCTTAGGTAAGTACTACCCATAAACTCTGTTTGTTTTCAAAGGCGTACGTAGGGAGGTACGTAGTATAATCATAGTGCCTTGCAAGTAGAACCATTGTTTGTAAAATTTAATTTTAAGCGGGATTCAAAAGATTCAAAATTGAATAATTTTAGTATCCTTAGCTTCTGGTTGAACTGCTTTATAGCTTGGAAAGACAGAGAAACTTTATTGTGCATCTTTCAAGCCAATCAATCAAGCCACAAACCGTTCATATGATTGAAGCTTAAATTTAATTTTTTATTTCAAATGCTACAAAATTTCTTGGTTCTTTTATGATTATTTGCTAAAGAACATTAAATCAAAACGTTTTCCTTGTTTTTCCATTCCATTCCATTCCATTTTTATGTTTCTTTTCTAAATCAATCACATGATTGATGATGTTACTGATGTTGATGTTGATGACGATGACGATGATGTTGATGTTAATGACGACGTTGTGTTGTATAGAGAGTTTGATTGAAGCTGTGTGTGGCAGCAGCAGGCAGAAGGCTTTAATAGTTTAATAAATTAAAACGTCTTGAATTTTCGACATCAGACCATAAAAATCTCTCGCCATTACTTTTCTTTCCTTCCATACAATTCGCTATTCGAACGCGTGTATAAAATTTTATACGAAAAGGAAATAAAACTAAAGAGTCGAGTCGCCTTTCACATTTTTATTATGGCATATGAAATATAAAAAAACAACAAAAAAATACAATTTTCTTACCCTTCAGTTTTTTAGTTGAGTTCTCCACCCGTGCCTTATTTTGTTCAGTTCTTCTAGGTTTTTTTTCTTGCCCCTTCTCTTAGACGAGTTTTCATTCGTTTTTTTAATGGCTCATGTGGTGTTAAGTTGTAAAAATAACAACAACAACAACATAAGCAACAAACTATTTAAAATACAAACTTAAAATAATAATAAACAACAACAAATAGCATCAACTTTAAGAGATGCTTAGGGGTTTAGGGCTTTACTAACAGGTGAGAGTAAAATTTTGTCAATAATGGTCTTAAAAGACAATTGAAGAGCAGAGACCTCTCTCGTGTGACAAAACTAACGCTCTACAAGACGTTTATCCTACACGTGCTTCTTTATGGTGCAGGGGCATGGACCCTAAAAACCTGATTCAGCCACCTTGAGAGTATTCAAGAGAAAAGTCCTACGTAAGATCTTCGGCCCAATGCAACTTGGCGAATGATTACCGCATTCGTTTCAACAGCTGTATGAGTTCCTCAACGACATACACGTTGTGCAGCGTATTAATGTCCAGCGGCTGCCTTAGCTCAGCCATGTCGTTCGAGTGGATGAAAATGCTCCGGCGAGACGCTTATTTGAAGCGGGGATCTGCGGAAGTTGGCGAAGAGAACGGCCTTGTATCAATTGGAAGGACCATATCGAGGAAGTCCTGCCATCGATTTGTGTGGCCAACTGGCGTAGGCGCGTAAAAAGCAGAGGCGCCTGGATGGATGTTGCGGCAGGTCGAAATCCCCCTTAATCGGGTTGCTAATGGCCAATTAAGGAAGTTTTTTAATTTATTTCTATTGCCAGAAATTAATACAGAATGTGCCCTCTCTAGCCCTTTACACTTCACCATTTTGAACCTTGTGGCAGAGATTATCAAACTTTGCTATTGCCCAATTAATGAGTTCCGCCGTAGTCTATCACCTCTGAACATCTTTTTCAACTATGCAGTCCCCAAAATCGAGTCTGAAAACTGCAGAATCGAATACTTATTCAAATGCTCTTCACTTCTTGGTCTGTTTTCCAAGCTTTCGGAAATTGGTTTTCGGGAATTACTACAGGCAATAGGTATGTGGATAACATTATCGCTTACTGACTCAGTTTGGTAGACATTATGTCGAACTGATATGAATTCCAAATCATTCGGTCAGACGAGTGTGCTTTCAGAGTATCAAAAGAGGCTATAAAGCCTCCGTTCGAATACACGAGGTAAAGTTATGCTCAACCCATGTAACCTATCCTAACTATCGTTGATTTTGAAAATCAGTAGTTAGGACTTAATGTATGGCATGAATTCGCCGAAGTCTAGTAGGAAGTGTATTGGATTAGTAAACTTAAGGCCTCGGTTTAAACCCTAGAACTAAGTATTTCTTCGGCGACTTCCTCTCAGTAGTTGCCATGATAAGGTTACTCAATAAACTCAGCCGTAATCTGCCGTTTAGAGTTGACTTTAAACTGTAAGCCCCCCTCCCCCATACACAACATGATGTGTGAAGATAAATTCGAATTTGACAATCCAAGACGCAATCCATAAATTTTAGCAGCGCCACAATTTGTGTTAACAGAGCAAAATATCCTGTTAAAAGAACAAAATTCGCCCTTAACAGAGCACTGTTAGCTATCTAACAGTAGTTAACTGAACAAGTCCACTTATTTGGAAGAGGAGGTTGCCGTGGTCTAGTAGGTAGTGTGTTGGCTTATTAGACGTAAAGCCAGGGTTCGAGTCCCAGGCCAAACAGTAAAATAAAATACAAAAAGTATTTCTGTGGCGATTTCTTCTCAGCAGATTTCTGGCAAAAACTCTGAGAGTAAATATAATTGCTATGAAAGAGTTTCTCAAAAAATCTGTCTTTCGGAGTCCACTTTAAACTGTTGGGCCCGCCACTTATGTATAAAATTAACACACACAACATAAGTAGTGTGAGAAACTAGGTCAATAATCCTGACTTAAGGGATGTAATGACCAATTAAGTAAGTAAGTATTAAGTATTTAGAAGATAATTTTGGGAAATACTTTAAGTTAATGAGTGCCATATCATACTCAAAGGAAGGTTCCAAGTCCTCTTAATATAATCAGCAATTGAGTCACATATAAAGTGATCCAGTATTGAGAAAATTGCGTGCGAAAATAATAATTTCTTGCTTGAAAATTCTGCAGAAGATTAGTGGCTATTTGGGAACATTTAAGAAATGCGAATGGTAGTCCGGAGTGTGCTCTTTCGAAATGTAGTAGTGGGATAGCTGGAATAATTCTCTCCTCCACACCCACCAACCATTTCAACACTTTTGTTCACTAATAAGGATCGTAATGAGAATTAAATTTTATGTCAATAATTGCAGAGTAGAAGACTTAGTGCCAATGTTAAACAGTTAACAGTGCTTTTTTAATAGCAAACTTTATCCTGTTAGAGACAAGAAGTGGCGTTGCTAAAAGTCTGGGTTTGTGTCTTTGGTTTTTAAATTCAAATTTATCTTCACACACATGTCACGACATAAGTGGTGTAAGAAGCTTGGTCATAATCCTGACTAAGAGATTGTAATGACCAATTATGTGTATATACACTGAGCGCCAAAAGTAAGTAAACACCAATGAAATAATTCATTTTCTTGGGATAGCGAGAAAACTAAATAAGAATAGTCGAATAAATTTCCAAAAATAAAAACGTTTACTTATTACCTATAAAATGTTAAAACAAAAACAAAATTATTTTTGTGCTACAAGTGTAGTTTTTATAATGAAAAAATTTAAAATTATAATGGTTGTTGATTCACTTATGGTGCTTAGTGTATAGACGTCATATTTTGCTTAAAAATTGTATTTACAGCGTTGCCAAAACTGCAATTGTAGGAGTACCTGATTTGAAACTATTTTTTATTTGCTATTTCTTTGCCCTATACTGTATTCTCTTAATGCCTATTGCTACTGTTTGCTACTCTATTACGATTGCTATTGTTGTTGTTGTAGCTTATGTTTTAAATAGCATCGGTAGAGAGAGAGAGAGAGAGGATGGCCTCTCGTCTCGTACTATATGTGATGCTAAATTTACTTTAATTGCTATGCACTCGACAATTAATTTGTTGCTACTTTTTGCTATTGTTGTTGTTGTTGTTGTTGTTTGTTTATTCAGTTTATAGTTTACAGTTTTGTTGTTTTTTCTTTCCCCTAATTTTTTTTCGTTGTTGTTGTTGTTGTTGTTGCACTTTATTTTAGTTTTTATTGTTATTTTTATACGCTCAACTAAAGGATTTTTTTGCATTTTTTTGTTGCTTCAAGTTTTTCAAACAAAGTCTGTAAAGTGAGTAGCAGAGGAAAACATTTTTTTCCTTCTGTCTGAGTAGAGGGGAAAAACAAAAAAACAACAACAAAAATAACAATTTCAACAACACAATTTAAGCCACAATTGTAATTAATTTTAATTACACACTCACTCTCAATGCAATTTTTAAATTTAAGTTGGCGTTTTGCTAACATTTTTTTTTGTTTTCATTCCATTTTTGTTGTTGTTGTTGTTGTTACTTTTACAATATTTTTCAATTACTTGACATGTTAAAGCTCATGTAAATTACTGTCGGTACATGAGAACGCTTTGTTCAGTGAGTGAGTGAGTGAGTGAGTGACAAGCAAAAATAGCAAAAAAAATAGCAAAAAAAAAAACTTGTAAAGAAATGTAGCAATTGCTATGGAATGTTATGCTTTCCAGGGTGGTCTTTTCTTTCTTCAGTTTGGGCTGACCACATGAGTACATGATTAAGTGTGAAAAATATTATTTGAATTGGTTTTTTAAAAAAATTAAAAAGTGTTTAATGGTTGACAAGAAAGTGGGGAAAAAAAAAATTAAAAAAAAATCCAAGCAGGATTTGCAAGTGTTTTTATATTCTATGTCCCCCTATCAAGGAATTTACATGAAGGTAGCCCTTGATACCCCTTTATATCTCGTGGAAGCATAAGGTCACTCTTGGCTTACATACAATAAAGTTTTATTGAGTTTTACGAGCTAAATGCTGGGAATCTTCAAAAAAACATTGGTTGCTTGGCCTGTCCAATGTGCGCGATTTTTTGCAAGACTTACACTCGGTTTGGTGAGCGCCTACCCAACACTTCCATCCAGTGGAAGTATTACTTCGGGCATTCACGGTGGCTATTCAGCAATTGCAGCCCTCTAATTCTCCTGACCTTGCTCTCTCTCTATCAATTTTTGCTGCAGTAACACCTTCCATCTGAAAATACATGCTGCGTTTCAATTCGCATCTTAAGTTAACACCGAGTTAGCCACATTATCGGTCGTTATCTGGGATCCTATTGTCCTCTCAAGGCAAATTCGCTGGTTATCGTATCGAGGACAAGTAAAGCATCCATGCTTTGCCGTTGCCCTTTCATTCTGGCATTCTAAATATGCTCGATTTATGTCGTGGCCATACTTATCCATATTAGTACTCTATAACATCCATTGTCGGTTAGCAACTGTGTCAGATGGAAGTTCACCTGGCCGTGTTTCCTTTTAGGTCATTCGACTATACTCGTTATGAGTCTGAGCGTACATCTTCTCTTGGTGGAATTAAGCTATTCTTGCTGCCATCAATCCATAGCATCATTAAGCAATTGAATTGGGTTTAATAGACCTATTCCCCTCCTTATAAGATGTTTCCTCCTCTTTATGTCCATTACTAGCTGCAGCGGCATCATCTCCGCAATCATCAATTCTACATCATCGTAGACACCGTACGAAAAGCAGAAGTTATCCTGAGAGCGTTTTCCTGTACGCTGCTTCTATTCCTGTTCTCTAGGTCCTCTTATTACAACCTCTACCCATATACATACGTAATTGGCCATTACAACCCTTCAGTCAG
This sequence comes from Sarcophaga peregrina, assembly GCA_014635995.1. Classification (NCBI taxonomy): domain Eukaryota; kingdom Metazoa; phylum Arthropoda; class Insecta; order Diptera; family Sarcophagidae; genus Sarcophaga; species Sarcophaga peregrina. The sequence goes on along the minus strand of CM025793.1, from coordinate 80,203,841 downwards.
GATTACGACCTAACTTCTCACACCACTTATGTTGTGTGCGTTAATTTTATACATGAGTGGAGGGGACCTACAGTTTAGAGTCGACTCCGAAAGTCAGATTTTTGAGAAGCTTTTCATGGCAATTTTTATTCTCAGAGTCTTTGCCAGAAATCTGCTGAGAGAGGAAGTCGGCGAAGAAATATTTTTCGTTTTGATGTCTGACATGGGATTCGAACCCGGGCCTTTTGTCTAATAAGCCAACACACTATCCTCTAGACCACGTCGACTTCACCTTTACGCATATAGTACCTCCTTATATAGCAATCGACGTCACTCCGTTAGGTTAGAGGACGTACACCTGTCGGTCAAGACAAGCACAGTACCCGGAGGTCGAAATTGACCCATTGTCACTCCGTTCATCAGCAAATATATTTTCTCCTGCTTTAGGCTTCCTAGATTAGGCACTATTCGAGCAAGAAAGCTTGTTGTCGGTCTGGTTTTCAGATAGTAATACTATGCCCCATCTCCCCGCTAATACTTGTCCATCTTTTTTTATTCTTTACATCCACTTCAATGACACTCATTGGTTTAGTGATGGCTTTTGAATAATTCGTTCGAGGATTGAACTCCATAGTCTGCAATATGGCAGTTTCGTGTTCAGCGCGCAAAATGCCTTCGGAAACACCTGGAGCCATCTTATTTACATAACCCATGCAGGGCTGTGTAATTAATGTACATAATGATGTTACGTTTATACAGATTTCGAGAATTCTAAGTCACAAACATTCCCCTTCAAGAACATTCATCAGACTGTGCAGTTCAGTCAGTCTTGTGTGAAGACGCCATGCATTTAAAGAAAACAATCGTTGTTTAAAGATCTCCATTACAAAGATCTATCGAATAATTGTCTAGTAATTATTATTGTTTATGAAGATTATTTACTTTGCCATATAAAAAATCGCCATGGTCTAGTAGGTAGTGTGCTGGCTTATTAGACGTAAAGCCAGGGTTCGAGTCCCAGGTCAGACATCAAAAAGTATTTCTTCTCAGCAGATTTCTGGCAAAAACTCTGAGAGTAAATAAAATTGCCATGAAAAGTTTCTCAAAAAAATCTGTCGTTCGGATTCGACTTTAAACCGTAGGTCCCGCCACTTATGTATAAAATTAACACACACAACATAAGTAGTGTTAGAAACTAGGTCACTAATCCAGACTGAAGGGTTGTAATGGCCAATTATGTAATAGAATGAGATAAGTATTGCCATATTCGAAATAACCGACTATTCAAATTTAAACCGATAGATGGCTTTTGTTTTCCAATTGCCCATTATTTCTAGAATCGATGTCCTTCATAGATATCTGGTATTCATGAAGTTGAATACAATGAAAATAAGATTACGAGAACAGAATTTTTCTATATGCCTATTTGGCAAATTGTATGTCACTAAACTTTCCATCAGCTGACTGTGTTTTCCTTTCTCTAAATAATTACGTTTGTCTAGATAGCCCTGTACTAACCTCAAGTCAATCTCATAGGAGATCTGGTTGGCTGGTTGGTACGTTAGTGAAGTTCAGTCAGTCTTGTGTAAAGACGCCGTGCGTTGGAAATGCATAATCGTGGTTAGAAAATCTGCGTTACACAAGGTCTATCGAATAATTGCCTAATAATTGTTATTGTTTATGCAAAGGGTATAAACAGAGGTATAACAAACAAAGCAATTGTTGTTGATTACATCAAGTTGTGAACAGTGGCGTACAGATTTGTAAGAACAATAAAGAATTTTAATTAAAATTAAACACAAATTTATTTTTATTTTGTTTGGAATCTATGAACTCATATTATAAACGGTTTTAAAAGGTTACAACGTAGCAATATGGTTTGATAGGATCCATGCCATCTAACAAGAACCTAATGTTAAAGGCAAACAAAGCACTAAAACCTTGATAAAGACCTAAGCAATTTAAATATTTAGTTTCTTAGCAAATTTATAAACTTTCACCGCATAATCCATTCAGAAGATTGAAACTTTTCCAATCAAATTTGATTTAAGAATTCATATTTAATTTTGAATCGTATTTTGTTTTTTCTTTTCCTCTTTTCAAAGGTCATTAATAATTCATAATCGAATTTTATAGCAACACTCAAGGCAAGAACAAAAACACCTTCAATATGAAAAGAACAAAAACAAAAACAAAAAAATTCAACTTTTCTTACCTTAAACTTACAGGCAGGCAGGCAAACTGTATGTACCTACACTATGTAAGACGTACTTATGCTTGCTCAAAACCATTCTCTTAACAAATCAAGTGGAACTACTTTGGATTGTTATTGTTCTAGTTGTTGTTCTTGTTGTTGTAAATTTATTTTCATCTTGCCACTTGAAGCGTTTCATTCAATATCATCATCATCACTGCTGCCGCCATCTATACTTTTAAGCCACTATCACACAAGTTTTTTCCCTTTTTGTTTTTGTTTTCGTTTTCTGTTGTTGTTGTTGTTATTGTAAAACATCTTGAATATTGGAAAACCACCTGCCCTAACCTGCCAGCCCTTGTCTCTCTGCTACTATAACATCTCGTCTCTGCTACTCGTCTCTGGTATTCGTTTCAAACAGGTTTTTACGTTGTTGTTCAATGAGTATGTTGAGTACGGTGGGGTGTGGTGTACTCTAGTAAAATAAACAGACGCCATCGAGTCTAAAAGGAAATTGTAGTGGAAAAGAAAAGAAAATGAAAAAAACAAACAAGAACGAAAAAAAAAGTAGTTAAAAAATAAAGGAATTAGTAGTAGAAATTACAACAACAACAACACCAACAACAACAATAAATCATAATAATTTCAACTAATAGAGTTTGCCAATGTGTAACTAATTGTTAAAAATTGAAAGACACCGGAGGGTTGTAACCGAGAAGAAGCCGTTAAAGATATCAATGGATGGATGGATGGATGGAAAGCAAATGAAACTTTCATTGATTACACACACACGCACACTCTTTATACACGGAGAGAAATTGAAAAAATAAAAATAGCTGAAGGCTCTGGAATTTTTTGTGATTCATTTGAGGACCCCCACTTGCACTTAGTAATTTATGTGAGTGAAGATAAATTCGTATTTAAAAACCAAAGACTCAATCCCACTCGTTTAGCAGCGTCACTTTTTGTCTCTAAGAGAGTAAACTTTACTATTAACAGAGCACTGTTAACTGTTTAACAGTGGTAATATGTATCAGGTCCGCCATCTAACTTTTTTGTTTGTCAACTAGTGCTTATTTCGTGAATGGTAACACTTACATACATAATTGGTCATTACAACCCTTCAGTCAGGATTACGACCTAGCTTCTCACACCACTTATGCTGTGGGCGTTAATTTTATACATGAGTGGCGGGACCTGCAGTTTAAAGTCGACTTCGAACGACAGATTTTTGAAAAGCTTTTCATGGCAATTTTTACTCTCAGAGTCTTTGTCAGAAATCTGCTGAGAGGAAGTCGCCGAAGAAATACTTTTTCGTTTTGATGGCTGACCTGGTATACGAACCCGGACCTTTTTTCTAATAAGCTAACACACTACCCACTAGATCACGGCGAATGAATGAATGGTAACACTTCGATCATGTCTGATTAGACAGATAATTAGTTTTATCCTTCCGCTGAACGAATATGGTTGTGTATACGCGTTTACGCTTCACTAAGTAGGCCTGCTATCGACTTACAGAAGATGCCGATTTTGCCAAAAAAAAAACATCTTTTCAGACGAAGTTAATTTTGGTCTTGGCGGGTATGTAAACAAGCAAAATTATCTCATTTGGGGCACAGAAAACCTGCGCGCAGACGTTGAAAAGCTGACGCACCCAAAACGAGTCACTGTTTGGATTAATATCCGGTCCAGAGGCATAATTGGGCGATTTTTCTTTGAATATGAGCAAGGTGTGGGCCGTTACAGTCAATGTTAATCGTTATCGGGCCATGTTGAATGAATTTTTGTTCACAAAAATTGAAGAGGAGGACATTGGCAACATTTGGTTTTAACAGGACGGCGCTACGTAATACACAGCCGAAGCTACACTCGATGTTTTGTGCCCTGTTTTTGAAGATCACATTATCAGCCGCAAAGCTGATGTCGTTTGGCCACTTCGGAGTTGCGATATGACACCGTTGGAATATTATTTGTGGAGAGCCGTCAAAGATAAGCGTTACGCCGGCAAGCCAGAGACAATTGACGTTTTAAAAGACAATACTCGTGAAGCCATTGATGAAATACACTTGCACACAATCGATAATGTGCTTAAAAATTGGACCGATCGTGTAGGCTACTGCATGGCCAGCCGAGGCACCCATTTGAATGAAATTAATTTCCATTATTAACCGGAAGGATTAAACTTTCAAATAAAAAAATTAATTTGAGAAACTATTCAGTAGTTTGTTTAAAGCATTTTTCAAAAAGAAAAAGTTATTTGGCGGACCCTTTATGTTTGTTGTAATACGCTGGATAAAGTGCGGATGAAGTTGTAGTTGTTGTAATCACTCCAAAATAAAAGCAAATGTAGTTATAAACCATCGAATTAGCCGCCTTATAGGTAACTCTTAAAGGGAAAAGATTGCCACACCCATTTTTGGTGAGTGCGTAAATATCGACTCTACGAACTTAACCACCAAATTGCAGTCGTATACGATTACTATGTCCCTAAATATTCTATTTTAAAAGTTTGCCACGCCTACTTTTTACTATATCGAATCTTTTTTTTTACACAATCTTAACCTTAAACGCTTTCGAACAAAAAAAGAATGCTTAAAATCGGCTCGGTAGTTTAAGAGTTATGGTATCATTTGGAGGAGAAGGGTTGTCACCCCCATTTTTGGTGGGTTTGTCGATATCGATTCTAGGAACTTACCTAACAAATTTTATTCATTTACGATCACTGTTTCCCTAAATATTCAATTTTAACGATTTGCCACGCCCTCTTAACATTTAGGGATATGACAAATAAATGTTGTCCGATTCTCAGACCTATCCGATGCACACAAAATGTCATGAAATTAGGTCGATCCATTTCGGAGGAGTTTAACCACTAACACCGTGACACGCGAAGTTTATTTATTAGAAGATTGATGCTGTTAAACAGTTAACGGTGCTCTGTTAAGAGCAAATTGTCCACTGTTAACGCCAAACGTGGCGCTGCTAAAATTTATGGATTGCGTTTTGGATTTGCAAAATTCAAATTTATCTTTACATACACTAGTCGTTCTCTGTATTTTTGCTTCAAATCTTTGATATCCAACGGCCCCTACGCCTCATTTGCTAGTCATGGATCCGGCTTTTGCAGCAACTTCGGTTTTGTTTAGGCCAACGCTTTAGGTTAGTTATACTCTTGCATTTTTGGAGGTTTCGGGTTTCTGACCTGTCATATCATTAAACACTTTCCTCACCTCCTTCGATGAGACTGAAGCGAAGTTTTCCGCGAGTTCCATTCTCAGCCTTCACAATAGAGGGCGCTTTTTAATTTTTAATATTTTTAATTTCATTTGCTTTCAATTTTAATGCCACGAGTTGCAAATAAGTGAAGGAGCCATTTGATCAGGGTTCCACATACATAATTGGCCATTACAACCCTTCCGTCACGATTACGACCTAGCTTCTCACACCACTTATGTTCTGTGCGTTAATTTTATACATGAGTGGCGGGACCTACAGTTTAAATTCAACTCCGAACGACAGATTTTTGAGAAACTTTTCATGGCAATTTTTACTCTCAGAGTTTTTGCCAGAAATCTGCTGAGAGGAAGTCGCCGAAGAAATATTTTTTCGTTTTGATGTCTGACCTGGGATTCGAACCCGGGCCTTTTGTCTAATAAGCCAACACACTACCCATTAGACCACGGCGACTTCAATCAGGGTTCCTCACTGCTTAATTCTTTATGTTGCCATGTAACCAGATTACTCCAGCCATACTGAGTATCAGCACTGGTCGTATAATACCTTAGTCCAGCTCGTGGATGTATGTTATGGATAGATCCAGAGATCTACGGGTATTCGGGATAGTTCCTAAACGACTGGGATATTTTTAATGGCACCATTGTCGCGGGTCGTATAACAGTTTAGTCCAGCTCATTATTGTATTTTATGAAGCGATAATTCACCAGAGTATTAAATAAAATGAGCATGGATTGCCTGTGAGAACCCCAATGCAATGTATGCCCTCTAACAGAGATCTTTCGGAAGTTGTCAGGTACTTTGTTTGGGATATTTTTGAAGGGCTCCTATAACACCTCAGATCAACACACAACTTTATCCTAAGGTGGGAGCCAGAATTCACAAGATCATATCGATGCCTGCGTTCTATAACATTCTAAATCGAAAAAGTATGTTTTGAGTTATGAGCTGTCAAAGTTTTCGCACGACATACGAGTATATAAATGCGTATTCAAAGTAGATTTTCCCCTACAACTTCGGAAAGGATCGGCGCATCTTAACCAAATTTTGACAGTATTTAAGTTAAAGTACATAGAATCTAAGTACACTTAGAATGCTATAGAATGGAGGCGTCGATATAATTAAATGAGCATGGATTCCCACCTTATCTGAAAGACACCCTATCCAGCAACCATTATTTCCAGTTGTCATCCACGTAAAGAGTTCGTTGGAGGATTTTCGTCGGCCCGTGAGTAACACAATGAAATAGATGCCCTAGAGCATGATGTTGAATGTTCTAAGGTCTGTTCTAGCCCTGGCTAGCTCTGTCCTGGAAGTCGCCGTAGGCTTGTTGGAACCAGATTGGCTTATTGTGCATGAGACCTCGGTTCAAACCCAAACGAAATATGGAAAAATATTTCTTTGGGAACTTCCCCGCATCATATATTTGGCAAAAGCTCCCAGAATAAATAAAATTGCAATGAAAAGATGCTGAAAACAGCTGTCGTTAGGAGTCGATTTTAATCAGTAGGTCCACACACACAACATATGTGACGTGATAAACTAGGTTGTAATCCCGACTAAAGGGTTATAATGACGAATTATGTATGTGTGTATCCCTCTGTCCTGGAAGAGATTCCTTGAGATCTCTTTGGCGTTAAGTTAGGAGTACGGACTGCGGGGAACTAGAACGCAGCCTTACTGTCCCTGTAAATTAAGACATTTTCAGGGAAATTTAAAATTTTTCCGGTAATGAAATTATGGGCCTTCCATTTGGTTAGGATCACAGATATTCTGGTATCAGAAACTAGAGAAATTTAATGTGTTTGGGACAGAAAGGTCTAGCATTAGTTAATATTTGAATGCCCCTTAATTTGGTAAAAACTTTACATTGATAACCGGGCAGTCTATCTTTTAGTAGTGCCACGATTTTGGTAAGAACTTTACATTGAAATTTCTTTCAGTGTAACTTTCTTTGGTTTTTTTTCTCATATTTTTATCGACTTCGATTCGATTCGATTTTCACAATTTTTAATGAAAAAAGAAAAAGAAAGAAAAGAAAAATGAAAATATTATGAATGGAAATTCTAAATGAAGACGAATTTTTTGTTTTTTCTTTTCGCAGCATACATTTGCCAGACACTGAGTTACACTTCATTTAAGCACTTGCCACGAACACACATGTACATCCAGTGTAAGTGAGTGAGTGAGAGAGTGTGGCAATGCAACACCAAAAGTAAAAGTAGAGTAGCGCAATAAGAAAGAAAGAAAAAAGGAACAGAAGGAGAACACTTTGGTAAACAATTTTTAATTGAAAATAAAAATCATAAGAAGAAGAAAATGTACTATTTCACACACTTGTGCCTGCCTTCCCACCATGTCATTAGGTTGGGAGTTACTAAAAGTACTTAAAAGCAGAGGTGTAAAGGTATTAAAACATGAGGGAGTTCTTCAGGAAATTTAAGTTTTGCTAGGTTTTTTGGTGAGGTCGCCGTGGTCTAGTAGATAGTATGTTGGCTTATTAAACGAAAGACCCGAGTTCGAATCCCAGGTCAGACATCAAAACGAAAATTTGAACATAATTTTTCTGGCAAAAACTCTGAGAGTAAATAAATTGCCATCTGTCGTTCGGAGTTGACTTTAAACTGTAGGTCCCTCCACTTCTGTATAAAATTAACGCACACAACATAAGTGGTGTGAGAAGCTAGGACGTAGTACAATAGATCAATTCGACCACCGAGTACTGTACTTGTCCGAATTGACAAGTACACGTCCTCTAACCTAACCTATCCTAGGTTTTTTGGTTGAATTACACCAACGCCGGTTGCAATATTATATTCCGGTGACGGAACTTTGGCTTGTCATCCCACTAAAAATAACAATCGTATGATCTTGGTGGCCAATGCCACTTTTGCCAGATTTTTAGTTTGTATTGCACCAGTGTCAGCCGTAAAGTTCTCTGCTAAGGCTTTAATTCTGACTTCTACTCTACAAAAGAGAATTTATGTATTCCCCCAGAAAATAACCTTGTAGGGTTACAAATCAAACGATTTTAGTACTTTTGTCAACTTTTCAATATTGTTACGTTTTTACCTTTTAAAACATTCCGAGAAACTGAAGAGCAGACGAGCTAGCCAGGGCTAGCGCACTTCTTTCGAAATGCTCTTCAATCAACTAGAGAATGCCACTTATCTCATTCAAACTGGCAATAGCGCAGAAATTTTCCCGTCATGCCAGCCTATCCTGGATTAATGGGGAGAGCTGCTCCACGACTAAGCTTATTTTGCCCCACCAGTTATTTGGACTTGGTCATAACATAATCTCAATCACAGTGGCCATGCTTTTAGGTCACTGTGTTATTGGTAGACACGCGGAAAGAATGTGGCTCTCATATAACGACTTCTGCCGTGGATGCAAATCCGCTGATGAAGAGGAGGCTGTTATCCACATTCTATGTCAATACCCATCTCTTGCGTGGTGCAGATATAGGTTATTTGGCTCTCTAACCTTTGTCAGCTTGACGGAGCTATCGTCCAGGATATAAACCCTTTTATCAAACTATTTGACTGGTTTTCCAGCGTGGGGTAGTCGTACTTTAAATATGCAGCCCTTGCGCTGACCAACTTCGCTCCCATTGGCTCGGAGGAACTTGGTCAGTACAGGGACTGCATTCACCTCTGGCTTCAAAACAATCCGCTATGCGTGCTCAAGTGAGCTTTTGGTATAAAGCAAGCACACTAACGTAACCTAACCTACCATTTACAAATTTTTGAAATATGAACATTCAGATTGCTTTTACTTGCAATCAAAACAATAAAAATAAATTTGTATTTAGTTTTGATTAAAACTCTTTATTATTCACACAATTCTGTGTGCCACTGTTCGCAACTTGATGTAAACAACAAAAAATGCTTTGTTTGCTATTCCTCTGTTTACACTATTTGCATAAACAATAACAATTACTAGTCAATTGTTGGACAGATCTTTGTAACAGAGATCTTCAAACCACAATTACTCTCTTCAAACACACCGCGTTTTCACACAAGACTGACTGAACTTTTATTAATTCAATCGGCTGTTTTGCTTTGTTTTTTATATGGTAGGGTAAACAGTCTGATGAATGTTCTTGAAGGCGAATGGTCGAAACTTCGCCTTCACCAAATTGCTTTAAATGCAAACATCTTTCATTATTGTTCTTTGTGTATTTTGTTTACATTTTGTTTACATTTTGTTTACATTTTGTTTACATTTTGTTTACATTTTGTTTACATTTTGTTTACATTTTGTTTAAATTTTGGTGTTTTCTTTTCTACCAAAAAAAATGTGCCTTTTATTTAAAAAAAAAATGCAATTTTTTTGTTTGTTTCTAAAGGATGGTATGTTTTATTCTAAATAATTTGCAAATGGTGGAGGGCACTGCATTTTATGCCCTGTATAAATAGAGAGTGCTGATACTATTCTGTAAAGTAGATGACTTTCGTTTATTTATAAGGGCTATCAGATGAAATTTAAAAATAGTCATCTGGCATCGCTATCCAATTTTGGAGTTAATTTTTCCTTTGTTTTGTGGAGTAACCTTAAGGAAACATTACCTGATTAAAGTTACGTGCTTAGTAATATAAAAAAAATTGCATTCAGTGTTAGAACAGTGTTGAAATTTTCTTTTTGGTTTAAAAAAAAGCGCTCAAAAAATTAAATCGAAAAATTAGCGATCTGGCAACACTTTTTTGCGCATATTTCCATAGTTTATTGAAAACAAATCAACAAACACGGGGATTATCCTTTTTGTTAATATTTGTGTTCTTTTCTTCGGAAATAAAAAAAAATTAGATTTTAACAGGGTTGGTCAGCAATTATTTTAATGCACCTTGTAAGAGGGTAAAATTTTCTTTATAGAAAAAATAAACACTATTAGTCTTGTAGTGTTATTTGTGGATTTTTGTTTACTTGTTTACCATTCTTCATGCTGGTGTTTGTTGTTGTAATTTTGTTTACTTCTTTAACATTTTTTTAAGCGATATTAAGATTTTTCCCTTTCGTAACAATACATATGTATCCCACCAGTGGTATCTGTAATATTGTCCTCTGGCCCCTATTCTATCCACTAAATCACAGGACCTTTTTTTATATAAAAACCAACACTCAGGGGATAGCCCCTACTCATGCAGTGCATTGTGCAGATTTAGGAAAATAGGTTATAGGAAGGTGGAAAGAGGGGGAGTAGTGTCTGTGAACATTTGATTTAAACTTATCAATATCGTAATTGACGGGAAAACCCTTCGCAGGAAGATCATTCCACAAGCGAGCAGTGCGGGCAAAAAAATGAATTCTCCCTGTTATGCATTGTGCGGTTCACTGGACAATCAACCACAAAAGGATGTGCTCTGCGAGAAGCTCGAGTACCACGTAAAAATATGTGATTATCGGGAACCAAGCCCCTTATCTCTCGAGAACATCTCCCGTTAGAACAATGAAACACACGTCACATTGCGACGATGCTCCAACGAATCATTAGAGTTGGATACCCTACTGTCATTAATAAGCACCTTCGCCCTCTTCTGTACGCGGTCGAGAAGCTTCAAAATAGACTTTGAAGCACCGGCCCATACATGAGAGTTGTACTCAATCCGGGGTTGGATAAAGAGCCTGTAAATAGTAAGAAGGTCGGATGGAGTGAAGTATTTTCTGCACCGTTTCAAAAAACCAAGGCATTTGAATGCTTCCTTCGACACTCGAAAAATGTGATCGTTGCAACGAGCATCACAACTAATTCTCATGCCCAGAACATTAAGAGCATCTGCCTCCTCAATATTTATATTACCCATAGGTACGGATGACAGAACACCAGCGCCAGCATCACGCCGGTGTGTCAAAAAACAACATTGGGTCTTGCGCGCATTGAAATCGACCCTATTCGCGCGGTCCAACTCAGAGATTGTTATCAGGTCACCTATGAGTGCGTCATTCATGTTCGACCTCCTTGCCCCAATCTCCAAAAGGCTCGGCCTCCGATGAAATGAATATGAATGACAAATGTTGCTGTCATCCTCAAAAGAGTAAATAGGATTCGAAGTAATAGAAAGAAGATCATTGAGAAAAATCAGAAAAAGAGTAGGAGAAAGAACAGAGCCGTGCGGTACCTCAATGCTCTCAAGCATTACATTCTTGATCTTAAAAACTCTAAGGAAAATATGGTTTAATATCTTCTATGATTCAATTCTTTTAAGTTTCTAAAATATTTCTTAAGGTCTCCTCTTTAACTCCTTTTTCTAACATTTTTCTTCTTCTTTTTTTTTTTTTTGTTTTTCACACTCATCATCTTCTTGCATTTCTTACACTGACACTCTTATTATTAATTTCGTTATGAAAGTTACTGAATCACTGAGTGAGTAAGTGACTAAGTGAAGTTGTGCGTTTGTTTTCTATTTCCTGCCGTTAAGGCAACACTCTAACGATTGTACACACGCACACGCATACACTCTTGCACACAACAACTCTTAAGACTGCTTGCTGCAGTACGACTATTGCGTTAATGGCAACGACAACGGGTTTTAATGATGATCGAAACGTGCGCAGAGGAGAGAAGAGTGCCGTAGAAGACAAAAATTATTATTGAACGGTTGGTGTAAAGTTCAGTAAGCCATTTTATCTTCTCTCAAACACACACACACACACACACAATCTTACACTGCATAAACATGCAAACAATACGCACACATGCATGCTCTATACAGCTTTTTGCGCATCCTTGTTAAAATGATTGTAAGAATGTATATCAAGAATGAAAACAATATGACAACAACAATAACAATAACAACAACGATGAATAGCATAAGAGTACAAAAGTTTTCATTTGGTTTTTTTGTTTTTGTTCGTATTATTTTCGGTTTTAATGATTGTTGCGAACAATTTTTAATTGATTTTTTGATGTGTTTACTTTGGAAACAACATTTTTGTTTTTATTTTGTTTTCTTTCGTTTTGTTTTGGCAATATTTTGTTGCAAAATGAAAGAATTTTTAATTCTTAAAGATTAAGGTCAAGGAGGGGCTATAATTTCATTTAAGCTTTGTTTGCTCACTTTCATACGTATGTGGTTGGTTATTACAACCGCTTCAGTGAGGATTACAACCTAGCTTTTCACATCACCCATGATGCGTGCATTGATTTTATCAGTGAGTTGCGGAACCAACAGTTTAAATGCGACTCTGAACGACAGGTTTTTTTGAGACACTTTTTCAGACAAGACGATCCCTTATCAGGCGACCTCTTCAACTTCGTCATGGCGAGTGTTCTGCGAAAGGCGGGGAGGATGCAACGCAATGGCACTATTTTTCAAAAAATAATGGCCAGTTGCTTGCGTACGCTGACGACATCGACATCATAGGGCGTACCAAACAAGATGTAACTGCTGCCTTTAGTGCTATTGAACGGGAGTCTAAGAAGATGGGCCTGGCAGTAAATGAGGGCAAAACGAAGTATATGTTATCGACAAGTAGAGCAGTGCAGCGTATTGATTCTCAATTTGCGGCCGATAACTATACTTTTGATACAGTCAAGGAATTCATTTACCTTGGCTCCGCCGTTACCACCGAAAATGATGTCAGTCTGCAGATCAAGCGCAGGATTACTCTTGCCAACAGGTGCTATAGGCAATTGAGTAGCAGAGACCTTTCTCGTAAGACGAAACTAATACTCTACAAGACGCTCATCCTACCCGTGTTTCTTCAGGGTGCAGAAGCATGGACCCTATTAAGTACTGAAGCAGTATCCTTGAGAGTATTCGAGAGAAAAGTCATACGTAAGATCTTTGGTCCAGTGTGAGTTTGCGATGATTTCGCCATCGGACAGGAGAAAGATGCTACCACAAGACGGGTATTTGTGTGGGGATCTGCGGAAGTCGACGAAGAGGACGATCATGTATCCGCATGGAGCCTATTAACCACTGATGCAGCAACCTTGAGTGTATTCGAGAGAAAAGTCCTATGTAAGATCTTCAATCCAGTGCGGAATGGCGATGATTTTCGCATCCGATTCAACAGTGAGCTGTATGAGCTCCTCAACGACATAGACGTTTTGCAGCGTATTAATATCCAGCGGCTGCGCTGGCTCAGCCAGGTCGTTGGAATGGAGAAGGATGCTCCGGCGAGACGAGTATTTGATGCAGGGATCTGCGGAAGTCGGGGAAGAGGACGACCTTGTTGGAAGGCCCAAATTGAGAAAGCTCTGCCACCGATTGATGTGACCAATTGGCGTAGGCGCGCAAGAAGCAGAGGCGCTTGGAAGGCTGTGTTGCGGCAGGCCGAAATCCGTTAATCGGGTTGTTATGGCCAATTAAGTAAGTAAGTAATGACAGCTTCAAACCAGAATACCTACAAAACAGCCAGTTTTTTAATGAAACAATTGCTTCAAAACAATCACTTTCGAGTTTTCCCAGCCGCATACCTAATAATTATGCATGTTGGGCGCGTGTTTGATAAATTCGCCTAGAAAATCTGATGCTCTAGTTTCCAAGCCGCATGTCTACAAAGTTATGAATTGTTAGAGGGCTTTAGGTTAGACTAGAGGACCAGTACTTGTCGGTTAAGACAAATACAGTACCCGGAGGTCGACATTGACAATTGTTTGCCTTTATATGGATGAATAAAGGGTCCATAGCCTAGTAAGTAGTTTATTGGCTTTTTAGACGTGAGACGGGAGCAAATCCCCGGTCAGTCATTTGCAGCAATAAAAATATGAAGAAAAAATGTGTTAGGCGACTTCCCCTCAACCCAACATTTCCTGAATAAACCTTGAAAATAAATAAAAATTCCCATGAAAAATTTCTCAAAAGAATCTGTCGTTCGGAATCGGTCTTAAACTGTAGGTCCCGCTACTCATTTATTAAACTAGGTCGTAATCGGTGACTTAAGAGTTGTAATGACCAATTATTTGCGTATGGTCTACCTCGCCTAAGGTCTACCCTCTCTAGTGCCCTTTTATCTCTCCATTTCAACAGCACCACCAAACTTGCTTAGATTCTCTTTGTGAGATTTACATCAAGGAAAGGCCCTCTGTTGGCATATTCTTTTGCAATAGTTAACTCTTATGCCCGAAAGATTTCGAATTCATAACAGTTCGGCATAATGTCGGCCTAACTAAGACAATAAGCGAATGCCACAAAGATGAAGAAAATGAATTGCCAGCACAGATCCCTTTTATGTTATCCACGTAGGTATTGCCAGCAGTAAGCCACGGAAATCAATTCACGAACGCTTATAAAGCAGAGTGCATTCATCAAGCAGTTTGGTAGCGACATACATTTCAAGATCATCTCAATGAGTATTCGATTCTTTACCTTACAGCGGCAATATTACGATGACATATTTCAAAATGATGTTCAAAGGTGGTAGGCCTAGCATTACTTCCATTTAAGCCTGATATTATGAATCTGGCAATAGCAAGACTTGATTATCTCTGTTTATGGTTTAGAATGGTGAAATGTAAAGGGCTTGAGAAAGGAAAATTTGGTTTATACGCCAAACTATCACCATCAGAGGCGATATTTTCAGTAGACCTTTACCAACCTCTTCAAATTTGTTTATAATTTCGTCAATTTCTTGGGCATTAGAGTTTAGTTTAGAATGAGAGTGAATATCTTGAGGCTCTTAAGCTCGAAAAGTTAGGCGTGTCTTAATTCATCCTTCTAGGTGTCTCTGCTTCTCACACACCAACAGGACTTCCTCGATTTGGTTCTTCTAACACAGATGAGGTCGTCCTCTTCGCCGGCTTCTTCTATTGGAACGACATGGCCGAGCCAGCACAGTCAATGGTCACTCGATGTAAATACTCTGCACAATGTCTATGTCGTTGAGGAGATCATATGTTAGATTGGAAGCGGAAATCAGCGTCAACTTGAACTAAACCGATGATATTTCACTTGAAGATTCTTAAGGCTCCTGAATTAATGCTTAATAGTGTCCATGCTTCTGCTCCATAAAAAAAAGCGCGGATAGAATGAGAAACTTGTAGAATACACTCTAGAGTACTTGTTACATTAGAAGACAAAAATAAAATTTTATTTTGCTTTTCAATTCCTTAATATTATTACGTTTTTAGTCTTTAAAAATGTTTAAAATATTATCTCGTAGATTGTAAATAAAATAAAAATAAATTTCTGTTTAATTTTAATTAAAATTCTTTATTATTCGCACAATTCTGTAAACCACTGTCCATAACTTGATGTAAACAACAACAAATGCTTTTCTTTGTTATTGCTTTGCTTATACCCTTTGCATAAATAATAACAATTACCAGGCAATTGTTTGACAGATCTTTGTAACGGAGATTTTCAAACCATAATTACTCTCTTCAAATACATTGTGTCTTCACACACGACTGACTGAACTTTTACTAATTCACTCGCCTGATTTTGCCATTTATATGGCAGAGTAATTTGTCTGATGAATGTTCCTGAATTCGAATGTTCATGAGTTCATCTGCTCTAGATCTCTACAAATGTAAACATGGTTGTTTCATTATTGTTGTTTGTGTATGTTTGTTTTCATTTATTCTTGTAGTGTTTGTTGTTGTACTTTTGTTTACTTGTTTACCATTTTCTTTATGCTGGTGTTTGTTGGTACAGTTTTGTTTACCATTTTTTTATGTTGGTGTTTCTTGCTATTTTAGGCAGTGCAATAATTTGTAAACAAGTTTATTGTTTTGGTTGTTTCATTATTGTGGTTTGTGTATGTTTGGTTTTATTTATTCTTGTAGTGTTTGTTGTTGTATTTTTGTTTACTATTTTTTATGCTGGTGTTTGTTGTTGTATTTTTGTTTACTATTTTTTATGCTGGTGTTTGTTGTTGTATTTTTGTTTACTTGTTTACCACTTTCTTTATGCTGGTGTTTGTTGGTACAGTTTTGTTTACTATTTTTTTATGTTGGTGTTTCTTGCTATTTTAGGCAGTGCGATAATTTGTAAACAAGTTTATTGTTTTGTTTTTGAAACTTTTGTTTATAATTTTAATGTTAAACGATGTAAAATGTAGAACACCAGTATCTAGATTCTTTATTTTCGTAACAATATTGATTACGAACATCATTTTATAATTAATAATAACACCTGTCAGTATATCCTTTAGCCACATCATCCTATTATCTACTGTTTCTGCTCTCTCTCTCCCTCTCTCTGTTATCTCCTTTCTTTTTGAACTTAATCCTCATGCCAAACGTTTATCACATTAATTTCAAACATTTAATGGCCACCAATCCCTCCATTATATCCCCTAATAAATCTTAAAGTTTTCTAACTTATACCAGCAAATACCAACACACTAACACTAACATACGAATGCCTTTCCTAAACTATAAAGTTCTCTCTGGAAGTAGTAAGAAAGGGACAACAAAATTAAAAAGAGAGAAAAAAGGAAAAATGCTTCGAAAATGGCTTAAAGAACGTACACACATACATACGTAGCAACCACAAAATACAGTTTGACGCAGCATCAATCACAACAAGTTGTCAATTCGTATCATTCGCACACAATTGTTCGTTTACAAACAAAATACACTGACGCCGTCACCATCGCCGAGCTCGTGGAAGTGGATTTGAAAAATACTGGCATCAATAAAACCTGCTAAACAACGCAGTCAAAGTCATTTCAAGTCAAAGTAACCGTTCACAGCTAAATGCAAGTCATTCTTTACAGAGCGCTAGTTAGTTAGACGGTCTCTCTGTCAGCCTGTCAATGTCGTCGGCGTCAGTCAATACTCGTTGATATTGAATGTTTTGTAACAAAACCACGAAATATTGAAAGAAAAAACAAAAAAAAAAATAGACAAAAAGTACAACAGAGAGAGAGAGAGAGAAAAAATCCATTTTAGTTGTAAACAATATGGGAACACACATGCATTATTTGTGTAAAGCAATGGGGGTAAAACCGGGGGGAGGGAGATTCTTTATAGGGCATCATTAATTTTAAAAGGTTGTGAGAATACGGGCTGTTGATACATTGTGTATCATTTTACTAAAATTTTTGTAATATCATCGGTCTACTCGCCTCCTAGATTGTCAGTTGCAGGGGGGAGGAGGGGGGGGGGGGACAATAGCAGAGTCTCTATAAATCCCTAGGATTGTATTTTCCGAACTATATTTGGACTGTATTTGTTATTCCTATTATGGGGATGACCCTAATGACCTAGTGAAAAATACCTCAACGATCATAGCAAACTCTAACCGTAGACGGTTAGGTAGGTAGGGATTAGTAGCCATCCCCCAAATGAATTGGATAGACGCACTTAGGCCTCACTGGGGCCATTGCGATACCACGGTTCGCGCTAGGTTAGGTTCGTGGACGTGTACCCGTCACAAGTACAGTACCCGATGGTCGAATTGACCCATTGTACAACATCCTAGCTTCTCACATCACTTATGTTGTGTGCGTTAATTTTATACATGAGTGGCGGGACCTACAGTTTAAAATCGACTTCGAACGACACATTTTTTGAGAAGCATTTCATGGCATTTTTTACTCTCAGAGTTTTTTCCAGAAATCTGCTGAGAGGAGGAAGTCGCCGAAAAAGTATTTTCAAATTTTCGTTTTGATATCTGATCTGGGATGCGAATTCGGGCCTTTCGTCTAATAAGCCAACACACTACCACGGCGATTTCAACGGTTCGCGCTAACTATCCCCTCATCCTGAAACCTCCTAGAGCTTACATTGAAACGACTTAGACTGCCAACGTCAATGTTCGACAAATCACTTAGATTATCGATGTAGTACGAACCAAGATATCTCTTCCTTCCTTGACACAGTGCCGGGTATATCCCCAGTAGATGAAGAACCGTCCCGATGTGTATATTTATAGAGATCGCGAGAAGGCGTAGTCACGAACATTCGGCTTCAAAGTCATTTATCAGAATATTTACGTTGGCATATAAAAGAAGAGACAAAGCAGACAATGGAGTCTGTAAAAATTCTGTCAGTCTTGTGTAAAGATGCGTTTACATCTGAAGAGAATAATCTTGGTTTAAACCAAAGATCGTTTTTTCGCTACTCATAAGTACTCATACAGTTTTGAGTATGAGTGATTCAACAGTATTGAAATTCAACCCACTCTGATTCATTCGTACTCAATACAACATTGATTTATAAGTACCTGTTGCAATGAGTATGAGTCTGACATCAGACTCACAACATTCGAAATATGTTTGATTCATACTCAATCATAAAACAAAAATGCAAAAACAAACACTGCCAGAATAAATGTAAACAAACATACACAAACAACAATAATGAAACAACGATGTTTACATTTCTAGAGATCTCAAGAAGTTGTAGCCACGTACATTCGAATTCAAGATCATTCATCAGACTGTTGACGTTGGCATATAAAAGCCAAAATCCAGTCGGGACCAGATCATGCGCGTCACTCTGCCCTTATCCGAAGCCGCCCCATCTGTGGTTGAAGCGTCCAGGATGTCATCATGAATGCATTAATGAGCCTGCAGGTCTCCAAAAGGGACCCCAATACCTAAGAATATATTGGAGAGTTCGATGATCGTGCCGCATCTGGCTAGTTCATCTTCTCTGCAGTTACCCCGGATGTCGTTGTGTCCCGGAAAAGTGTAAACAGTTAGATGGGATTGCGATCAAAAATCTTATATTGTCGACTAAGGGTACTCACAAGTACTGCGTTTAAATAATCGATTTCAATGCCGCTAATCGAAATAGGATTTCCCTATAAAGTTTTCCCCGAACATGTTGACCTGTGATCTTAACAGTGTTGTTCGGTGGCAGTAGTGCGTACAATTTGTCGAGCACTTAGGTAGTATTACCTTCTGAGATCGCTCAAATCTTACCTCCATAGCCAAAGATATTCTATAACTACCCAGTAAAAGTAGAAATTTCTTCTTTGCCCAGAAGGTGTTCTCTTCCAAAATCATCTTCCAAGGTACTCAATTAAGGCTCAATTACCGAGGAACATGTATCTTTCATCATTTCTGATACAGCATAGCCATACCAATCGGAAACTAAGCATACAAATGGTAGCCTGATCGTTATATATTATTGCTACGTTTCACTTTCTGTAACTCTTGTTCAAGTTAAACTGAAGATAGCAGGGAGCTTCCCAGAGCTTTCGAATATTTTATAATAGCCGATGGAGTCAGTAAAAATTCTGTCAGTCTTGTGTAAAGACGCGTTTGCAGGTGAAGAGAAAAATCTTGATTTGGACTAAAGATCAGTAATGAATCGTCGTTTTTTTGCTACTCATAAGTACTCATGCAGTTTTGAGTATGAGTGTTTCAACAGTATTGAAATTCAACTACTCTGATTCATTCGTACTCAATATAATGTTGATTTATAAGTACCGGTTACAATGGGTATGAGTACAACGCTGACTATTCGAGTCACAGTCTTGGTTGTTGCATTTACAAACGAAGAGAGAAAGAAAAAGACAAAGACAGCAAGCAAAGCATACACACAAACTACTTGTGAGTATTGTGGTGTTCGTACGGGAATCGTACTTCTTTTGTGCTTCGTGAAGATGCTGAGTAAAGGAGAATCGTAGTCAACAATATCATGCGTATTGTTAAGTATGAGTATGACGAGTACTGCAAACTTTATGTATGAGTAGTATGAGTATGATATTAAAATAAGTATGAATGCATATAAGTATTAGAAATTATAAGTATGACTCGAATCTACTCAAGGTTTTGAATACTTATTGCTGATTTGAATACTTATCTCTGGTTTGAACATCTCCGTTATAAAGATCTGTTGAACAATTGTTGGTGTTTACGCAAAAGAGTGTAAAGAAGAATAACAAACAAAGCAATTGTTGTTGTTTACATTAAGTTGTAAACAGTGGCACACAGAATTGTGCGAATAATTAAGAATTTTAATTAAAATGAAACAAAATCTACGATTTAATATTTAAAATTTTTTTTTTAAAGATAAAACGTGTGATGTACCCACGGTTTTTTAGAAAATTTATTGCAAACTAGAGTATCTTTTAGTCGGCCTTCACTGCTTGTCAATATCTAAACAATTTTCCTTGAAATTTAAGCATTTTTTTAAAGGCATAGCTTACGCCTCTGGTTTTTTTTAACTTTTTGTGGCCACAAAACTTGATGACTGAAAAATCACATTTGAAATGCTGAATAGAAATACGAAAAAACGAAAATAGAACGAAAAAATGGCTGTCAAACTAGATAAAAATGAGAAAACAAGAGAGTGAGAGAGAAAAGAGCCTTTAGAATTCGAAATATGAATACAACAACCACAATAGCTACAATTACAACATTGAAGGGGGGGTAGCATTACGGTTAATGCTATTTCAGGAAACCCCTTTAAATAGATTTCAAAACAATTTGAACTTGTGGGTTGTCATCAGCATCATCATCATCAGCAGCATCGGAGGCAATAACACAGAGTACCATCAAGCAGCAATACCATCAAACGATATGACATGTCATTTGTATTGTAGCAGCCAGCAGTCAGTAGTCAACTTGTTTGTATTGGTGTTAGTGATTCTTCTTCTGCTTTTTTTCCTTCTTTCTTTCTTCTTTTCTTTCTATTTTACGTTATTTTTGGTTTTTCACCAATCCATTCACCCATTCAGCCATTCAACCATTCATCCGTCAATCCATTCATCCGTCAATCCATTTGCTATGTACTTCTGTACAATTTTCATTCGTACGTACGTACGTATGTATGTGTACGTTCATTACGTATGTTTGTATTGCATTTGCAATTACACAGGCTATGAACTTGTGGTTACGTATAGTTTTAGAGCAGCAAGTGAATGCTTGTGGTCGATCGCATTTTCACTGCATAAAAGTCATGAAGTGTAATCGTATACAGAAGTTGTTTGTTTTTATTTATTGCCGATGTGTGTGTGTGTGTGTGTGTGTTTGCCTATCAAAGAGAGTGTGTACGTATATTGCATGACATGTCATCAATATGAACACAAAGATGCTTAACTATGCGCCAATGGTCATGCCTGTGTAAGCCTCATGTTATCAAAATTTCTTTGTAAGACTTTTAATAACTTTAACACGTTGGCTGCCGACTACGAGATAACTCGTAGTTTGGTTCCCTAGAAGGGAACTTATATTACGAGGTATCTAATACTCACTAATGTGAATAATTCAAGTTTTTTGGTTAGTTTCCTGAAAATGATCGCGGCAGTCAACGTGTTAACAGTGGGGATAGATTCATAATTTTGAAACTGGACTGTTGTTTCCCATGTAATGTGTGTTCATTTACTTAAGTTCAACAAGAAAAAGGTTAAAACCCTAGCAGGAATTCTAAGGGTTCGGCCTGTTCATTCAGGATTACTGCAGTAGTTGCCGTGATGTAAAGATAACAGAATCGGTGGTACAATGATTTTTAAATGAGTAGCCTCCACTTCAATACAGATGTTGTCGGTTTTTGGATAACAGAACGTTCTAAAATCTCGTCATGGTTGCAAACCGGAACTGGCCGGTTTCATCCAAAGGTCGTGGTGGTTCAAACCCAGCATTAACGAACGGATCATGACAAGGGGAGCTTACCTTACACTGGGTAACACAATGGACCATATGGGCCACTGAGTGAACATGCCTGTAAACGACATGCTACCTGCTAAGCTAACCCGATATGTGTTCGTTAGAATATCTGTTAGGTTAGGTTAGGTCGTAGTGGTAGCACTGATATCACAAAGCTCACTTGAGCACGCATGGCGGCCCGTTGTGATGCCACGGTTGTACGCAGTCCCTGTACTAATATACTGTACTAGAATATCTGTACTTACTCAAATTATTTGTCAAAAGAATATTCATTCTAAAAGAAGATTCTACCTTAGTAGGCTGAAACCTCAGCATCTTTTTTCGGAAGGTATAAATACATACATAATTGATTATTACAACCCTTCAGTCAGGATTACAACCTAGCTTCTCACACCACTACATATTGTTTCTGCGTTAATTTTGTTTATGAGTGGCGAGACATTTTTGTTAAAGTGGACTATAAAAATTTTATTTATTCTCCGAGTTTTTGTCAGAAGTCTGCCAAGAGGAAGTCGCATAGTTTCTCATATTGTTTCCTTTTTACCTTTTAAAAACATTTAAAATATGACCTCATTGATTGCAAATAAATTAAAAATAATTCTGTGTTTAGTTTTAATTGAAATTCTTTATTATTCGCACAATTCTGCGTACGCCACTGTTTACAACTTGATGTAAACAACAACAATTGCTCTTCTTTGTTATTCATATGTTTAAAATGTTACGAAAATGGAACTGGTGTTATTAAAGTAATAAACAAAAGCTCCAAAAACAAAATAATGGACTTGGTCACGCGATCAACGAATAAGCAAAAAATATAGCAACAAAAATCATGGACTTGTTTACAAGATCGATGAATAAACAAAAATATAGCAACAACATCAGTATAAAAAAAATATAGAGGATAAAGATGTAAATATGCAACAACAAAGTGCAGCGGACAGAGAGAAGTAAACAACCAACAACAAAATGTATTATAAAAAAGAGAGCGCAAACAGTGAACAACATACACAAACAACAATATTGAAAGCAATTTGTTTACATTTTTAAATATTTCCCTAAGGTCGACATTCTCCATTGAGAGTATTCATCACACTATTGATCCAGCAATATAATGCAGCACAGATCAGGCCACAGTGATTCAGTTAAAATTTAGTCAGTCGTGTGTGAAGATGACACGTGAGAGACAATAAGAATTCGGTTTATGGTTTGAAGAACGCCGTATAGTTGCTTACAAAAAAGGTTGTAAACAGAGAAGTATAACGAACAGTTGTTATTCCTTACGCGGAAGAGTGTGAAAGAAGAATAGCAATTAAAGTAAATTGTTATTGTGTAAATCAATTTCTAAAGGTGGTACACGGAATAGTGCGAACAAAAAAGAATTGATTTAAAATTAAACACAAAATTTATTTTTATTTTATTTGCAAGCTACGCACTCATATTTTTAACGTTTTTAAAAAGGTAATACCCCTTATTGGTCTTGGACCCCTCCTGCAGAAGCTGTGGGGATGAGGAAGGGGATGAAACTATTCTTCACCTACTGTGCACATGCCCGACACTTGCTTAGAGGAGAAAGGGTGCCTACTACATGGAAGACCTGGATGAACTGTCATGCATGGATATTGGCAGTCTCGAGTCGCTTCATCGAAAGCTCCGAGTGGTTCCTGGAATAGGGGAGAGGATGAAACTGTTGTATCACAGTGGCCCTGTATGCTTCCTAAGGGTGTCCGCTCATCGGGTGGATAGCCACACACTATACTTTGCATAAATAATAATAATTACTGGACAATTATTCGTCAGATCTTTGTAACGGAGATCTTTAAACCACGATTATTCTCTTCAAACTTTCCGCGTTTTCACTAACTTAGTAGTTTTGTTTGCTTTGCCTTTTTTATGGCAGAGTAAACAGTCTAATGAATGTTCTTGAAGGCGAATGTTCATGAGTTCGCCTTCCCGAAATCTCGTGTATTATTGTAGTGTTGTTTGTGTATTTTTGTTTACTTGTTTACCAATTTTGTATGGTATTATTTGTTGTTGTATGAAGTAGTACGATAATTTGTAAACAAGTTTGTTTACTGCATTGTTTTGTCTATAATTTTAATGCTAAGAGATGTAAAAACAAAACGCCAGTATCTAGATTCTTTCATTTTCGTTGGAACCTTGGCCTTACGTCTAATAAGACTAAAGTACGGTGATTTTAATATGGACTTCATGGAAAGTAGAATACAAATTGTGATAAAATGGAACTTATACTTTAGGACTTCCAATCAAAACCATTATCTGCACTATCACTATTGTGAAAAAGTTGCCTCTGAGATCAATTCTATAATTCTTTGGACTCAGCTTACTGGCATAATCTTCAGATGAGAACGCATCTTTATTGTCTGACTTGGCAGAGGGGCGTTACATTTAAAATTCTCGCACTTTGGTATATTCCGTAAGCATCATCTATGTACCACTGTTCACAACTTGATGTAAACAACAACAATTGCTTTGTTTTTTATTCCTTTGTTTGCACCCTTGCATAAACAATAACAATAACTAGACCATTCTTCGTATGATCTTTGTAGCGGAGATCTTTAAACACACCTCGTCTTCACACAAGACTGACTGAACTTTTACTAATTCAATCAGCTGCTTTGCCTGGCTTTATATGATGATAGGGTAAACAGTTTGATGAATGTTCTTGAAGGCGAATGCTCGAGACTTCGTCTTCTAGGAGTCTCTGTAAATGTAAACATCTTTCATTATTGTTGTTTGTGTATTTTGTTTACATTTAGTATTGTAATGCTGTTTGTGGATTTTTTTTACTTGTTTACATTTTATTTATGTTCTACTACTATTGTGAAAAAGTGGCCTCTGAGATCAATTTTATAATTCTTTGGACTCAGCTTACTAGCATAATCTTCGGATGAGAACGCATCTTTATTGTCTGACTTAGCAGAGTGAGGCGTTACATTTAAAATTCTGACACTTTGGCGTATTCCTTAAGCATCTACGTGTTCTTCTACTTTCCATTTTATTGCAATTGAACAACTTGAATGTCTAGAATGTGTTTTTTTTTCCACAAGATAATATTTTTCTTTCATTATGTATTGTAAGAGATACATTATAAGAGATAAACGCTTTATTTGTCCACTTAATTCTACAATATATGGTGGTGCCATGAAGTATGGTTATCAATCAAGATCAATTTAGTTTTCATAGCTTTTTTTATACCCCTCTTAGTTTTTCAGTTTTTTTGTTGTTGTCTTTCAATTAAAATAATCCCACATGCATTTCTTGGGTTTGTTGGTTGGCTGGCTGGATTGTATTGCTTTTAAGTGTAATTTAATTTCAATTTAAATATTATATGGCAACAACATTCAGAGCAGCAGTATGCAAGTAAATAGCACAGCTTCATAATACATATTGTTTCTCTAAGCTGCCATTCGGAGTCGAATGCCACTCATAAATACGATTAATGGAAGGCAAATGTACTATCGAGTCTTTAATTTTTTTTTCATAGCCCATCTACTGCTACCACCTTATTCGATCCTACTGATCTGAAATCTAGGTACAATACGTTACCCAAGATCATATTAATTTATTTGTCCATTCAGTCCGCTACCCTAGAAAATTTTAATATATTTATCCAGTCCGGTTGCATTGTATATGGACTAGGAAAGGTTTCAAAGTTGTGGGACTATCTAAAATGACACCCCCCCCCCCCCCCCCTACATGACGTCATATGTCACAATACATAACATACGTCCAGTACCTAAATAAAAGCCTGCATTCTTTCAAATGGTAAAGACTGGTACTAGTTTATTTATTTCTTCATAAAAAAAATCATAGATTGTAAGATCAGTGCCCTGTTTATATAATCTCTATGGGAGATAACAAAGCCCTTAAATCTCTCATGCCGAATATATCAAATGCGGCAAGGATTTTGGCAGTCTGAGCCGCTTCTTCGAAAGTTCCGATTGAAATCTGAAGCTATGGTATCACGACATGCTCTGTATGTGGCCCATGTGTGAACGCTCGAAACTTCATCGAGGGTATAGCCACTTCTACCTGCTGTTCTGTCTCAGTAGTCTTAAATTTTTTAACCACATTGTGAATAGTTTTGTCGCTTGGATGTAATTGGCCATTACAACCTTTCAATCCGAATTACGACATACTTAGCTTCTCACACCATATATGCTGTGTGTATTAATTTCATGAGATTTGTAAGAAACTCTCAGATCTTTTGTCACTTTTGTCAAAGGGAAAGTCGCCGAAGAAATATTTCCTTAATTTTTCGATTTGTTGAAGATGTCTGACTTGGAGCGTAAACCTAGACTTCTCGTTTAAGAAGCCAACACACTACCTACTAGACTACGGTAGCAAAACAGGCTGAATAAATGACAGCTGTGCTGTTCACAATATGATTGTTATCAACTGTCAATGTTTCAAAGCCCTTGCTGGAGGATAGGATACTTATGGGTGATACGGAGGCATTCTGAGAGACCTATCTTTTGAAGTGTTTTTTGTATTAAGACAGCGATAAAAATCTATTTCAATGCGCTTAACTCATTCAACTTTATGTGTGTGAAGAGAAATTCTATTTTGATAATCCAAGACGCAATCCATTAATTTTAGCAGCGCCACATTTGCTTTTAACAGAGCACTGTTAGCTGTTTAACAGTATCCATATGAAAAAGCCCACTTGTTTAGGAGCTAATACTGGGAAATACTCTAGGCCTATGATTACCATACTGTACGGAAAGGAAGGTTCCAAGAACTCTCAATATAACCTACAACATAGTCCCATATAAAGTGATAAGATATTGAGAAAATTAGCTTTTGAAAATATAAATTTTTTGGTGGAAAATTCTCTAGAAGAACAGTGGCCATTTTGGAAACATACAAGAGAGCTAATACACCATATAGACTATATGCAAATTGTAGTCCAGAGGATACCCTTTCGAACTGTGGTAGTGGGATAGCTGGAATAATTTTATGAGTTGAGAAAATTTACGTCGTCCATACCACACCAACCATCCTACGCCACTTGTAATCACAAATAATAACGATCATAATGAGAATTTGATTTTACTACTCTGCTATTGCCACTGTTAAACAGTTAACAGTGCTCTGTTAATAGCAAAGTTTACTCTGTTAGAGGCAAGAAGTGGGTGGCTCTGCTATAAGTAAGGGTTTGTGTCTTTGGGTTTTAAATTCGAATTTATCTTCGCACTCATTCCAACTTTACTGTGTCTACGAGTCGAATACAACGAACTAAAATTGAAATTGTTTTCAATTGTTTGCTAAACAAATAACGAATTATGCATTCAATTGTTTATTAATTTTTTTTAAATTTTTTTTAATTTTTATTTACTAAAGAAACTTGACAAATACAATGCATGCAGAACAAATAACTTTTTTTTGGTTTTTTTTTTTGTTCGAAAAAATTCCATAATTTTAGGCAAATATTGTGAAATCGTCAAATAATTGTTTGATTTGCAAATAATATTTATTTAAAGCAAATGAATTTACAAAATAAAAAAAACAACAACAAAAACAAAATACCACAAATAATAATAATTTTTATTTAAAATTTAAGGTTTAAGTTAGGTTTAGACAAAAATATAATCATGCACGGGAGGCATAGATTATTATTAAGGAGTGGACGCGAAAAAAACGTGGACTTTTTTTAATCATTACCTTGGAAAGAATTATTTCCTTTTAAAACGATCAAACAGAACTTTCAAGCATGCAAAATTGTACTTCTGAATCAAATGTCTGGGCGATGAATACGAATTTAAATATTAAAGGCGCAAACCCTTACTTATAGTAAAGTCACTTCTTACCTCTAACAGGGTCAAATTTCTTATTAACAGAGCACTGTTAACTGTTTAACAGTGGCAATAAGAAGATTAGTGTTCTAGTTAGGAATTATTCCAGGAAATTTGATTCTCATTATGATATAATTTGTGAGCAAATAAGTTGTGTTTAAATATAGAGGATGTTGGTGGGGGAATGGGGAACTTAGCCCGGAATACTTGAGTTTTTCCCAATACTATTATTTTCCTTTAAGCAAACATTGGCCATCTTCTGGAACTTGTGCAAACGAGAAATTTGATAAGATCTCATATGTTTATAAAAAATATCACTCGTTTGTTAGACTCCTTATACTAAAACTACGGTAATTTTTGTCCGATTTGATCAAATGATGACTCAATCTCTTCCTAAGAGAACAGACTTTAAGAATTTTATCACTTATCCTATATTTTTTTGTTAAAATTTGCTACTATGAATGGACAAACTTGGAAAAATATAAAAAAATTCAAATTTTCAAAGTTTACCTCATCAAATCTTTTAGAATATTAAGTTGAATAATAGATATATGTATACCACTTTAAAGGTCCATCTCTCCCCTTTTCAACAAGATATAAATTGGATTAGAAATGTTTAAGTATTCCAGAAATTTGTAAATAAAGTCAGAAAAAACATTTTTTGTCAAATAAAACAAGTTTGGAGGGTTCGAAAAGTATAAAAAGGAGCTATTTTTGAGTTCTACTCAACTAGCTGAACAACTATGGACTATATAGTTACTTGGGGTGGGTATTTTCCCTATTGTACCGTGTTATTATTATTTGTAAACAAAAGTGTTGAAATATGAAGGATATTTGGTGGAGGATGTTAATTTTCTCAACTCTCAAAATTATTCCAGTTATCCCACTACCACGGTTCGAAAGAGGACCCTCTGTACAATCATTTGCATATAGTCTGTAGGGTATACTACTTCTTATACTTTCCCAAATGGCCACTGTCAATGAAGATTAATATTTTCAAAGACAATTTTCACAATATCATATCCCTTTATACGGGACTATATTGCTGATTATATCGATGGCCTTGGAACCTACCCTAGCATTTTGTATGGTACTCATGGACCTAGAGTATTTTCCAAAATTAGCTTCTAAACAAGAGGGCTTGTTTCAATGGATACTGTTAAATATCTGTGTGTATGAAAATAACTTCAAATTTAACTAGCAAAGCCAAATTGTATAGCCAAATTTTTTCATGGGCACTCCTTATATTATACAAATAATAATAATAAAGTGAATTTATTTTTAATATTATTAATAATAATTGTTAATATTATTTATTATTTATTGTTTAATTAGTTGTAAAGAATTCATTAATTATTCTCTACTCTTAATATCGAACTAAAGAAAAATGAAAAAAAGTGTGAACATTTTTATTTAAATATTTATGAATGCAAATTATCATACGTTACATCTACATATATTTATGTATGTATGTATATATATGTATATACATATGTATGTTATATCTATGTATAAATAAATAAATTTATTTCAATATGTTCTCTTTCTTCTATTCATTCAATTCAATTGAATTCAAAAATCCTATAGAAATCATTATATTGTGCTGCTTGTTAATTGAAAAATTAAATTATTGAATACATACGTACATACATACAATGCATATTAACTCAACGGTGCACACACACACATATATATATACATACAAACATTATTTACAGTGGTGGTTATAAGTCGTTACATATGACAGTTTGCTTTAGCATTGCGTCTCCTATCTTTAAATTTAAATAAAATGTGTGTGTGGTATGTGACGTACAATCAAAATGATTTTATTTATTTGGAAGACCTATTGATGCCATTATATGTGGAATCCAAACATCGTTCAGATGTCCGTTTTGTGACGGTGTTTTAACAGATGAAAACCTAATCATCTTACCTATTTTCTGTATCAAGAGGCTTTATAATAGATTTCTGGGCAGGAGCACATTCTTGGGAACTGTATTCCATTTACGGACCTAAATTGTTAGACGTTGTATAGCTTGAAGTCGCCGTGGTTTAATGGGTAGTGTGTTGGCTTATTAGATAAAAGGCCCGGGTTCGAATCCCAGGTCAGACGAAAAAATATTTCTTCGACGACTTCTTCTCAGCAGATTTCTGGCAAAGACTCTGAGAGTAAAAATTGCCATGAAAAGCTTCTCAAAAATCTATCGTTCGGTGTCGACTTTAAACTGTAGGTCCCGCCACTCATGTATAAAATTAAAGCACATAACATAAGTGGTGTGAGCCAATTATGTATTTATGTATGTATAGCTTGAGGTATTTCTTAGACCGTCCCAATAAAACCATAAACCCGGGCACTAGAATGCCTGCTTTGGAACTTAAAAAATATATCGGTTCTAGCTATCATCGCATTGGGTTTATATGAACGAAATATCAGAAGATTCTGACTTCCTAATATTCAAACCACCAAATATTATTAATCGCTACATAACATAGAGTCTTCCTTATAAACCCATTTAGAGATTGACTGCAGGTCGAATGCCAGTGAATCATAGGCTTCAAGCCTTGTTCATTCGATCTTCAAAAACACTCATGAATCAAAACTGAGTCTTATATGCATTAATATCAGCCCTTTGTACGCAAACCCATTAGGAGATTGACTGTGGGCCGAATGTAAGTGAGTCATTCGTGTCAAGCCTTAATATTTTATTCTTCTAAGGACTGGATCTACAATCCAAACACTTGTGAATCAACACTCGTTAATATTCGTATCAAGTTTTTCTATTTGAATATTTAAATATTTTATTGTTTAAAAGCAAAAAATGTTGGAAATAACTTTTAATTTTAAAATCATTTTAGATTTGTTCGAATTGGCCACCTTTGGTACCAATTATGGCCTTCAAACGGCCGACAATGCCATCACAGGCTACACGAATGTGGCTCATTCCCGGCTATAAGCGCCGTCTTGAGATATTCGACACTTTGGTATTTTTTTTAGTGAGAACCTTACTCTCCAAAAAGTCTTAGGCACAAAAGTCCAACAGATTGAGATCCGGAGATTTTGGTGGCCATTGTGCGGTAGAAATGAAGCGAGGAACCTCCTTTTTAAGCCATTAGTGGTTGATGCGTGATGAGTGCAGTGGTGCTGAGTCCTGTTGGAATGTCCGTTGTCTGCGGCCGAAATGTTTGTCTGCCCAGGGCTTTAATACTGTTTTTAAGACATTTTCCTGATAATATTCGGCATTTATTTTGACCCCACGGTCAATTAATACGAGCGGAGAGCGACCATCGGCCGTTACGGCAGCCCACCCCATTACCATCGGGGGCGCTTGAGTTCTGGTGGCAAATCGCAAGTGTAAATTTTCAGCTGGACCTCTTTGGCAAGTAAACCCGATCATTTTGTTTGTTCACAAACTGCTTAATTTGGAATGGCTTTTCATCGGAGAAAACCAAATTCGGTAATTTTTCACTTTCGTGTAAGCGAAGTAACTACCTTGGCTCTTTCCAGCCTAACTATTTTTTGTCCATCGATATGCTCTTGCACTTTCTGGAACTTCAATGGCTTTAGTCCAAGCTCATTTTTCAATATGTGGTGCATCTGTTCTCGCAATATATTCAGCTCACAAGCAATTTTTCTACCACTGCAGCGTGGATTTCGGTCAAATCTGTCCTTCACTTTTCGGATCAGTTTTGGTGTTGTTACCGTGTTTTTTCGCCCACTTTTTGGATGCGATGCAACACTGCCAGTATCACGGTAACAAGCAATGGTACGAGAAACAAAAGATTTCTTTACATTTTAATGCTGGAGGGTTCTAACGATAGCCACCTGTGGTGGTTTTCCAGCCAAATATAAAGCAATCACACTATCACGCTTGAATTCCCCAATACGAATAATTTTTTTTCTGAATGCAATAGATCAAAACTGCTTTTGTAAGCTTGTAAATAATAAAATGAACTGTCACTGGAATAAATCGGTCAGCTGCCAGACGAGCGGGGTTTACAAATGATAACAACCTGAAGTTGGTTGCAATACATATCAGCCGCCCTGTACACATTATAGGTTGAAAATTTCTAATGTAATGCCCGCCACTGTTTCTGTTCTGTAATGTTAATGTGTTGTTGTAATATTTCAAGATAAATTATTAACATTATTAAATATTATTTTAATGATTGTATTGTTCTAGTATAGAAAATTAAATACAAAAACAAAAACCAATTAAAAAAATTGAAATAAAATCAAATAAAAAAAATAAGAAAATAAATTAAATAATAACACAATCTATGGATATTATTTATTAATATCTGTTACATTTCAATTAAGATTAAAATATTCATTCCATCTGCTTTGTGTCTTAATATCGATGAAAACACATGCCCACACCCAATATTGGGGGTGAACATATTCAATATGTATGACATTGCAAGCAACGTGTAAATGTTTTCATTGAAAAACCATAAAATCAGAAGGTACTGGCTGAAAAGGCCTTTTCATAATTTGAAAATCAAAGACACAAACCTAAGGGCCTTTTCACATTGGGTCTGTTAATCAGCTAACAGTGCTTTGTTAATAGTAAATTTTGCCCTGCTATAGTCAAAAAGTGACTCTGCTAAAAGTTGGGTTTGTGTCTTTGATTTTTACATTCGAAATCAATTTCAAAACCTGACAAATCTCTAATACCGGAACATATTTTAATCAAATATGCTTCTTCGAGGAGCTCCTTATGGTCTAATGTTGTTTGATGATGTAAGAACCAAGTGAGATATCATTATCTTTGTGGTTCTACTACGCAAGTAACATATCTTCTTTGCATATCTAAATACAAAATTCATGATATTAAGAACGGAAGATAGGCCCAATTGTTGCTAGGTTCTAATTATCCGCCTGACTTAGTAAAAGAATATTTTTAGCAGTGCAATGATGCACAGATTTGATGGTTTAATTTCTTTATAGCCCTGCCAATACATCAGGTCATTTAGTACAACCAAGATCACCCCATAATGATCGTTTTTAACCTCACTTTTGTGTTGCAAATGTAATAATTTTTACGAGTTTTTTTTTTGTCTTAGCAGACTTTTGACAGTCTTAACAGACTTTTAACAATCTTAGCAGACTTTCAACAGTTTTAATAGACTTTTAACAGTCTTAGCAGACTTTTGACAGTCTTAACAGACTTTTAACAGTCTTAGCAGATTTTTAACAGTCTTAACAGGATATTGGCAGCCTTTGTAGACTGTTAACAGTGTTAGCAGGCTATTGGCAGCCTTTGTAGACTGTTAACAGTGTTAGCAGACTGTTTACAGTCTCATCAGACTTTTGACTGTATTAGCAGACTGTTGACAGCATTGCTGACCGTTGACAGTGTTGGCAGACTGTTGACAGTTTCAACAGACTTTTGACATTCTTAAAATACTTCTGTTAGCAGACTATTGACAGCCTTTGTAGACTGTTAACAGTCTAAGCAGGCTATTGACAGTCTTAACAGACTTTTGACAGTCTTAGCAGACTTTTAACAGTCTTAACAGACCTTTAACAGTCTTAACAGACTTTTAACAGTCTTAGCAGACTTTTAACTGTCTTAACAGATTTGTGACAGTCTTAACAGACTTTCGACAGTCTTAACAGACTTTTAACGGTCTTAACAGACTTTTAACGGTCTTAACAGACTTTTAATAGTCTTAACAGGCTTTTAACAGTCTTAGCAGACTGCTGACAGCATTTGCTGACATTTGACAGTATCGGCAGACTTTTGACAGTCTTAGCAGACTGTTGACAGCATCTGCTGACAGTTCACAGTCGTAACAAACTGTTGACAGTCTTAACGGACTTTTAACAGCCTTTGCAGAATGTTGACAGTCTTAACAGACTTGTGATAGTTTTAGCAAAGTTTTGACAGTCTTAGCAGACTTTTGACAGTCGCAGTAGAATGTTGATAGCCATAACAGATTTTTGACAGCATAAGCAGGCTTTTCACAGTCTTAGCAGACCTTTGATAGTCTTAGCAGACTTTTGAGAGTCGCAGTAGAGTGTTGATAGCCTTAACAGACTTTTTACAGCCTTAGTGGAGTGTTGACAGTCTCAGTAGAGTGTTGACAGTCTCAGTAGAGTGTTGATAGCCTTAGTAGAGTGTTGATAGGCTTAGTAGAGTGTTGACATCCTTAGCAAACCGTTGAGAGTCCTAGAAGACTGTTGACAGTCTCAGCAGGCTTTTGATAGCGTTGGCAGACTGTTGACAGCCTTTGTGGACTGTGAACAGTTTTAGCAGATTGTTGACAGCTTTTACAAATTATTGACAGTTTTAGGATCTGTTACCACTTATGTTTGCTAAAGAAGGCCCTATGGATGGCCTTTTAAATTCTTTTATACGAATGGGTTTAAACACTTTTAACCATCCATATATTTTATTTCTATTTATTTATAATCAATGTTATCGAAATCCACTTATCGTTTTTAAATAATCAATAGAGATTAATCGAAACGTACACATGTATGTAGGTGGGTGGGCATATGTGGGCATGGGTGTGGTTGCCTGTTAAGAAGCTTTAAAATTCTGTTACAAATTAGAGCAGAGCAAAGCAGAGGAGGAGTGAAGTAGAATTTAATGAAATTAATTCCATTATGTACACAACTTAATTAGAAACGATTTGTTTTCAAATCTCTTTAACTCAGTAGTAAAATTTCTAAAATCGAAATAATTTAATCAATTTTTAATGCCTTAAGAAATCATTGAAATCGAAGAGATTTAATTAATTATGCCGACTTAAATCAATGGTCAAAGAAAATGCATTCATCAAGTCGTAATTAAATTAAACTGCCTTACTTTGAGAATAATTCTACTCTTAAGAAATTTCCCAAAAGATGTGTGGGAAGATAAATTCGAATTTAAAAATCTAAGGCGCCAACCGAAAATTTTTAGCACAGACACTTTTAGAGTTAACAGAGCAGAATTTTCTTTTAACAGAGCATAATTTAATATTAATGGAGCACTGTAAACTGAAAAATTTGGAAAAGGCTACTTATATAGGAGCCAAATTTACGATATTTGGGCTAATACTGACTGATTTAAACCAAGATTTATCTGTCAGCTGATTTAAAAAAATAATGACACTGCTTCCCACAAAAATGTTGAGTTGCTTGCGCTGACTACTATTCGTAGGGTGCCATCAAAGATAAGTGTTATGCCGACAAGCCAGAGACAATTGACGCTTTAACGGACAATATTCGTGAAGCCATTGGTGAAATACATTTGCACACAAGCGATAATGAGCTTAAAAATTGGACCGATCGTGTAGCCTACTGCATGGCCAGTCGAGGCAGCCATTTCAATGAAATTATTTTCCATTATCAATCGGAAGGATTGTACTTTCAAATAAAAAAAGAAATTTGAGCATTTTCAAAAAAAAAAAAGGTTATTTGGCGGACCCTTTATTATAAATATTTTTCCAAATTTATGAATCTAAATGAGTAGGCGTATGAATCAAACATATTTCGAATGTTGTGAGTTCGATGTCAACGTTGTACTCATGCTCCTTGCAATCTTAACTTATTAGTCAATGTTGTACTGAGTACAAATGAATCAGAGTAGGTTGAATTTCAATACTGTTGAATCACTCAAACTCTAAACTGCATGAGTATTTACGAGTAGCGAAAAAACGATTCATTGCTGAACTTTGGTGAGAACTACGGATTAGCTTCTCACGCCATCCGTGTATATTGTGTTTAGTTGTATTCATAAGCGCGAAAATCTAGAAGTTGACTTCGATATCGTAAGTCTAATTCCATATACATTTTCTGGGCACTTTAGAGATTTTCCTAAAAAAGTACAATGGGTTGTTGAAAGAAATATTTTCTTAAAGATATTAGAGCTAAGATTAAGTAAGCCAACCATTACCCCGACTTGAATTTTGTTTGTTACTCTAACGTAGGTATTACAACTTTGCCTTTCCACTCGTAATAATTTGAACACAATAATAGTAATTGTACAGGGTGGCTGACATGTATTGCAGCCAACTTCAGGTTGTTATCATTTGTAAACCTCGCCCGTCTGACAGCTGACAGATTTATTCCAGTGACAGTTCATTTTATTATTTACAAGCTTACAAAAGCATTTTCATCAATTACATTCAGAAAAAAACTTATTCGTGATGGGGAATTCAAGCGTGATAGTGTGATCGCTTTATATTTGGCTGGAAAACCACCACAGGTGGCTATCGTTAGAGCCCTCCAACATTTAAATGTGAAAAAATAGTTTGTTTCTCCGTACCATTGCTCGTTACCGTGATACTGGCAGTGTTGCATCACGTCCAAAAAGTGGACGAAAACACACGATAGCAACACCAGAAATGATCAGAAAAGTGAAGGCCAGATTTGATCGAAAAATTGCTCATGAGCTGAACATATCGCGAGAACAGATGCAATACATATTGAAAAATGAGCTTGGACTAAAAGCCCTTGAAGTTCCAAAAAGTGCAAAAGCTTACCGATGGGCAAAAAACAAGTTAGACTGGAAAGAGCCAAAAAAGTTACTTCGTTTGCACGAAAATGGTAAGTTACCGAATTTGGTTTTCTCCGATGAGAAGCCATTCCAAATTGAGCAGTTTGTGAACAAACAAAATGATCGGGTTTAGTTGCCAAAGAGGTCAGCTGACAATTTACACTTGGCCACCTGAACTCAAGCGCTGCCGATGGTAATGTTGTGAACCGCCGTAACGGCCGATGGTCGCTTCTCGCTTAGAATAGAATAGAATAGAACGTAACGGCCGATGGTCGCTCCCCGCTCGTATTCATCGACCGTGGAGTGAAAATAAATGCCGAATATTATCGGGAAAATGTCTTAAAGACAGTATTAAAGCCCTGGGCAGACAAACATTTCAGCCGCTGACAACGGGCAGGACTCAGCACCACTGCACTCAGCACGCATCAACCAAGAATGGCTTAAAAAGAAGGTTTCTCGCTTCATTTCTACCGCACAATGGCCACCAAAATCTCCGGATCTTAATCCGTTGGACTTTTGCGCCTAAGGCATTTTGGAGAGTAAGGTTTTCACTAATAAAATACCAAAGTGTCGATCATCTCAAGACGGCTCCTTTCGTGCAGTCTGTGATGGCTTTATCGGCCGTTTGAAGGCCATAATTCGTACCAAAGGTGGCCAATTCGAACAAATCTAAACTAATTCTAAAATTTGTTGGTATTTCCAACATTTTTTGCTTTTGAACAATAAAATTAAAAAAATATTGCGCTTTACTTTGTTGAATTATATATCAGCCACCCTATACATAAATGGTGTGAGAATCTAGGTCGTAATTCTCACTAAAGGATTGTAAAGACCAATGTATGTCCCTGTATCTACTCTTCTAGAGATAACAAAAGTTTTAATTCTTATTTCTTTGATCAGAATCATCTTTTGAAATATTGAAATAGAAAAACTTGCTACGAATGACTCATATGCCTTCGACCTACAGTCAACCTCCGCATGGGTTGGTGTACATGGGGCCAATATTAACGAGTGGAAAGCTGAATGTTGCGTTTGTTGATTCATAAGTGTTTGGATAGCAGACCCAGTCCTTAGAAGACTGAAAGAGCAAGACTTGATACGATTGATACTTACATTCGACCCACGGTCAATCTCCCAATCTCAATTTTGATTCATGACTGTTTTAGAAGATTGAATGAGCAAGGCTTGATGCCAATGATTCAATGGCATTCGACCTACAGTCAATCTCCTAATGAGTTTGCGCGCAAAGGGCCGATATTAATGCATGTAGGACTCAGTTTTGATTCATGAGTATTTTCGAAGATTCAATGAGCAAGGGTTGATGTTAATGATTCAATAGCATTCGACCTGCAGTCAATCTCCTAATGGGTTTGCGTACAAAGGGCTGATATTAACGCATATAAGACTCAGTTTTGATTCATGATTGTTTTAGAAGATTGAATGAGCAAGGCTTGATGCTAATGATTCAATGACATTCGACCTACAGTTAATCTCTAAATGGGTTCGTAAGGAAGACTCCATGTTATGTAGCGATTAATAATGTTTGGTGGTTTGAATATTAGGAAGTCAGAATCTTGTGTCAGAATCTTCATACCAATTCGAACAAATCTAAACCGGTTCAAAAATTTGTTGTTATTTCCAACATTTTTTGCTTTTGAACAACAAAATTTAAAAAAAATATAGCGCTTGACTTTGTTGCATTATATATCAGCCACTCTGTATTACAGCAAATAATAAAAAATAATAATTTGAACAATAAAAGCCCTGCCTTCGACCTAGAAAACAAATTTCAAATTGTTTCGTTTAATTTAATGGGGTGGGCTGTACTTTCTTTCTTTATTTTTTAATAAATTTTAAAAAGTGGTAAGAAAAATTAAAAATAAAATGAAATGTAAAGAAGTAGTCTTCATAATAATTTTTGGACAATTTCCTTAAAAGTTATTTCCGTTTAACAAACAATCATTTCCTCTTTAATAATTTTCTCTTCTTATTTTTATTTTTACATTTTTTATCTTGTAATTTAAGAACTAAAATCTTCATTCAACTTTTCTAATTTTTTTTTTTAACAAATTTTTCTTTCTTTCTCTCTCTTTCTCTCTTTGCAGGTAAGTGTTATTGGCG
Organism: Sarcophaga peregrina; assembly: GCA_014635995.1. Lineage (NCBI taxonomy): Eukaryota > Metazoa > Arthropoda > Insecta > Diptera > Sarcophagidae > Sarcophaga > Sarcophaga peregrina. The sequence goes on along the minus strand of CM025793.1, from coordinate 80,165,493 downwards.
TTATGGAAGTTTTTCATTTGAAAGCAAAAAAAGAAAGGAAAAGAAATTCTATTTCAACAACTGCAGGAAGTATTTACAAATACACAGATATGCCATATATAATAACTACAAATATACTAAGGAGTGCGCACAAATAAATTTATATTATTAAATAATTTTTCGTCCAAAAAACAAAGTTTTTCTTCTAAATAAAAATTTTTTTAGTATTAATTTACATGAAAATAAAACATCGATGTTGCCAAAAATTTTTTAGTGCGCACTCCTTAAATGTTTACAAATATTTTATTATATTACATTTCATTTTTATATTTGAAAGATATTTATTTCCTTTATTATTATTTTATTTTTTTTATTTTTTTTTTTTGTTGTTGTTGTAAGGAAATATTTTATTTTGAAAATATTTAGAGAAAATCTTTTACATCCGTTTTACACAGATGAAGATAAATTTCTACATAAAAATTTATAGAAAATAAGAACAGAAAGAAAAAAAAAACAATTTTTTTTAAAAGTTTACAATTTATAAAACATGTACGGAAATGAGTCATAAAGGGTGGCCTCAATAGAGAAGTAATTTCGAAAGAAAACTTTCTAGTTTAACGTTTTCGATTTCAAAGCCCCTGCACAAGAACTGGGAAATATTTTTGTTTAAATGGATTCAAAATGATGCATTTTCGTCTAAAACAATCAAAAAAGTTTTACAGAAAAGCTCAATTCTATATACCAATTATGTACCCAGGCACTTCCGAACTTTTCAAATTGTTTAAACTACATTTGTGATATTAGCTGTTGTCAGACTATTTTGAAAAATTGGTCATTTCAACCCTTCTCTTAGGATTACAACCTAACCAAGATAAATTTTTAACCCCATACAAAAACTCTGTAAAGTAAATAAAATAGCCATGAAAAGCTTCTCAAAAATCTGTTGTTCGAAAACGACTTTAAACTGTAGGTCCCCCGCCTCTTATGTATAAAATTAACCCGCACAACATAAATGGTGTGAGAAGCTAGGTTGAAATCGTGACTAAAGGGTTGTAATGACCAATTATGTATGTATGTATTCCCAGCCTTCGGGCGTATGTGTTCAGAGTCTTTTGTCCAGTTATTTACTCGACAATAACTTGACGAATGCTGGTTATCAAACGCTACAACTTTAGAAGATTATATGCATTGATACGATCTTTCAGGTGACAATACGAATCTTCAATTGCAGAGCTAAAGCAGTCGATAATTATACGAACATAGTGATCTTTCTTTATGTTTCGTTCTAGTCGAGACGTCTAGCCTGTAGTTTGAACCAGAGATCAGCAACGAGTATTCAAAACAATGAGTAGATTCGAGTCATACTTATAAATTTCTAATACTTATACGCAGTCATACTTATTTTAATATCATACCATTACTGCTCTTACTCAAAGTTGGAAGTACACGTAGTACATGTGTGTGAAGATAAATTCGAATTTGAAAATCCAAGGCGCAACCCATAAATTCTAGCAGCGCCACACTTAGCGTTAACAGTGCACAATTTGATCTTAATAGAGCAAAATTTGCCGTTAACAGAGCACTGTTAACTGTTTAACAGTATCCATTTGAACAAGGTCACTTGTTTAGCAGGTAATTTTAGGGCATATAGTTGGTCTATGAGTACCATATAATACTCTAGGGATTGTTCCAATGACTCTTAATATTATCAGCAAAAAAGTCCTATATGAAGTGAAAAACATCAATTTTTTGATTGAATTCTCTAGAAGATCAGTGGCCATTTGGGACCATATAAGAAACTGTACCCCATACAGACTATATACAAATGGTAGTCCAGAGGGTCCGTGGTATGGACTACTTTTTTGCTGATAATATTAAGAGGCATTGGAACAACGCTAAGTGTGGCGCTGCTAAAATTTATGGGTTGCGTCTTGGATTTTCAAATTCGAATTTATCTTCACACACATCACGTAGTACTCATACTAAATCATTTCGCTTGGTACATACCAGGTATCAGCAATGAGTATTCAAAACGATGATTAGATTCGAGTAATACTTATAATTTCCGATATTTATACGCACTCATACTGAGTACTACTTATATTCAAAGTTGGAAGTACTCATCGTATTTATACTTAACAATACGCATGACGTTACTGACTTCGACTCGTCTCTACTTAACATTTAAACGAAGCATAAAATAAGTATGATTCGCGTACGAACACTACAATACTCACAAGAAGATTGTATGTATGCTTTGCTTGTTGTCTTTGTCTTTCCTTTCTTCTTTGTTTGTATATGCAACAACAACAAAGGCTGTAAATTTTGATCAATGATTCGAGTCACTCGAATCCTTTATAAGTATTGTAGGTATTTACCCAAATTTATGAATCTAAATGAGTAGGCGTATGAATGAAACTTATTTCGAATGCTGAGGGTTTGATGTCAACGTTGTACTCATACTTATTGCAACCTGTTATTATAAATCAATGTTGTATTGACTACATGCAGGTCCACTGAGGAAGAGGAAAGCGTTATTCACTTTCTTTGCCAGTGCCCGTCTCTTGCTAGGTGTAGATATAGGTTATTTGTCTCCCCATTCCTTGTTATCTTAACGGAGCTATCATATATTGATATCAAGGATATAGATTCGTTCATCAAATTTTCTGGCTGGTTTTCCAGTACGGGGAAGTCGTGCTTTTGTTGTGCAGCCCTTGCGCTGATCAACTTCTTCCTTTCCCTGATTTGGCGGAACTTGGTTAGTAGAGGGACTGCGTTTCACCCGTGGCATCACAACGGGCCGCCATGCGTGCTCAAGTGAGTTTTGTGATATCTGAGCTGCCACTACGACCTAACCTAACCTAACCTGTATTGAGTACGAATGAATCAGAGTAATTGAATTTCAATACTGTTGGTTCACTCATACCAGAAATTTCATGAGTACTTAAGTGTAAGGGAAAAACGATTCATTGCTGATCTCTAGTTTGAACCGTGGCCTCACGTCTGATAAGCCACACACGCTACCTACAAGTGCTAGACTCTGTCGGACGCGTATGTATAAGAAGAGAAGAACCGATTCACTTCTATCCACCTATTGCATGGCCGTTCATTCAATATTTTTAATTTTTTTAACCGTCTCTTCAAATTTCTTTATATGTTTGCCAATCCCTTGATTAGTATGTAGATGGTTACGCTCATAAGCACCCCGCAATGCATGAAAAGTGCCCACCACTTGTGTGGCGTAATTTTAGGTATGTATACGAACCATATTTGTAAGTGGTAAACCTTCAGATGAAGAATATTTTACAGTTGACAGCATTTCTAGATTGGCAGCTATAATCCACCAAATGTTTGTGAAGATAAATTCGAATTTAAAAACCAAAGACACAAACCCTTACTTATAGTAGAGCTACTTCTTGCCTCTAATAGGGTAAATTTTGCTATTAACAGAGCACTGTTAACTGTGTTGAAATATAAAGGATGATTGGTGGGGGATACATACATACATAATTGGCCATTGCAACCCTTCAGTTAGGCTTACGGCCTAGTTTCTCAACACCACTTATGTTGTGTGAGTGGCGAGAGACCTACAGTTTGACTGTAGACTCCAAACGACAGATTTTTGGGAAGCTTTTCATGGCAATTTTATTTATTCTCAGAGTTTTTGCTAGAAGTCTGCTGAGAGGAAGTCATCGAAGGATATTTTCTTCATATTAGATTTTGTTGCAGGTGTCTGACCAGGGGTTTGAACCGTATGCTCACGTCTAATATATACGTCCACCATACTACCAACTAGACCACGGCGACTTCAATGATTGGTGGGGGATGGAAGACGGAAATTTGCTTAACTCTCAAAATATATCCAGTTATCCCACAACCACGGCTCGAAAGAGGGCACTCTGGACTACAATCTGTATATAGTCCGGAAACTGTACTATTTCTTATATGTTCCAAAATGGCGAGTGATCTTCTAGAGAATTTTCATATATTTTTGGCTAAAAATCGATTTTTTTTTTGCAAATTCTAAATTTAATCTCTCAAAATTATTTCATCCATCCCACTACCACGGTTCGAAAGAGGGCCCTCTGGACTACCATTCTCATATAGTTTGTATGATGTATTCTTTCTTATATCTTCCAAAATGGCCACTAATCTTCTAAAGAATTTTCAAACAAAAAATTTATATTTTCTAAGCCATAATTTCTCAATAACATATCACTTTATATGGAACTATGTTGCTGAGGCCTTGGAACCTTCTTTTAAGTATGATATAATGTTCATGGACCTAGAGTATTTCCCAAAATTAGCTCCTCAACAAGTGGTCTTGTTCAGATAGATACTGTTAAACTGCTAACAAGGCTCTGTTGAGTGTAAATTTTGTTCTGTTAAGAGGAAATTTTACTCTGTTAACATCAAAAATGGCGCTGCTAAAATTTATGGATTGCGTCTTGGATTTGCAAGTTTGAATTTATCTGAACACACATCAAATATTACCCTGCTAAAGGCAAATTTTGCTGTGTTAACGACAAATGTGGCGCTGCTGAAGTTGTTGGTTTGTGTCTTGGATTTTCAAATTCGAATTTATAAATATTTTTGTTTTTGACATTTCAAATTCGAATTTATCTTCACACACATTCTTGGCAAATTTATCTACTTTCAGAGTTTTTCACAGAAACCTGCTGGGGGAAAGTCGCCTTAAAATTATTTTCTTTATATTTCATACCATATCACCTTATTTGTGACTATGTTACTGATTATATTAAGAGGCCTTGGAACCTTGAACCTTCTTTTGTATATAGTATGGTAGAGTATTTTCCAAAATTAGGTCCTACACAAGTGATCTTGTTTAAAAAGATACTGTTAAGCAGCAAACAGGGCTCTGTTAATTGCAAATTTTTATTGCTAAAAGGTAATTTTGCTCTATTAACGTCAAATGTGGCTCTGCTAAAATTTATGGATTGCGTCTTGGATTTTCAAATTCGAATTTATCTTAGCACACATCTTTTTCTTATATGTTGCAAAACGGCCACTGATCTTTTAAAGATTTTCAAGCAAAAAATTATATTTTCTAAGCCACAATTTCTCAATATCATATCTCTTTAAGTGTGAATATTTTGCTGATTATATTAAGAGGTCTGGGAACCTTCCTTTGCATTTAGTATGGTTACCCATAGACCTAGAGTATTTTCCAAAATTAGCTTCTAAACAAGTGATCTTGTTCAAAAAGATACTGTTAAGCAAGAAACAGGGCTCTGTTAAGGGTAAATTTTACTCTGTTAATGTCAAATGTGGCGCTGCTGAAATTGTTGGTTTGTGTCTTGGATTTTCAAATTTGAATTTCTTGATATTTCTGTTTTTGACATTTCCTAATAGAATGTCTCACACATTTTTTTTCTTGTTTTTTAAATTTTAACGTCAAAACTTCTCCCTCTACAAGCATAACCCTATAACTGCATTTGGCATTCTCCAATTTCCAAAGTTCCATAGTGGTAGTACACCAACAAAGCAAATAGAATCCGAGGTAGTACATGTGTTTGTGAATGTCTTACAAGTTGTATTGTGTTCTGTGTTCTGTTCTGTGTTGTGTTAAAGTGTCTGTGGCTGTGTGTGTATGTATGTGTGTCAAAACTTTCGACATGTTTTTTAATTAAAAATAAACAATATGTGATAAACAACAACAACAACAATAACAATCTACGATATACTATAAAAATATAAATTAATTTTATGTTTCTCTCTCCCGCTCTCTCTCTCTCTCCCCTCTCCCCTCTCTTATAAGAAACAAATTTTCGTTTCGAATATTTGAAACAGAAAACGAAACTTAAATTGTGTCTTGAGATTATTAAAACCAGAAAGATTGAAAAAAAATTTCAAAAACTTTTTAACAATTAAGTGTAAGAGAAGAAAATTGTTTTTCATATTTTACAAAATATTTTTACATAAAATCGATAACAAAAACAAAAATACAAAAATGCATCATCATCGTCCGAACGAATTAGGGCACATATTATGATACAAAGTCGTTTCAAAGAAAGCCAAATGATGTGGCATAAGAATTTATGATTTTTTATTTTTTTTTTTTTTTGTATAAATTTTTAGAAAATTTTGTTACAAATTAAATGAATTTTTAAAATCTTCTTTTAAAATTAAGACACAATAAATTTTAATTTAAAATCCTATACCTTTGGCATGCCAAGCTATTTCTCTACAAAGTATCGTCAGGTTTTAGTGCATGAAACCAAAAGAGAAATTCCAGTTTTCAGTTACAGAACTCCATACCTAGTACATAATTGGTCATTACAACTCTTTAGTCAGGATTAGGACCCAGCTTATCACACTACTTCCTTTGTTTGTGCTAATTTTGTACATGAGTGGCGCGATTTGCTATGAGGAAGGCGCCGGAGAAATATTTTTTCATGTTTCATTTTATTGGAGATGTCTAACCTGGACTTTGAACCGTAGCCTCACGTATGAGAAGCCAACGACATACTACCTCCTAGAATCCGACGACTTCATGAGATGAATATTTCCATTTCCAATTATAGTGTCACCATAGTTTAGTAGACATTGATGAACACATGAGCTGAAACCTCAGTCCTAACATTTCGAACAATATTCTCGGCAATATTCTCTCAGCTGTGCTCGGGGTAAAACTCTGAGAGTAAAAAAATGCCACGAATAATCTTCTTTAATTTCTAATAAAATAATAATAACGACAATTAGCCTCTAGCTTGACTTAGAAGCTAGCTATACTAGCCAGCTATTCTAGCAATACTAGCCAGCTAGGCAGCAATACTAGCCAGCTAGGCAGCAATACTAGCCAGCTAGGCAGCAATACTAGCCAGCTAGGCAGCAATACTAGCCAGCTAGGCAGCAATACTAGCCAGCTAGGCAGCAATATTAGCCAGCAATATTAGCCAGCTAGGCAGCAATATTAGCCACCTAGGCAGCAATACTATTCTAGCTATACTAGCCAGCTAGCTACCTAGCACTTAGGCAACAATACTATTCTAGCTATACTAGCCAGCTAGCTACCTATACCAGCCAGCTATTCTAACTACATTAGCCAGCTAGGCACCTATACGAGGCAGTTAGTCAGCTATACTAGCCAGCTAGGAGGTTATATCAGTCAGGTATCAAGCAATACTAGCGAGCTATGCTAGATATACTATTGAGCTATACGAGCCAACTAGGCAGCATGCTAGCCAGCTATAATAGCGCGCTAGGCAGCTAAAATTTTTTACGCCGGAAAGAGAGAAAATGTTTTATGCATTTATGCATGTCGTCATCATACATGGTATATCGGACTCTTCCACTGGGTATACCGACTAAATACCCGCCTTGCCTTCTCTTCGGGGAACCACGATTGTTTTACTTCGAGATGGACCCGTTTTTGGCACCTGTGCCAGTGCCATCACTGTCAGCCTGCGTCCAGGCTCCGTTTTTCCCTTATTCTACTGCGTCTAGGTCATATTTTTTCCTCCGCAGGACATAGTACACAAATTGTTTAATAAGTTCCAGTTTTCTCTGCTGTTTATCATGTTCAGAAGCTATAATAGTCAGCTAGGCAGCTATACTAGCCAGCAGGCCGACTATATATGTCGCCTCATGTCTCTACTTGTCAACAACATATATTTACGTCGTTTTCCCCTCATTTAGTGCCTTCTTAGTAATATCTCGCTTGGTATATACCAGAGATCAGCAACGAGTATTCAAAATGATGAGTAGATTCGAGTCATACTTATAATTTCTAATACTTATACGCTTTTATACTTATTTTAATATTATACTACTCATACTACTCATAGTCAAAGTTGGAATTACTCGTCGTACGTATACTTAACAATACGCACGATGTTATTGACTTCGACTCGTCTCTACTTAACATTTAAACGAAGCACAAAATAGCTATGATTCGCGTACGAGTACTATAATACTTACAAGAAGATTGTGTGTATGCTTTACTTGTTGTCTTTGTCTTTCCTGTCTTCTTTGTTTGTATATGCAACAACAAAGGCTATAAATTTTGATGAATGATTCGAATCTCTTGAATTACTTATAAATATTAGAAGTATTTTTCTAAATTTATGAATCTGAATGAGTAGACATATGAATCAAACATATTTTGAATGTTGTGAGTTTGATGTCAACGTTGTACTCATACTCATTGCAACCTATACTTATAAATCAATATTGTAGCGAGTACGAAAGAATCAGAGTAGGTTGAATTTCAATACTGTTGAATCACTCATACTCAAAACTGTATGAGTACTTATGAGTAGCGAAAAAACTATTCATTACTGATCTCTGGTACATACGTCCTATGATCCTTGCTAAATTCATTACTGATTTTTGGTTCAAATCAAGATTATTCCTTTCACCTGCAAACGCGTCTTTACACAAAACTGACAGAATTTTTACTCACTCTATTGTGTGCTTTTTCTTGCCTTTTACATGCCAACGTAAATAGTCTGATCAATGATTTTGAAGTCGAATGTTCAAAATTGCATGAGTACTTATGAGTAGCAGAAAAACGATTCATTGCTGATCTCTAGGACATACGTCCTATGATCCTTGTTACTTACCTTCATAACCATATCATAGTTGACAATGTTCCATAGATAGGGCACAACACTAAGCAGATTCTTCCCCCCCCTCGTTTTTGAGGCATGTATTTTCAATTTGAATTCATTGTCCTGTGGCTGATGCCATCCAATTTAAATACTTTACGGTACCGTTAGTTAGTTTGACAATATCTTCGTGAATTGTTGACATAAAATTGTGATTGCCTGTTGGCATATAAGATGTCTGTGTATGTATACTCATGTGTTCGTATGTGTAAGAGTGTATGAAATGCCGCAATATTGAATTTTTAAAAGTTTTTCTCTTCTTTCTTTCTTTCTTTTAGTTTTTGATAAAGTGGCAACAACAAAACTTAATCGACCATATCAAATATATTTTACGTTTCTTTTCTGTCAAACCTCTTTTGCCCCTCTCATATACCTTATGGATGTATGTGTGTATTCCAAAGAGAATTTTTAACATCAAGGTCTTGTGTTTCTTCTTTTTTTTCAATGTTTTTTGTTTTCCATTCTCTTTGTTAAATAGACAAGGATGGCCTAAAGCCTTAAATGGCACTGAAACATGATTTCAAAAGTTTCGCTGGCATTTTTTGTTTTATTTTAATGGCTGCATACATGACACTGGCTGTGTGTGTATGAGAGAGAGAGAGAGGGTGTGTGTATGTGTGTAGTGCTATTATCATTGCTCAAATAGTTATTGCTGTTTTTGTTGTTGTTCTTGGTCCTGAGCATATGCATAAACTTGAAAAACAACTTGAAAATCTTCTATAAAACAACACACACACACCCGTACACACGTGTACACACAGAGAGAGAGAGATACGCGTTTATATACAGTCATTGGCAAATAATACTGACACATAAACGCCTAAAAAATACACACACCACTCGCACACTAACACACTCACACTGTGGTGTAAACAACTCTCATATGGCAAAGAGATAAAGAAAGAAACAAAAAAAAAATTTTTTTTTCTCTCGTTGTTTGCTCACATAACTGAATTGTTGTTATTCGTATGCTAACAACAGTTAAACTCTTATACTCATACACACCCATACACACACACACGCACGCTTTCATATCTTTCCACAGAGCCGCCCTATAGAGAGGCTCGCTCATATACAAATAATGGCAAAAGTTTTCTGGTGTTAAACTTTGAATCTCATCGCAGATTAGGGAGGCTTTAAATTTTTTGAGCATAAAATTTTTCGTTTGGGAAAAATGGCTTAAAGGAGGGAGGGGAGTCTTAAAAAATAATTTTATTTATTGGATTGCCATCTCTTCTTGGAATTTATGTTTTTAAACGATGAAATAAATTTCTTAAGAAGTGTGTTTAAAAACAAAACTTGCAACATTAAGTTGAAAACGTTAAGAATGGTTTGAAACTTGATAAATAGAAAAATCTAAGGGCTGCTCATGATGCTCAAAGTATTAAAGGGTCCCTCAAATAACTTTTTTTTTTGAAAAATGTTTAAAAAAAACAAATTTTTTTCGTTTTTTATTTGAAAGTACAATCCTTCCGGTTAATAATGGAAAATAATTCCATACAAATGGCTGCCTCGGCGAGGCCATGCAGTAGCTTACCCAATCGGTGTAATTTTTAAGCACCTTATCAATTGTTTGCAGCTGTACTTCACCAATGGCTCCACGAATAATGTCCTTTAAAGTGTCAATTGTCTCTGGCTTGTCGGCGTAACACTTAACTTTGACGACATCCCACAAATAATAGTCCAACGGTGTCAAATCCCAGCTCCGAGGTGGCCAAATGACATCAGCTCTGCGGCTGGTAATGCGATCTTCAAAAACAGGACACAAAACATCGAGTATAGCTTCAGCTGTGTGGCACATAGCGCCGTCCTGTTGAAACCAAATGTGGACAATGTCCTCCTCTTAAAGTTTTGTGAACAAAAATTCATTCAACATGGCCCGATAACGATCGCCATTAACTGTAACGGCCACTCATTACACATTTTCAAAGAAAAATAACCCAATTATGCCTCTGGACTAAAAACCGCACCAAACAGTGACTCGTTTTGGGTACGTCGGCTTTTCAATGTATGCGTGCGGGTTTTCTATGACCCAAATGCGCCAAATTTTGCTTGTTTACATACCCGCCAATATCAAAATGAGCTTCTTTTGAAAAAATGATTTTTTTTTTTGCCAAAATCGGCATCTTCTGTAAGTCGATTGCAGGCCCGCTTAGCGAAGCGAAAATGCATTGGATGAACCATATTCGTTCAGCGGAAGGATTAAAACTAATTATCTGTCAAATCAGACATGAGCTAAGCCTTACCATTCACGAAATAAGCACTAGTTGAAAAAAACCTTAGACGGCGGACCAGTTAGTATGTTAATTTTCATGACTTAATAGAATGGAGTGTTGGTCATCGGTTAAATTCAGTCTTAATTATTCGCCAGAGTTATGGTCATTTTGGATGTGCTCCGTTAAGTAAAAATATGGCTTGTACTCCACACATAACAAACACATCAAGCCTTCAATATTAACGCGCCTTAGATTTACCAGACAGTTCCCTGACCACCGGATGGGCATTTAGATCATCTGAAAGCCGTCAAAACAAATATTCCAACGGAAAAAAACAAATTAAATTTAAGAAAAATGTAGGGATGCGGAGAAGTGCTCAAAAAATAAGTTGTAAAACTTACCCTCATTTGGTTTTCTGGTCATGGATGACAACAAGACTAATGCACTTCTCACTGAATATAATGTGACGATTTTATTCAAACTTTATCATTGCTCGCTTTGTCTTGCCTTTTATGTCGCTGGATCAATAGTATGATGGTGCAGCCCTTGCGCTGATCAACTTCTTCCTTTCTCTGATTTGGCGGAACTTGGTTAGTACAGAGACTGCGTTTTACCCGTGGTATCACAACGGGCCGCCATGCGTGCTCAAGTGAGCTTTGTGATATCAGAGCTACCACTACGACCTAACCTAACCTAACCTAATAGTATGATGAATACTCTCGTAGGAGAATGACGGCCTTCGGGAAATATCGAAAAATGGAAACAAGCAGTTTACATTTGTGTATCTTTTTTACATTCGCCCAGACAAAGTAGTTGGTTGTTGTGAATTTGTCTATCCCCTGTTTTATTTTTTTACGCTGCACTTTGTTTTTGATTGGTTACTTTTCTGTCCGCTGCACTTTTGTTGTTGGTTGTTTACATCTTTATCCCTTGTATTTTTGTTTTTATACTGATGTTGTTGTTATTACTTTTGTTTATACATCGATCTTGTAAACACGTCCATTATTTTTGTTGCTATATTTTCATATATTTTTTCTTATTCATTGATCACGTAAACAAGTCCATTGTTTTTGTTGTTGGAAGTTTTGTTTATAATTTCGTACATGATCAAGTCCATTGTTTTGTTTTTTGGAGCTTTTGTTTATCATTTTAGTAACACCATTTCCATTGTGATAGTTATGGAACATCCATTAACTAAATTCAGTTTGATTTATGAATAATACTGTCTAGAAGACCTGACTTATATATGAACAATACCCCATTCTATACGTAATGTTATCAAGCGGCTTTTCCAACGAAGAAAAAATTCAATGAGTACTCAAAAACACTTTGTTTCGCGTAAATTTAAAGATTGGAAGCGTTTAATAATAGAGCCTTTATAAACAAAACAATCGTTAAACTTCTCAGAGATTCTTGTTTTTTATTTAATTTTGTTTTCTGATTTGAAAAGAATTTTTTCAATTTCAATTTTATATTTGAGAAATGTGTGCCACCCTAATAATAAACTATCTAGTTGGGAAATTCAGCATATGTTTATATTTTCTCTCTTTCTCTCTCTCTCTCTCTCTCTCATCATATTATTTGTTAAATTTTTGTGTAGCATACTTTTATGCGTTTCCGTTATCTTTTGCGGCAAAAAGTTGTATTTTATTTTCATATTTGCTGTTATGGTTGTTGTTGTAGTTGTTGTTGTTGTTACACTCAATGCTGTATTTTTCGTTTCAACATTTGCTCACAACACGAACTCAACATAAGCGTACACACATACACACACACACGCAAACAAATGGAAAAGCACAGAAAAATACTTCGTTTGAAATTTTTTTCTCCACGAAGTTTTATTGGGTTTGTTTGCGAACATATTTTTTCGTTGGACACCAAACACCATAAACACCACATACGCACACACACATACACACACAAACATTTGAATAAATTGTGTGGCCATACGAAATATTGAATATTTTCAACGCATTCAACAATCAACAATCATTTGTTCATACACTCAACATATCTCCTCAACATACGAAAGGACAGTCAAAGTAAGATGGAAAGAGAGAGCGAGAGAAAATATGTTTGAAGTATAAAGCGGAAAAAGGAAGTGTTTGCCAAAGGAAACCATGTTTATGATTTTGTTTGTTCGACTATTAACTCACAAGAAATGTAAACGTTAAGATGCGTATGTTTTTGATATGTAGAGTCTGTTGCATCTTCATACATACGTATGTACGTACCTATGCTGTGTTACTGTGTATAATTATACCTGGAAATAGTTTCTTTTGCTATTTTCTGTTTTTTTTTTTTGTTGTTGTTGTATTTTTCTGTCATTCATTCCCTTATTTGCTAAGAAACGTTCACAACAACTAATTTTTGTTTTTCTTTTTAAATACTTTTGTAACTCACTGCTGTTCTGCCAACCCATCCCGCCTTTGGCTTTACTTAACTGACTGTGTCTGTAGTCCTGTATCCTGCATCTTCTTTTGCTAATTGCTGATGTTCTGTTTCTGTTGTGTTTCTGTTTCTGTTCTGGTTTACTATGTATGAATACAAAACTTGAATGATTTCCGGTTATTTGTTGGAAAAGAAAATGGAACGCTAAAGGATTTGGAGCATAAATATTGAAAATTACTTAAGTAGCTGCAATTATTGCAAGTAAAAGTGTTTCTTTTTTTTTAAGGTTCTTAAAATAAATTCTATAGAAAAAGAAAACGATTTAAATAGAGCAATAGTTTGCTTTCTTTAGGGGTTATTGATCACTGCTAGTGAATTTTATCAAGAAATGTTTTACTTTTACATCGCTTAACATTTAAATTAAAAAACAAACCTGATTACAAATTATCGCACTGCTTAATATAACAACAAACACTGGCATAAAAAAATGATAAACAAGTAAACAAAAATACACAAACAACAATACAATGATAAATGTAAACAACGATGTTTACATTTAAAGACATTTAAAGACATTTCGAGAAAGCAAAGTCATGAACATACACTTTTAAGAACATTTATCTGCCATATAAAAGGCAAAGCAAAGCAGGCGAATAAGTTAGTGCAGTTCAGTCAGTCTTGTGTGAAGACGCGGTAAGTTTGAAGATCTCAAATCAATTTAACTGCCATAATCTATGGAAATATAAATGAAACCCATGGCTTTCTTTTTAATCAATGAACAATCGTTGAAGTTTGTAATGTTTTTGGACAGGATAATGTAATAATTTCTTTGTATTGTTGGCCAGCCCCTGTCATTTACTTTCTGTGCGATAGACAAATCGTGAATTCTCAGATGGACTATTCCGTTTCTTATGAGTTTATATAAGGGCTCTTGTCCTTAAGTCTAAGTCAAAGCTGCATCTTTGGCTTATACACTTAAGGTTTTTCTGCAAGTTTTATGCATTTCATTAGGACATGCTCTTTATAGAAGCCCTCCCTAATATTATTTCCCTGATTTTCCGCGCAATAAGTTCACACGGAACTCAAGTAATATTTCATTTGTTGGTGAGCTTTTGTAATTTACTGCGGATTAAATCTCAGTTCCACTAATATATATTATCGACTGATCTCACGCTTTTAGGGTCATGTCGCTTGCAGTCCTATACATACATGCATATATAATTGGTCATTACAACCCTTCAGCCAAAGATTACGACATAGCCTCTCGCATCACTTAAGTTGTGTACCTTAATTATTATACATGAGCGGCGGTACCTACAGTTTAAAATCGATTTCGAACGATAGATTTTTGAGAAACTTTTCATGGCATTTTTCAATTTACTCTCAGAGAAATTTGTCAGAAGACTGGCTGCGAGAAAGTCGCCGCAGAAATACTTTTTTCATGAAATGTTTTGTTGGTGATATCTGACGCGAACCATGGCCTCACGTCTAATAAGGCAGCACACTATCTACTATAATACAAGACACATTGAATTCATCATCATCTAATTAATTCGTGGGCAAACATTTTCTATCAAAATCTTTCAAAGTGTAACAAATTACCATGAAAAGTTTCTCAAGTCTGTCGTTCGTAGGTCACACTAAACTGTTTGGTTCTCCACTTCTGAATAAAATTAATACGTACAGTTGCTATTACTAAAGGATCATGGTAAGCCATGGTAGGTGACACCATGGTCCATCGAGTAAACTGCCTGTAAATGGCAAACTACCCGGTAACCTAACCTAACCTAATCTAACACACACAACATAAGTGTTATAAGGTGATTGGTTGTAATCCTGGCTAAAGGGCTATGATCTCCAATTATGGAACTAAAAGGGCTCATTTTCAATAACGACAAATCCAGCGGATAGTCCGTCACACTAAGTCTAATATGCGTTCAAATAGATTGTTTTTAAATCCTTTTGAAGATGTTTCGTAGGCCATATCCTGCATGCTAATCATTGCTACAATTTTGTAAAGTTTGTAAACAAAATTGGAAGTTAGAAAAGAAAATTTTGAGAAACAGGAATTAGAGACATAGAATCGAATTCTTTGACGTACTCATCTGAATTTAAGCTGCGTCATTGTGTTCAAAACAATGTTCATAGGATAATAACATTGATTAACATTGCCAACGGTACCACTACTACCTAACACGTATTGATAGGGTATGTGTGTGCAGTTAAAATAAAATTTAAGAACTAAAGATGCAAACCGATATTTTAGCAGCACCACTTTTGGCGTTACCAGTGAAAAAATTTCCTTTAACAGGACAATATTTGAAGATGAATTCGTATTTGTAGATCCAAGACACAAACCATAAATTTCAGCAGCGCCACATTTGCCGTTAACAGAGCAAAATTTGTCCTTAACAGAGCACTGTTAGCTATTTAACAGTATTAATCTGAACAAGCCCACTTGATTACGACCTAACCTTAAAACATATACTAGGTCTATGAGAACCATATCATACTCCAAGGAAGGTTTTAAGGTCACATATAAAGCAGGCAAAAAAAAATCGGTTATCATATGACCCTAACGCCTCGAATTGACGGTGACTGTCATTCCATCATCGTTTTCGAAGAAGTAAGGTCCAATCACACCTTCGGACCAAAGAGCACGCCAAATAGTAAATTTTTCTGGATGTAATGGCATCTCTTCAATTACTTAAGGATACTCAAAACCCCAAATACAACAATTTTGTTTATTAACATAACCACCGACTGTGGGATGTGCTTCATCACTGAATAAAATTTTGTTTGAAAAATTGCCGCCCACCGCCTGCAGTTCAAGCACCCATTCCACGTATCTACGATAGTTAAGCGATGCATTTTCATCAATGTCAGGGTTTCAATTGAAAGGAAAAAAATTATTTTTACAACTTAGTTTGACAGATTGAGGTCGCCGTGGTCTAGTAGGTAGTGTGCTGGCTTATTAGACGTAAAGCCAGGGTTCAAGTCCTAGCCCAGACATCAAAAATAAAATACACAAAAAAGTATTTTTTCGGCGATTTCTTCTCTTTCTCTTCTTTGAAAAGTTTCTCAAATAAATCTGTCGTTCGGAGTCGACTTTAAACAGTAGGTCCCGCCATTTCTGTATAAAATTAACACACACAACATAAATGGTGTGAGAAACTGCGGGCTTCTTGGGGACGATTGCTGTAGACTGTCTAATGGTGAAGGTATAGCACTCTGGCCATTTTATAGTCACCAGCAGCAACTCGTTTTCTTACCGTTCGCATCTTCCCTGTCTCTTTCTACCTTTCCTAAAAACCTACACAATGCACTGCATGGGTAGGGGTCATTTCCTGAGAGCAGATTTAATCAAAAAAAAAAAAAAAAAAAGATGTCAAATTCCAGTCCCATGCTTTTTAAAGCACGAAATGAATAACCCGATTGCCTGCAATAATTGCCACTATTTCCACTGTTAAACGATTAGCATACATACATACATACATAATTGGCCATTACAACCCTTCAGACAGGATTACGACCTAGCTTCCCACACCACTTATGTTGTGTGCGTTAATTTTATACATGAATGGCGGGACCTACAGTTTAAAGTCGACTCCGATAGACAGATTTTTGAGAAGCTTTTCATGGCAATTTTTACTCTCAAAGTCTTTGCCAGAAATCTGCTGAGAGGAAATATTTTTCGTTTTGATGTTTGACCTGGGATACGAACCCGGGCCTTTCGTCTAATAAGCCAACACACTACCCACTAGACCACGGTTAACAGTGCTTTGTAAATAGCAAAGTTTATCCCGTTAGAGGGAAGAAGTGTCGCTGCTAAAAGTGTAGGTTTGTGTCTTTGGTTTTTAAATTCGAATTTATCTCTTCAAAATTTGCCATTTCCATTAAATTTCTTAAATTTTTTTCACATCCATTGCCAAAAAAAAAAAATTAAATTGTATTCGTATTCGTATTCCATACTTAAATCCTTTTCTTCCCCTGTTTTCCGACAAAGAACAAAAAATAAAATCTCATTTCACGTGATTAAATTTTCTTTGGAATATCCTTTTCGACAATCCCTAAGCATAACCATTCTTGCCTAAGCTTAACTGCTTCTGTAAGTTATTACATGGATAACCTTAAAATCTATTTTTTTTTTTTTTTTTTATTTCTTCATACAGTTTTCTTCCCTTAGTCGGCCCTCTGCCTCGCCCTTTCCTTGTAGTATTTACAAATTTGTAATACCTGACTTGCCTAATTTAAAATCGATTACGAAGAAATAAAATTCAGTCAAAAGTCATGTTTTAACAGCGATTTTTGAGGTTTTTTCTCTTGAAAGTAAAGCTGAAGGATATGTTGTGTGTGTGTGAAAATCCCTGTGAAAAAATATCGCTTTTTTATTAAAAAAAAAGCAAGAGATAAACGAAATCATTGCCAATAAATTTTCCAAAAAAAATTCCTTTTTTTTTTCATTTCTCATAGCAAAAGTTAGAAAGACACGAGTAAAACGATGTTTTCTGTAGAAAGAAAGAGAGAGAGAGAGCGAGGGAGAGAGAAAGGCGTAGAGAAACATCACTAAGTGTAGCGAAAATTTAATAAAACAGTGTAAAATGTCAAAAACACTGCAGTGAAATACTCTTACACTGACATAAACACACTTTCAGTTGAAAGAGCCCCCCAAAAGACAGAGAGAGAGGGAGAGAAAGAAAGAGAAATATTCTTGACAACATGCCACTTTGAAGATGTTACTTTCTCTCATTTTCTATGTTTTTTTTTTGTTCCCATTTAACCCGCAAAGTTTTTCTTATGTGCACTGTATTATCAAAGAGAAGAGTTACAGTTACACTTATAATACCATGAAATATTGCATACTTTTAGGTTAAATAATAAGGTTAAAAGATTGAATTCTTAAAACTCTTCTGATAGGTTTTTAAAAGCTACTTTTTCTTTACGCCGAGGAGGGGCTAATGTACCTAACCGCACCCATAGAGGAAGTTGTCACGTTCTCCGTGTGTGGGGCCCTCACCCACTAAATCCCCCCTCGTACCGTGGACTGTTGTGTCCACTCCGGAACTACGGTGGTATTACTTCGAGTGGAGTCCTTTTGGCCCTTTGGCCGTCTTCATGCTCACATCCGCGTCCGGACTGCGTAATAAAGGTTGGGGAGACTTCTAATTGCCTCCACTATTCCTTCCGTCCAAGCTCCCGACTGGGACCTCGTTTGACACGTGAGCTAGTGTCATCTATGCCGTGTGCCCACATGCTCCGCAGTCTCCAGATCTCGCTTCTTATGTCTCAGAATGCGCTCCACGTAATTCGCCACTGAGGCCCAATTCTCTCTGCTCGCAATCATAACCCCGACAATGTTAGCGGCCGTTATCGTTCCGATCATCGACGTCAGTGCAGAGCGGCAGCTCTGCCAGCGTGCACATTCGAAGATAGTGTGTTCCGCATCATCTATTACCTCCCCTTCCTCGTAAAGGCAGTAAGGGGAGGTGGTCTTGCCCATTCTGTTCAGATATTTCCTAAAATATCCGTGGACATATAGCACCTGTGTATCGTAATAATTTACTTCTCCAAATTTCCGACAGATACATGGCTTTATTTCCGCAAAAAGTCTCGCTGTCCACCTTCCTCTATTCTCGTCATTCTATCGTCGTTGCCATTCTGAAATGGTGTTTTCCCTGAAGTGACCGGTTATATGGTTTCCAGCCGATTTCGCCTTATAAATCTTCATCCGCTCTGCTGCCAGTAGATCGACAGGGATTGTACCTGCTATCACAAGTACGGCTGGGGCGGACACCGTACGATATGCCGACGCGATACGTAGTGCAACCGTTCTCTGTACCGATAGAAGTAAGTTCGCCCGTTTTCCAATCCCTAGCGTTTCGGCCCAAATTTCGCTCCCATAGAGCACAATGCTGCTTCCAACATCCATCAGGAGTCTCCGTCTCGCCGGTAGCGATTATATTCGCCATTAATCTGCTAAGCTGCCCGACGATCTTCCGGGCTTTGTCAGCCGACTACTGAATCTGATATGACAATTTCAGCCTGGGATCCAGCCTTATTCCCAGGTATCTTACCGAGCTCTTGGTCCTAATTACCTCGCTTCCAATACTCATGTCTACCTGTAAGGGGATACGGCGACTAGTGATCAGCAGTAATTCCGTTTTGTGCTTGGCCAGGCACATACAATACATACATAACAATTTTTTTGCACTTGCAGCTTTCTAAATAGGCCTTACCGAGGTCATTAATATTCTGAAAAACGATAAAGCCATAAGGCTGGACAATATTCCTCTGGAGCATTAAGAGCATACATGAGTTTTAGCATTCGTATCGTCTATGGAGGAGAAAACTCCACAGTCTACCTTATTTTCGAAAGACTTCTATAGAATTCCCCTAGATTTCCCTAGCAGAGATCCAATCGTACGGTCTTGGAATTGTAAAACGCAATCTCTTCTCAATATTAGCCTTAGACTCAAACCCAATTTAAATCAAAACCTTTGGCTCTTCAAAGAGAAAATGCTCCTCTAAGCATAATATTGTTAAAAAGGGTTTAAAATATGAGTTCATCGATTGCGCAAACAAAGTAATAGTAAATACGCACAATTTTGTACGCCACTGTTTACAACTTAATGATACAACAACAATTTGTTTATTCGTTATTCTTATCATACAACTATTCGCTATTCTTCTTACACTTCTGCTCGCATGAACACTAACAACTGTTCGGTAGATGTTTAAAACGAAGATCTTCAAACCACAACTGTTTTCTTCACACGAAACTTCACACAAGGCTGACTGAATTCTTACTACTCGTTGCCTGCTTTGACTTGCATTTTTACTTGTCACGCATTAGCTTCACACAAGGCTGACTGAATTCTTACTACTCCTTGCCTGCTTTGTCTTGCATTTTTATATGTGCACGCATTCAGTCTGATGAAGGTTCTTGAAGCAGAACGTTCGGGGTTTCGCCTTCTAGAGAACTCTACACCGACTGCATGGTTGTGTATTTTGTTCACATTGTTTGTTGTTGCATTCCCGCTTACTTGTCTATCCCCTTTTCTTTCATAGAAATTATTCTTTTTTTATTAAATCAGCACTCAGGGGATGACCCCTACTCATGCAGTGCATTGTGCAGATTTTTAGGAAAGGTGGGAAGAGAGAGGGAAGAGGTGGACGATGCGAACGGTAAGGAAACGAGTTACTGCTGGTGACTATAAAATGGCCAGTGCTATACCTTCACCATTAGACAGTCTACAGAGCAATCGTGCCCAAGAAGCCCGCAGTTTCTCACACCACTTATGTTGTGTGTGTTAATTTTATACAGAAGTGGCGGGACCTACAGTTTAAAGTGGTGTGGGAAGCTAGACGTAATCCTGATTGAAGGGTTCTAATGACCACTTATGTTATATTATGTATGCTACCACGAGGAACAATTGTGTGGCAAATCGTTCCAACCAATATCTCGTAAAAGATTTGCGCAAATTCGCTAAGTGAAGAAGCTATATTACGCCTGCATTGCTTATGTGAAGGTGTTATGAACAATTTTCTGAACATTATTGAGCAAACAGTCGAATGGCGTCCTCCAAGTTGTTTTATTGGAACTATATCGAGTTTACTAAATCGCTAAGATAATAACGGGATATTATCAGGGCTCCTAAATGCATGTAAAATAAAAAACATAAAAACTTACGCTCCTTACTGTATGCCATAATTTTTTTTATTTTTATTTCATGCTCTTTTCTCCTTAACTGTATGCAATTATAAATTGTGTACCCCTAAGGAATATATTCCTTTAAGGCACTGCCTTTACGGCAGTACAGGAGGGAAGTTGTAGAAAAAATTACTGACAATTTCTAAGAAGAACAAGAAAAAATAACACACTGAAACAGAGAAAAAGTGATACAAGATGGCAAATGATGTAGCAAAATCAGATTAACACTGCCACAAAGCAAAAAAAAAAAAGAAGAAGAAGAAACCGAAAATTGGGAACATGAAATTTTTATAGAAAAAGTTCACACACATAAAACAGACTCGCACACACACATGCCAAAAATTTTCTTTTATGCTAAAATGTTAAAGGAAATTTTTTTTTCACTGGAAATCTGTTTTAGAGCACAACTTGATTGATGCGAGTTTTATAATCGAAATTTTAAGAGTAATTTTTGTATTTCATAGGAAAACTTTTTTTCGATATTTCCTTATGCGAAGCAATAAAATGATCTTTTGATTGGCAATTTCAATGTTGTTACCTAATGTAAACGTAAACCACCTTTAAGCCTAAATGAATGCTTTTAAAAGTCTACACTATTTTGTTGCCTATAAGAATGCTTTAAAAAATTTCAACACTTTAATTCTTTTTAATTTAACGTACAATAAACTTTGCGGTTATCGAAAAATATTTATAAAAAATGCATAGAAATTTTTTGATAACAAATTTGTATAATATCTTTTCATTAATTAAATTATATAAAATTTATTCGATAAAAAAAATCGTATAGAATTTTATCGATAACAAAATTTTATATATGTATGTATATTTTTTGATAACAAAACTTTATAATATTTTATCGATAACAATATTTTCTGTTTCTCGATAGTAAAATTCTATTAAATTTTTTCAGCATTTTATGGAAATTTTTCGATAACAAAATTTGGTAGACATTTTTCTAATAACAAAATTTTATAGAAATTTTTGGATAACAAACTTATAGAAGGTTTTCGATAACAAACTTTATAGAAAGTTTTCGATAAGAAAATTTTATAGAAAGTTTTCGATAAGAAAATTTTATAAAAGGTTTCTGTAACAAAATTTTATAGAATTTTATTTATAAACAAAATATTTATATCTTTTATTATACAATATTTTATTTTCAAGTTTTTAACATTTTATAACGGAAATTTTTCGTTAACAAAATTTATGAATTTTTCGATAAAAAGTTTTATAAATTTTGCGATAAAAAATTATAAAATTTTTCGTAATTTCAATAACAAATTTTAAAGAAATTTTTCATTAACAAAATTTTGTAGACATATTTCGATAACAAAATTTTATATAAATTTCTTGATAAAAAATTTTATAATAATTTTTCGATAACAAATTTTAAAGAAATTTTTCTGATAATAAAATTTTATAGAAAAGAATATTTATCATATAATTTCTTAAAAATTTATATATTTTGAAAACTTAATCGAATATTTTTCAATAACAAAATTTTATAGAACTTTATCGATAACAAAATGCTATTGCAATGTTTTGCTAATGAAAATGTTACAGACTTTCTTTCAACTTTATCATTTTATAAACCTAAGTGTATACTTTTCATTATGATTTATTTTACAGCCTAAAAGTTTACTTTAAATTTTACATAATTTTTGATATTATCATTGTGTGTATGTGTGTGTGTGTCTCTTAAGTCTCTAATGTCTCAATGGTGTTCATTAAGGTTCTTAATTTCTTAAGTACTATTTTATTTGTTATCATTTGTCCATCCATTTAATTTTCTCAGTTTTATTAGAAAATTTATTTTTTATTGTTTTATTATCCTGACTGCATAAAACTAAATTATATTTTCTTTATTTTACCACAATTTATGGTTCCCAGAGTGTTGGTTTTCATTCTGTTTTTTTCTGTTTTTTGCAAAAGAAAAGTAAATTTCATGCCAATTAATTTATAGACAGAGAGACGGACAGACAGACAGATAGACAGGCAATCAGCCAAAGGACAGGAGCAGACAGATGAAATATCTTATCTTGTGAAATAATAATAAAATCCTTAAAAGTGAAGAATAATAAGAATTTTTAATTGTTATATTGTATGATGCCTGCCTGCCTGCCAGCCAGCATGCCCTCATACACACTTACATGCTGGCCAATAATAATTGACACAAAATTTTTATTGAGATATCGTTGAAGGAAAAACTGAAATTTTTTGGAAATATTTACACAAGATTTTGAGAATTGGGGGATGTGTACTCTAGAAATGTATAAAAAATAAGAAGAAAATTAATGCCAATCAGGAAAGGCAGTCAATTTAAACCGATGATTACTAAAGTGTCTATCCTTTTCAGATGAATTTCGTCAACGTTATCCAAAATGCTGCAAACCCTTCAAAAGCTCTTTTTATAGCCCTTTTTTGGCGATCATATAGATTACTCATCAGACAGCATGCGACTGAATGCTCTATCCCATTGGCTCCGATATTCCCTATTGCCACTCCTCTAATTTATTAAAGATTCACAAGTTCTATATGAAATCCACTTAACCTTATCTAAACTTAACCTCAATCGGGAATTTATAAATCAAATTCCAATTGGGGAAAACCTACAGAAATGATT
Source organism: Sarcophaga peregrina (assembly GCA_014635995.1). Taxonomy (NCBI): domain Eukaryota; kingdom Metazoa; phylum Arthropoda; class Insecta; order Diptera; family Sarcophagidae; genus Sarcophaga; species Sarcophaga peregrina. The sequence goes on along the minus strand of CM025793.1, from coordinate 80,141,943 downwards.
CTAAAGTAGATTATAAGCTAGGCTGTGAAATTTTCCACGGCTACCTCTCAACTGAAGTATATTTCCGAGCGATATAATGTTCGTAAAACCCTCTGTGAGGGGATGTCTCCTACCAGTATTTATACATTCTCTGGGAGTCAAGCGGCCATTTAATCTCTTGTGAAGCCAGGTCTTCAGATCGAAATTGTTTGGTATTATTGTGACTTTCTTGATCGAATCTGGTTACAGTTTTGTGTCTTCTCATGGTTCTGGGTATTTCTCGAATCCCAATCCACATACTGAGGTACTCCATAGGAATGCCTATTACCTTTGGTAAGATGTCTATTAACGAAAGGTACTTATTCTGCAGTTGAGAAATCAGCGATTAAATAAGAATCTTGCTTCATTGCGAAATTCACCTGGCATAAGCTGTATACGAAGTGGTGTAGAATCAACTACTAATACTGGAACTCGGGGCCTATATACTCTACTCACGAGTCATTAGCTAGTAGAATTTTATCGATAAAAAAATTGTTTTTTTATAAGAAAATTTTCTGAAATTCTTTTGGAGAACAAAATTTTATAAAATTATTTGGATAACAAAATATTATATTCGATAACAAAGTTGTATAAAAATTTTTCGATAACAAAATTTTTAAAAATTTTTCGATAACAAAATTTTATAGAAATTTTTCGATAACAAAATTTTGTAAAAATTTTTCGATAAAAAAATGTTATAGAAATTATTTGGATAATAAAATTTTATGGAAAATTTTTTGAAATTTATCGATATAAAAATTTTGTAGCAATTTTTCGATAACAAAATTTTATATAAATTTTTTGAATAACAAAATTTTATAATAATGTTCTGAATAATAAAATTTTATAATAACTTTTCGATAAAAAAATTTTATAGAAATTATTTGATAAAAAAATTGTATAGAATTTTATCGATATAAAAATTTTTCAGAAATTTTTCGTTAACAAAATTTTATATAAATTTTTCGATAACAAAATTTTATAGGAATTTTTCGATAACAAAATTTTGTAGACTTTTTTGGATAATAAAATTTTATTATAATTTTTCGATAAGAAAATTTTATAGGAAACTTATCGAAATAACAATTATTCGATAATATTTTAATTATTTTGGATAATAAAAAATTTCATAGACATTTTTCGATAACAAAATTTTGTAGAAATTTTTCGATAACAAAATTTTATAGAAATTTTTCGATAACAAAATTTTATAAAAATTTTTCGATAACAAAATTTTATAGAAATTTTTCGTTAACAAAATTTTATAAAAATTTTTCGATAACAAAATTTTATAGAAATTTTTCGATAACTAAATTTTATAGAAATTTTTCGATAACTAAATTTTATAGAAATTTTTCGTTAACAAAATTTTATAGAAATTTTTCGATAACAAAATTTTATAGAAATTTTTCGATAAGAAAATTTTATAGAAATTTTTCGATAAGAAAATTTTATAGAAATTTTTCGATAACAAAATTTTATAGAAATTTTTCGATAACAAAATTTTATAGAAATTTTTCGATAACAAAATTTTTTAGAAATTTTTCGATAAGAAAATTTTATTATAATATGTATTTCGATAAGATAATTATGTTATTATAATTTTTCGATAACAATATTTTATAGAAATTTATCGATAGGAACTTATCGATTTTCTAGAGAACAAAATTTTAGAAAATTATTTCAATAACTTAATTTTGGCGATGTGACCGTATTCCTTATATCCATACCTTTTCCTTCCTATTGTCCTTAGAAATTGTGGATGTGTATGTAATGTATGTATGTATGTATGCATGTGTTAGTATGTCAGTTTATTTTAAAACCATTTAAGCTGAATTTAATACCTGTTGTAATAAATTGTGCTGATGAAGTGTTTTAACATTTGTAATGTCACTCGTATTATCTCATAAACTAAAACCCTCACAAAAAAATAACAACTAAACACAGTCAGCCATAGACTTGCTCTAGATGGGTTTATATTTATGCACTACTATCGTTACTACCACTACTACTACAACTACTGCTACTATTACTACCACTACAATAATAATCAAACCTTGCACAACAACAATAATAACCACAAAACGCGGTTTGTAATTCAAGAGAGTCTATGATTCAAGAGTCTATATTTCATGCAGTTACGCTTTATCGTTCCCATCTCTGGTACGACTAAGTACAAATGAGTACGAATTGCGGTTTGTAACTGTGATTTTCAGTTCGTTTTTTTTTTCCCCACGTTATTCACTATTTTAGTTCCACTTTTAAAGGTCATTTGTGAGGTACAACATGATTGTGATAATTTTTTGTTGGTTTTTTGGTATTTAATTTCATTGATTATCCGTTAAATGAGTTTCAAGTGTCTTTCGTTATGGTTCTTCATTTGTGGTGGAATATATTCGATATGCTCGTATATAATTTGTGAAAATATTTTAATTATTTTGGTTGTTGTTGTTGTTGTTTTTGTTGTTATTGTATTAAAATAGAATGGACATCATACGTGCATAACATGATTATCATTTGATGGCACATATCCTATCGTGTATGATAATGAATATTCGTATCAAATAAGTTTTAATTTAAAATTTAATTGAATATTTTATTCAAATTGAAATTAAAATCTGAATATGAATATGAATTTTAATATAAATACGTACGCTTGTATGCTTCTACATAAAGCATATCGATAATATGGTAGAAGCAAAAAAAAAAAAAAAATCTAAAATTATCGATAAAAAATAAATTCAAATTTTTAAAAGTTTATTAAAGAGTTAAAGCTTCTTAAATTTGTTTATTTACAAGAGAGTCTAATATGAAGGGTGTTGGCTTATTAGATGCCACGGTTCAAATCACACACACATAATTCTTCATCAATTTAGCTTCAATAAAAAAAAAATTAAAAACTATTGAGTGAATGGCCATGCAATTGGGGGATATAACTTAGTCGGTTCTTTTCTTCTTAAACATATGGCTCCAGCAGACTCTGGCAACATTTGCTGCCTTCTTGCCTCTGAAGGCCCAATCCCCTATAACATGTTAGAAAATTTAAAAGCCTTGTATCGGCTTTAGATATCGGCGTGGTCTAGTTGATAGCGAGTTGGCTTATTAAACGCGGGCCCACAGTTTAAAAACCACCTCAGTCATCTCGAACAGAACGAAACAGAAGAGAAAATATTTTATCATTGACTTCCCCGCAGCAGATTTCTAGAAACAACCCTGAGAACCAATAAAAAATTGCCACGAAAAGTTTCTCCAAAAAAAATTATAATTTTAAACTGTATGGCCCGCCACTTACATACATAATTGGCCATTACAACCCTTCAGTCAGGATTACGACCTAGCTTCTCACACCACTTATGTTGTGTGCGTTAATTTTATACATGAGTGGCGAGAGACCTACAGTTTAAAGTCAACTCCGAACGACAGATTTTTGAGAAGCTTTTCATGGCAATTTTTACTCTCAAAGTCTTTGCCAGAAATCTGCTGAAAGGAAGTCGCCGAAGAAATATTTTTCGTTTTGATGTCTGACCTGGGATTCGAACCCGGGTCGACCTACTAGACCACGGCGACTTCGACCCGCCACCTATGTATACAAATTCACAAACCTAACATAGGTGGTGGGAAAAGTTAGGTCGTAATCTTGGCTAAAGGATTATAATGGCAAATTATGTATATACCAGAGAGTAAACTACAATTCTAAACGGTATTTTATCAGAAGAAAGTTGATTTATAAATTGGTATTACGAGGTAGACCATTTTTTTTTTTTTTTTGGTAATGCAAGATGCAAACTCGTGTGTTCAAACCCCAGCGCTGACATATCGCATGAAGTGGAACATAAAAAAAAATATTTCTTTTGATCACTTTCACTCAGCAGCCTCCAGGCAAAAGCTTTGCCATTGAATAAAGTTGTCGTGAAAAATTTATCAAAAAAATATTTCATTCGTAATAGACTTTAAATTCAAGGTCCCTCGCCATTTATGGACAAATATTAATGCGAATTACATAAGTGGTATGAAAAGATTGGTTGTAATCCTGACTAAAGGATTGAAGTGACCAATTAAGTTAGCAAGTTACCGAGTTTCTTAACATTGTTATCGTTTTTAAGTGACCAAACTGAAGTATGTGAAGATAAATTCGAATTTAAAACCAAAGACACAAACCCTTACTTATAGCAAAGTCAATTTTTGTTCTCTAACAGGGTAAAGGTTGCGATTAACAGAGGACTGTTAACTGTTTAACAGAGGTAATAGTGGATTACTCAATTACTTTGCAATTATTGCAGACAATAATTGGTTGGAAAGGAAACCCTCTGGACTACGATTTGCATATATTTAGTCTGTATGGTGGTACTATTTCCTATCTGTTCCAAAATGGCCACAGATTTTCTAGAAATTTTTAAGCAAAAAATTGATATTTTCTAACACAAATTTCTTAATATCATATCACGTCATATGTGACTATATTGCTGATTGCATTAAGAGCTCGTGGAACCTTCTTTTGCATATAGTCTGGTTATTATAGACCAGAAGTATTATTTCCCAAAATTAGTGCGCTTCTTAAGTAGCTGACCGTGCTCTGTTAAGAGGAAATTTTGTTCTGTTAACACCCAATGTTTCGCTGCTAAAAGGTATGGATTGCGTCTTGGATTTTCAAATTCGAATTTATCTTCACACGCACAATTTATAATGTGGTTTTGAGAGGAACACCATTTCTTTAGTAATCTACAAGATAGTTGGCTTGCGAGATGCGAATTCGGGGATTCAGAACCCCAGCTCCAACATGTCGAATGAAGTGAATTTTATAGCAGTTTTCTGGCAAAATTTTGTTACTGAATAAAATTGTCATGAAAAGTTTCCCAAAAACATACACCATTCGGGATCGATGTTGAAGTGTAGGTTCCCCCACTTCTGGGCAAAAGTATCACAAACAACAAGAGTGATGCGAGAAGCTAAGGTAGTAATCCTGACTACAGGGTTGCAGTGACCAATTAAGTTAACAAATTACCGAGTTTTCTTCACATTCTTATTGTTTCCAAGTGACAAACTGATTTTCGTCTTTTAAGTTTCTGGCCAGAGATCAGCAACGAGTATTCAAAATGATGATTAGATTCGAGTCATACTCTAATTTCTAATACTTATACGCATACATACTATTTTAATGTGATACTCATTACTACTCATTCATAAAATAAGTATGATTCGCATAAGGGCACTACAACACTCACAAGAAGATTGTGTGTATGCTTTGCTTCCTGTCTTTGTCTTTTCTTTCTTCTTTGCTTGTATATACAACAACAACAAAGGCTGTAAATTTTGATGAACGATTCGAATCACTTGAATCACTTATAAGTATTTTTCTAAATTTATGAATTAGAATGAGTAGCCATATGAATCAAACACCGTTTTCGAATATTGTGAGTTTGATGTCAACGTTGTACTCATACTCATTGCTACTTATACTTATAAATCAACGTTGTAGCGAGTACGAATGAATCAAAGTAGTTGAATTTCAATTCTGTGCTATGTACTACAAGCAGTACTGTGAGTAGTACTCATATTCAAAGTTTGAAGTACTCATCGTGCTCATACTTAAAAAAAAGCAGGATGTTATAGACTTGGACTATCCTTTACTTAACATTTCCAAGAAGCATAAAATAAGTATGATTCGCGTACGAGCACTGCAATACTCACAAGAAGATTGAGTGTATCCTTTGCTTGTTATCTTTGTCTTTTCTTTCTTCTCTGTTTGTAAATGCAATAACAACTAAGACTGTGAATTTTAATGAATGATTCGAATCACTTGAATCTCTTATAGGTATTATAAGTATTTTATAAATTTATGAATCTAAATGAGTAGGCCTATGAATCAAACACATTTCGAATGTTGTGAGTTTGATAAAACGTTGTACTCATACTTATTGCAACCCTGTACTTATAAATCAATGTTGTAGCGAGTACGAATGAATCAGAGTAGGTTGAATTTCAATACTGTTGATTCACTTATACTCAAAATTGCATTAGTAATTATGAGTAGCGGAAAAACGATTCATTGCTGATCTCTGTTCCTGGCTTTTAGGTACCTTGCTAAGGTACTTTCTTTCTAACTATTTATGATTGAAAGAAAAAAGGAGCGGCAAAAAAAACCTATGGCAACTTTGTAATGCAATGATTTTATGATTTTATTATTCATAAGCAATGAATTTTTAATAGAAACAGACAAACTACACTCCTTCCTTTCTATACGTCATGCCAATCGTATCGCGTTATCGCAACAGGAAGTCAGCAATACAACATATTCTAGGCAACATATTTCGTTAGCGTAACTTTTGCCATTCTGACGATGATGATGATGGCAGCAATGGCAAAACATTTTATGAAATTCTCACGTTCATTAATATTTGAAAAACAAAAACAAAAAACAATTTTTTTTTTAATTTTAATTTTTATTTTCTTTATTAACAGAAGGTTTTAAATTACTTTTCAATGGCTGGCTCTGGCTCTGGTTCTGGCTGTATAGTTGTATGTTGGTTGAGTTTTGAGTCTGGATAATCTGCATACAATGTTTAGAACATGCAACATGGCTATTAAAGGGGCATACATAGCATACACACCATACATGTACGTACTCCATGTATGTTCGTGCATAAACAAACCATATGTAGAGAGAGAGAGAGAGATAGTGTTGGACAGACAAAAGATCCCCTTATTGAGGAGTAAATTTTGTGCTGTTATAGCCCCATCCGTTTTTGGTTTTTTTGTTGTTTGTTTTATAAAAACAGGTTGTTGCAACTCTACTCTACACTTCATTAATTTTTAATATTTAAAATGTTGTTATTGTGTCCACCCTGTTGCCCTCCCTTCACCTCTTCTTTAGGATTTATTTTTTGGGTATTTAAAAAAAAAATTATTTTTTTTTTGTTGAAATAATTTATTCGAATTCCTAATGGTTTATCCAATAAGGCGCCCAATGAATTGAATGGAAGAGTTTTAAGGATTTTCTTACTATTCGGTGAGTCATCTTACGTACTTACTTAATTGGCCATTAACAAGCCGATTTACGGGTATCGGCCTGTCGTAACACATCATTGAGCCTACGCAGGCAAGGTCATCCTCTTCGCCGACTTCCGCAGATCAACGTATCAAGTATCCGTCTTACATCCATCCAGGCGCCTCAGCTTAATGCGCGCCTACGTAAATTTATGACGCCGATCGATGACAGGGCTTCCTCGATTTGGCGCTTCCAACGCAAACAAGGTCATGCTCTTCGCCGACTTCCGCAGATCAACGTATCAAGTATCCGTCTTACATCCATCCAGGCCCCTCTGCTTAATGCGCGCCTACGTAAATTCATGACACCTATCGATGACAGGGCTTCCTCGATTTGGTCCTTCCAACGTAAACAAGGTCATCCTCTTCGCCGACTTCCGCAGATCCTCGCATCAAATACTCGTCTCACCGAAGCATTCTTCTTCATTCGAACGACATAACCGAGCCAGCGCAGCCGCTGGATATTAATACGCTGCACAACGTCTATGTCTATTGTTGTTGTTGGACCGAATGCGGAAATCATCACCAATCTGCTCTGTACCGAAGATCTTATGTAGGACTTTTCTCTTGAATACTCTCAAGGTCGAAGTCGCCGTGGTCTAGTGGATAGTGTGTTTAGACAAAAGATCAAACCCAGACCCAGGTCAGACATCAAAACGAAAAAATATTGCTTCGGCGACTTCATCTCAGCAGATTTCTGGCAAAGACTCTGAGATTAAAAATTGCCATGAAAAACTTCTCAAAAATCAGTCGTTCGGGGTCGACTTTAAACTGTAGGTCCCACCACTTCTGAGTAAAATTAACGCACACAACATAAGTGGTGTGAGAAGCTAGGGTTGTAATGGCCAATTATGTATGTGTGTTCTCTCATGGCCGCTGTATCAGTTCTTAATAGGATCCATGCCTCTGCGCTATAAAGAAGCACGGATAGGATGAGACCCTTGTAGAGTATTAGAGAGGTCTCTGCTACTCACTTGCCTATTGAGACCATATTAGCACCTGTTGGAAATAGTTATCCTGCGTTTTATCTACAGACTGACAGCATTTCTAGTGGTAAGAGGGGAGCTAAGATAAATAAATTCCTTGACTGCATCAAAAGTATAGTTATCGGCCGTAATTTGAGAATCAATACGCCGCATGTCTCTAGTTGTCGATAACATATACGTTTTTTATTTTTTTTTTTAAACCAGCACTCAGGGGATGGCCCCTACTCATGCAGTGCATTGTGCAGGTTTTTAGGAAAGGTGGGAAGAGGAAAGATGCGAACGGTAAGGAAACGAGTTGCTACTGATGACTATAAAATGGTCAGTGCTATACCTTCACCACTCGACAGCCTACAGCAATCGTCCCCAAGAAGTCCGTAGATTCTCACACCACTTATGTTGTGTGTGTTAATTTTATACAGAAGTGGCGGGACCTACAGTTCTGCCCTCACTTACTGTCGGACCCATCTTCTTAGTCTAACGTGCAATAGCACTAACAGCAGCAGTAACATCTCGCTTGTTACGCCCTATGATGTCAATATCGCCAGCATACGTAAGCTACTGGACCGGTGAGCCACTTAATGCTTTAAATTTGAACCACTCGGTTATTTCCAATCTGGCAATACTGAAGCCATTCTATTCTGTCATAAAAATTTAGGCAATTATCTTTACTGAAGCTAATGAACAAGGTTTTGAATTTATTGGGCCAATGAGAAGCTGCACGATGATGTTGACTTTGCCAAACAAAAAATCATCTTTTCGATTGAACTTAATTTTCAGCAAAATTGCCTTATTTGGGGACCTGACGGGGTCTTACAGACGCCAATGTACCTATTACGTGTGACTGCTTGATAAGGCGGAAGTCGTTGTGGTCTAGTAGATACTGTGTTGGCTTATTAGACGTTCAAACGCCTGGCCAGACATCTCGAACCCGACGAAATACGAAAAAATATTTCCTTGGTGATTTCCAGTCACCAGTTTTCCGGCGAGAACAGTAATAATTAAGAAAATTGCCATGAAAAGTACTTGAAGGCAGGGTTATTCACTTATGGATAAAATTAACATTTGTGTGGGCATCAGAGATAATGCGTATTGTTAGGTATAAGTACGATGAGTACTTCCAACTTTGAGTATGAGTAGTATGAGTATGATATTCAAATAAGTATGAATGCGTATAAGTATCAGAAATTATAAGTATGACTCGAATCTAATCATCGTTTTGAATACTCGTTGCTGATGTCTGGTGTACATGGGTGGCATGATAAGCTTGGTTGGTTGGTTGTTGTAGTGATCAATTAAGTAACTAAATAAGACTCTATTGAAGTTTTCGTTGCCTGTACCTCCTATCTGAGGTGTAGGACATCCGCACGGAAGGAATTGATTGATTGCAGCATCCTTGTCTGTTTTTGGCAAATTTTTTCTCTTTTACTTTCCAATGGATGCTGATGTATGTGCATTGAAAAAAAGTTGTTCCATTTTGATCTTGAAGTTGAACTCTATTATACTACAACAATAGCAATAGCGACAACAACAACTACTACAACAACCCTAGAACATAAACTCTAGCATTTGAGTACAAAAACATCAATTACGTTAAAGCAAATGTTTGTTTAATAAATTGCCTGTAAAATATTTGCCACTCCTATGTATGCGTACGTCATACGTTTGTGTGCGTTGTAGACGAATATACTCCCTACATTTACACAATATATGGGTGATTTTACATTGAAAAGAATTTTTGAAGTTGAGTGATAAAGACAAATGACGAATATTGGTCTTGTGATATTTATTGCCACATTCAACCGTTTTTAGTTGTTCTTATGCGAAGTATTATTATGGTTGAGGCAACTAAACTTAATTTTATTTATCATATGATTCACACAATTCCGTGTGCCACCTTTAATGATTTGCCTTAAACAACAACAAATTGCTTTAATTAGTATTATTCCTTGCACTCTTTCGCAATCAAAATAACAATTTTTCAATAGATTTTTATAACAGAGATCTTCAAATCACAATTATTTTCTTCACACAGAATGTGTCTTCACACAAGACTGACCGAATTCTTACTAAATCCTCCGTTGCCTGTTGTGTCTCCCCTTTTATAACATAATGTCCAGCAGTTTGATGAACACACTTGTATGAGAATGCCTTCGTGAAATCTCTATAAATGTAAACAAGTCGCTTGCAGTGTTGTTGTTGCCTGTTGCCTGTTTACTGTTTATCTGCTTTGTTTATGCTGCACTTTGTTGTTGCCTGTTTACAACTTAATTTTTGTACTGATGTTATTACTTTAAATTTTTGTTTATTCGCCGATCATGTAAACAAGTCCATTATTTTTATTTTTGGAGCTTTTTTTTATCATTTTTAAAAACAACATTTCCATTGTCTAAACAATATTATTTATGCATCTAATTTTTGATCGCTGTAATCCAGGTTTTAGATGCTACAACTAAAAATTTGTTTACAATGTCTGTTAAATGGTAGAAACCATATTTAAAAAAATAAATGTCAACCACCAACATAGAGGGAAATTTAAAGGCAGACGAACTGACATGAGAGGCAACCGAGATGTCTGCGGAGGAGACTATAGAGGCCTATGAGCCCCTACAAGACATAATTGGTAACTACAACCCTTCAGTCGGGATTACGACCTAGCTTCTAGGTCAAGTTGTGTGTGGCAATTTTTACACATTTGCAGCGGGCCCTACAGTTTAAAGTCGATTCCGAACGATAGATTTTTTGAGAAGCTTTTTCATGGTAATTTTATTTACTCTCGAGAGTTTTTGCCAGAAATCTACTGAGAGGAAATCCCCGAAGAAATATATTTTGTCATATTTTCAATTTGATGACTGACCTGGATTTGAACCCGGGCCTTCAGTCTAATAAGGCAATACGCTACCTACTAGACTACGGCGACTTTCAGAATGCTTCTTCGAATGGAAAAAAGCAGCATGAATTCAACAAATTCATCATACCTGGTTGCCGAATTTTAAAACTGCTCCAACAATGAACGGCGAGAGCACCAAGGAACTACTTGAGCTTGATATTCTAATAGGAATTCTAGCGGGCCACTGAGCTATTGCCTGAAAAGCTTCTCAGAAAAAATCTGTCGTTCAGAGTTTAAACTGTAGGTCCCGCTACTCATGAGTTCAAATTAACGCACATAACACGAGTGATGTGTGAAGGTAGGACATTGTACAATGGCTAAATTCAATCTCCGGTTACTGTACATGTTACAGTTGACAAGTACACGTCCTCTAACATAAACTAGGTTTGCTCTACAAGGATTATCTGCAGAAGCTGCTATAAACCATCATTCATGGAAGTGCTCTGCACTTCAGAACAGACGTAATTGGTTCTTGTTGAACAGAACATGTCTGTGAACGGCGAGCAACGCGCTAACCTTAACCAGTTTGTAACAAAAAAAAAATTATTTTCAACAATATTTCTGTTCTGCATTATCACTTTACGGTCTCAAGTTCTTAAAACAAAACAGTTCACGTTATATGATTGAGGCAACTATATTGTTTATGGTTGTTGGTTGTTACAACCAAGTTTTTTGTGATGGAAATCCTATTGAAAAAGTAAATGCCGACCAACAAGGATTAAAATTCTTTTTTACAATCTTACTGAACTGTTTTATCATTTTAATGTCTCAAATTCTTTATATTATATTATATGATTGAGGCAACTATATTGTTTATGGATATGGTTGTTAGAATCAATATTTTTTTTTTTTTTTTTTGATAAAAATCATATTTAAAAAATCAATGCCGGCCGGTATGAATATAAAATCAACCAGAATTTGATAAAAATAATTCTTTTCTACAATCTTTTTGTCATTTTAATGTTTCAAATTCTTAAAACAAAACACTTTACAGAGTGGCTGATATATAATGCAACAAAGTAAAGCGCTGTTTGTAATTTTATTGTTCAAAAGCAAAAAATTTTGGTAATAATATCAAATTTTAGAATCAGTTTAGATTTGTTCGAATTGGCCACCTTTGGTACGAATTATGGGCTTCAAACCCCCGACAAAGCCATTACAGGCTGCACGAAAGTGGCTTTGCGGTATTTTGGCCCATTCCCGGCGAAGCGCCGTCTTAAGATGATCGACATTTTGGTATTTTTTAGTAAGAACTTTACTCTCCAAAATGTCAAAGGCGCAAAAGTCTAACGGATTGAAATCCGGAGATTTTGGTGGCCATTGTGCGGTAGAAATGAAGCGAGGAACCTCCTTTTTAAGCCATTCTTGTTTGACGCTTGCTGAATGCGGTGGTGCTGAGTCCCGTTGGAATGTCCATGGTCTGCAGCCGAAATGTTTGTCTGCCCAGGGCTTCAATACTGTCTTTAAGACATTTTCTCGATAATATTTGGCATTTATTTTGACCCCACGGTCGATGAATACGAGCGGGGAGCGAACATCGGCCGTTACGGCGGCCCACACTATTACCATCGGCGGCGCTGGGTGTAAATTTTCAGTTGACCCCTTTGGCAAGTAAATCTGATCATTTTGTTTGTTCACAAACTGCTCAATTTGGAATGGCTTCTTATCGGAGAAAACCAAATTCGGCAATTGGCTACTTTCGTCCCGAGTAACTCCTCGGCTCTTTCCAGTCTAATTTTTTTTTTTTTTTTTCCATCGGTAAGCTCTTGCACTTTTTGGAACTTCAATAGCTTTAGTCCAAACTCAGTTTTCAATATGTGTTGCATTCGTTCTCGCCATATGTTCAGCTTACGAGCAATTTTTCTACGACTGCGGCATGGATTTCGATCAAATCTGGCCTTCACTTTTCGGAGCATTTCTGGTGTTGTTGCCGTATTTTTTTTTTTTTTTTTGTCCACTTTTTGGACGCGATGTAACACTGACAGTATCACGGTTCTGGCCTTCACTTTTCGGATCATTTCTGGGTGTTGTTACCGTTTTTTTTCGTCCACTTTTTGGACACAATGCAACACTGCCAGTATCACGGTAACGAGCAATGGTACGAGAAACAAAAGATTTCTTTACATTTAAATGCTGGAGGGGGCTCTAACGAAAGCCACGTCCGGTTTTCCAACCAAATATAAAGCAATCACTCTAACACGCTTGAATTCCCCATCACGAATAACATTTTCTCTGAAGGCAATAGCTGAAAATGCTTTTGTAAGCTTGTAAATAATAAAATGAACTGTCACTGGAATAAATCTGTCAACTGTCAGACGAGCGGGCTTTACAAATGATAACAACCTGAAGTTGGCTGCAATACATATCAGCCAGCCTGTATATTATATGATTGAGGCAACTAATATATTGTTTATGGTTGTTACAACCAAAACTCTTGGCACTGAAATTTTTGGCACTTTTTGTTGTCTGTGAAATGACCCCCCCGCTTTTGTCTCTGAGTAGGCAGGCGAGAGTATATTTGTCATCATGTCTGTCTTTAAATTCAATTTGCTCGAACATTTAATATGTTTTCTACTTTTAACTCTCTTTACTTTGGGGTTTTTTCCTTCCCTTTTGTATACTTTTAGGTTTTCTTTCAATATATTTGACAAAAGAAAATGAAAAAAACCAAAAACAAAGAAAAAAAAAATCGAAATAAAGCCGAAACGAACTGAACTAAACTGAACTGAACTTGACTGAATTGAACAATTCAAATAAATTTCAAAAGTTTCTCAATGTTTTCTTTGTTTTTTTTGATTTATTAATACACACATATACACATACATATATACATACATACATATGTATACAGACATACAGGCATGTATACAGATAAGTAGCGGAAGTTAGCTAACTTAGCTATGAAAGCAATAGCTTTGCAAAACGTATGGCAACACACACAGTTTTACAAACAAATCCTTAAACTCTTATGTACAAAGGCAAAAACATATGTTAGCAAATACTTATACATCCCTGCATAGTGTTTTAAATGTAGGTGTGTGTGGTAGAGGAGGGCAAAAGCAAAGGAAAAGGAGGAAAGGGAGTGTTTAATGGGAAAATTGGCAAATATCCTCCTCCCATTTTCGACACCCTCTTATTACAATGTATTCACTTACAACAAAAGGATTTACTTACTCACTCACTCACTCACTCACTTACGCCCTAACTTATCACAGCCATCCACCCATCCACTCCAACTCATGCCACATTTCACACTCGTTTAGGGAGAGAGTGGAGTAGAGTGTAGAGTTAGTGTAGCATTATCATCCTTATTTTTCAATTATTTTCTCTTGTTTTCTGAGGAGAAAACTATAGGAAAAGTGTGTTAATCAGTTAATAATACCCCCCGTTTAATGGAATTTACAGTCAATTTTACTCGATTACAATAAAAACAAAATGGCACACTTTAATCGCTTTACGCTTTAATGGGTGAAATGGAGATTCAAACGTGATTACTTTTGTTGAAGCTTTTTAGGTTAGGTTAGGTGGTGGTGTTGGGTGGGTGTTATACGCTCAAAATAATCACTTTAAGCATGTAATCGTCCTTTGGATGATGTTATCATCCATTTAGAGATTTTAATTTTAATACAGGACGGGATTTAAAAAAGAAAAGGGAAATATTGTGACAGCTATAAAGCGATTTTGTTAGAATTTCTTATACGGGTTCCAGTAGTTCCATACCTAGGTTTCATTTTCCATTTTGCTTTGAACAATTTTTTAGTTAGAAGCCGAATACAGCTCCAACTGGAGTATTTTTTTAACTTTAAATCGAATTTTAATAATTTGACGGCATCTTATTGGGGTTGCCGTGGTCTAGTAGGTAGTGTGTTGGCTTATTAGACGAAAGACCCGAGTTCGAATCGCAGGTCAGACATCAAAACGAAAATTTGAAAATAATTTTTCAGTGACTTCCTCTCAGCAGATTTCTGGCAAAGACTCTGAGAGTAAAAATTGCCATGAAAAGCTTCTCAAAAATCTGTCGTTCGGAGTCGACTTTAAACTGTAGGTCCCGCCACTCATGTATCAAATTAACGCACACAACATAAGTGGTATGAGAAGCTAGGACGTTGTGCAATGGGTCAATTCGGCCAACAAGTACTGTACTTATCAAAACTGACAAGTACACGTCCTCTAACCTAACCTAACCTAACCTACTTTCTAACAACGTTTCAAATATAAAAATAAATCTGTTTTTAGTTTTAATTAAAATTCTTTATTATTCGCACAATCCTGTATGTCACTGTTCACAACTTGATGTAAACAACAACAATTACTTTTCTTTGTTACTTCTCTGTTTACAGCCTTAACAGAAACAATAACAATTACTAGATAATTTTTCCACCGTTTTTGTAACGAAGATCTCTCTCTTCAAACTTGTCGCGTCTTTTTTTTAATTACTCACTCGCCTGCTTTGCCTTGCCTTTTATATAGCAAAGTAACCAGTCTGATGAATGTTCTTGAAGGTGAATGTTCGTGGTTTCACCTTCTCGACATTTCTATAAATGTAAACATAGTTTTTTCATTATTGTTGTTTGTGTATGTTTGTTTACGTTTATTCTTGTAGTGTTTGTTGTTGTATTTTTGTTTACTTGTTTACCATTTTAATATTAAATGATGTAAAAACAAAACATTTCATCTTCATTTTCATAACAGTATGCATGTATTTATAAGGCTTTAAAGGGGGAAAAAGAAATTCCATTTGATCTTATCATCAATAAATCAAGATTTATTTACTTCAGTACCAAACTTTATTAGAACTTTTTCCCCGTTGAGGAATAGGTATCTTAGCCTTGGCAACCTTAGAAGGGCTACTACGTAGGTTAATACAATCAAAGACTTTGGAAAATAAATCATTCATTTCAAGTTTTAAGTGACTTAGTTATGGCTGTAGAAGAGATCGAGGGGACAGATACCTCACCTACAAACATATGGCAATGCTGGTGATATAAAAAATAAAATACAGTAGGGAGAGGGGAAGGGATGTAGTGTGTTTTATAAGAAAAAAAAAGGAACATAAAGTTTGCCTTCAAATAATGTTATCCTCCTTAAAAATTGACTACGAAAACTTAATATTGATATAAGAAGATATCTTTGTATAAATGTATGTGTGAGTATATGTGTGTATGTGTAGCTGTGTGTGTCTTAAGTTTATGTGATGGCATAATAAATATAAGAAACTGATAAAGAATACACAAACACTTAGACACCAACAGGAATATAAAATTATTTCTAGTATAGCATCTGTACGTTTGTAAGGATCTTGGTATTCGTGTTGTATGCACACAGGGTGGCTGATATATAATGCAACAAAGTATAGCGCAATATTTCTTTAATTTCATTGTTCAAAAGCAAAAAATTTTGGAAATAAAATCAAATTTCAGGATCAGTTTAGATTTGTTCGAATTGGCCACCTTTGGTACGAATTATGGCCTTCAAACGGCCGACAAAGCCATCAAAGGCTGCTCGAAAGTGGCTCTGGGGTATTTTGGCCCATTCCCGGCGAAGTGCCGCCTTGAAATGATCAACACTTTGGTATTTTTTTTTAGTGAGAACCTTACTCTCCAAAATGCCCAAGGCGCAAAAGTGCAACGGATTGAGATCCGGAGATTTTGGTGGCCATTGTGCGATAGAAATGAAGCGAGGAACCTCCTTTTTTAAGCCATTCTTGGTTGACGCGTGCTGAGTTCGGTGGTGTTTAGTCCTGTTGGAATGTATATGGTCAGCGGCCGAAATGTTTGTCTGCCCAGTGCTTCAATACTGTATTTAAGACATTTTCCCAATAATATTCGGCACTTATTTTAACCCCACGGTGGATGAAAACGGAGCGATCATCGGCCGTTACGGCGGCCCAGACCATTACCATCGGCGGCACTTGAGTTCTGATGGCCAATCGCAGGTGTAAATTTTCAGCTGACCTCTTTGGCAAGTAAACCCGATCATTTTGTTTGTTCACAAACTGCTCAATTTGGAATGGCTTCTCATCGGAGAAAATCAAATCCGTTAACTGGCCACATTCGTGCAAGCGAAGTAACTGCCTTGGCTCTTTCCAGTCTAATTTTTTTTTTTTGTCCATCGGTGAGCTCTTGCACTTTTTGGAACTTCAATGGCCTTAGTCCAAACTCATTTCTTAATATGTGTTGCATTCGTTCTCACGATATGTTCAATTCACGAGTAATTTTTCTACCACTGCGGCGTGGATTTCGATTAAATCTGGTCTTCACTTTTCGGATCATTTCTGGATTTGTTGCTAACGTTTTTTTTTCGTCCACTTTTTGGACATGATGCAACACTGCCTGTATCACGGTAACGAGCAATGGTACGAGAAACTAAAGATTTCTTCACATTTGAATGCTGGAGGGGGCTCTAACGATAGCCACTTGTGGTTTCACACTATCACGCTTGAATTTCCCATCACGAATAACATTTTTTCTGAATCCAGTAGATCGAAAATGCTTTTGTAAGCTTGTAAATAATAAAATGAACGGTCACTGGAATAAATCTGTCAGCTGTTAGACGAGTGGGGTTTACAAATGATAACAACCTGAAGTTGGCTGCAATACATATCAGCCACCCTGTATGTATTCAAAGGAATTTTCTTATAAATGTATAAGCATAAGGAGAAGGGAGGGGAGGGGGAGAAGTGAATGCTTTGCCTGAAGGCAGTTTATTTCAATTCGTAAGTATTACGACACATTCTCTAAATCCTTAGATACTGATGCTGATGCTGATACTGTTACACTCTGAAATACACTCACATACTCTCTCTCTCCCCCTTACTTCTTATAAATTATTGTGTTGCTTGTATGTGTAAATATAAGTGTATGTGTGTGTTTGTGTATGTGTTCATAATATATTGTACTTTTGTTTTGTTTTTTTGTTTTTGTAATTTTTCTATTCCTTATAAGATTATTTGTTCGACTGTCTATTTGTATTCCCCATGAAATGTCGTCTGCGTTAATTTATCTTTCAATATGTGAAGGAATTTTCAGATATTCCTCCACAAGAAGCCATTGATAGCCTACAACAGTATGAAGTTTTTAGTTTTAAAATATTCCCCTTTAAGCCAAGCCAACCTGTGTTTGAAGGGAGTAATCCCAAAAAATCGGTGGAACAATAAGTCGATTCCGAACGACAGATTTTTAGGAAACTTTTGATGGCGATTTTGTTTTACTTTCAGAGTTTTTGTCAGAAATGTGCTGCAAAAAAATCGCCAAAGCAAAATTTTTGAATTTTTCATTTTGTTCGAGTTGTTTGGGCTAAGGTTTGAACCATGGCTTTACGCCTAATAAGCTAACACACTTCACCTACTAGACTATGGCGACTTCAAGCAGCCTTTCTTTATTCCTTTAGTTATGTTTTGTGAGGGAATAACTTTCCAAAAGGCTACTCCAACCGAATCCCCAAAAATGTAGACGATCCAGACGTTCGGATGACCATAAAATTTTGAAAGTCTTTGACAAATCAATTATGATATATACGACTTTGTATACACAGCGCGCCTCATAGAGTAGACAGATCTTTTAAGATTTTTAAACTTTGCAATGTTTAGCTAAGACAACTAACGTCTGCCTCAAGGCAAGTTTTGCTTTATATTTGGCAATGCTTTGAGGTCCTTATCTTATCACAAGATTTACCAAGTAATTCCCAACTTTATTGGAGATAGACGTCAAGTTCACAACTACATTCTTACGTGTATTCAAGTTTCATTCTCAGCCTTCTTTTTTTAATTATTTCTCCTCATTTCCACATCCGTACATACATAATATAGTTGGTCATTACAACCCTTCAGCTAGGATTACAACCTAGCTTCTTAGCACCACTTATGTTGTGTGCGTTAATTTTATCCATAGCTGGCGGGACCTACAGTTTTAAGTCGACTCCAAACGTTAGAAGTTTTTGGGAAGCGTTTCAAGACAATTTTTTTTTACTTACTCTCCTTGTTTTTACCAGAAATCTGCTGAGCGGAAGTCGCCGAGGTAATACTTTTTTTATATATTTCGTTGTAATGTCTGACCTGAAGCTTGAATCATGGCCTCAAGTCTAATAAGCCAATATACTACCTACTAGACTACGGCGACTTTGTTTTTATATCTTCTTTAATTTTTATTTTCTTTTCCGTTCAAGTATTTGATTTTTCTAATTGCAAATGGTTCACCATTGCAGGGATTTATTTTTTATGAGTAAAACGGTTTAATACTGAAGGCCTCATGTGTCCATTAGTGTCTTTAGATGTTATTTGTAAGAAAATGACGAATCTAGATAGTGGTATTTTGCTTTAACATCGCTTAACATTAAAAATATTAACAAAAATGCAACAACAAACACCAGCATCAAAAAGTGGTAAACAAGTAAACAAACTACAACAACAAATACGGTAAGAATAAATGTAAACAAAATACACAAACATAATATTACAATAACAATAAACAAAATATACAAAAACAAAACAATGCAGTAAACAAACCTGTTTACAAACTATCTTACCGTTTAATATAACAACAAACATCAGCATAAAAAAGTAGTAAACAAGTAAACAAAAATACACCAAGAACATAACGATAATAAACGTAAATAACGATGTTTACATTTATAAAAATTTGGAGAAGGCGAAGTCATGAACATTCATTAGGATGTTTACTCTGCCATATAAAAGGCAAGGGAAACCAGACAAGTAAATTAGTAAAAGTTCAGTCAGTCTTACGTGGGGACTCGGTGTGTTTGAAGAGAGTAATTGTGGTTTGAAGATCTCCATTACAAAGATCTGTCAAACAATTGTCTAGCAATTGTTATTGTTTATGCAAAGATTGTAAAGGAAGGAATAACAAAGAAAAGCAATTGTTGTTGTTTACATCAAGTTGTAAACAGTGGCACACAGTATAGTGCGAATAATAAAGAATTTTAATTAAAACTAAACACCAAATTATTAATTATTTTATTAGCAATCTACGAACACATATTCTAAACATTTTAAAAAGGTTAAAAACATAACAATATCCTTTCATACAAGTTCATAAATCCTTTAAATTTTCATTGCCAATTGGTTTCTTTTTAAACTCGTATTAATTTTCTCTTCTTGCATTTCATATGAAATTAAATTTTTTGTCTGCTTTGTCTGCTGGAATAATAAATTGTGAAGCCTCAACAAACAAAAACAAACAGAAACAAAGTCTAGGATATTATTTTACTTGGAAAAATCCACATGTGGCGCTTAGGGGGGGTACAGCTAGGTCGGTCGTAGTATTTGTTTTTCGTCCTCACTCCGACACTGGCAAACAGACAAACAAGCCAACAATCATGAAGGATGGATATCATCTGTCTGTTGTCTCAAGGTTTAAACAAAGTCTTCTTCAGTCTACAATCGTCTATTCCTTTCAATATTTTTTCTAATTTTTTTTTGTTTTTTAAATCCTTTTTCCCCTTTGTATGGCTTCCTTTTTTAAGTAAAATTTATACGATTTTCTCTATCGGGTTTTAAATTATTCGTTAAAACCTTTTGAAGCTTTAAATTACAATAAAAATTGTGGTTATCACATGAGAGCGGAGTCGGAAGGGTAAATAGTGATGCATATGGTGGTGACCACGAATTCAGATTATAATTTGAAAAAATTATTTTCTTTTGCTTTTGTTGTTGAGAATTTATTGGGCAAGATGACGCCAAGATGAAGTTCCCCTAGTCTAGTAGGTAGTACATACATACAACATAATTGGCCATTACAACCCTTCAGTCAGGATTACGACCTAGCTTCTCACACCACTAATGTTGTGTGTGTTAATTTTATACATGAGTGGCGGGACCTACAGTTTAAAGTCGACTCCGAACGACAGATTTTTGAGAAGCTTTTCATGGCAATTTTTACTCTTAGAGTTTTTGCCAGAAATCTGCTGAGAGGAAGTCGCCGAAGAAATATTTATCGTTTTGATGTCTGACCCGGGCCTTTTGTCTAATAAGCCAGCACACTACCCACTAGACCACGTCGACTTCTAGTAGGTAGTATGTTAGCTTATTAAACTTAATACCACGATTCAAACTCCAGGTCAGACATCGAAACAAAATTTGAAAAAATATTTCTTCGGCGACTTCCTCTCAACAGATTTCTGGCAAAAACTGGGGGAGTTGCAAGGAATAGTTTCTCAAAAATGTGTCCTTCGGAATCGACTTTCAACTGTTGGTCTCGCCAATCTTGTATGAAATGAACGTACACCACATTTATGGTGTGAGAAGCTAGGTCGCAATCATGACTGAAGGGTTGTAGTAGCTAATAACGTTACGTAGACGCGGTATGACATTGGTCTGCTATCCTGCAATATCCCCACTATGCTGTCCTTAAAACTTTCTGGTAATAGAAGTTGAAATAAAAAATGTTCCACAATTATAGCTGGTTCGTAGACGAAAGGCCCGAGTTCGAATTCCAGGTCAGACATCAAAAAGAAAATATGAAAATATTTTCTTCGGCGACTTCCTCTCAGCAGATTTCGAGCAAAAATTCTGAGAATATAAATTGCCATGAAAAGTTTCTCAGAAAGAAAAAAATCTGTCGTTCGGAGTCGACTGTAAACTGTAGGTCCCGCCACTCATGTATAAAATTAACGCACACAACACGAGAGGTGTGAGAAGCTAGGATGTTGTACAATGGATGAATTCGATCGCCGGGTACTGTGCTTGTCATAGTTGACAAGTACACGTCCTCTAACCTAACCTAACCTATAGCTGATGCATGGAGCCCACCTGCAATATAGCCAAGAACCACAAGAACTTTGATAAGTTGTAGTGAGGCCCGTGCATCATTACAATGCACGCATTAGAGAAAGCATCGTTTCGGTTAGAGAAAGTGTGGCATATAATCACGTGTTTACCAGCAAGTGATTCTATATTATAACTCATTATGATGCTTTTTTCATCGAGGACTTGAACCTCGCATGATTGACCACTCGCTGTGCTGATTAGGTGGGAGAGTAATACTCTTTCAGTACAAATTTTTCGAATAAAATCTCCATCAGCTAATGAATCTCACTCGATAGTTACGACAATACATCGCTTATTGTTGCGACACGCATAATTTAGCAGTGATGATAGAATAGATGACCTAGTTTCTCACACCACCCTTGTTGTGTGTGTGTTAATTTTATCCATAAGTGAAGGGATCAACAGTTTGAAGTCTCTGAATGATGGATGATGGTTTTTGCCAGAAATCTGCTGTGAGGCAAAAGCCGCAGGAATATGTTTTCATAATTCCTTTTATTGGAGATAACCGACCTGGGCTTTGAACCGAGACCTTACGTCTAATAAACCAACAGACTGCCTATTACACTACGACGATATAGTACCCGCTATATGCGAAAAAATTGATTCAAAAGGATCGACTGCTGGAGCCAATAACAGATATCAGTAACGGTCATAGAAATGCCACTGTGTTTCCCATAAAACATTAAGGTCCAAGCATTTTAGCTCCTTTTTTGCTTTTGAAACATGAATAACCCTTTACTTCCTTAACATTTGAAATTTCTTTTCGTTTTGTTAAAGGACCATACGTATAGCTAATATTTCAACGATTGAAATTAAGAATACACACCAGAGAAAATGAATAGATTCGAGTCATACTTATAATTTCTGCTACTTATGCGCATTCATACTTATTTGAGTATGGTACTCACAATACTCATACACAAAGTTTGAAGTACTCTTTGTACTCATACATTTATACGAAGCACAAAATAAGTACGATTCGAGTACGAACACCACGATACTCACAAGAAGGTTGTGTATTTATTTTGCTTATTGTATTTGTCTTTTCTTTCTTCTCTTTTTGTAAATGCAACAACAACTAAGGCTATAAATTTTAATGAATGATTCGAATCATTCGTAAGTACTATAAGTATTTTTCTAAATTTATGAACCTAAATCAGTAGGTGTATGAATCAAACATTTTTCGAATTTTATGGGTTTGATGTCAGCGTTGTACCCATTGTAACTTGTAATGATTACCAAAGAATCAGAGTAGTTGAATTTGAATAATGTTTACTCACTCATGCTCAAAATTGCATGAGGACTTATGAGTAGCGAAAAAACGAATCATTGTTCATCTCTGGTACGGATAACTAATATTTCAAGGATTAAAATTAAGTGTACGCTCTCCTTTAAAATAAAAACCAAAAAATATTTCAAAATCTATAGTGTAAAGATAAAGTCGCAATTAAACATCCAAGACACAAACCATAAATTTTAGCAGCGCCACATTTGGCGTTAACAGAACAAAATTTTCTTCTTAACAGAATAAAATTTACCCATAACAGAGCACTGTTTGCTTTTTAACAGAATCCATCTGAACAAGCCCACTTGTTTAGGAAGTAGTTTTGGGAAATACTCTAGGTCTACGAGTATCGTCTATATATGCAAAGAAAGGTTTCAAGGCATGTTAATGTAACCACCAACGTAGGCACATATATGGTATTGAAAATCAATCAATATTTTGCTTGAAAATTCTCCAGAGGATCAGTATTTGGAAAAAATATGAGAAATAGTAGAACATTCCCACCGGTCTGTCACCTCTTTGGCCTCATCGATTGATGGGTCAGGAGGGAAGAGCAGAGACGTTAGGGGAACGGATCGGGTTGTTTTGTTTCTAGGCGTCTATGGCCTGCTGTGGACAGCAAGAGGACAGAGTGGCTGCTGGGCTTGGTTAAGGCCAGCTTAAGGTTGGTTGTCGGTTTTATCACGGGGCACTGCGAGATTAGGTCGCTGACGGATCTGTTCCAGATCCCAGCCGGACTATTGCAGGGTATGTTGCGATGAGGAGGAGTTGGAGACTGTCGAACATCTCCCCTGCAACTGCCCAGCCCTTGGTAAGTTGAGGACCCTTGTCAGGGCCTTCTTTGAGAACTTGAGTTCTGGAACAGATCCCAGCCGGACTATTGCAGAGTATGTTGCGATGAGTAGGAGTTGGAGACTGTCGAACATCTCCTCTGCAACTGCCCAGCCCTTGGTAGGTTGAGGTTGAGGACCCTTGTCAGGGCCTTCTTTGAGAACTTGAGTTCTGTGTCGAGAGCCGACATCAAGGCTCTCCACAGATTCATTAAAAGCTTGGGCTGGTTGAAAGGTGCTAGGGCTTCATAAGTGTAGTCGCACTCTCAACCTCTATTGTTTTTCATTCCTCCGTTTCCCATTCTCCCTCCCCTTCCCTACTTTCCTATATCCTCCTTTTCTTTCCTCCCCTAAGGACAATGTACAATGGGTCAATTTCGACCTCCGGGTACTATGCTTGTCTTGACCTACAGGTGCACGTCCTCTAACCTAATCTGACCTAACCTAGTAGAACATTGAGGCCATATGCAAATGGCAGTCCAGAGTGTCCTCTTTCGAACGGTGGTAGTGTGGATAGCTGGAATAATTTTGAGAGTTGAGAAAATTTCCGTTCTTCTCTTCCGTCTGGAATAATTCCAAAATAGAAGACTCATCTACTTAGTGCCACTGTTAATGAGTCAACAGTGCTCTGTTAGTAGCAAAGTTTACCCAGTTAGAGGCAAGAAGTGGCTTTGCTATAAGTAAGGGTTTGCGTCTTTGATTTTTAATATTCGAATTGAGAAAATCTTATTAAACTGATGATCCTACTAATGGAAACACCCATACGTATGAGTATTTATTTTCGTAAATCCTTTTTATTTGTATTTAACATGTTGTTCTATTATTGTCATTTAAGATTGTTGTTGTTGTTGTTGCTGTTGCTGTTTCTTAGTATCCTTTTGCTTTTATTTACATTAGATTTTATTTTATTATTATGTTGTTGTTGTTGTTTAAAGGACATTTTTTTCTAAAATGATAATGATGATGAAAAATCATTGTTGGACATTTGGCACGTTCTTATACACTCCTATCCTCTCCTACCCTCGTACTTTCTATTCGATTACTTATTTATGCATTCACGTATTTACCTTTAAATATGTACCCACACACACACATAATAAATAACAGCATTTGTGTGTGTTTGTATGTATGCATGTACATATCGATGCCTCCATTCTAAGACGTGTTAAGTGTACTTCTTGCATTTTTAACGTTTAAGGTTAAGATGAGCCCATCCGGAATACGCATCCATAGTCGTATGTCGCATTAAAACTATGAGAGCTCATAACTCTAAACACAAGTTTTCGACTTCGAATGTTAAAGAACGGAGGAGTCGATATGTATTTATGTATGTGTATGTGTGTTTAAGAATATTTTTTTTTTCTATGTTTTATTGTTGATATTTTCTTTATTTCTTTTTGGTTTTTCTTTTGTTTCTTTATTTTTCTAAATTCGATATTGTTTTCCATGGTCCACACCACAATAAATTATAGGGAAGCGGATTGTGCCTTGGGCAGGTTTTTATAGCATCCTAATCCTAGATTTTATAACAGGATAAGCATGGAAATCTTTGCATAAAAGTTGTCTTGAACTAGACTAGACTAGACGTTAACGGAACGTAACGGAACGTTAGTAATGCAAACGTTTATCGAAATTATATTACGGTTGGGTAATCATTCTCCATTGCCTTTCACATACTAGAAACGAACGTACGTTCCGTTATGTTCCGTTAACATTGCACTAATTCTAGCTTTATCCTGCAGGGACAAACTCTGTTGCCTTAATAAGTATCAGAAATTTTGAATGTCTCTGCTAAGTTATGTTCAAGCAATATAAGTGCCCTTTTCAGCGTTACCGTTGAGCGACTAAAGTCGCAATTTGACACTTTTTCAGCGACCTCGCCACTTTTTGTGCCCCCTTACTAAAATGAACTAAATCTGACACTTTTCAAGATTTTTAACCCTTTTTTCCCCTTTTTTTAAAAAGTATTTTTTCTAGACTATAGACTAGACTATAGACTAGACTATAGACTAGACTATAGACTAGACTATATACTAGACTATAGACTACGGTATAGTCTAGACTATATACTAGACTATAGACTAGGGTATAGTCTAGACTATATACTAGACTATAGACTAGGGTATAGTCTAGACTATATACTAGACTATAGACTAGACTGGAGACTAGACTATAGACATTTTCTTTTCTTTTAAAAATGTTGCCCCTTTTTACTGCCAAAATACACTTTTTGTGCGACTTTTTTTTTCAAAAATCCCCTTTTTGTGCGACTTCTTAAAAATTTCCAGCGGTAACGTTGGCGCTTTTATACATACATGGTTATGGTCATTATAACCCTTTAGCCGGGATTACAACCTAGCCTCTTACGCCACTTATGTTGCCTATATTAATTTTATCCTTTTAAGTGACGGGACCAACAGTTTAGAGTCGACTCTGAACGACAGATTTTTTAAGAAACTATTCACGACAATTTTGTTTTACTCTCAGAGTTTTTTGCCAGAAATCTGTTAAGAGAAAATCGCCAAAGAAATATTTTTTTAATTTTTCATTATGTTCTAGTTGTTTGACCTAAGGTTTGAAAGGTTTGAAGCTTTACGTCTGAGAAGCTAACACACTTCACCTACCAGACTATGGCGACTTCAAGCGGCCTTTCTTTATTCCATTCCATTACTTATGTTTTTTTGAGCAAGAAACTTTCCAAAGGGCTACTCCAACCGAATCCCTAAAATCTGTAACTTGAAGACGTTCGGATGAGCACAGAATTTTGAAAGTCTTTGATAAACCAATTATGACACATACTGGCCTTGTATGCAGAGCGCCTCGTAGAGGAGATTACCAAAAAGATCCCTTATTTAAGATTTTTAAAGTTTGCAATATTTAGCTAAGGCAACTATGTCTGCCTCAAGGCAAACTTTGTTTTATATTTTGCTATGCTTTAAGGTCCTCATCTTAACACAAGATTAACCAAGTAATTCCCAACTTTATTGGAGATAGACGTCAAGTTCACAACTACATCTTTACGTGTATTCAAGTTTCATTCTCAGCCTTCTTTTTTTAATTATATCTCCTCATTTCCACATCCATACATACGTAACATAGTTGGTCATTACAACCCTTCAGCCAGGATTACAACCTAGCTTCTTAGCACAACTTATGTTGTATGCGTTAATTTTTATACATGGCTGGCTTGACCACAGTTTTAAGTCGACTTCAAACGTTGGAAGTTTTTGGGAAGCTTTTCATGACAATTTTTTTTACTTATTCTCCAAGTTTTTACCAGAAATCTGCTGAGAGGAAGTCGCCGATGAAAATATTTTTTTTTTCTATATTTCGTTTTGATGTCTGACCTAAAGCTTGAATCGTGGCCTCATGTCTAATAATCTAATATACTCCCTACTAGACTACGGCGACTTCGTTTCTATATCTTCTTTAAATTTTATTTTCTTTCTATGCAAGTATTGGATCTTTCTAATTGCAAATGGTTCACCAATGCAGGGATTTATTTTTTATGAGTAAAACAGTTTAATACTGAAGGCCTCATGTGTCCATTAGTGTCTTCAGATGATATTTTTAAGACAATGAAGAATCTAGATACTGGTATCTTCCTATTGCATCACTTAATATTAAAAATATAAACAAAAATGCAACAACAAACACCTGCATAAAAAATGGTAAACAAGTAAACAAAAATAAAACAACAACTACGGTATGAATAAATGTAAACAAAATACACAAACATAGCATTACAATAATAATAAACAAAAGATACAAAAACAAAACAATGCAGTAAACAAATCTGTTTACAAACTATGTTACCGTTTAATATAACAACGAATATCAGTATAAAAAAGTAGTAAACAAAAATACACCAAGAACATTACGATAATAAACGTAAACAACGATGTTTATATTTACAAAGGTTTTGAGAAGGCAAAGTCATGAACATTCGCTTTCAAAAACATTCATTAGGATGTGTACTTTTCCATATAAAAGGCAAATGAAACCAGACAAGTAAGTTAGTAAAAGTTCAGTCAGTCTTGCGTGGAGACTCGGTGCGTTGGAAGAGAGTAATTGTGGTTTGAAGATCTCCGTTACAAAGATCTATCGAATAATTGTCTAGTAATTGTTATCGTTTATGCAAAGAGTGTAAACGAAGGAATAACAATGAAAAGCAATTGTTGTTGTTTACATCAAGTTGTGAACAGTGGTACACAGTATGGGGCGAATAATAAAGAATTTTAATTTTAGATTTTATATTACAAAGCTCATATTTTAAAAGTTTTCAAAAGGTAAAACCGTAACAATATGAGATCTTAGTCGAGACCGAACTACATTCTGATGTAGAGAGAGCCATTACTCATTATGTTGAACTTCGAATTGAGTTGAATAGAGGCAACTGGGCAGCGACCCAGTCCTTAGATGATGATCAGCTTTAACTAATGGTCGCCTTTAGCCATCGAAATCCTATTATTCCGTCGTATGGCCGTACAGCTTGGAACAAGAAACCAATTTTTTTTTTATAAATGGTCATACCGTCGCCGTGGTCTAGTGGGTAGTGTGTTGGCTTATTAGACAAAAGGCCTGGGTTCAATCCCAGGTCAGGCATCAAAACGAAAAATATTTCTTCGGCGACTTCCTCTCAGCAGATTTCTGGCAAAGACTCTGAGAGTAAAAATTGCCATGAAAAGCTTCTCAAAAATCTGTCGTTCGGAGTCGACTTTAAAACTGTAGGTCCCGCCACTTATGTATAAAATTAACGCACACAACATAAGTGGTGTGAGAAGCTAGGTCATAATCCTGACTGAAGGGTTGTAATGGCCAATTATGTATGTCATACCAGAGTAGGGTACTGTGCCCTACTATTTTCTAGCTTATCCTGACAATAATTTTCAATTGGTTTCGTTATTGTAGGAAATATTTGTCTCGTCTCACCCTCCCTTTCCCTCTTTCGTTTTCTTGGTAATTGTGTTGCTGTCATTTGCTAATATATGTAGTATTTGTTGTTGTTTTTATTTCTTTCATTTTTTTCTGTAGTAGCTGTAGCTCTCACTCAAATACGGAAATGAACTTCAATTTTTCTTTGTTTGTTTTCGTTTTTCTTTCGATTCTTTTTTGTGAAGTCTGTTCGTATTTGTTGCTAAACAAATAAAGATAAATACTCTGCTTATTTTCAAAGTTTTTCTTTCTTTTCTGCTCTTATTTCTGCTTTTATTTCTAGTATTCCTCTCTTAAAACTCTTAACTCCTGCTCTTCTTGGTCTTTTTCTATTTGAATCTGATTCTACAAGGTTCGGTTTGTTAGTTTCACTACCATTTATACATGTTGACTGTTAAATAAAGGGTTATGCATTCAAGAGGTTTCAAAAGTAATGTTAAAGCACAATTATTTCGTTTTTACCTAATAAAAATGTTTAAAATATGAGCTTTTGGATTGCAAATAATTAAAATTCTTTGTTGTTTGCATAATTCTGTGTGCCACTGTTCACAACTTGATGTAAACAACAACAATTGCTCTGTTTGTTATTCCCCTTTACACTCTTTTACGTAAACAATAACAATTGTTTTACAAATCTTTGTAATGGAGATCTTTAAACCAAGATTATTCCCTTCAAACACACCAAGTCTTCACACACGACTCAGCCCGACTGCCTTGCTTTGCCTTTTCTATGGCAAAGTAAACAGTCTGATCAATGTTCTGGAAGTCGAAGGTTGATAACTTCGCTTTTTCGAAATATCTATAAAAATAAACATCATTGTTTACGTTTATTATCGTTGTTAACGTTAATTTTTTTTTTTTATAAACCTGCACTCAGGGGATGGCCCCTACTTATGCAGTGCATTGTGCAGGTTTTTAGGAAAGGTGAAAAGAGGGAAGATGCGAACGGTAAGGAAACAAGTTGCTGCTGGTGACAATAAAAGGGCCAGAGTGCTGTACCTTCACCATTAGACAGTCTACAGCAATCGTCCACAAGAAGCCCGCAGTTTCTCACACCACTTATGTTGTGTGTGTTAATTTTATACAGAAGTGGCGGGATCTACAATTTAAAGTCGACTCCGAACGACAGATTTTTGAGAAACAAGAAGAGAAAGAGAAGAAATCGCCGAAAAAACACTTTTTTTTTTAAATGTCTGGCCTGGGACTCGAACCCTGGCTTTATGTCTAATAAGCCAGCACGCTACCTACTAGACCACGGCGATCCCCCATTATTATTGTTGTTCGCGTATTTTGTTTACATTTATTATCGTAGTATTGTTGGTGTATTTTTGTTAACTTGTCTACCACATTTTATGCTGCTGTTTGTTGTTTACGATAATTTGTAAACAGGTTTGTTTACTGCATTGTTTTGTTTTTTGTAGCTTTTGTTTACAATTTTAATGTTAAGCGATATAAAAACAAAAGACGAATATCTAGATTCAAAAATTTTCATAACAATATTGCTTGGATCTTAAGGAAAACGATGTTATTTAAATGACCATCCCTGGATTATTTACTGCAGTTTATTGTTTTAAAGCAGTTTCGGCTACTTTTTCCCCCATTTCGGGCGGCATTTGACGTAGCCCCCAAAAAAGCCCAATCTAACGTCTCCAAATCCCATAATTTTGTTGATCAAGTTTTGCCCTCAGTTTGGGAGGTATTTTGGCAATAGCTTGAGGAGGATTGGTTTCTAAATGCTCCAATGTAGAAGAAATCCCTATGGCATGGTATTTATCGTAGCTCCACAAAATGATCTAATGGGATCAAATCCCATAATGTTGTGGTCGCCAAACCTAACCACAGTTTTTCTAAAAGCTGCAGTTGTGGCTTAGGGCACCGTTCTGTTCAATCCTCATACTATCCAGTTAATAATTTTGATTAGCAATCCTAAAAAAAAAATCGGCTAGCATTATGAAGGGACAGTTCATACTACACACAATATAGTCACTTTTTACCGGATACTGTGGTTTCTCTACGATTGCTTATGGTTTTTCGAATTAAAAAACCAAAGACGCAAACCCTTACTTATAGCAAAGTCACTTCTTACCTCTAACAGAGTAAACTTTGCTGTTAACAGAGCACTGTTAACTGTTTAACAGTGGCAATAGTAGATTAGTCTTCTTTACATTTCAACACTTTTGTGGTGGAGGTGGAAGTAGTCCATATTTTGATTTTTTCAAATTATTTCAGCTATTTCGCTGCCACGATTCGAAAGAGGACCCTACCATTTGCCTATAGTCTGTGTGGTGTACTATTTCTTATGAATTTTAAAATGGCTACTGATGTTCTAGAGGCTTTTCAAGCAAAAAATTCAAATTTTTGCAGGCAATTTTCTCATTTCCATATCACTTTATATGGGACTATATTGGGTGATTACATTAAGAAGCCTTGGAACCTTCTTTTGCATATAGTTTGGTACTCATAGACCTGAGTATTGCCCATAATTAGTTCCTAAACACATGGGTTTGTTCAGATGTATACCATTAAATAGTTAACAGTGCTCTGTTAAGGGCAAAATTTGTTCTGTTAAAGGCAAAATTTATTCTGTTAAGGGCAAAATTTGTTCTGTTCTCGACAGATGTTGCACTGCTTAAATTTATGGATTGCGTCTTGGATTTTCAAATTCAAATTTATTTTCACACTATGCCATACGCCGTATAATTATTAAAACGAAAAGAATATGAAAACAGCTAACAGTGCTCTGTTAAGGGCAAATTTTGTTCTGTTAAGAGGAAATTTTACTCCGTTAACACCAAATAAGGTGCTGC
The DNA here is from genome assembly GCA_014635995.1 of Sarcophaga peregrina. Lineage (NCBI taxonomy): Eukaryota > Metazoa > Arthropoda > Insecta > Diptera > Sarcophagidae > Sarcophaga > Sarcophaga peregrina. The sequence goes on along the minus strand of CM025793.1, from coordinate 80,110,368 downwards.
TAAAAATTATGGTTTGCGTCTTGCATTTTTCAAATTCGAATTTATCTTTACACACAACAAATATTTTTCTGTTAAGAGGAATTTTTTTTTCTGTTAACGCCGAAAGTGATGCTGCTAAAATGTTAATTTGCGTTTTCCTATCTTCAATTCTAATTAAACTTCACATAAATAGCATATCACGCAGCATATCACGGAAGTGATGCTGTTGGCAAGTTATTATTCTATGAACATTGTTTTTGGACATGATGTCGCAGGATGTGGCAAATGTGGCACCGCTTAAATTTATGGTTTGCGTCTTGGATTTTTCAAATTAGAATTTATTTTTACAGTGAGTGCACTTTCAAATATTTGTAGAGGATTCTTTGTTGTTACATTCAATCCTTCACTAAATAAATAATATTTCATAGGAAACTGATTTAAAACCACACAGCCTTACCAGATTAGCCGATTTTGAAACCTTTGACTGGATAACCCCATACATTCCTCTACAAATATAAGAAGAAATGATGAAGAGACTTAAAATATTGTTGGATATTGTGGCTGTGTGTGTGTGTGTATTTATTTCATTGTATATTGCGACTAACGGTAGTATGTTATGTTTTTATAACAGCACACCTACACCCACACACACACATGGAACATAGAACACATTCATATGAATTTAGTTAAGCTGCTGGTGGGTAGTAGACGTTTTATGTTCGATGCGTGCATATGTTTTTATTGTTTTAAGTTTACGTTTAGTACGTGCATGTGTAAATTACACCATTTCCTTTATTAGTTTAATTTTTTTGTTGTTTTAGAATGAAACAAATAAAAATAGAAAGAATATTTGAAATATTTGTTCATTCGTAAAAAGGTAGATAGTGAGTGAGTGTGAATGAGTGTTTTTAATGCAGTTTAAAGGGAAATCAGAAATATTTTAGTAAACTTTGTACAACATTAATGAAATGTAGCGATATTTAATAAATTTAAATTGTAATTACAATTTAAATTTTTTTAGTTTTCTTAAAAGATTATTCAAGGCATTCCCAAACGAAATCTACAACATTTTCCCATCTTTTTGGAAATTTATGAGTTCTATACCCAATAAACTGCTAATCTTTTGAGGCCAAGTCTTGATATCCTGTTCTGAAAGGAAGTAGATTCCATATAGACCATTCTAAGCTATATAGTGCATGAGATAAAAGTTCCCAAACTGCCCTACGCTGCATTATATTGCTAAGAGTTAGGTTAGGTTAAATCGAAGTGGTAGCTTTGATCACCAAAGCACTCTTGTTGAGACTTCCAATTTATAGAGAATTAGCTGACCCGCCCAAAATTGATTTTTTTTATTCCCCAATACAAGTCACTTTATATATTTATTGTAATACACTGCATTTCGATATCCATCCTACGAACTTACCCACCAAATTGGATTCGTCTATGGTCACTATGTCCCTAAATATTCAATTTTAAACGTTTGCCACGCCTACTTTTTGCTGTAACGATTTTTTAACCATCTAAACTATCAAAACAATAAAAAGAATGGTTAAAATCGGTTTAATAGTTTAAGAGTTATAGGTATCACTTGAAATTTTATTCGTCTATGATCAATATGTACTTAAATATTCAATTTTAACGCTTTGCCACGCCCTATTAATATTTAGGGCTATGAAAACCTACACGATATGCACACAAAATGTCATGAAAATCGGTCGGTGTCACTAACACTGTGACACGAAAATTTTATATATTAGATTAAGTCATTTCATTATTTATCGCTGTCTAGAGGATAATTTGCTGTAAAATTATCTCGCCTATCGAACGAAACTCAATGCCCCTGGGAATGTATTATTAGGTTCTACTAGAATTGTATGAACAGTTCCTAATATGGATTGTATTGCGCTTAAAGTCTGTTCAAAGACCACAAAAATTCTACACGTACTCTAAAGAACAACGCTCGGCGTAGTTATTAGAATCACTTTTGGACTTTTCATTCTGGATAAGGACAAGAAAAAAGAGGAAATTTCGGCTTTTTGTCATTCATCAGCGGATGATATTGAAGCAATTTTGTTCGTTTATTCTTGGGGCATCCAAATATCGAGCATGCTTGATCATTCAGACTTTTTAAGTGATGCCCAACTGACAAGTGGTCGACAAGTGTGCTTTTTTATTGTTTGACTTATCCCATGGTTGACTCTTGCTCCACCACTTGCAGGATTTCATTCAATCTTTCAATGGCAGGTCTTGGTCGTCGTTATTTTCTGATCTCTATCAAGCATTTCAATTCTGTGCAAATCCGTTCAACTTGTTACACGAACGAAAACGAATTCAAGAATTTATTTTTAGCACAAACATCACTTGAAATGGGGTACCCAATTACATGTTCGTTTGCAACAAACGCTTTAGTATGGCCTGGTAATTGGTCATCACAACCCATCAATCACAACCCATCAATCATCAATTACGACCTAGCTACTCACAACACTCGTGTTGTGTGCGTTAATTTTATACATGAGTAGCGGGGGACCTACAGTTTAAAGTCGACTCTGAACGACAGATTTTTTGGAGAAACTTTTCGTGGGAATTTTTTATTTATTCTCAGAGCTTTTGCCAGAAATCTGGTGACAGGAAGTCGTCGAAGAAATATTTTCATAATTTCGTTTTGATGTCTAACCTAGGATTTGAACTCAGGCGTATTAGACTACGGCGACGGTCTGGTATAAGAGCATCATTCAAAAATGGTTTACTTTTTATATGACCCAATACTAGGCTATCCAGTTATTTGGAAGCTATGCTAAGCTGTTCTAACATCACAACCAAATCTTTACTTGCAATTAAGCAAAGAAGAGTGACACTTAAAATTTTTGAAATTTAACGGTATTATATTCAGAAAACGTCAGTAAATAATGTGCAGTTGCTGTCTTACATATGCTCCTTTGCATAAGAGTTTGAATTGAATCTATTTTTTTGAACAGCACTGTATATAGGAAATCCTAAAAATGTTAGAAAAATCAAAGCGTTTTAGGAGTTAAAACAACAAATTTACCACACAAGAATTTTTCTTTAAATAAATCGAAGAAATTTGTCTCTTTCTCTATCCCACTCTCTCACTATAATAATTTGCCACTAAATATATAGGGTCACCCATCTAACGTTTTTTTTTTTTTTGTGTGGCAACTAGTGTTTATTTCGTGAATGGTAACACTTAGCTCATCTCTGATTTGACAGATAATTAGTTTTATCCTTCCGCTGAATGAATATTGTTGTGTATACGCGTTTTCGCTTCACTAAGTGGCCCTGCGATCGACTTACAGAAGATGCCGATTTTGGCAAAAAAAATCATCTTTTCAGATGAAGCTTATTCTGATCTTGGCGGGTATGTAAACAAGCGAAATTTGTCGCATTTGGGGCATAGAAAACCCGCACGCACCCAAAGCGAGTCACTGTTTGGTCCGGATTTTGAGCCAGAGGCATAATTGAGCCATTTTTCTTCGAAAATGAGCAAGGAGCGGCCGTTACAGTCAATGGCGATCGTTATCGAGCCATGTTGAACGAATTTTTGTTCATAAAAATTGAAGAGAAGGATATCGGCAACATTTGGTTTCAACAGGACGGCGCTACATGCCACACAGCCGAAGCTGCACTCGATCTTTTGCGCCTTGTTTTTGAAGACTGCATTTTCAGCCGCAGGGTTGATGTCGTTTGGCCATCTCAAAGCTGCGATTTGACACCGTTGGACTATTATTTGTGGTGTGCCGTCAAAGATAAGTGTTACGCCGACAAGCCAGAGACAATTGACACTTTAAAGGACTATATTCGTGAAGCCATTGGTGAAATACAGCTGCCCGCAATCGATAATGTGCTTAAAAATTGGACCATTCATGTAGGCTACTGCATGGCGAGCCTAGGCAGCCATTTGAATAGAATTATTTTCCATTATTAACCGGAAGGATTGTACTTTCAAATAAAAAAAAGAAATTTAAGAAAATATTCAGCATTTCCAAAAAAAAAAAAAGTTATTTGGTGGAACCTTTATATGTATATACACAGACCCACAAAAGTATACTTACATACGATTAACAAATTTCACAAATTTCAAAACCAATGCAAAAGACCGTTTTAAAACTGACAAAAGTTGCCAAACAATTGTAAAGATTTTCAAAGAAAATGGATTGGTTAACAAATTTCAGAAAATTTTCCTGAAGTTTCAGAAACATTAAACTTAATTTTTAATTTCAGGAAAAATTTCTGAAATTTCAAGAAAACTTTTTGAAATTTTAAGAAAAATTTTTGAAATTTCAGGAAAAATTTTTAAAATTTCTTAAACGTATGTATAATTTTATGGCTAAGTGTATTTATGCATAACATAACATTGCTTAAACGTATTCCATATGTTTAGGTGAGTGTAGAAGTATTCCTTGCCTGCACATACAATACAAATACAAATACAGTGAATACCAACAGATTTGTGTGTTGAAAGAAATATTTTTCTTCTCTTCTTCTTCTTATTAGTATTATTGGTGTTGTTGTAGTTGTAAGGATTTTTTTTATTTACTTTTACAGTTTGGTTTTTGGTTTGTTGATTATGTTGCTGCTACTGTTGCTGTTACTGCTGTTGTAGTTGTGTGTTGCAGTTGTCTGTCTAGCTGACTGAATTGGTTTTAGAGGTTGCTTTATAAGTCATGGACATGGACAGTCGTCATCATACTCATACATACACAAACATTTACATGCTCATTCTTTGCTTGCTTGCTTGCTTTATTCAAAGTTTGTTGGCCCTGGTTGGGTTGGATTTTTGTTTTTGTTTTAAAAAATTTGTTTGTTTTTTTTTTCTATTTGTTTTACTCGTTTCCCGAGTTATTTTCTCTTCGGGTTTTTTGTTTTGTTTTATTCCTGCTACAGTTACTGGTTGATTTGTATGGCTTTTTATTTGCTCGTTTGTTTGTTTGTTTTTGTTTTACAACATTTTTCCATGTTGGCAACATTCTTGTTCGTTTTTGTTTTTTTTTCCAATTTCTTTTAAACGAATTTTTTTTGTTGAATGTTAAATCAACTTCATCACTTGCAGCAGGTAAATTTTCATCCTTCACTCACACTTTCATGGGGTTTTTTGTTCGTGTATAGCTTATGAGAGAATTTATTTTTTTTTTTGTTGTTTTTTTATCATTTACTATTGAGTTCCAGTGAGTTTGTTAAGTCAACTATGGTTATGGGTTTAACTTTAGCAAATATTTTTCCAATTTGCGTTGTGAACAATTTTGTTGTTTTTTTTTTTCAATTTTCTTTCCCTTTTTGTCTATATTTCTGGGCCTGGAATGTGTTTTAATTGCCATTTTTTTTTTGTTTTCTTCTACATGGCTCAGTAGTTCTTATAAATCCTTCTGTTGAAGTGTAGTCTTTAAATATTATTTAACAAGAACTAACGGTAAATTATTTTACCGTAAATAAGTAATCTTAAGAAGGATTTGTAAATAAAAAAAACGAAAATTAATTTCTCTTTACATATGTATGTATGTACTAAAGATCAGCAATTATTCGAATCGTTTTTTCGCAGACTCATAAGTACTTATGAAATTTTTAATATAAGTGAAGTCAACTCTGATTCATTTGTACTCGTTACACTGATTTATAAGTATAGGTTCCATTTAGTATACAAACAACGTTGACATCAAACCTATAACATTCGAAATATGTTTGATTCATACGCCTACTCGAGTAACCCGAATCATTAATTAAAATTTTTAGTCTTAGTTGTAAGGCATTTACAACATAAAAAAAAAGCAAAAAGGACCAGAGATTAGCAATGATTCGCTTTTTCGCTACTCATAAGTATTTGCGAAATTTTGAGTATGAGTGAGTCAACAGAATAGAAATTTAACTATGTACTCTGATTCATTTGTACTCACTACAACATTGATTTATAAGTATAGTTTGCAATGAGTATGAGTACAACGTTCATATCAAACCTATAACATTCGAAATATGTTTGATTCATAAGCCTACTTATTCAGATTCATAAATTTATAAAAATATTGATAATACTTATAAAGGATTCGAGTGATTCGAATCATTCATCAAAATTTATAGCCTTTGTTGTTGTTGCATGTACAAACAAAGAAGAAAGAAAAACACAAAGACAGCAAGCAAAGCAAACACAAAACCTTCTAGCAAGTATTGTGGTGGTTGTACTCGAATCATACTTATTTTGGGCTTTTTCAAGTATATGTTGATTCCTGGAGAGTCGAAATCAACAACGTTGTGCATATTGTTAAGTAGGAGTACGACGAGTACTTCAAACTTTAAACATGAAATGAAAATAAGTATCATATTATATGAGTATGACTCGAATCTACTTATCATTTTGAATACTTATTGCTATCCTCTGATGTATATGTGAAAGAATTGTTCCCATTTTGGGGTGAAATTTACAACCAGGACATTTTCAAATGCTAATTGTTTGGAAAAACTGATTGTCAGTTTTGTTTTCTTCATTTTTTTTTTCTTAAGTTTCTTTTGTAAATTTCACAATAAAAAAAACCCGCACACAATATTTGTTAAAATATTTAAAATTTCTTTCTATTATGCATGGGGGTATATTGGAATTTACTCACCACTGAGTATGTGTGTGTGTTTGTGCATGAGATTGTTGTTGATTTGAATTTAAAATGTCCTATCAAAAGTTTCCAAACAATCTGTGCGCTGTGTGGTAGGCGCTGTGGCAACCAGCAGTGTGTTTAATTTTACATAAAAGTCACATCAAAAAATATTCAAATATTCCAACATTCCAACAACAACAAAGGCACATACACATTTATTTACACATTTACGCACTTATTGCCTGAATATCATAAAATCAGGAACAAAAATAGAAGAGCCGAACCAACAACATACTTTCGTAAACCAGAAAAAAAACGAAGTTCGAGAGAGAGAGGGAAAAAAACTGTAACGGGAAATATTCATAAAATTATATTTTAATATGCCATTAAGTTTCCTTTGTGTTTATGGGTTATAATAGAAGTTGTTGTTATTGCTGTTGATTTCAATTTTGTTTCTTTTTCGGGTTCTGCCTGTGTTGTTGGTTTATTATTTAACATATAAACACGCATTAATGCGTTCGGCTCACTCCCAGTTCTCTTTCAAAATAAACAAACAAACAAAAATAAAAGGAAAATAAAGGAGAAGGAATGAAATCAAAATCTATAGACTCTCTATACTATTTAAATGTATACAAAACAAAAACAAAAAAAAACTACAACAAATATGTAAAATGGTAACCACTTATAGTCGTGTTGGTATGGTAAATACAAAAATGTAAGTGAGAGAGAGGAGAGCTCTTGTTTATTTCATTGTTTGCTTGTAGATTTGAGTTGGATTTTATTGTTCGCTATCTCTGTCTCTCTCTCACTCTCTCTCTCTTTTAATTTTTTCCGTTTGTGCTTACTTTTTTCATATACACCATAGGTGGTAAACATAATTGACAATATATTGTGAAATCAAATATAACCACACGCATACTGTTATAAAAAGATTTTCTGTTTAACTATGGCCCATTGTAGAGGCATTCATATACACAGGCACGCACTTGTGCACCAACCTACACAAACACTATGTGTTATAAGCAAATGTGTCGAATACTTATGGTTTTGTTTTGTTTTTTTTTTTATTAATTTTTTTTCGTTATTAAAAATTCCCTTTTTGAATTTTTATCAGATTCGGTTTTGTTTTTGTCGGTTTTTATTCTTGTAGCTGCCATAATTGCGTACAATTGATGACCATTTTGTTTTTAATTGATTTTTTTTATGTTGTTGTTTTTGTTGTCCATAAGAAATTTTAAATTTGACTTTATGTTTCCTATTCATTTTATAGATAGTATGTATGAAATAATTTTTAATTAAATTTTTATGAACGAGGAAGAAACAAAAAATATTTTAAACGTTTTAAACCAGAACGCACTGGCGTGGCGTATGAGTAATTAAAATAAATATTAATCATACGCTCGTGTATATTTGATACAATTTTTTTCCTTCTTTTTTTTTTAATTAAAAGTTTTAAAAACAAATTTCATACATAAATTGATTAAATAAGTTGGGGGTCCTTTATAAACAGGGAATTTACTTAGACGTCAGTAACATAAAATTAAAATAAAAAAAAAAATTATTTTCAATTCATAATATAAAATTAAACTAAAAAAAGAATCTCTAAGCAGTTTAACGATTATTTTGTACGAATTTTTATTGATTTATACTGGGTCAACCATTAAGAGCTTCCAATCTTTATATTAGAATAAAACAAAATATAATCTTACACACATTGAAATTTTTGCTTAGTTGGAAAAAGCCGTATCAACCATGCCTTTTTATAGTGGAGCTTGCCTCCTGTTCATAGGCAATGACACTCGGTGGCCCATATGGGCCCATTGTATTACCCACTGAGAGGTAAGACCCCTTGCCACAATCCGTTAATGGTGAGTTTAAAACTCTCCGTGCCCCGGATGAAACTGGCCAGTTTCGTTAGTGGTAAGTTCGCCACCTTGCCCAGTCCTTCAAACGTTCTGTCACCTCAAAAACCTATGACTTTTGTCCTGAAGTGCTGAGCACTCGCATTAAAGGTATTGGACCGATGCCGTTTCCTCCACAGCATGGCACTTTCGCCAGTTATCCTGCTGGGGCTAACCGAGCTTATAAGCAAATCTGCCAATAGCACTGTACTGTGTTAGAATTCCTGTAAGAATCAGAATGTTTTTTTGTCGAACTCAAGTACTGCCCTGGTTTTCACTTTGTCCTTTGCTGGGTATAAGAGTTTTGAAATTTGGCAACCAGATATGTCGGAGTAATGGAGCAAAACTGCCAATAGCATAGTGTTCTGTTAGAATTGCTGTTAAAATAAGAACCGTTTTCTTGGTGAACTCAAGTCATACGTTGGTTCTCACTCTATCACTTTTTGCTGGGTATAAGAGTTTTGACATTTGACAATCAGATATGTCGGAGTAAGGGAGCAAAACCGCCAATAGCACAGTGTTCTGTTAGAATTGCTGTTAAAAGAACAACCGTTTTCTTGTCGAACTCAAGTAGTTCCATGGTTCTCACTCTGTCCTTTGTTGGGTATAAGAGTTTTGAATTTGGCCAACCAGATATGTTGGAGAAATGGAGCAAAACAGCCAATAGCACAGGGTTCCGTTAGAATTGCTGTTAAAATAGGAACCGTTTTCTTGTCGAACTCAAGTAGTTCCCTGGTTCACACTTTGTCCTTTGTTGGGTATAAGAGTTTCGAAATTTTGCAACCTGGTTTGTTGGAGTAATGGAACAAAACTGTTAATAGCACTGTGTTCCGCTAGAATTCCTGTTAAAATAAGAACTGTTTTCTTGTTGAACTCAAGTACTGCCCTTGTTCTCGCCCTGTCCTTTGCTCGCTATAAGAGTTTTGAAATTTGGCAACCAGATATGCCGCAGTAATGGGATGGAATGAAGGAATTTTAAATACTTGGCGGTGTTTTTAAAGGGTATTCTACACTCTTGTATCATAGATTTCAATTTCATACAAAATAGTTTTAAAAAATTATTTAAAAAAAGCGCTAATTAAGTACGTTCTTAAAATGAAACTCTCTTGAATAAGATTTTAATTGCTTTCGTTTTGAAATGTTTTATGAAATTATTCTTCCTGCAAATATTTTTTCTTTTTTTTTTGTTGTTGTTTGTTTACAAAACTTAAATGAAATTACTTGTACGTATAAGAAGTATTCTGTAGAGAAACGCTTAAACTGCCATTCACACCAACCCCTGCCCCCGCCTCCTACGTACTGTATATTCGCGTACGTACATAGCATAGCATAAGAAACTTATGCTCATTCAACTTTGGCTAATGAAATGAATCTGCGTTTGCGTCTGTATGTCCTATGTAATGTACACACAAGGATATAAAACTTAATTGCACAAGTATTTGTGAAAATAACGCGTACAATTACAAGCAATAAAGAAAATAAAAAAAACAACAACAGCAACTATTAGTTCTACTACGTACTGCAGCAAACATGTTCGGTTGGTTGGCACATACAATAAAAAAAAAACATTTTTTTGAACTGAAAACAGAAAATCTTGTAGTTTTACTATCTTAAATGAGTACGAGTATGGAAACTATTAATCCCTCTCCTCCTCCCCTCACCCCTTCAGCCACTTTTGCAGTAAAGTGGGGGGAGAAAAAAGTGAAAAATAAACTCAATTGCTTACTAATTAAGTGTAAAAGTGTGTTATTTGACCCACAAAATGGAAAAAAAGACGAACGAAAATAACAGAATGAGGCTATAAAAAGCCAAATCACTCGCTGACTCACTGTATTTAAGATGATAGTACAGTTTGTCTACCCAGGGCTCCAATACTGTCTTTAAGACATTTTCCTGATAATATTGGGCATTTATTTTGACCCTACGGTCAATGAATACAAGCGGGGAGCGGCCATCGGCCGTTACGGCGGCCCACACCGTTACCATTGGCGGCGCTTGAGTTCTGGTGGCCAATCGCAAGGGTAAATTTTCAGCTGACCTCTTAGGCAAGTAAACCCTATCATTTTGTTTGTTCACAAACTGCTCAATTTGCAATGGCTTCCCATCGGAGAAAACCAAATTCGGTAACTTCTTGGCTCTTTCCAGTCTAACTTTTCTTTGTCCATCGGTGAGCTCTTGCACTTTTTGGAACTTCAATGGCTTTTAGTCCAAACTCATTTTCCAATATGTGTTGCATCCATTCGCCGCGATATGTCCAGTTCACGAGCAATTTTTCTACCACTGCGGCGTGGATTTCGATCAAATCCGGCCTTCACTTTTCGGATAATTTCTGGTGTTGTTACCGTTTTTTTTTCGTCCACTTTTTGGACACGATGCAACACTGCCAGTATCACGGTAACGAGCAATGGTACGAGAAACAAAAGATGTCTTCACATTTTAATGCTGGAGTGGTCTAACGATAGCCACCTGTGGTTTCACACTATCCCGCTTGAATTCCCCATCCCAAATAACTTTTTTTCTGAAGGCAATAGATCGAAAATGCTTTTGTAAGCTTGAAAAATAATAAAATGAACTGTCACTGGAATAAATCTGCCAGCTGCTAGACGAGCGAGGTTTACAAATGATAACAACCTGAATTTGGTTGCAATACATATCAGCCACTCTACTCTACGTCTATTAGTACCATACTATATATGCAAAGGAAAACTCCAAGGCCTCTTAATATAATTAACATCATAGTCACATATAAAGTGATATCGGTATTGAGAAAACTAGCTTTGAAAATATCAATTTTATTGCTTGAAATTCTATAGAAGATCAGTGGCCATTTTGGAAGATATAAGAAATAGTATAGCATACAGACTATGTATGGAATTAGCTCCTAAACAAGTAGGCTTGTTCAGATGGCTAGTGTTAAATAGCTAACAAGGCTCTGTTAAGGATAAATTTTGTTTTGTTGATAGGAAATTTTTCCTCTGTTAACGTCAAAAGTGGCGCTACTAAAATTTATGGTTTACGTCTTGGATTTTTAAATTCGAATTCGTATTTATCTATACACATTTAGGGCCATTATTACAACTTGCCGTTAACTAAAGTGAGGATTTTAACGGAGAGTTAAATTGTTTTTCATTACTACGAGTACTCAATAAGATAGAAGTGAGCGTTAAGCTAAAGGGGAGATCTTGCTACCTTTAACATTTAAAGGTCACTTTATGTTTGAACTTGCCATATCATATACTAATTTCGATATGGCAACTACAAATTTAAACAAAATAAGCATAAACAACAAAAAAAACTTGAAGTCCCTTGTTGCCACTGCGTTAAAAAAACAAAAAAAACTTGTTTAATTCAAAAGTTTTATCGACTTTGCCTTGGCACTGCCATATTTTTGAAAAAGTTAATTTTGTTTTTATCTATAAGTTGTAATAACCAAAATAAGTTAAACGTAACTTTACAGTTCACTTTAGCTAAAGTTAGCTTTAACCAATGCCAACTTTAACGGGAAGTTGTAATAATGGCCCTTAGAATTATTAATTGTAAGGAAAGGACGAAAGGAGCAAAGGAGAAATATAAAAAAGGAAGTATTTTTGAAATCTACTCAACTAACTGAATAACATGGACTATGTAGTTACTCGGTTGGCGCGTATTTTCACTGGCGCACAGTGTAATGTAATAAAATTTGTTTAACGAATTTAAAACAATTTTTTTTGTAAATAATTTTCCTAGAATTTTTTTAAATTTTTAAAAAAAAAATTGTGCTGTTGTAACCCCATTTATGTTTTTCCCTTTTCCTTGTCGTCATTTTCATTTTTTATGATTTGTTGCAACTTTATTACCCCCCCAAAGGAAAAACAACAATGGCTGCAACAGCAACAGCAGAAGCAATGAAAAAATATGGTTACAATTTTATTAAATGTTGTTGTTGTTGTTGTTATTATTATTGTTGCTGCTGCTACTATTGTTTCATTTTTTGTGATATTTTCTCTCTTGAATTTTTTTTTCATTTTTTTATTTTGATTTTTCCAACAATTTTTATGATTGCGATTGCATGTTGTGGCAACAAATATTTATTACGTGTTATAAAATCAATAATAATCATAAAAAACCAACAACAACAACAACAAAAACACACAAAAAACTTGTTTTATTTGCAAAAATATTTCGTTTTTTTATGACAAAATATTGGCGGGTAATAACAATAAAAAAATTTTTGTTTAAAAACTTAAAACGAAAATAGACTACAAAGATGCCAACACAATATTTCGTATAGAGTGAGACCGACAGACAGACAGACAGACAGACAGAGACAATCATTTATGAAAATTACCATCACAAACAGAAAAATAAAATGCGAACGCGAAAATAACTGGCACGTGAGCGGAATTACGTACTCATTTTTTGTCTTCCTTTCCTTCTCTTGTCTTTATTTACAAAAAAAAAAAAATCAAATTTTTTAATGATTTTTTATGGGGCCTTTTTTAAACATCAAAGAAAATTATTTTTTTTTTGTTTTTGTTTAAAAAAAAATTTTTTTTTTTGCTACAATTATTATCCCCGATATTTAAGCAGCAACTTTGTATGAACATTTTTTTTTTGCTTTAATATGCTGCAAACAAGATGACAACATTGTATGGCATTCTCTATTAAACTATGGAAAGGAATTTAGAAAATGTTTTATCATTAAAGAAATCTTCATACATACACCCATACATACATAATTGATCGTTACAGCCAGTTAGTCAGGATTAGAACCTTCCTTCTCATAACACTTAAAACGGGGAGGACATGTTTGTCCTTTGGACGCTTATTATTGAATAAAACCAAAGGTAATAAAGGAAACTACTAGCTTAGACTGGAAGTGGCTATTCTACCAGGGAAATTTCTAAAAAAAAAAATCTTGAGCTATCTAACGGCTAATCAGTCAGTAATCCGCAGAGTCCAAAAACGTCGTTTTGTTGTTCTCAAGCCTCAAGTCCGAGGGTCGTAAAAAACTACTCACTAATACAGATGCTCGTCTAAAGGATAACAAAAATGAAAAAGGAAATATTTTTAATACCAAAGGAGTTTCTTTGGCAATTGGGAAAGCCTTTAGTCGATAGACGGCAAGTAGAGCTCTTGAAAATATTGTCTATACCTCATCAGTCGAAGAGAAAAAATTCCAGCAATTTCGGCTAAAAGTGTAAAGACACGATAAAAGTTTGCCAGAGAACACAGAAATTGGAGAGACTGGATGACTGGATGACTGGAAACATGTGATTAGGTCAGACGAATCATAATACAACCGCTTTCAGTCTGGTGGTAAGCAATATTGCTGGTGCCGCCATGAAGAAAGAATTCAAAGACACCATTTTAGGGAAGCGCTAAAACACGGTGGAAGATAAGTCATGATATGGGGTTGCTTTCCCACTATGTTGCTTCGGACCACTGCAAATAATCAATTTTCCCGATTTTGTCGACAAGAATGCCTATACTGCACAAGAAGTTTTTTTCCAGCAGGATGGCTATCCCCAACACACCACCAAAATTGTTAAAGAACGGCTTAATAAGCAAAATTTTCAATTAGTACAAAGGCCAGTACAAAGTTCCAACCTCGATTCGATTGAGAATTTATGGTCAATCGTGAAGAGGCAATTTAGATCAGCTTGGATTCATCAGGAATGGACAAATATTCCAAAAGAAATTACAGAGAATTTGGTAGAGACCATGCCAAGTCGAGTAAATGAGGTTTTACACAACAAGGGTCTATGCATTAAATATTCAAAATATTCCTATTCCCTAAAATGGTGCAAAATTGAGTACATCCGAGTGATTTTCCTCTTGATTATTTTTATTTTTTCTTAGCATTTAATGATTTTAGTTTTGAATTTTATATTATTTTGCTAAATACTAAATAAGAAATCAAAAATTTTTCGAAATTGCCTTATCACTTTTATTTTTATGCAATTAAAATTGCTCAGAGTACAAACATGTACTCACTTGGGCATCCCACTGTACATGTGTTAGTTTTAAACATTAGTAGCGGCGGACCTACAGTGTAACGTCTATTCACAACTACAAATTTTTTGAGAAACTTTTCATGGCAATTTTATTTCATACACACATAACACACATTATTGGTCATTACCACCCTTCAGTCAGTATTACGACCTAGCTTCTCACTCCACTTATGTTGTGTGCTTTAATTTTATACCACGTCCGCCATCTAACGTTTTCACTAGTGCTTATTTCTTGAACTTTAGCTCATGTCTGATTTGACAGAGAATTTGTTTTATCCTTCCGCTGAACAAATATGGTTCATCCAATGCGTTTTCGCTGCACTAAGTGGCCCTGCGATCGACTTACAGAAGATGCCGATTTTGGCAAAAAAAAATCATTTTTTCAAATGAAGCTCATTTTGATCTTGGGGGGTATGTAAACAAGCAAAATTGTCGCATTTGGGGCATAGAAAACCCGCACGCATACATTGAAAAGCGGACGCACCTAAAACGAGTCACTGTTTGATGCGGATCTTGGTCCAGAGCCACAATTGGGCCATTTTTTCTTCGAAAATGAGCAAGGAGTGCCCGTTACAGTCAATGGCGATCGTTATCGGGCCATGTTGATAGAATTTTTGTTAGCAAAAATTGAAGAGGAGGATATTGGCAACATTTGGTTTCATCAGAATGGCACTATGTGCCACACAGCCGAAGCTACAGTCGATGTTTTGTGCCCTGTTTTTGAAGATCGCATTAACAGCTGTAGAATTGATGTCATATGGCCACCCTGGAACTGCGATTTAACACCGTTGGACTATTATTTGTAGGGTGCCGTCAAAGATAAGTGTTACGCCGATAAGCCATTGACAATTTTCACTTTAATTCGTGAAGCCATTGGTGAAATACAACTGCACGCAATCAATAATGTACTTAAAAATTGAACCGATGAACCTTCAGTCAGGATTACGACCTAGCTTCTCACACCACTTATGTTGTGTGCATTAATTTTATACATGAGTGGCGGGACCTACAGTTTAAAGCCGACTCCGAACGACAGATTTTTGAGAAGCTTTTCATGGCAATTTTTACTCTCAGAGTCTTTGTCAGAAATCTGCTGAGAGGAAGTCGCCGAAGAAATATTTTTCGTTTTGATGTCTGACCTGGGATTCGAACCCGGGCCTTTTGTCTAATAAGCCAACACAGTACCCACTAGACCACGGCGACTTTAGATGAAATTACTTTCCGTTATTAATCGGAAGGATTGTACTTTCAAATAAAAAAAGAAATTTTAAAAAATGTTCGGTAGTTATTTTTGTAAAGCACTTTTCAAAAAAAAAAGTTATTAGGCGGACCCTTTACATAAGTAGCGGGAACTAAAGTTAGTCGTTTTCGAACGACAGATTTTTTGAGAAGCTTTTTCATGGCAATTTTATTTCATAGACACATAACATACATAATTGGTCATTGCAACACTTCTGTTAGGATTTCGACCTAGCTTCTCACACCACTTATATTGTGTGCATTAATTTTATACATGAGCGGCCAGGGACCGTCAGCTTAAAGTCGTTTCCGAATGACAGATTTTTTGAGAAGCTTTTTCACGGCAATTTTATTTCATAGACACATAACATACATAACTGGTTATTGCAACCCTTCTGTTAAAATTTCGACCTAGCTTCTCATACTACTTATATTGTGTGCATTAATTTTATACAAGAGCGGCCAAGGACCTAAAGTTTAAAGTTGTTTCCGAATGACAGATTTTTTAAGAAGCTTTTGATGACAATTTTATTTATTGTCAGAGTTTTAGCTAGAAATATGCTGAGAGGCAGTAGCCGATGAAATATTTTTTAATAATTTCTTTTTGATGTTTGACCTGGGGCTTTGAAGCCAGGCCTTACGCCTGATTCCACACTCAACCTACTACAGCGACTATCATTTTATGCCAATAGTCTGAAATAATTGCAAAATAGAAAACGAAATCTATTTACTCCTACTGTTAATAGCGCATTTTTCATTGTTAGAGTCAAAAAGTGGCTTTGCTATAAGTAAGGGTTTGGGTCTTTGATTTTTATATTCGAATATATTATCTTCACACACACATAGAGGTACGTTTAATAAGCCGACACTCGACTTACTAGATTAAGGTGACTACCATTTTATTGCCAATAGTCTGCAATAATTGCAGAATAGAATACTAACCTGCTGTAACGAGTGTTAAACTGCTAACAGTGCTCTGTTAATAGCCAATTTTTCAATGTTAGATTCAAAAAGTGGCTTTGCTATAAGTAAGGGTTTGAGTCTTTGGTTTTTTAATACGATTTTATCTTCACACACACATAGAGGTACGTCTAATAAGCCGACACTCGACCTACTAGACTATGGCGGCTACCATTTTATGCCAATAGTCTGCAATAATTACAAAATTGAATACTAATCTGCTGTAGCGAGTGTTAAACTGCTAACAGTGCTCCGTGAATAGCATATTTTACCCGATTAGAGGCAAAAAGTGACTTTTCTATAAGGGTTTGAGTCTTTGGTTTTTAAATTCGAATTTATTATCTTCACACACACATAGAGGTACGTTTAATAAGCCGACACTCGACTTACTAGGCTAAGGCCAAGACTTATGCCAATAGTCTGCAATAATTGCAAAATAGAAAACGAAATCTATTTACTGCTACTGTTAAGCAGCTAACAGTGCTATGTTAATAGCGCATTTTTCACTGTTAGAGTCAAAAAGTGGCTTTGCTATAAGTAAGGGTTTGTGTCTTTGATTTTTATATTCGAATTTATTATCTTCACACACACATAGAGGTACGTCTAATAAGTCGAGTGTCGACTTATTAGACAAAGGTGACTACCAGTTTATTGCCAATGCATACATAGTTGGCCATTTCAACCCTTCAGTCAGGATTACAACCTAGCTTCTCACACCACTTATGTTGTGTGCGTTAATTTTATACACGAGTGGCGGGACCTACAGTTTAAAGTCGACTCCGAACGACAGATTTTTGAGAAGCTTTTCATGGCAATTTTTACTCTCAAAGTCTTTGTCAGAAATCTGCTGAGAGGAATTCGCCGAAGAAATATTTTTCGTTTTGATATCTGACCTGGGATACGAACCCGGGCCTTTTGTCTTTTGGAGCGTAGAGTACCAGTTATATAAACTTCTGACCTTGTCAAGAAGTTTAACGTTGTGTTGTTTGTCCAAAGCAATCCACCAGCAAGCAACACCGTATAAGAGGTTGGGTTCGAGGACCTAGTAATGGGGGGGGGGGGGGGACTACAGTTTAAAGTCGTTTCCGAACGACAGATTTTTTGAGAAGCAATTTTATTTATTCTCAGAGTTTAAGCTAGATATATGCTTAGAGGCAGTAGCCGATGAAATAATTGTTCATAATTCCATTTTGATGTTTGACCCGGGGGGTTTGAAGCCAGACTTACGACTAATAAGCCAGCAATCGACTTACTATATAGAATAATAATCTACTTACTGCTACTGTTAAGCAGCTAACAGTGTTCTGTTAATAGCACATTTTACACTGTTAGAGTCAAAAAGTGGCTTTGCTATAAGTAAGGGTTTGTGTCTTTAATTTCTAAATACGAATTTATTATCTTCACACACACATAGAGGTACGTTTAATAAGCCAACACTCGACTTACTAGACTCAGGAGGCTACCATTTTATGCCAATAGTCTGCAATAATTGCAAAATAGAAGACTAATCTACTATTGCGAGTGTTGAACTGCTAACAGTGCTCTGTTAATAGCATATTTTACCCAAATAGAGGCAAAAAGTGGTTTTGCTATAAGTAAGGGTTTGAGTCTTTGGTTTTTTAATATGGTTTTATCTCCACACACACACACACACACACACATAGGGGAAACAACGATGTACGATGATTATTTCATGTGCAGTTTTGAACACATTTTGAATGGGGGGTCTAGAGTTTTTTTTATTATTTATATATTAAACATATACAGACATACATACATACATACGTATGTATAAATACATATCTTTAAATATGTATGTGTGTGTGCTTATAAAACATAATCGTGTTGTTTATTATTTACGAGTACTATTTGCAGACAGTGGATGAAAGGAAATCTGAAACTTTTCCAATATAATTCTGTGTGTTGCAACAGTTCAGTTCATTTCAATTCTTTTATTCGTATTTTGTTGTTGTTCGTTGTTGTTGTTCGTTGTTGTTGTTCGCTGTTAAAACTCTAGGGAATAGAACATTAAAACGTGACTACCAAAATGTTGCCACATTAGATTGCAAAATCGTAATGAAAAACAAAAACAAAAGCAACAAAAAAAAATCAAAATTTTTTTCTGGGTTTGTTTTGAAACTGAAACTTTAGGCCTCACGTTTTTAGCGTTTGTGTGTGGTTTATATAAACCGTTTAAGTACCATTTGGTTGCGTATTACCATAAATGGACGAAGAAGGAAAAAGAAAAAGCAGAAGATAGAGAGAGGAAAACAACAAAAAAAATGGTAGAGAAATAAAACAAAAATTGCAAGAAGGAAAAAAGTTTTCATAAATGATTAATTAAGTAAAGTTTGTTAGAGAAAGAGTGTGAGTGTGTGAGTGTTTGAGTGAGTATCATAGCGGATGATATTGATTAAGTTTTGAAAATTATTTGAAATTCATTTCGTAATTCAGCAAAGTCCATAAAGAAGAAAGAAAAAATCTTGATTGGCATTCTGTTGAAAAGGACATAATTCAAGCAGACCTCCTTTCCTTACAATTAATAATTCTAAGGGCCATTATTACAACTTCCTGTTAAAGTTGGCATTAGTTAAGTTAAACAAAATTAACTTTTTAAAAAATATGGCAGTGCCAAGGCAAAGTCGATAAAACTTTTCAATTACACAAGTTTTTTTGTTTTTTTAACGCAGTGGCAACAAGGGACTTCGTTTTTTTGTTATTTATGCTAATTTTGTTTAAATTTGTTGTTGCCATATCGAAAATAGTTTATGATATGGCAATAACCTTTAAATGTTAAAGTTCTGATGATCTTCCCTTTAGCTTAACCCTCACTTCTATCTTATTGGATACTCGTAATAATGAAAAACAATTTAACTCTCCGTTAAAATCCTCCCTTTAATTAACGGCAAGTTGTAATAATGACCCTAAATGTGTATGAAGATAAATACGAATTGGAATTTGAAAATTCGAAGACGTAAACCATAAATTTTAGTAGCGCCATATTTGACATTAACAGAGCAAAAATTTCCTATTAACAGAATAAAATTTATCCTTAACAGAGCCTTGTTAACTATTTAACAGTATTCATATGAACAAGCCTACTTGTTAGAAGCTAATTTTAGGTGAATATTCTAGCTCTATGATGTTGGACATCATACTGAAACAAAGGTAAGGAAAGAATACAGAATGAATTGGATATGAAATCTCTCAAACGTAATTCGATCACATTATCAGCAAGAAGGAATCAATTATTTATAGTGTATTAAAGAATTTGAAACATCCAAGACGCAAACCATAAATTTTAGCAGCCCCACATTTGGCGTTAACAGAGTTAAATTTCCTCTTAACAGAACAGAATTTTGCCACGCCACTGTTAAACTGTTAGCAGTGTTCTGTTAATAGCAAAATTTAGCCTGTTAGAGGCAAAAAGTGGCTTTGCTATAGCTAAGGGTTTGCATATTTGATTTTTAAAACTCGAATTTCTCTTCACACACATAACAGTGCTCTGTTAATAATAAAGTTTACCCTGTTAAAGGCAGGAACGGATTAAGATCCGGAGATTTTGATGGCCATTGTGCGGTAGAAATGAAGCGAGGAACATCCTTTTTAAGCCATTCTTTGTTGACGCGTGCTGTATACGGTGGTTCTGAGTCTTTTTGGAATGTCCATGGTCTGAGGCCGAAATGTTTGTCTGCCCAGGGCTTCAATACCGTCCTTAAGACATTTTTCCGATAATATTTGGCATTTATTTTGGCCCCACGGTCAATGAATACGAGCGGGGAGCAACCATCGTTAGGGCGGCCCACACCATTACCATCGGCGGCGCTTGAGTTCTGGTGGCCAATCGCAGGTGCAAATTTTCAGCTGACCTCTCTGGCACGTAACCGCGTTCATTTTGTTTGTTCACAAACTGCTCAATTTGGAATGGCTTCTCATCGGAGAAAACCAAATTCAGTAACTGGCCACTTTCGTGCAAGCGAAGTAACTGCCTTGGCACTTTCCAATCAAACTTTTTTTTGTCCATCGGTGAGCTCTTGCAATTTTTGGAACTTCAAGGGCTTTAGTCCAAACTCATTTTACAATATGTGTTGGATCCGTTCTCGCGATATGTTCAGCTTACGAGCAATTTTTCTACCACTGCGGCGTGGATTTCGATTAAATCTAGTCTCCACTTTTCGGATAATTTCACTTTTTGAACGCGATGCAACACTGCCAGTATCACGGTAACGAGCAATGGTACGTTAGGTTAGGTCGAAGTGGTAGCTCTGATATCACAAAGCTCACTTGAGAACGCATCGCGGCCCGTTGTGATACCACAGGGGGAACGCAGTCCCTGTACTAACCAAGTTCTGCCAAAAAAAGATATTCTTCACATTTAAATACTGGAGGGCTCTAACGTTGGCCACCTGTGATGGTTTTCCAGCCAAATATAAATCAATCCTACTAACACGCTTGAATTCCCCATCACAAATAACTTTTTTTTTCTGAATGGAATAGATCGAAAACTGAAGTTGGCTGCAATACATATCAGCCACCCTGTATGTAAAGAATAACTTTACAACAAACTTTTTCGTTGTTGATTTGATATGCTGGCAACGACAACAAAAATTCTAATAAAACTTAAGCCGACAAAATGTAAATAATGAATCATAAATGTAGCGGTACAGTAGTGCTTCAAATAATAGCAGTTCGAAGAAATCTTTGAATGGGGATAACAAAATTTAATTTAATTTTGTTCTACACTGTACAGATGCCAGTAATTGTATCTGTAGCTGTAGCTCTATCCGTATCCCTTGTCTATGGTATGTTGTATTATAATTACACGTACATACATACATACATACATACATACATACACACATACTGTTTGATTACTCGTTATTTGTTGTGTGTGTTCTAATTCCACAGTAATTAAATTACAATTTAAATTGGCAATGCTTATGCAACATTTTTTTTTGTTTTGAAGAGTAACAAAGAAAGAGCGAGAGAGAGAGAGATAGGATAGCAACATATGTCTGCCTATGTGTAGTAGTGTAATGAAAACCCTGTGTATATAGCAATAATATAGGGTGGACCATTTAAAAGTTTAAATTGTTACGGTTAAACACGGAATATTATTTTGTTCATATCCCTGCCTTGAAGTCGCCGTGGTCTAGTAGGTAGTGTGTTGGCTTATTAGACAAAAGGCTTGGCAGCATATCAGATGCAGGACTGGAAAATGTTCATGTTGACGTTGGACGTCATACTAAAGCAAAGGGGACGAGAAGGAATGAATAGAGATAATTGCGGGCAACATGAATTGCAAGTGAAATCTCTCAAACATAATTTGAACCCTTAGAACTTACTTCACGTATGCTTAGGAACCAGGAAAGTTTCTATTATTTACCGCGTATTAAAGATAGAGTACTAAAGAAAGAGGAATATCCAGGACGCAATCCATAAATTTTAGCAAAGCCACATTGAGCGTTAACAGAATAAAATTTCATCTTAACAGAGTGCTGTCAGTTAGTTAGAAGTTCCATATGAACAATTGGACTTGTTTAGGAGCTAATTTTGGAAAATACTTTTGGACTATGAGTCCACGACCTCTTAATATAATGAACAAGATAGTCGCATTTAAAGTGTTATGGGTATTGAGAAAATTGGCTTTGAAAATATCAAATTTTTTGCTTGAAAATTCTCTAGAAAATTAGTGGCCATTTTAGAAGATATAAGAGATAGCACATCATACAGACTATATGCAATTAATAGATTAAATTAAAGACGACCCTCTGTCTTTTGAACCTTCGTAGTGGGAAAACTGGAACGATTTTGAGAGTCGGGTTTTTGGTTTTTGAAAAATTAGATTTTTGATCAAAAATACATGAAAATTCTCTAGAAGATCAGTGGCCATTTTGGAACATTTAAGAAATATTGCACCTACCTGATTATATGCAAAAGATAGGATCCGTAGGGTCTTCTTTTTCCTCTTTTTCCTCTTTTTAACCATTCTTCACATTGCAACACTTGGTCTTGTTTTGATCATAATGAGAATTAAATTTTATGTCAATAGTCCAAAGTAATTGACACTGTTAGATAGTTAACAGTGCTCTGTTAATAGTAAAGTTTACCCTGTTAATTAATTAAATGGCCAACAAATGTTTGACGCAATAAATCAAGTGCGGCAGGCGAACATAGTTCACATCAATAGCATGAAGGGTGGGTATCAAAAAAATTGGCTATCATGGTGTAATAGGTACCTCGATTGACCATTGCCTTCATTTTCAAAGCAATGTGGGCCAATGATGCCTACTCTCTACAACTGAGATCAGCAATGAATCGTTTTTCCGCTACTCATATGCACCTATGCAATTTTGAGTATGAGTGAATCAACAGAATTGAAATTCAACTAATCTGATTCATTCATACTCGCTACAACATTGATTTATAAGTACAGGGTTGCAATGAGTATGAGTACAGCGTTGACATCAAACTCGCAACATTCGAAATATGGTTGATTCATACGCCTACTCATTCTGATTCATAAATTTAGAAGAATACTTATAATACTTATAAGTAATTCAAGTGATTCGAATCATTCATCAAAATTTGCAGCCTATGTTGTTATTGCATATAGAAACAAAGAAGAAAGAAAAGACAAAGACTACACGCAAAGCATACACACAATCTTCTTGTGAGTATTGCAGTGTTCGTACACGAATCATACTTATTTTATGCTTCGTGGAAATGTTAAGTAGAGACGAGTCGAAGTCAATAACATTATGCGTATTGTTAAGTATGAACACGATGAATATTTCTAACTTTGATTATGAGTAGTATGATCTTAAAATAAGTATGAATGCGTATAATTATCACAAGTTTTAAGTATGACTCGAATCTACTTATCATTTTGAATACTCGTTGCTGATCTCTGCTCCGCAAGCCGCATCAAACAATCACATGTTATGGTTGCATTGGCTTCTGTAAGACCTCCTGTAGGTTTTCTATGTACCTAATACGGCAAGTTTTGCTTGTTAATACAAATCCATCGAAATCAAAATGAGATTCATTCGAAAATGAGCTTCCTCGTTGTCGTAGATAAATTCCAACGTTTCTCAAGGGTAAATCGATTCAGTACGTTCACTGGAGATAATATTACAGAATTTTATGACAGAATAAAATGCTATAAGTATGGCTAGATTCGGAATAAGCGATCGGTTTAAATTTAAACCGATAGTTGACCCACCCTATATTTCTTTTAATTAGTTTTTCTGTTTTTTTTTTTTTTTGTTTTTTTTTTCATTATTTGTCAGTAATTTTTGTAAATCAATTTTTAAAATACAATTGGGGTGGGTGTCTATGTTTGTTTTTATTCCAGAAACTTGCTCTCCATCTTATTTCACATGCAACGATGGCAAATGCATACCAATGCGATGGAAATGTGATTCGAAACCAGACTGTGATGATGGTTCTGATGAGACCATTGGTTGTGGTAAGTTTAGTAGAAAAAAAAAATTACAACAAAAACAAAAACTACAAATTTGAAAGAAATTGAAACAATTCCTAGAATTCTTGTCCTTGTAAGAATAGATTTTTCCAATTCCAAATAAAAAAACACGGATTTTTTGAGATCATTATGAGCCCCTTTTTTAAATTGATCAACATCTGATGATATGTAGCTCTGATTGGATCTGGGATTTCAGTTTAGGAAGTTCCAAGCCTACTTTAAATCCTAAAATTGTCGGTAGCATAGACTATATAACGCTGCGATATGACATGCATTCCGAAAAGAGAGGACTAAAGAAGGGGCGTAGCGCACCTCGCGGTAGAATTATTCTCCGCACAAATCTACACCGATATCTTCAAATTAGATGGAGCCGTTGTTGGAATTGTTATCTATTCGAAATCAATTAGAATATCCAAGACTATGAGGCTACCAGATTACTGCAGAGTTTTTCAGGCGGAAGTGTCGGCAATTCAAACTGCGGTGAAAATTATTGTGGACAAAAATGTTCGCAAACGTAGGATCATTGTACTTTTTGATTGCGATATTGGTATTGGCAAAGATAATACCAATAGACATACTGGTGGATGAGATGAGGCGGATATACTTTCGCCGTCTCGAGAGTCCAGGACGGGCAGCGGCTATAAAAGCGGAGGAAAGAAGGACTTCCACGCACAAATGGCAGTCACGTTAGGAGAGCAGTTTAAAAGGAAGATGAATATTTCAGCTTGTCCCTTCCATAACACCTTGGATGAAAAACAAACATTGCGAGTTGAATTACTACGTGACCCAGTTCCTAACTGGTCATGGATGTTTTAGGAAGTACCTGCACAGATTTGGACATGATACTTCCCCTATATGTCCAAACTGTGTAGATGAAGAGGAAGATGCAGAGCATATTCTAATATACTGCCCTAGATTTAGGTGGCCCGTAGAAACTATATTAGGACCGAACCGGCTCATGGAGAAGCTGTTGAACTCTAGGTCGCTATGGAGCCAATACATGCCAGAAAATGGCTGAAGTAATGATGATACTCCGAAGGTTGGAGGAACGAAGGCGAAATTTGAGATGATGTGATAAAGCTTTCGAGCTAATCAGCCCTCTGCGAAGTAATACCTTACGGCAGTCCCGCGGATGGAGAGTGGTTTCAAGTGTGTTGGGGGTGGGTTAGTACGTAGGCACCAGTGATGATGAATCGTGCATGTTTTTTTTCGGAACAAAAGTATCTTTTGAAGATATACCACCTCCGGCTCAAGGCAAAAAGAAAATGCTTTTCGATAGCCAAGTGGCAGTCAGAGCACTGGATTCTGCTGTGATAAACGCTGTCTTGCAGTGACACTGTATGACTAGAAGACAAGGGCAGGGCTTTTCCGCAAAGAGGATTTTGTTTCTCAAGTCGTGATTATTCCATGATTTTCATTCCCAGTCAGAGGACAAGATGAGAGACGCTTCTGTACTGGTCACATAAGGCAATTTTGGTTTGCATCGTGTTAGTTCCCGTTAACCCGTGGGATGGAGAGTATAAGAGTGTTCTTCTCTTACTGTGGTCATGCCCGGCGCTTGATTGTCGTAGTAAGAGTCACTTTTCACTATACTTCCCGTTAGCCAAGAAGCCATCAAATCATTAGATTCTAGTGTAATAAACTCCAAAGACGGTGAACAACTGTCGCAGATGTCTCAATGAGATGGCGAATGAATGTAATATTTGTATTACATGGGTACCGGCACATAGAGATATTCCCGCAACTGCAGAGCAGATGATTTGGCCAGAATGGGGACAACCATCAACCTCTTTGATGAATTCTCTACATTGGGGATCTCTTTGAGTACCTGTAAGCTTATAATTGACAATGCAATCGTGGACCTTGTCAATAGTAGGAGGACAATTTCGGATAAAGGCAGAACGGCGCAAAAAATCTGGCAAAAACTCTGCTTAAACTCCAAAGAAGCAGGCTCAGCGCTGTTATCCTTACGAGGCGTTCTTTATTATAGGAACGCATGCGAAACGTATTGGTCTTGGACACCTCGCGAATGATTTCTGCAGAACTTATGGAGATAAGGAAGATGATGAAACTATTTTACACCTACTACGCACATGCCCGGCACTTGGCCAGAGGAGTTAGAGACACCTGGATGCCTACTACATGGAAGACCTAAATGAACTATCATGCATGGATATTGGCTGTCTGTCTGAGTCGCTTCATCCGAAGCTCCAAGTGATTCTTGGAATAGGAAAGAAAATGAAACTGTGATATTACAATGGGCTCTGTATGCGGCCTAAGTGTGTCCGCTAGTGACCCTATCGGGGGGACAGCCACTTCTACCTTAAATCCCAAAGAAAATACTTTATAACTTCATAAGAATTTCTTGTGTGATAATGTGTAGTTACCGTAGTCTAGTAGATAATGTGTTGACTTATTAGACATCAAGCCACGCTTCAGACCCCAAAAAAGAAAAAAAATCTGTGACCGGTTTTGTCAAATAAAAAAATAGAACCAAATGTTGTCAGAATGAGAAGAGAGATAAGCAAGAAGGGAAGGAGGTAGCTTCAGTAGCTAGTCAATCCCGTTTACAATCCTTATTTTAACATCTTTACAGTCCTTTAGATCTACCACTTGCATCACATAAATACTGGCAGAAACCTGCCTGTCAAGCCAGTATTTGCCGGTAATGTATTATTACGTTTTCGCTTTTTAAAAACGTTTAAAATATGAGCTCATAGATTGCAAATAAAACAAAAATAATTTTCTTGCTTAGTTTTAATTCAAATTCTTTATTATTTGCATAATTCTGTATGCCGCTGTTCACAACTTGATGTAAACAACAACAATTGCTTTGTTTATTATTCCTCGTTTGCATAAACATTAACAACTACTAGTCAATTGTTCTACAGATCTTTGTAATGGAAAACTTCAAACCACGATTATTTTCTTCAACCGCACGGCGTCGTCACACAAGACTGACTGAACATTTACTAACTCACTTGCCTGCTTTGCCTTGCATTTTATATGACAGAGTAAACAGTCTGACGAATGTTCTTAAAGGCAAATGTTCATGACTATAAATAAAAGTGTTTTTAGTGTTTTAGTTTGTATTTTTGTTTACTTGTTTACCATTTTTTTATGCTGGTGTTTGTTGTTATATTAAGCAGTACGTTAATTTGTAAACAAGTTTGTTTTCCAGATTGTTTTGTTGTTGTAGCTTTTATTTATAATTTTAATGTTAAGCAATGTAAATGCAAACTAGCAGTATCTAGCCAGCCAATGACTCTCGTTTACAAGTCCTATTAGATTAACCTTATATCCTTTAGATGTAAAATATAATCCAGTGTTTCTTCTGCCTCCTCATATAACCTTATTGTTAAGGATCTAGGTTAGGTTAGGAACACGTCATCTAAGTACTTGTCGGTTAAGATAAGTACAGTACCCGGAGGTCGAAATGGACCCATTGTAGAACGTCCTTAGAGAAGGAAGAAAATAGAGGATATTGGATGGAAGGAGTAAATGTAGTTAAAGGGGGGAAAAGGGGGATTCGGAGGAATTACATAGAAAGAAACAGACACAAAACAAAAAAGGGTAAGAGAGCGACTAGACTTATGAAGCCATAGCACCTCTCAACCAGTCCAAGCTGCTAATGAATGTGTAGAGAGCCTTGATGTCGGCTCTCGACATAGAACTCATGCTCTCAAATAAGGCCCTTCCAAGGGTCCTCGACCTCAACTTACCAAGGGCTGGGCAGTTGCAGAGGAGTTGTTCGACAGTCTCCAACTCCTCCTCATCGCAACATACCCTTCAATAGTCCGGCTGGGATCTGTTCCACATTCCCGTTAGCGACCTAATCTGGCAGTACCCTATGATAAAACTGACAAAAGGATCTACGTTACGTTAAATTCTAATTCGCAATTTCGCAACTTCCTTTAGTCAGGAGTACAACCTAGTTTCTCCTCACAACTTAACGATTTTTAACAGCATTTTTAACAAAAAATTTCAATTTTTTTTTAATTTTTCCCGTTGTTCCTCTCCCTTTTTTTGTACTCTTTTTATCACTTTTTTTTTGCTTTTCTTTAATTTTCTTTTTTTTCCATTTTCCTTTCTATTTTATTTGATATTGTAGAGAGTGAACAGAGTCTGCATATTTTTTTTTTATTGTTTTTCTGTTTTGGAAGGTGCAAACTGTTTACACTTCACTAGTCAATGTAAATTTCTGTGAAGTCACAATCATAAATTCAACATTTTATTGCTAAAGTTTCCAATTTTATAAAATTTTCAAACACAAAAAGCAACAAATCGAAAAAAAAGGAATAAAAAAAACAAAATTATGGAGTTTCATAATCCAAATAATCATAATAAAATGAATGCCCTCCGCATCATAACTTTTTCAATTGCAACATTAGGGTGGTTCACAATGCAATGAAGGGAAATTGATGCCTTTTTTACTCCACCTAAACAATGCCGACTAAACAAAATTACGGCTCCTGGGCCTATAGCTATTCATATAGGATCTAAGACTGTCCAGTGCGTACGTACATAATTGGCAATTACGGCCTATCTTCTCACACCACTCATGTGTGAGTGATGCATGAGTGGCGAGAGATCTACAGTTTAAAGTCGATTCCGAGCGACAGATTTTTGAGTAACTTTTCATGGCAATTTGATATTTACTCTCAGAGTTTTTGCCAGAAATCCGCTAGGAGGAAGTCCCCGAAGAAATATTTTAATTTTGATGTTTGACCTGGGTTTTGAACCTTGGCCTTACGTCTAATAAGCCAACACACTGCTTACTACTAGACTACGGCGACTTCAACATCCAATGCATCCAGAAAAATTCCCTATTTGGTGGGAATTTTTAGACAAGCGGAGGCTTCATTCAATGCTCTACAAGACGCTCATCCTACCCGTGCTTCTTTATGGCGCAGAAGCATGGACCCTATTAAGAACTCATGCAGCTGCCTTGAGAGTTTTCGAGAGAAAAGTCCCACGTAAGATCTTCGGTCCAGTGTGAGTTGGCAATGATTTTCGCATCCGATGCAGCAGTGAGCTGTATGAGCTCCTCAACGACATGGACGTTGTACAACTTATTAATATCCAGCGGCTGCGTAGGCGCGCAAGAAGCAGGAGCGCCTGGAAGGATGTGTTGCGGCAGGCCGAAATCCGTTAATCGGGTTGTTATGGCCAATTAAGTAAGTAAGTAAGTAAGCAGACTTCATTGCTATTTCTTTGAAAACAATTTGACGACTCCATCCATCATTGTCTATGGAGAGCGCAATCATTACCAAGCCTTTTTTGATCCGAATTATATGATCTGTACGACATGTTTTTTTCAACAGGACTACACATAGTTCATGCCATTGGATATTTTTAATGAAGGATTTGAGGACATGGTCAACTCATATGAAGGTGATTAAACTTCCTCTTTTGGGGTTTTCTTAAGTCGCAGGTGTGTGCGTTAGAAAGACCGCTATAGTCCTCCAAGTCAACATAACCCATGCCTTCTATCAAATTCACTCTAATTTTTGCATTAAAGTAATGAAAAATTTAACATTTCCGATGCGTTCCATCCAGAGAAGCTGTGACATCGATACGTCATTTAAAGGAAGTTATCTCATCACAAAGTTTATTTTATTTAAGTTTAAAGATAGGTAACGCTTAAAAAAATCCCTTTGGAAGGTCCCACTTAAGCCTTCATTCTGACAATCAATTTCCAATTCGGAAATCAAAGCTTCCCTGAAGTAGAAAAACCGGATTCCAGAATTAATCTTGCTATTGCAGCAATTCTTATACTGAAGAGATAGTCAAGTATGACAGAAAATAAGGGACCTAGAATAGAGTCTTGCCCTACAAAAGCAGAACAGTCACACGTGACTCACGACTTCTTTACCAGCTATTCAATGGAATTTTGCGGTTGGAACCGAATGCCGTTGATATTTAGGTGAAAAATTTTGAAAATAAATATTCGGAAACAGGGCTTAATAGCTCTCTAGACATTCACAGCAATGAGAGGTCTTTCTTTGCCCGTTTCGAAGGACCATAAAGATCGATAATTAATTAATGTAAAGTGATAATAAGGTTTTCAGAAACCGTCAAAGTCTAGTAACTAGTGAGTTGCCTTATTAGACGAGAGTCCTTGGTTCAAACCCCAATTAAGACATCTCGAACAAAACGAAATAAACAAAAAATATTTTTATTTGCCAACTTCCTCTCGGCAGATTACTAGCAAAAACACTGTTGGGGTTTGAACCGTGATCTCACGTCTAATAAGCCAACACACTACCTACTAGACTACGGCGTCTTCAGTCACATAAGATTGTGAAGATTGATTTTGAAATCTATCTCCCTAGTCGCAAACCATGTCAGTTAACAGAGCTCTGTTAACTACTTTACTATCAAAACTCGATCTGTTAAGTGACTCAGCATATTAAAATTTAAAGGGAACTTCAAGTGAGAGATGCCTATTGCCTAGAATTATCGTTCAGTTAAAAGCCAAGAAATTCAGAAATCAAAGATTTATTGAATCGCGCCTAGCTGCTTGCGTGGGGATATCTTAGGGCAATTTGTCTAGTCGTAAATGAAACAACTTATGTTTATGATTTCTAGTTTGGTTTGAGTCCAGACTAACTTCGTATTTATTTTGAAAAATACATTACGAAAGGTGTGTGTGAAGATAAATTCAAATTTAAAAATCAAAGACGCAATCCATAAATTTTAGCAGCGCCACATTTGGCATTAACAGAACATTGTTAGCTATTTAACAGCATCCATCTTAACAAGCCCATTTGTTTAGAAGATCATTTTGGAAAATACTCTAGGTCTCCGTAGTCTAGTAGGTAGTGTATTGGCTTATTAGATGAAAATCATAGGTCAGACATGAAAACGAAAATATTTCTGCGGCGCCTGCCTCTCAGCAGATTTCTGGCAAAAACTCTGAGAGTAAATATTGCCATGAAAAGCTTCTCAAAAATCTGTCGTTCGGAGTCGACTTTAAACTGTAGGTCCCGCCACTCATGTATAAAATTAACGCACACAACATAAGTGGTGTGATAAGCTAGGTTGAAATCCTTACTGCAGGGTTATAATGACCAATTATGTATGTATGTATGCAATACTGATCAAAGCGGAGGACTAATCTACTTATCGCAACTGTTAAACAGTTAAAAGTAAAGTTTACCTCCATTCGCCACTGTTAAACAGTTAACAGTGCTCTGTTAAAAGTAAAGTTTACCTCCATTCCCCACCAACCGTTCTATACATTTAAGCACGTGTATGCAGAAGTAATAATAATCCCAATGGGAATTAAATTTTATGTCGATAGTCTACAAAGCCACTGTTAAACAGTTAACAGTGCTCTGTTATTAATTAAGTTCACCCTGTTAGAGGCAAAAAGTGGCTTTGCTATAAGTAAGGGTTTGTGTCTTTGGTTTTAAATTCGAATTTATCTCCCTACACATGAACGAAAGATATTTTTTTAAAGGTTTATAGGTAGTATGGTGCACAAGTTACCATTGCTTATCTAGATCGTCCTTGTAATTCGAAAATTGAGTTTCTTTTCGAAAATGAGGTTATGTTTGATAGATTGGCCTACTTTCAAGGTGAATAACATAACGCTCCTTAAAAATACCTCAGATTTCTGCATGCATGAAGGCATTTGTATGCATTTACCTGGAAGTGCTTATTATAAAGAATAATAAAGGAAGAAAAAAATAATTTAAAAAGGATTTCTAATTCATACTCATTTTGCCATTGAAATTGATCAACTGCCACAGTTGTTTTGCCTCATATTGCTCATCTGCATATGGCAACGTTGTTGTAGGGGGTTTCATGTTTTACCCCCGAAACGAAAAGAGAATGAGGAAATATCGCTCATTTTATTTCTCCTTTGGTTTCTAAAGCCAAATTTGAATTTCAAATGAGCAGACCAGAATCATTTTTTTTAATTTTTTTTATTTTCCTTTTGTCTTGGTTTAGTATTCCATGTCTGTGCTGTCTAGTTCTCCTCCTCTTCTATTAAATTTTGTGTTCGTATTTTGCATTTAGTATGAGTGGGGGGGGGTCTCCATGCATATATCGTATAATAAGCTTACGAAGAGTACCCTAAGACCTGGCATATGGAATGCCATACAAAAGTTGTTTGTAAATTACGTTCACTCTGGCTGTTGTTGTCATCCATTGTAAACAACTAATATTGCCTCTTCCTTTGGCTTCGTCTAAATGGTTATTATGTGGACTGCTCACTATCCATACTCACTGCAATACACTGAGGAGACATAAAAAGTATTCGCTTTCTTTTGTTTTTTATTTTTTGTATTTTTATTTGCATATAATTTACTTGCTTTTCATTTATCATTTTATGCATAATAAGACAGTGGGTATCCGCTATTCAAAACTCAATTTTCTACCCTTAGTATGACGGGTGCTCTTTTCAGTCAGGCCTCCATAAGATCTCAGTCAAGTGTTGAGAATAACTGCAGGATCGTTAGGGAATGTCACCACTTCTTAACCTTCTTCCAGGCGCTTAAGTGTCTTACTAGCCTGGGTATCCGGGCAGGACCGACGAGCTCGCCAAGGCTGATGTACAACTTTCTGGAATCCTCTTCAATCGACTGGGGAATGCCACTTGCTTTGGTCAAGTTGACCATTGTTCAGAAATTCTTTCGAGACGTAAACCTATCCTGGGTTAATGAAGAGTCCTGCTCCACCGCTAGACTCACCTAGTCCTTGATGGATTTTGCCGCGGAGGGGTAAATGTACCTAACCGCAGCATAGAGGAAGGCGTCACATCCTCCATGTGTGGTGCCCTCACCCTCTAAATCCCCCCTCGTTTCGTGTACTGTTGTACCCACTCCGGAACAATGGTGGTATTACTTCGGAGTGGAATGCTTTTGACCCTTTGACCCCTGCATGCTCATATCCGAGTCAGGATTGCGTATCGAAAGTTAAGGAAGTCGTCACATCCTCCGCCTGTGGGGTCGTCACCCACTAAATCCAAGTCAAGTGTCAAGTGAACTTATTGTGCACACTTCGGAACTACGGTGGTCTTACGGATCCGCTGAGGAAGAGGACACTGTTGTCCACTTTCTTTGTCAAAGCCCATCTCTTGCGAGGCTCTCCATTTCTTGTCAGCTTTGTTTAACAAACTTTCTGGCTGGTTTCACGTGCAGCCCGTGTATTGACCAACTTCTTCCTCTTCCCTAGTTTTAATAGAACTTGGCCAGTACAAAGACTAAATCTATCTGTGGCGTCACAATATACCTTTTGACTACACAATATCTGGTTTCTCAATTCAAATATCGCCCATATATGTGCATAGAGTATCATTTAAGTATTCATTGACAGATCCAAAGGTTCTGGCAAAATCTTGGGTAAAGTTGCTTGGACTACACAATGTTCTCTTATTGTTCACTGACAGATCCAGATCACGCGACAAAGTCAAATATGAAATCTTTTCGGAACAACTGAATCTCTAGTTGTCTCTTTCACTATCCAACGAAAATACTGTCTATAATCGCCCGTAAAACGTCGTTCAAGTAGTCATTGGCAGGTTCAGATCAAACGACAAAGTCGAATGAGAAAGCTCAGTTCAGCCCTAAATTTTCTCTTTCACCAACCCATTTACTTTTGTTGGCTAATAGTGGCAATAAAGCCCGACGCTTTGCGAATCCCCTAGTCGAATACATCAAATGGAGGTATACGCTTAAGAGTAATGTCCCAGAAAGCGTGAACACCACACCTAAGGTTGTCCTAGAATGCCGGTTGTCTCTAGGAAAGCTTATGGAACTTTCAACTGTTACCCTCATTTGAGTTATTCAACACGGGACGATTGAGGGTAACAATAAAGCCAAGATACTTGCAAAGCCTTTTGGTTAGGTTAGGTTAGGTTAGAGGATGAGTATTAGTCAACTGTGACAATTACAGTACCCGGAGGTCGAATTGACCCACTGTACAACGTCCTGGTTTCTCACACCACTCGTATTGTGTGCGTTAATTTTATACAGAAGTGGCGTGGGGCCTACAGTTTAAAGTCAACTCCGAACGACAGATTTTTGAGAAGCTTTTTTCATGGCAATTTTATTTACTCTCACAGTTTTTGCCAGAAATCCTCTGAGAAGCAGTCGCCGAAGAAATATTTTCATATTTCCGTTTTGATGCTTGACCTGGGTTTCAAACCTGGGTCTTACGTCTAATAAAGTCAACACACTACCTACTAGACTATGGTAAACTTGTCGTAGTTATCTGGAAAATATTTGTTTGATTTTTTTCAAGAGATTTTCGTCACTCTTTTATGAGTATGACGAGTAAATTTCCAACATGTGGTCAGTCTGTGCAAGAAAAGTGTGGAAAAATTCTTCTTTTTATGTCCCATAGTTTTAAACTAAATTTTTCACTCACCCATTCACTAATACAATACAACACAACAATGTGTAAACACAACCTACATACAACAAGTCTCTATAGCACAGACACACACCTTACCTCTCTCTCTCTCTCTCTGTAGCACACACACAATATTAGTTTTTTACATTTATTTTGAATACATTAAATGTCATTTGCAAATTGTTTAAATTATTTTTTGTTTTTTGCATTGTTTTTGTTTTCGTTGTTGTTTTTGTTTTTTATGTCTCCGTTTTGTTATTATTTTTGTTGGTTTCCTTCCTGCCATCCTGACTTGGCCACGTTATTTTATTTTGTGTCCTTTTAGTGGTTGAAACTACGGATGTGTAGTGAGAGAGTGTGTGTGTGTGTGTCTGTCTGTTTACATACATATTTTCTCATTTAATGTTAAATACATTTAAAAGTCAATTAGATAATTAGAGATTAAGGATATTAGCTATTTAGCAACACAACACAAAAACAACAACAATGTCAAGTGAAATCTAAAAAAAAAAGTGGAGAAACAAAAAAAATTTTTTTCTTCAAACATAAAACCTATGGTATGGCAATTGCATCGACAACCCAGCAAACATATTGTTATGAAAATGAATATGATGTTACGAAAATTATAAACAAAAGCTCCAAAAACAAAATAATGAACTTGTTAACGTGATCAACGTATAAGTAAAGATTGTAGCAACAAAAACAATGGATTTGTTTACAAAATCGATGAATAAACAATATTACAGCAACAACATCAGTATAAAAAAATTATAAGAGATAAAGATGTAAACTTTCAACAACAAAGTGCAACGGACAAAGAAGTAAACAATTGTGAATAGACAAATACACAAGCAACAACTACTCTGCCTGGACAAATGTAAACAAGATACACAAACAACATTTGTTTGTTTACATTTTTAGATATTTCCCGAAGGCCGTCATCCTCGTTCGGGTGTATTCATAACACTATTGATCCAGCGATTTAAAAAGCAAGACGGAACAGGCAATGGCGATTCAGTGAGAATTCAGTCCGCCATATGTGAAGACGACAGCTTGGATTCAGTGAGAATTCAGTCAGTCGTGTGTGAAGGCGACACGTGGGATTCAGTGAGAATTCAGTCAGTCGTGTTCGAGCGTATTCATCACGCTATTGATCCAACGATATAAAAAGCAATACGGAGCAGGCTACGGCAATTCAGTAAGAATTCAGTCAGTCGTGTGTGAAGACGACACGTGGGATTGAGTTAAAATTCAGTCAGTCGTGTTTGAAGACGACACGTGGAATTGTGGAATTCAGTGAGAATTCAGTCAGTCGTGTGTGAAGACGACACGTGGAATTGTGGAATTGGGTAAGAATTCAGTAAGTCGTGTGTGTAGACGACACTTGGGATTCAATGAGAATTCAGTCAGTCGTGTGTGAAGACGACATATGGTATTCAGTAAGAATTTGGTCAGACACGTTGTGTTTTTTTTATAGCTTTGCGAGCTAACGGTTGGAAAATCTTCGAAAGACATTGGTAGCCCGGCCTACAAAAGTGCACGATTCGCCGCAAGACTTACTCACGGCTTACTAAACGCATACGTACTAAAACCAACCTAGTTCGTCACACTTTCAACCATTTGCCCCCCCCCCCCCCCCGGGACAACAATCAAGTATTTCTTTGGGGTAGGGTGGATATTCAGCAAATGCTGCCTTCAAATTCCGCTGACCGTGCTCTCGCAAAACACATACTGCGTTCCAATTGTCACATGAGATTAACATCAGGTTACATCAGGTTACCTGGAATCCTATTGTTCTCTCCAGGCAATTTCGTTGAACAGAATCTCGCGGGCAATTAAAGATAACATGCTCCGGCGTCTCCCTTTCATTACGGCATTCTGGGCATGCCTCATCTACGTCATGACGAAACTTATAGAGATAAACCCTATAACATCCATGGCCCCGTTAGCAACTGTGTCAGATGGAAGTTCACCCGACCGTGTCTTCTTTTAGTCCACACGCCTATGCTCGGTATGAGTCTGGGGGTCCATCTTCCCTTGGTGGAATTGGACCAGTCCTGTTGCCATCTATCCATAGCATTATCAGTTAGTTGAACAGGGTTCGAAAAATCTGTTCCTCTCTTTATGTTATATTTTCTCCTTTCTATATCACTACTAGCTTCAGGGACATCATCCCCGCCTTCCTGTCACTAACGCTGCACCAGTAGACACCGTTCAGAAGGCAGAAATCACCCTGAAAGCTGATCTCCTGTAGGCTGCTTCTATTTCTGCTCTATAGGTCCTTTTCTCCATAGCCTCAGCCCATACGGGGGCTGCATATACAGCAATCGCTGTCACTACCTTCATCAGTAGCCGTCTCCTCTCCTGTCTTGGACCTCCTTGGTAAGGCATTAATCGGGCAAGTGCACATGCCGTCGCCGCACATTTTTGGCCGATGTGCGACAGGTGTTCCTTAAACGTGAGCCTGTTGTCAATTATCACTCCCAGATATTTAATCGCCTGCTTTGATGATATGCACTGGTCACCTACTGTTTTGGTAATAAATTCCATCTTCTTTCTACTGCTTACAAGGAGTACATCCGTTTTGTGATCAGCTAGTTTGAGACTATTTCCTATTTCCAGACACGTTGTGTGCGAAGAGAATGTAGTGTTGCTTACAAAAAAGGTTGTAAGCAAAGAAGAATAACGAACAGTTGTATTGCGTTATGTAATGTAAAGTAATGCAAATTGTTATTGTATTAATCAATTTCTAAAGGTGGCACACGGAATTGTGTGGACAATAAAGAATTTTAATTAAAACTAAACACAAATTTATTTTATTTGCAATCTACGAACTCATATTTTTAGATTTTTTAAAATGGTAAAAATATTAATAAGACTAGGATTTTTTTATATTTTTTGTATTGCTAGGGCATAATAATAAAATGTTATCCTTATTTATTGCTATAATTCTTAAGAATTCTTTTTAATTATTTTTTTTGTGTTTTTATTCTTTTAGCCGATGCCTCCAAATGTAATGAGGGCCAATTTCAATGCAATCTTACCAAGAAATGTATACCCAAGAATTGGGTTTGTGATGGCGAATATGATTGTGCTGAAACAGATGAATCCGATGAACTCAATTGTAAGTACGCAAGTAAATTAATTGTTAATAATAAGCAGTGTAGTCTGTATTAAATGTCAGGCCCCATTTTAAACCCCAGGCTTAAACATCACCTACAAAGCATAATACAAAAAAAAGAGAATATTTCTTGGGCAAAGGCTCTGAGAGTTTCTTACAAAGTCTGTTGTTCGGAGTTAACTTCAAACTGTAGAACCACTCCCCCATTCATGTATAAAATTATCAGACACAATATCAATGCGTACCCTAAGTGGAAATCAATTAGGTGTAGTGGTGTAGACACGTTGTGTTTTTTTTATAGCTTTGCGAGCTAACGGTTTGGAAAATCTTCGAGAGTAGCCCGGCCTACCAAAGTGCACGATTCGCCGCAAGACTTAGTTTCGGTTTGCTACACGCATACGTCACACTTTCAACCCTTTTCTCCCCCCGGGACCACAATCAAGTTATTACTTCGTGGGGGGGTGGAAGATTCAGACAAATGCTGCCTTCAAATTCCTGCTTGACCTTGGTCCTCTCAGCCATTCCTTTGCTGCCGTTGTCAATACATTTCGTGCGAAAATACATACTGCGTTCCAATTGTCACATGAGATTAACATCAGGTTAACTATATTCTCGGGAGTTAGCTGGAATGCTATTGTTCTCTCCAGGCAATTTCGTTGAACAAAATATCGCGGTCAATTAAAGATTACATGCTCCGCTGCCTCACTTTTATTACGGCATTCTGGGCATGCCTCATCCACGTCATGACCAAACTTATAGAGATAAGGCCTATAACATCCATGGTCCCGTTAGCAACTGTGTCAGGTGGAAGTTCACCTGACCGTGTCTCCTTTTAGTCCATACGCCTATGCTCGGTATGAGTCTGTGGTTCCATCTTCCCTTGGTGGAATTGAACCAGTGCTGCTGCCCTCTATCCATAGCATCATCAGTTAGTTGAACAGGGTTCGAAAAATCTGTTCCTCTCTTTATGTCTTATTTTCTCCTCTCTATATCCACTACTACTAGCTTCAGGGGCATCATCTCCGCTATCTTGTCACTAATGCTGCACCAGTAGACACCGTTCGGAAGGCAGAAATCACCCTGAGAGTTGATCTCCTGTAGGCTGCTTCTATTCCTGCTCTATAGGTCCTCTTCTCCATAGCCCCAGCCCATACGGGGGCTGCATATATAGCAATCGCTGTCCCTACCTTCATCAGTAGCCGTCTCCTCTCCTGTCTTGGGCCTCCTAGGTTAGACATTAATCGGGCAAGTGCACATGCCGTCGCCGCACATTTTTGGCCGATGTACGACAGGTGTTCCTTAAACGTGAGCCTGTTGTCAATTATCAGTCCCAGATATTTAATCGCCTGCTTTGATGATATGCGCTGGTCACCTATCGCTATGGTAATAAATTTTATCTTCTTTCTACTGCTTACAGGGAGTACATCCATTTTGTGATCAGCTAGTTTAAAACCTAGCTAGTCCGAGATCCAGACACATTGTGTGCGAAGAGAATGTAGTGTTGCTTACAAAAAAGATTGTAGGCAAAGAAGAATAACGAACAGTTGTTAATGCGTACGCGAAAGAGTGTGAAAGAGGAATAGCAATTAAAGTAAATTGTTATTGTGTAAAGCAATTTCTAAAGGTGACACACGGAATTGTGTGAACAACAAAGAATTGATTTAAAATTAAACACGAAATTTATTTTTACTAGATGACCCGTGCGAATTTTATGCACTCGAGAAAAAGGCACGTATAATTGCCCATATGAAAAGATCGGTTCTGGTAAATACAATCCTACCTTTTGAAGGGTTCGATCTTGTACTTTGTTTATCGTCATAGCAAAAGCAACTTTCACAGGGAATTGTTTTCATGTCATTCGGAAAGGCATAGTTGGATCAGAAGGTGTAACGTTGATTCGGGGTATGAGTACAGTTTTATCGGTATGAATAATTTTAGCTGATATGATGTGCTCTCCCAAGTTTGGTACGATTAGTCTGGTACCATTTATCAACCCGTATTACTACACTTTATAAAACAAACAATGCCATGACAATAACAACATTACCAGAATTGATTTTACAACTTTATAACTTATTATGTGGAATAGCATTACAATTAAGCGACCCTGTTTATCGCACTTAACAACTACTGCAAAGTATTGCCAAAACAGCTTTTTACAATTTAATATGCATATTATATGCAACTGACTTAGTAATAAACGGCATTATAGTAAATACCGGTATTGCCAGAATGGATTTCAATACATACTATATTATATAGAACTGCATTACTATTAAGCGACCCTGTATTAGCACACTTGAAGAAAAACATATAATCAGAATGACAACAGTATTATTATGCAGTTCTATATAAAATATAATTTTTATCAATGAAAATATTAATTTTTCAATTTCTAATTATTTTTTGCCATTAGTGTTAGATATAAGCTTTAAAATGAGATATCATTCATTAAATTTGATGCGATAGTATGGGAGATATTAGCAACCTACAAAAAAAGTGGTTTAGAAAAAATATATATGATTTTATTTGCAAACTACGAACTCATATTTTTAATGTTTTTAAAAAAGGTAACAACGTAACAATATTTATAAGAGTATTGCTAGGGCATAATAATAAAATGTTATCATTATTTATTGCTATAATTCTTAAGAATTCTTTTTAATTGTTTTTTTTTTTTTGTTTTTTCATTCTTTCAGCCGATGCCTCCAAATGTAATGAGGGCCAATTTCAATGCAATCTTACTAAGAAATGTATACCCAAGAATTGGGTTTGTGATGGCGAATATGATTGTGCTGAAACAGATGAATCCGATGAACTAAATTGTAAGTATGCAAGTAAATTAATTGTTAATAATAAGCAGTGGAGTCTCTACTTAGATGTCAGGCCCCATTTCAGACCCCAGGCTTAAACATCACCTACAAAGCATAATACAAAAAAAAAAAGAATATTACTTGGGCGCCTACCTCAAAGTAGATTTTTAAGAAAAATCTCTGAGAGTTTCTTACAAAGTCTGTTCTTCGGAGTTAACTTCAAACTGTAGAACCACCCCCCACCCATTCATGTATAAAATTATCAGACACAATATAAATGCCACTCCCTAAGTGAAAATCAATTAGATGTAGTGGAGTAGTCTATTAGGCCGTTTGATGTATTTCTTTTGGCGTCTTCACTTCAGCAGATTTGCGGCAAAAAGTTTGAGTCCCCCTGTCGATCGTAGTCGGCTTGAAACTGTGGATCGTGTATAAAATTTTCAGAAATAACGAAAGTTCTGTAAGAAGGTAGAGTCGACTTTAAACTGTAGGTCCCGCCACTTCCGTATAAAATTAACACACACAACATAAGTAGTGCGACAAACTTCAGGCGTCTTGGCGGCGATTGCTATAGACTGTCTAATGGTGAAGGCAAAACACTGGCCATTTTATAGTCACCAGCAGCAACTCGTTTCCTTACCGTTCGCATCTTCCCTCTTTCCACCTTTCCTAAAAAACCTGCACAATGCACTGCATGATTAGGGGTGCTGGTTTGATAAAAAAAAAGGAGCTAGAGTTGTAATGACCAATTATGTATGTACGTACGTATGTATACACCGTGGCACTCAAAAGCGGTTTGATTTCCGCAAGTTTACCAGAATATAGAGAAATTATGTGTGTGAAGATAAATTCTAATATAAAAACCAAAGCCGCAAACCTTTACTTCTAGCAAAGTCACTTCTTGCCTCTAACAGGGTAAACTTTACTATTAACAGAGCACTGTTAACTGTTTAACAGTGGCGTGGCAATAGTAGTTTAGTCTTCTACTCTGCAATTACTGTAGACTATTGACATAAAATTTGAGACTCATTGTGATCCTTATTATTTATGAACAAAAGTGTTGAAATGTTAAAGGATGATTGGTGGTGGTAGAGGATCGAATTATTGCAACCATCGCACTACCATAGTTTGAAAGAGTACCCTCTGGATTACCATTTGCATGTAGTCTGTAAGGTGTACTGTTTCTTAAAATGTTCCAAAATCGCTACAGATCTAGAGAATTTTCAATCAAAAAATTTCGGATTATATTACGGAGCCATGGAATCTTCCTTGTACTCGTAGACCGCAAATACTTCCCAAAATTAGCACCTAAACAAGTGCAGATAGATACTGTTAAATAGCTAACAGTGCTCTGTTAAGAGGAAATTTTGCCCTGTTAACGCCACATGTGTCATTGCTAAAATGTATGGTTTGAGTCTTGGGTTTTCAAATTCGAATTTATCTTCACACAAATATAAAAATTATAGTGGCTAAGGATCCGCAGAATAATTCAAAATCATTACCGCGAACTGAAGCTGAACCGTTGTCAAGGAGGTGCAGCAATATCCTAAGATTAAGCCCTTCGAAGAGAATTCCACAGCCTATCTTATACTCAAGTTTAGAATTGTTTGCATAGGCTTAAGTGGACTTAAGAATTCTAAGTTTTCATCAATCAGCATTCTACAAGTAAGTTCTATCCGCGACACATTTAACTAAACACATTTAGTCAACAGGAAGCCTAAGGACCCTTCCCCTTAGATGTCATGAAGTATCTGACAACAGAAGAGAAGTTCTTCTGTTCTTCTGTCTCATATTTCTCCTCGTTATTGCTGCTTCTGCAGTATAGTTGTTGTGAGGTATTAACAGTCTCTGGGACTATACTTATTCAGTCCAGTTTCCAGTTGCAATGACTTTCTAAAGATGGGCTCTGGCAGGTTTTAAAGCAAATATTGTTCGACTTATACCCACATTTATCACTTTTATCTGGTGAGTTCATGTTACCATCTTTCCTTTGCTTGAAGTGAGTTGACTTCGTGAGAAGGTCAAGGAATTTCACTCTCACGTATGAATGCAATTGAGTTTTTCAAGTGTACTAGTAATGTCTTCATGTTAAATAGCTCACGCGAGGATAACCGTTAAAAATCTCTTAATCTCATCCATAGAGTTTATACACTC
Organism: Sarcophaga peregrina; assembly: GCA_014635995.1. NCBI lineage: Eukaryota > Metazoa > Arthropoda > Insecta > Diptera > Sarcophagidae > Sarcophaga > Sarcophaga peregrina. Next base: position 80,067,755 of record CM025793.1, on the reverse strand, counting down.
TCAAGGGATTTAATAGACACTTTCTATCGGCCAATATAGGTATATTTCACTCTAAATGCCGGATTTTTTTCAGGGGATGGCCCCTACTCATGCAGTGCATTGTGCAGGTTTTTTTTAGGAAAGGTGGAAAGAGGGAAGTCGCCGTGGTCTAGTGGGTAGTGTGTTGGCTTATTAGACGAAAGGTCTGGGTTCGAATCCCAGGTCAGACATCAAAACGAAAAATATTTCTTCGGTGACTTCGTCTCAGCAGATTTCTGGCAAACACTCTGAGAGTAAAAATTGCCATGAAAAGCTTCTCAAAAATCTGTCGTTCGGAGTCGACTTTAAACTGTAGGTCCCGCCACTCATGCATAAAATTAACGCACACAACATAAGTGGTGTGAGAAGCTAGGTCGTAATCCTGACTGAAGGGTTGTAAAGGCCAATTATGTATGTATGAAAGAGGGAAGATGCGAACGGTAAGGAAACGAGTTGCTGCTGGCAACTGTCACCATTAGACAGTCTACAGCAATCGTCCCCAAAAACCTCGCAGTTTCTCACACCACTTATGTTGTGTGTGTGTTAATTTTATACCGATTTGCTAAGCGTCAGACTTTATTGCCACTATTAACCAACAAAAGTAAATGGGGTAGTAAGAAGAAAATTTCGGGCTCAGCTGTTCCAAAGAGCTTTCACATACAACTTTGTCCTTTGGTCTACATCTGTCAATGAGTACTTGAATGACGTTTTATGGGCGATTATAGGCAGTATTTTCGTTGGTTAGTGAAAGAGATAACATGAGTTTCAATTGTTCCGAGAAGAATTCACATTCGACTTTGTCGCTTGGTCTGGATCCGTCAGTGAACACAAGGATAATGTGCTATGGGCGATTACGGGCATTGTGTAGTCCAAGCAACTTTACCCAAAATTATAGCAAAACCTAAGGATCTGTCAATGAATACTTAAATGATACTCTATGTGCATTTATGGGCGATATTTTAATTGAAAAATCAGATATTGTGTGGTCAAAGCGACATTACCAAAGATTTTGCCAGAACCATAGCGTCTGTAGCTCCAAGCTATTGTGGCACTTAGTCTTATTGCTGTCTTTGCAGCCAACTTGACTGGGTGGTCTAACAGGACATGTTATCATAATTACAACCATCCTTGTAATACTGTTTGGGATTGATAATTCCTTCTCCGCCAAAGCCAATTCCCAAACCAAAGCCTTTTTTTTTTTTTTTAATGTTTATTTATTTACAACGTATAACAATTTTAACTATAATAAACTCTAGTATAATACATATTTACATATATACAAAGTCCCGGAAACGAGCTCTCGAGTATAATGGATATAATAATATTAATTTTGATTTGCAAACATACTAAATTTTTATATACTAAAAGAATACAAACTTATATTTTTTATTTGTAATGAAAAAATGTGAAGAAAAACATTACTTATATATGGTCCAAACCAAAGCCTTGTAGAATACCGTTGATTTGATTATAAAGTCGTACTGCCTAGAACCTATTGTTTGGGATTGTTATCAACCGTAGTTAGGTGAATTGATTGACCTACTCAATTGTTTGCTGAGATTAACAAATTGAGATGTTCGGAAAGATAAATTTGTTTTCAACTAGCAAAGACAAAAACCCGCAATTATAAAGCTAACTTTAAAGTTAACAGAGCAATGTTGAATGGTTAACAGAGAACACAGAAAATAGTTAAGGAAGAAATCACACAAATATACGATAAGAGAGAATGGAAATTGTGCTCCACACGTTCCTGACTGGAACACTAGCCCTGGAAATACTGAAATTCTTTTAAAAATTGCAAAATTTAGAAAAAAAATTTATTTCTTTTAAGAATGTCTGGATAGGATGATGGATACTCTGGAAAATACAAACTGTAGCCTAAAGTGCCCCCAATAAAACCTATAAAGTAGTATATACCAAATAATTATGGAACTTGAGATATCTGGGTTCAAATAGCTCTGTTAAAATTTTTAGGTTTTTGTCTTTGCTAGTATAATTTAAATTTATCTTTAAACACATCAAATTGAGAGTCTGTATCTCCGAAACCATCATAACAAAGAACAAAAATGTCTGTTTGGGTTTGAGGTGCAATTGCTATTGTGATGTTCATAACCTCTCTTATATGGCGCTTCCAGCTCCTTTAAATATGTTGTAATGGAATGTTTTATGCACCTTGACCCCCCAGTAGAAGATTTGCTATTACATTTACAGTTAAAGAGTAACTTTTCGAAAGTTTTCCTATCTACTACTACTACTGCTGTATGCTACTGCTATTTGCTACTGGTAGTTGCTATATGCTACTGCTATTACTACTACAAACTTACATTTTTTTTTTTTTATTTGTTTTACAGGTCATTCGGATACTTTAAAGTGCCGTTCGTATCAGAGTGAATGCAGTAATGGTGTCTGTCTGGATATTTCGAGATTTTGTGATGGCACTTGGGATTGCAGTAACGATGAAGTCAAATGTGGTATGTATGCTGATGGTATTCCATGAATAGAAAGGAAATAAAAAAATCAGCAAAGCAACTACTAAAGCTCATAAAATATTAAAATTATGGATTTCAGTAAAAGGATATGAGATTTCTTCTTTTTTTTTTTGTTAAAAAAAAAACAAAAAAAAAATAGATTTTTAATGTGTTATTTGAAACGCATTATGTTTTACTGTACATTCTTTGCATTCCCTGGCATTTTATTTTATTTTCTTTAACTTTTATTTGAGCTACTCCTCTCAGCATCTCAAATATGATGCTGATGATGGCTGTTGATTATGCTGATGACAATATTTCATTCGTTCTTTTGCTATTTTTTTCTCTGTTTTTTATTGTAGATAACCAAGAAGCTCAGTGTGCCACCTTAAATTGTTCATTCAACTGCAAGTTAACACCCCAGGGTCCCAAATGTTATTGTGCACCCGGACAGGTGCCCGTCAATGTAACACAATGTATGGACTTCGATGAATGTTCCATTGAGGGCATGTGCGATCAGCTGTGTCGCAATACGCCTGGTTCCTATGAATGTTCCTGTGTCTCGGGTTATTTGAAGCAAAAGAATCGCTGTTACGCCATTAATGGTAAGTTTTTTTTTATTATTTTCTTCTTCTTTCTTTTGTTTTTTTAATCTGCATTTTTATTTTATTTTTTTTATAAAGTTTTTCCTTTTTCCCTTTCTTTTTTCACTGTTTTTGTTCTGCATATTTTCCTTTTAGCCATTTTTCCCCCCTTCTGCGAATTATATTGTATGCAATATGATTTCCCTTTTTTTCTATATTTTTTTTCTCGATAAAACTGTAGTTATTGGAAAACTCTGGTAGTTTCTTTTTTATGAACAGAAAAAAAGTAAAAAAAATATTAAAAGCTTTAACGATATGGAAGAAATTAATCATGAATAAAATGCAAATTAAATAGAAAAAATATATTTTACCCGAGTAATATTATTTTAATTCATTGAATTCATTTTAAATTTTATCTCATTTATGTAATATTTAATTTATTTAGCCCAAAAGTATGCAATGGTTTTTCTAAATATTAATTATTTTCATCCTAAAAGTATGCCCAATTTTTTATTACAACTATAATAAGTAATATTTCTTTTATTTATCCCAAAAGTATGCAATGATTTCTTAAATATACATTATTTTCATCCTAAAAGTATGCCCAATTTTTATTACAACTGTAATAAGTAATATTTAGTTTATTTATCCCAAAAGTATGCAATGATTTTTCTAAATATACATTTTTATTTTCATCTTAAAAGTATGCAAAATTTTTTATTATAACTGTAATAAGTGATATTTCTTTTTATCCAGCCCAAAAGCATGCAATAATTTTTCAAAATAAACATTTCATTTTCATCCTAAAAGTATGCCTAATTTTTTATTATAACTGCAATAAGTAATATTTCTATTCTTTATCCCAAAAGTATGCAATGATTTTTCTAAATATACATTTTTATTTTCATCTTAAAAATATGCCAAATTTTTATTATAAAACTCCATGACGACTCTAAATTCCAGGTTGGGGTTGGAAGTGGTGTCTATTCTAGGAAACTGGACCTGAATATTTCTCTCCGTCTGCCAGACTACTGCAGTGTGTTTCAGGCGGAGGTGATGGCAATTTACCGAGCCGTTCAATGGATCCTCGCTAACGATGCTCCTTTCAGTCATGTCTCGATCTTTTCGGACAGTCAGGCTGCGATAAGATCTCTGTCAGGTTTCGTGATCAACTCTATTATCGTTAGGGAATGTCGCCGCTGTCTCGACATAGTCTCGGGGCGCTTCACCGGTGTCTCTCTGGTAGGGGTCCCCGCGCACAGTGATATTCCGGGAAACTGTAGGGCCGACGAGCTCGCCAGAGCTGATGCACTTCTTTCGGAATCCCCTTCTGTTGAATTGGGTATGCCACTTGCCTCGGTCAAGTTGACAATTGCCCGGAGGTTCCTTCGGGGCGCCAACCTATCCTGGGTCAATGAGGAGTCCTGCTCCACCGCTAGACTTACCTGGCCCAGAATGGATGGAAGGCGTACCAACCGATTACTTGGTCTCGGTCGTGATGTCATCTCGACTGTAGTGGCCGTGCTTACGGGTCATTGCATCATGGGTAGGCGCGCCGAGAGAATGAGGAATGCAGGTCCACTGAGGAAGAGGAGAGCGTTATTCACTTTCTTTGCCAGTCCCCGTCTCTTGCTAAGTGTAGATATAAATTATTTGGCTTCCCATTCCTTGTTAGCTTAACGGAGCTATCATCTATTGATATTAAGGATATAGCTTCGTTTATCAAATTTTCTAGCTGGTTTTCCAGTACGGGGTAGTCGTGCTTTTGTTGTGCAGCCCTTGCGCTAATCAACTTCTTCCTTTCCCTGATTTGGCGGAACTTGGTTAGTACAGGGACTGCGTTTGACCCGTGGCTTTCAGATATCAGAGCTACCACTACGACCTAACCTAACCTATCCATGATCAATGATTCTCATCCAGTATATTTCCACAAAAGGATTTTAGTTTATAGGAACTGCTATATGGCAACCCTATTATCTTAGAATCTATTACAATAACCTCTAAGATGCCTTAAATGGAAACTTTACTTAGGTGGAAAGCTACTGAAACTGAAATAAAATAAGATGAAGAATATACAGTATTCCCTCGATTTACATCGTAGAATATTCCGGAAAAAAACAACGTAAATCGAAGCTCCGTATATCGAAGCGACGTAAATCGAATTTCAAATAACTTATACTGCCTTTCGTTATGTACATTTTATAAAAAAAGAAAACTAAAGAGGGAATTCCCCTTATTTTGTTTATAATAAACGTAAGGCCACTTAAATCAATGCACATTGAAGTTGAAGAAAACAAAATTTTTGACGACATTAATCGAAACAACGTTAATCGAGGGAATACTGTACTTTGTGATAACCTCCTGTGGCCTAACACTTTTAAAGGCAAAATTATTAAAGGGGAATTATTGCATGGCAAAACGTAAACTCCTGGCATTACTTAGTATTACATGAACCCAAGCATCGATTGGTTTAGTTACTTAAACCCTTAAAGGCAACTAGGATCGATCATCTTAATGTATATGACAGCGTACAATGGAAAATGGCATGACCTTTCAAATTACAAACCATTTGGGATCGTCTAAGTTTTAGAATGACACTGAAATCTGAGAAAGTGTTTTCTGTCATTGTTCTGCGATGAAGAAATCTCCGACATCAACATTACTACACATTATCCACATGACTGAGAAATCTCAGCCACGATGTATAGGCATATGGCGACTCTTTAAGCCGTAGTGAGATGTGAATTTTTGGGCAGCGGCCTATTGGTCTAGCCTAACTAACAAAGGCAAATGATGACTAATGCTTTGCAATACCCATGTACCCGTCTTTGCTCATCCTTGCGGTTACTGTGGAAATTATTTGCAAGGTGTCCAACACCAAAGCACCTTGCATGAGTGCCCATAATGTAATGTCTAATGAAACCAAGAATCATACTAAGCGTACATCTTTGTAGTTTAAGCAGGCTTATCGTGCGCCCTCCTCCATCTAGTTTTGGCCAGGTTTTCTACACTGTTCTACCCATGATCAAACAACAGCGCCTGCTGTTGACGAAATCTGTCTGTTTATAAGGGATTCCCAAGGACGAAAATTCATCAGAAGATTTTGATGATTGTGCCGTGATATCTTAGTGAGATATCCGCAACAGTTATACACCATCTTGGTGTTCATTCCTTTGGAATTCAGATAGCTAGAAAACCAGACGGCTAGGTTTTCTCCCCTGGTAATATTTAAATTTTTGCCTGAAAAACGATACTTACTTAATAGATCATTATAACTCTTCACTCAGGATTACGACCTAGTTTCACACCCCAAATTGTATGCTTTCATTTGATCTAAGATTGTTACGGGTCCTGTAGTTTAATGCCGATTTGAAACGACTAATTTTGAGAAACTTTACCTTGGCAATACTATTAACTCCTTAAGGTTTTTTCTCGCAAAGTCCGCTGAACGGAAGTTGCCGAAAGCAACACAAGATACTACCTAATAGACTACGGTACTACACACAATACATTTTCACTGAGAGCGTAGTTTCTAGGCAATGCCAGGTGGTAAGCTTATCTAAACAATATACTGTGGACACTGTTTCTAATATCCCAAACCCTTTCGGGGTCAATATTTATTACGAAACTTATAAAAAAATATATCCATTTGTTCCGAATTTTAAAATATTTTTTCTTTACTTTAAAATGTTTTATGAAAAGTTTTCTTATTTTAAATGCATACTTTTAGGCTTATACATTTAACTTTGAAAATTAAAGTCTACTTTAGGGAGTAAAGAATTAATTTCCTCATCTGTCTGTTTAAGTAAACTGAAACAAAGCAACAATATAATCTGAACGTAAAGGACTATTCTGTGATAGGACATTGTTCCTGCAGTCAGTCTGAATCAATAGTTAATTTGAAAATTTATAAAACAAATACACGAATCCATTTATTCTGAATTTTAAAATATTGCATATTTTTAGGCTTCTTCATTTAACGTTAAAAATAAAGTATACTTTAGGGAGTAAACAAAAAGAAATGGTTAGGACGAGCATCAACAGATCTCATCATCTGGTTGTTTAAGTAAACTGATACAAAGCAACGATATAATCTGGATTTAGAGGAACTGCTTTATGACAGCTTTGTCTTACAAGGACATTGTTTCTAATATTCCAATAATAAAATGAACATACAATCCTAGCAATCCGTCTGAAATAATAGTTAATTTGAAAACTTATAAACAAATATGGAATTTTGAATGTTTTATGAATTAAGTTTTCTTATTATAATTGCATACTTTTAGGATTATATATTTAACTTTGGAAATAAAGTCTACTTTAGGGAGCAAACAAAAGGAAATAGTAAGGACTAGCAAGAATAGATAAATTATCTGGCTGTTTAAGTAAACTGATACGAAGAATCGATATAATTTGGACTTAGAAGAACTGCTTTGTGACAGCTTTGTCTTTTAAGGACATTGTTTCTAATATTCCACTAATAAAATGGTCATATAATCCCTGCATTCCGTTAGAATTTTCCGCTCAGCAAATTTCTGGCAAGAACTCTTAGATTAAATGAAAGAGTTTCTCAAAAATCTGTAGGTCAGAGTCGACGTTAAACTGTAGATATCGCCACTCAGGCATAAAATTAACGCACACAACATGAGTGGTGTAAGAAGCTAGGCCGTAATCTTAACTGAAGGGTTGTTGTAATGGCTAATTATGTATAAAAAAGAGATACAAGAATCCATTTTTTAAGAGTTTTCAAATATTTTTCTTTCTTATAAAATGATTTATATATAAATTATTCATAATTTGAAGGCATACTTTTAGGCTTATACATTTAACGTTCAAAACAAAGCCTAGTTTAGGGAGTAAACAAAAGGAAATACTTAAATATTTAATAAGGAGGAGCAACAATAGATAAATCATCATCTGGATGTAAAAAACTGCTCTGTGACACTTTCGTCTTATAAGGACATTGTTTCTAAATGTATAATCCCTGTAGTCCATTTGAATCAATATGAATTTGATACAAGAATCTATTTCTTATGCGATTTAAAATATTTTTTCTTTCTTTTAAAATAATTCAAGAATTAAGTTTTCTTATTTTAATTGCATGCTTTTAGGCTTATACATTTAACATGAAAACAAAGTCTAGTTTTGGGGGTAAAAGAAAAAAGGAAATTGTTAAATTTTATAACCATTTCAATACAATTAATTTGGAACTTACTTGCTATTCCCTTTTTTCTCTCCGTTTAAGCTTTTCTAAAGTTTTACGTATTCGATATCAATTAAATATTTTCGTGTTTTTTTCTATTCTTTCTCATTTACAGTGCCCAAAGATGAACAGGCGTCTTTAGTATTCCTGACAACAACGGATGTACGTCGCATTAATCCGTACAATGGCAAACTTTTAGATCAATTAAATGCCATCGATATATCAGCCATTGAGATTTGGCATCGTAATCGTACGCTGTGTGCAATGTATTCAAGTCGCTGGGAAGCGGTCGATATGAAATGTTATCGTATCGATAATTTCAATGTAACATGGTCGATGCCATTGCCGGAACTAATTACCAGTATACACTGTAAGTATATCTTGGACAATAAGGAAGAATAAGGGCACACTCCACACCACTCTTCCTTGCAGCCATGTTAAGCTTGCCTGGCTTTATTTGTTCGGTTATTGTTTGTTGTAACTTTAAGCTCTTCACTCACTTCAAAAAAGAGTTTCAAGAGTAAATCTTTGTCTATAATGATGATGCTGTTCGTGATGTTGCATTTATAAAGTGATGGCGGTGATGGCAGTGATGGCGGTGATGGTGGCAACCAACAGGCATTGACATTGTTTGTTCCATCAACAACGTCGACATTATTCAACATTTTTTTTTGTTTTGCTTTGCTCCTGTTATTACTTTTATATTTTTCCCTTTTGCCGTCTCCCTATTCATATATTTTTTTCCCATTATTTGTTTCTCTTTCTACTTTAGCAATCGATAAATTACGTCTCGATTGGATAACTGGCAATTGGTATTTTTTGAGTAATGAGCCTGGTTTAATATTCATGTGCACCAATACAATGGAATACTGTAGCATTATATTACAGGATGTACGAAATCCCTCATCGATGGTTTTGGATCCCACAAAAGGGTATGTATTACAACACCCACACAAACACTACACTACACTTCTACACAATACTTCTTCGTTTACTACAGTTGTCGAGTTTTTTAGAGACAGAGCAGACTGACTCTGTTTTATATTAAACAATGAAAGTGTCCGTACAGTGGGCTAAATAAAATATTCTTACGTTTTCATCCTTTTAAAAACCTGCAAAAAAATGAACTCGTAAATTGCATATAAAATAAAAACGAATTTGTATTTAATTTTAATTAAAATTCTTTATTGTTCGCACTATTTTGTGTGCCACTGTTCAGAACTTGCTGTAAACAACAACAATTGCTTTTCTTTGTTATTCCTCTGTTTATATCCTTTGCATAAGCAATAACAATTACTAGACAATTATTCGATAGATCTTTGTAACGGAGATCTACAAACCACGATTAGTATCTTCAAACACCCCGCGTCTTTACACAAGATTGACTGAACTTGACTCATTCACTAGCCCGCTTTGCTTTGGCTTTTATATGGCAACATAAACAGTCTGATGAAGGCCAATGTTCATGACTTCGCCTTCTCAAAATCTTTATAAAGGTGAACATACATACATAATTGGCCATTACAACCCTTCAGTCAGGATTACGACCTAGCTTCTCACATTACTTATGTTGTGTGCGTTAATTTTATACGTGAGTGGCGGGACCTACAGTTTAAAGTTGATTCCGAACGACAGATTTTTGAGAAGCTTTTCATGGCAATTTTTACTCTCAGAGTCTTTGCCAGAAATCTGCTGAAAGGAAGTCGCCGAAGAAACATTTTTTCGTTTTGATGTCTGACCTGGGATTCGAACCCGGGCCTTTTGTCTAATAAGCCAACACACTACCCACTAGACCACGGCGGCTTCACATCGTTGTTTGTATTTATTCATGCTGGTGTTTGTTGTTGTGTTTTTGTTTACAGTTCGACAATTTGTAAACAGGTTTGTTTACTGCAATGTTTTGTGTTTATAAATTTTGGATTTAATTTTCATGTTAAAGGATATAAAAGCAAGGCACCAGTATATAGATTTTTCCTTACCGTAACAATATATTAGAATTGTCATCTGGTAAATATGTCCGCTGCAGCTGTAAGTTCTTAGCCTATTCGATAAGTTCCTTGTTTTTTAAAAAAATTTTCACTAAACCTAGGCTAATTCTTCAACAGTTCCTGGTTGGACTGGTAGTGACTTAACATAGCCCCATTAAAAGTAATGCAGAGGCATTAAATCGCACGTAAGACATTAGGCCAGCGAAAAGGGTCTTAAGTTTATTGTGCAATAATTCGGTTATTAAGAATGCCGAATGGGAACCTAATGATGCTTCCAGCGTGTACATAGCACCAGTCAATTTTAATGGCATTTTTGACTTTTTCAGAGATACTGCCAAAAGCGCAGTATCCCTTTAAAATTCTAGTTAGTGTGCGAACCGCTCTCTTCTCTGTCCTTTTGGGCTAGTAGAGACACAATTTTTAAATTCATCAGCAGGCAACTGTGTAATGAAGTATTTGAAGAGATTAATCGTGGGTTAAAAATCTCCGTTACAAAGATCTGTCGAACAATTGACTAGTAGTTGTTTGTTTATGTAGGATTAATTTAAATCCGTTATTATGTTTTTCGAATTTATAACGGTTACTGAAAATGTAAATACTATAAAGGGTTGTAAGACCATTTAGAAGACAAGGGAAACTACTTACGAAGCCACTAGCATTCACCTTCAAGAACATTTATCAGACTGCTTACTTTGGCATATAAAATGCAAAACAAAGCATGCAACAGAGTTAGTAAAAGTTCAGTCAGTCTTTTGTGAAGACGCCGTGTGTTTTAAGAGAGTAATCATGGTTTAAAGATCTCCGTTACAAAGATTTGACGAACAATTGACTAGTAATTGTTATTGTTTATGCAAACTTAACATTCTGTTAACTTAACATTCTGTTAACTTAGCATTTAACTAAAAAAAGCAAGAATTTAACTTCATACACATGATTTTTTCTTTCTGTTTTTCCATTTTCCCGATAACTTTTATAATTTGAAACTGATTCCATCCATTTGCATATCCTTTCCAGTTATAATTTTGGTTTCAGTGTCCTGTTTTCCAGCATAAAGGATTTTATTTAACGTGTTTCATTTACTTCTCTTTTGTTCATTTGATTAAAAATATTTTCTTTTTTAATTTCTTTTATTGCAGTTTCATCTTTTTTACGGAATGGAGTCCCAGTTTATCACGCGCCAATCTAGATGGTACAAATCGCACAATATTGGTATCCACAGAGATTTTTTATCCCAGTCGTTTGACATTGGATTTACCGAATGAACATGTCTATTGGATTGATATTTATAAGGACTTTGTTGAACGTGTCGATTATGAAGGACGCAATCGTTGGGCCATGAAAAAAACTCCCGATGTAAGTACATACAAATATGCATGCTTTACCACAACAACAACTCAGACGACTACTTCTCCTCCTCTTTCTCCTCCTCTTTCTCCTCCTTCTCCTCCTCCCACCTCTATTCATAAAGTAGACGAAGAGGAGAACAGTCTCGGTAGCTACAGTTTCTTTTATTATATCTGACACATACAAATACAGTGTACAGTGTACATACATGTACAGTAATACCCCGCTTAACGTTCCAATAAGTATCAGCGCTAAACGAAAGAGCGTTAAACAAGGCAACTGACCCTATACCCCAATTCAACGGGACAAGTCCAAGTTCGTTCTCCAAGGCTTGCCAGGTTTTAACGGGCAGGAGACAGATGTTTAGTGGGTAGTGTGTTGGCCTATTAGACAAAAGGCCTGGGTTCGAATCCCAGGTCAGATATCAAAACGAAAAAATATTTTTTCGGCGACTTCCTCTCAGCAGATTTCTGGCAAAGACTCTGAGAGTAAAAATTGCCATGAAAAGCTTCTCAAAAATCTGTCGTTCGGAGTCGACTTTAAACTGTAGGTCCCGCCACTCATGTATAAAATTAACGCACACAACATGAGTGGTGTGAGAAGCTAGGTCGTAATCCTGACTGAAGGGTTGTAATGGCCAATTATGTATGTATGACAGTCCATATTGGTAACAGATTACCCCATCTGCCAGCCCATGTCATCAAATCCAAATGTTGCAGTATAGCTCAGTAGCCATAATAAGAATCTTACTGGTATCAATTCCGATGCCTATACGACTAGGCTCCGATCATTTACATCCGTTGGGAGCGTGTTCACACGCGTGCTGGTCCATGGTTCCCACGGTGTCACCGTGATATCACGGTAGTTCAATACTTTGAGCGGCATTGTTTCGCTTGAAACATCAGTGTCATCGGGTATATGCCAGACTTTTAATCCGCACCCTCAAGCGCGTTCACACGCATGCTGGTCCTTGGTTCTCACGGTGTCACCGTGATATCACGGTAGTTCAATACTTTGAGCGGCATTGTTTCGCTGGAAGCATCAGTGTCATCGGGTGTATGCAAGACTTTTAATCCGCACCCTTTACCTCTGCCCTCCCATTTAGGTGCCTTTTACGACAAGCAGGGAAGCAATGTGGTAGTATTCTATTCCGCTACTCACACGGTGACACTTATATAGGTGTACACCTAATAACATTGATGACAACCAATAAATCAACTCTGACTTAGGATAGATGCGTTCGTACTGTGATTGCGACTTCGGGAAATACATTTGGAATCTTTATTCTGTACAGACTAACAAAAGAGCGTTGAAAAGGATACATACAGGGTGGCTGATATATAAGGCAACAAAATAAAGCGCAATATTTTTTTTTTTAATTTATTGTTCAAAAGCAAAAACTGTTGGAAAAAAGATCAAATTTTAGAATCAATTTAGATTTCTTCGAATTGGCCACCTTTGGTACGAATTATGGCCTTCAAATGGCCGACAAAGCCATCACAGGCTGCAGGAAAGTGGCTCTGCGGTATTTTGGCCGTCTTGAGATGATCGACACTTTGTGATTTTTGAGTGAGAACTTTACCCAGGCGCAAAAGTCCAACGGATAGAGATCCGGAGATTTTGGTGGCCATTGTCCGATAAAAAGCGAGGAACCTCCTTTTTAAGTCATTCTTGGTTAACGCGAGCAGTGGTGCTGAGTCCTATTGGAATGTCATGGTCTGCGGCCGAAATGTTTGTCTGCCCAGGGCTTCAATACTGTCTTTAAGACATTTTCCCGATAATATTCGGCATTCATTTTCATCCCACGGTCGATGAATGCGAGCGGGAAGCGACCATCGGCCGTTAGGGCGGCCCACATCATTACCATCGGCGGCGCTTGAGTTCTGGTGGCCAATCGCAGGTGTAAATTTTCAGTTGACCTCTTTGGCAAGTAAACCCGATCATTTTGTTTGTTCACAAACTGCTCAATTTGGAATGGCTTCTCATCGGAGGAAATCAAATACGGTAACTGGCCACTTTCGTGCAAGCAAAGTCACTGCCTTAGCTCTTTCCAGTCTAACGTTTTTTGTCCATCGTTAAGCTCTTGCACTTTTTGGAACTTCAATGTCTTTAGTTCTCAAACCCATTTCTTAATATGTGTTGCATCCGTTCTTACGATATGTTCAGCTCACGAGCAATTTTTCTACCACTACGGCGTCGATTTCGATCAAATCTGGTCTTCACTTTTCGAATCATTTCTGGTGTTGTTACCGTTTTCTTTCGTCCACTTTTTGGACGCGATGCAACACTGCCAGTATCATGGTAACGAGTAATGGTACGAGAAACCAAATTTTTTTTTACATTTAAATGCTGGAGGGGGCCCTAACGGTGGCCACCAGCCAAATATAAGGCAATCACACAATCACGCTTGAACTCCATCACGAATAACTTTTTTTTCTCAATGCAATAGATCAAAATGCTTGTGTAAGCTTGTAAATAATGAAATGAACTGTCACTGGAATAAATCTGTCAGCTGTCAGACGAGCGGTTTACAAATGATAACAACCTGAAGTTGGCTGCAATACATATTAGCCACTCTGTAGTATACACCGTTGCTATATAGTGCACCGCTTGTGGTTGGTGTGTGGCCGTTTCATTAGCAACCATGTAATACTGAAACAGCGTTAAGCGAGGTTTTACTGTATACATATACTCCAATGTACGAATGTATATGTAACATATTATTTGTGTAAATATTTTACCAATTTATGATGAATTTTAATGACTTGATGATTAAATGTCTGATGGTTTGACTGACTGCTCACTTTTATCATGAAAAAATGGAAAAATTTCACAAGAGAACCATACAGCATATACCTATACATACGAGTATGTACATATGTACAGTGGAGAGCACAATTGGGTACATGTTTATACTTTGGACACTTTTTATTGAATAAAACTAAAAGTAGTAAAGAAATTTAGTGATTAACAAAATAAAAAATAAAATTTAAAATAGAAAAGACAAGTCGCATGTACAATAACATGCAACATTTTGAATTTTTTAAGAAAAAAATCTTAATTAAATACTCGTATGAATTACTTAAGCTCGTTGAGCGAATATTTTTTGCAATTTATCGTACAAAAATTAATTTCCATTAAAAAATCGAGCAACTCTTGAAATCTACTGAAGAAGCTTTGACTGGAGGTGGCTTACAGAGATCAGCGATAAGTATTCAAAACGATGAGTAGGTGCGAGTCATACTTATAATTTCAGATACTTATACGCATTCATACTTATTTTGATATGATACTCATACTACTCATACTCAAAGTTGGAAGTACTCATCGTATTCATACTTAACAATACGCATGATGTTTTTGACTTCAACTCGTCTCTACTTTACATTTACACGAAGCACAAAATAAATATGATTCGCGTACATGCACTGCAATACTCACAAGAAGATTGTGTGCATGCTTTCCATGTTGTCTTTTGTCTTTCCTTTCTTCTTTGTTTGTAATAGCAACAACAACAAAGGCTGTAAATTTTTATGAATGATTCGAATCACTCGAATAAGTATTATAAGGCTTTTCCTAAATTTATAAATCAGAATGAGTAGGCATATGAATCAAACATATTTCGAATGTTGTGAGTATGAGGTCAACGTTGTACTTATACTTATTGCAACCGGTACTTATAAATCAATGTTGTAGCGAGTACGAGTGAATCAGAGTAGTTGAATTTCAATTCTGTTGATTCATTCATACTCAAAATTCCATGAGTGCTTATGAGTAGCGGAAAAACGATTCATTGCTGATCTCTAGTGGCTATTCTACCAGAGAAATTTCTAAAAAAAAAACTTGGAGTTACTTACTCAGTAGTCATCAGAGTCTAAAAAAAGTCGTTCTGTTGTTTGCAAGCTTCAAGTCAGTGGTCGAAAAAATGTACTAACTAATGCAGATGCTCGTCTAAAGGTAACAGCAAAAGGAGCTTCTTTGGCAATCGGGAAAACCGTTAGTCGATGGATGGCAAGTAGAGCTCTTACAAATACTGGCTATAACTCAGCAGTCGAAAAGAAAAAACCTGCAATTTCGGATAAAAATGTAAAGGTTAGGTTAGAGGACGTGCACCTGTCGGTCAAGACAAGCACAGTACCCGGAGGTCGAAATTGACCCATTGTACTAAAAATGTAAAATCGGGATTAAAGTTTGCCAGAGAGCACAGAAAGTGAACAATGGATGGCTGGAAACATGTGATCAGGTCAGACGAATCAGAAATTGACCACTTTCAGTCTGATGAGGAAAGAATTCAAAGACACCATATTAAGGAAGCGCTGAAATAGCGGTGGAGAGTAGGTTATGATATAGGGTAGCTTGGCCACCATGTTGCCTCCGACCGATATTATGAAAAAAAAAGATTATTTGAGAATTTTGTAGACCCATCTTCCCGATTTTGTCGACAAAAACGCCTATACTGCGCAAAATGTATTTTTCCAGCAGGATGGCGACCCCCAACACACCACCAAAATCGTTAAAGAATGGCTTAGTAAGCAAAATTTTCAATTAGTACAGTGGCCAGCACAAAGTCCCGACCTCGATTCGATTGAGAATTTGTGGTCATTCGTGAAGAGACGGTTGGGACAGTACAGATCAGCCGCAAATCATTTTTGGTGAGCTTTGGCATTGGATTCATCAGGAATGGACAAATATTTCGGAAGAAATTACAGAGAATTTGATAGAGACCATGTCATGAGGTTTAAAATAACAAGGGTCTATGTACTAAATATTCAAAATATTCCTATTCCCTATAATGGTGCAAAATTGAGTACATCCGAGTTAATCGTTTGGAAATATTATAAAATTTTTTCGGGCACTCTCCTTAAGTATTAAACATTTTTAATTTTTCGATTATTAGAATTTTATCCATTGTGTACACATTCTTTTGACCCTCACTGCACATATGTACATGTAATGTGTGCTTGAGTATTTTAATCGTCTACTGGTTATGATTGCTTGACAATATTAAACTGAGATTTTAATCATCAAAGAAAAAAAAACCAAATTTTCCATTTGCCATCAATGTCAACTCCACACGACCAATAAATTCCATGAACTTTAATTAACGTCTTGCCAGTATCAAAAAGGAAAGAGGCCATCATGCGTAATTGAAGCTGATAATTAAAAAATAAAACATCCTTTACGGGTAATGGACCTGTCACTTCTCAATAATTTTATTCACTCTTGAGAACTCTGATGTAAATTTGATTAGAATAAGCCCTGTTCTGTAAATAATGTTACTGCAAAACCATAACCTTCAGCTTTAGTAGTCCATGTCTTATTTCAGAAAATGTAAACAAAATGGCGGACCTACATTGAGGTACAAGATTCCACATGGGCCAGCGTTTAGACCTATTGTAATATCACAAACAATATCCATCGGAATCTTGCTATTTAAACAATTTTTAAATTAAAGAATTCAGCTAAAAATAACAGAAAATTTAAGAAAATCAGCCTCTTTCTGGCAAGCGCAGGACACTAACACGTGAGGTGAGAGTCGGACACACAGCTTCTGCAGAAGCCAATCGAGAGAATGCTTAGCCTATCGGCCTGTCTTCTAATAAGAAGTGAATTAGTATTCTTCTTGAGGTCGCCGTGGTCTAGTAGGTAGTGTGTTGGCTTATTAGGCGAAAGACCCGGGTTCGAATCCCAGGTCAGATATCAAAACGAAAATTTGAAAATAATTTTTCGGTGACTTCCTCTCAGCAGATTTCTGGCAAAAACTCTGAGAGTAAAAAAAAATTGCCATGAAATGCTTCTCAAAAAAAAATGTGTCGTTCGGAGTCGACTTTAAACTGTTAGTCCCGCCACTCATGCATAAAATTAACGGACAAAACATAAGTGGTGTGACAAGCTAGGACGTAGTACAATGGGTCAATTCGGCCACCGAGTACTGTACTTGTCAGAATTGACAAGTACACGTCCTCTAACCTAACCTAGTATTCTCCTTGTCATGTAGGTCCAGCGACGTTTAGCAATATTTCAAGTACCCTATCGCGTCTCCTCAAGGTTGAGCCTCTCCGTTAAATAAATGGAGAATATCTAGTCGGAGATTATAAACTCCGTGTCAGCTACTTCCAGTTTATCTGTTCTGCCATCCTAATACATTCTGGATTCAAATTGCTTTGACATGAATGACGACGAGCTTCATTAGAGACTTATTCACAGTCTGTGTTGCCTAAATTATGAAATTTTAAGATCAAATTCCATCACCCAAGAAGCATTGTACCGCTTTCAAAATATCCACGATATCCGCCAGGCAAAAACTCCAGTGGTCAGGTCAGGCCTAATCCAATTTGTTCAGCATCGTGGAGCTTTTGTGATTCCACTGGGAACTTGAAGATCTTCACAGCAGAAGACTTTAGTAGAAATTCCAAAACCAAATCTCCTTTTTAGAACGTTCTAAGATATCATTTAATCGAACTAGATGTTTCTAGAATAAGATCAGTCCATGCATTGACTGTATTAACTCTGTCCTTTGCTTTAAACTATTCACGACGACAAACCTCTACCACACTTTACAGCTTTTCACGATGGCTCGAATACCCATACTGTCTCGTCGTTCGCGGAAACGTAAGTCATTAGATAAATGTCGGCCGTGTATATGCAGCAATAGCCTTTGCGAAGCAGTAAATAGTAGCCGTATTCACACGATGCAGCAAAGTGACTGTGTATACACACGGCACTCATTGGGAAAGTGAGTGCCAATTTAGTACCATCTGGCATGCCGATTTGGTCACACAGAGTATGTTATGTTAGTTAACTACGCTCCGTGGTATTTTCGGATAGAGAATAAAGACGAGGGTTATCTTTACAGACGAATCTAGAAGAGTGGTCGCCACTAATAGGGAGAAGTGTATATTTTTGCTACCTGATGATTGTAATATCTACCAGGCTGAGGTATTTGCAATCACAAAATCAACGCTAGGCTTCTTTGAAGGCACTGTCTGGTTATGGGCGCGCATAGAAATAACGTTCTCTTGATTTCAGAAACTCCAGTAAACTTCAATGTTAAATTATTACAACTTTTTTCAATTTAGAAAGCGAAAAATAGTTTCAAAGTTATTTTAACAACCAGACGTATGTGACGTATATATACGTCATATATCATGCAATATGTATACTCTGACGTATTTATACGTCTTTGAATATTCTTTTTGTATTTATTTATTTTATTAATTAATTGAAACGATTCTACAAAACGAAATCTAGTTCCAAAATCACTGTAACATTCAGACGTATAAATACGTCATATATCATACCCTCGGACGTATTTATACGTCTTTGAAAATTATTTTTTTTTTTTTTAATTAATTGAAGCGATTCTACAAAACGAAATCTACTTCCAAAATCATTATAACACACAGACGTATGAATACGTCATATATCATGCAACATGTATGTACCCTCTGACGTATTTATACGTCTTTGAAAATTCTTTTTGTATTTATTTATTTTATTAATTAATTGAATCGATTCTACGAAACGAAATCTAGTTCCAAAATCATTGTAACATTCAGACGTATAAATACGTCATATATCATACCCTCGGACGTATTTATACGTCTTTGAAAATTATTTTTTTTTATTTTTTTTTTTAATTAATTGAAGCGATTCTACAAAACGAAATCTACTTCCAAAATCATTATAACACACAGACGTATAAATACGTCATATATCATGCAACATGTATGTACCCTCTGACTTATTTATACGTCTTTGAAAATTCTTTTTGTATTTATTTATTTTATTAATTAATTGAATCGATTCTACGAAACGAAATCTAGTTCCAAAATCATTGTAACATTCAGACATATAAATACGTCATATATCATACCCTCGGACGCATTTATACGTCTCTGAAAATTATTTTTTTTTTTTTTAATTAATTGAAGCGATTCTACAAAACGAAATCTACTTCCAAAATCATTATAACACACAGACGTATGAATACGTCATATATCATGCAACATGTATGTACCCTCTGACGTATTTATACGTCTTTGAAAATTCTTTTTGTATTTATTTATTTTATTAATTAATTGAATCGATTCTACGAAACGAAATCTAGTTCCAAAATCATTGTAACATTCAGACGTATAAATACGTCATATATCATACCCTCGGACGTATTTATACGTCTTTGAAAATTATTTTTTTTTATTTTTTTTTTTAATTAATTGAAGCGATTCTACAAAACGAAATCTACTTCCAAAATCATTATAACACACAGACGTATAAATACGTCATATATCATGCAACATGTATGTACCCTCTGACTTATTTATACGTCTTTGAAAATTCTTTTTGTATTTATTTATTTTATTAATTAATTGAATCGATTCTACGAAACGAAATCTAGTTCCAAAATCATTGTAACATTCAGACATATAAATACGTCATATATCATACCCTCGGACGCATTTATACGTCTCTGAAAATTCTTGTTTTTATTCATTTTTTTTTTTTTTTAATTAATTGAAACGATTCTACGAAACGAACTCTAGTTCCAAAATCATTATAACATTCATACGTATAAACACGTCATATATCATACAACATGTACACTATGACGTATTTATACGTCTTTAGAAATTTTTTTATTTACATTTTTTTAATTAATTGAAGCAATTCCACGAAACGAAATCTAGTTCCAAAATGATTGTAACATTCAGACGTATAAATACGTCATATATCATGCAACATGTATGTACCCTCTGACGTATTTATACGTTTTTGAAAATTCTTTTTGTATTTTTTTCCTTTATTTAATTGAAGCAATTCTAAATATTCTCATTTTCTTTTACACTTTCAGGTTCATATACCATTGAAGACGTTGCATGCCATTGAGGTCTTTGAAAATACCGTTTATTTAGCACCATGGAGTGATTCCGGCATCGTCTCCATGGACAAGTATACGATGGCAGCCAAACAAATCGCAAAAGATGTTAATCGCGCATATGACTTCAGAATATTTCATCGTCAAAAACAGCCAGAGGGTAAGTTGTATTCTACATTGTGTTGTCACACGTCCTGTATGTCGTTATCCTTGCACTATTGTATGCGCAGAACTTATGAGTAAAAGGAGATGAAATCCTTGGAATCCCTGTTGTCTATGTATGTATGAACTTACAAAGGCAAAAAATGGAAAAAGATGTTAAAAATTTGGAGCATAAAAGACAAAAGGGCGAAAGAAAATTAAATTCAAGACAGTGGAAGACAATAAAATGCGACATTAATAGGTCGGTCAGGGAAAAGTAATAAAATCAGGAAAATTATGAAAACTATGGCGGATTAATTTAAATACGTTATTGTATTTTTTTGAATTTATAACGGTTACTGAAAATTTAAATACTAGGAAGTGTTGTAAGACCATTTAGAAAGATAGCGAAGAGGGACTAGGGTAACTACTTGCGAAACCACTAACATTCGCCTTCAAGAACATTCATCAAACTGTTTACATTGCCATATAAAAGGCAAAACAAAGCAGGCAACAGAGTTAGTAAAAGTTCAGTCAGTCCTGTGTAAAGACGCGGTATGTTTGAAGAGAGCAATCGCGGTTTGAAGATCTCCGTTACAAAGATCTGTCGAACAATTGACTAGTAATTGTTATTGTTTATGCAAAGGGTACAAACAGAGGAATAACAAATAAAGCAATTGTTGTTGTCTACATCAAGTTTTGAACAGTGGCCTACAGAATTGTGCGAACAAATAAAAAATTTTAATTAAAATTAATTTTTATTTTATTTATAAACTACGAGCTTATATTTTAAAAGGTAAAAACGTAACAATATGTTTACCAGACCTCTGTAGCAAAATGCTTTAGAAATGTTCATTTTAATAATATAAAGGGTCCGCCAAATAACTTTTTTTTTGAAAATGCTATAAGAAGAAAACTACTGAATATTTTCTTAAATTTCTTTTTTTATTTGAAAGTACAATCCTTCCGGTTAATAATGGAAAATAATTCCATTCAAATGGCTGCCTCGCCTGGCCATGCAGTAGCCTATACGATCGATCCAATTTTTAAAAACATTATCGATTGCGAGCAGCTGTATTTCACCAATACACACACATACATAATTGGTCATTACAACCCTTCAGTCAGGATTATTAACCTAGTTTCTCACACTACTTATGTTGTGTGTGTTAATTTTATACATAAGTGGCGGGACAGTTTAAAGTCGACTCCGAACGATAGATTTTTTTGAGAAACTTTTCATGGCAATTATATTTGCGCTCAGAGTTTTTGCCAGAAATCTGCTGAGGGGAAATCGCATAAAAAATACTTTTTGTATTTTATTTTGATGTCTGGCCTGGGACTCGAATCCTGGCTCAACGTCTAATAAGCCAGCACACTACATACTAGACCACGGCGACCATGGTATTTCACCACTGGCTTTACGAATATTGTCCTTTAAAGCGTCAATTGTCTCTGGCTTGCCGGCGTAACATTTACCTTTGACGGCACCCCACAAATAATAGTCCAACGGTGTCAAATCACAGCTTTGAGATGGCCAAACGACATCAGCCTTGCGGCTGATAATGCGATCTCAAAAACAGGGCGCAAAACATCGAGTATAACTTCGGCTGTGTGGCACATAGCGCCGTCTTGTTGAAATCAAATGTTGCCAATATTCTGCTCTTTAATTTTTGTGAACAAAAATTCGTTCAACATGGCCCAATAACGATCGGCATTAACTGTAACGGCCTCTCCTTGCTCATTTTTAAAGAAAAAATGGGCCAATTTTGCACTCTGGACCAAAATCCGCATCAAACAGTGACTCGTTTTGGATGCGTCCGCTTTTCAATGTATGCGTGGGGGTTTTATGTGCCCCAAATGCGACAATTTTGCTTGTTTACATACCCGCCAAGATTAAAATGAGCTTCATTTGAAAAGATGATTTTTTTTGGCAAAATCGGCTTCTTCTGTAAGTCGATCGCAAGCCCACTTACTTACTTATTTAATTGGCCATAACAACCCGATTAACGGATTTCGGCCTGCCGCAACACATCCTTCCAGGCGCCTCTGCTTCTTGCGCGTCTACGCCAGTTGGTCACATCAATCGATGACAGGGCTTCCTCGACTTGGTCCTTTCAACGGATACAAGGTCGTCCTCTTTGCCGACTTCCGCAGATCCCCGGATCAAATGCCCGTTTTGCCGGAGCATCCTCCTCCATTCGAACGACATGGCCGAGCCAGCGCAGCCGCTGAATATTAATACGCTGCACAACGTCTAAGTCGTTGAGAAGCTCATACAGCTCACTGTTAGATCGGATGCGGAAATCATCGCCAACTCGCACAGGACCAAAGATCTTACTTAGGACTTTCCTCACGAATACCCTCAAGGCTGCTGCATCAGTTCTTAATAGGGTCCATGCCTCTGCGCCATAAAGAAGCACGGGTAAGATGAGCGTGAGGAAGTCGAGATACATAGACGTAGGAATAACGCTAGAAAATTTTATCAGAAGGTTAAGCGCCTAACCGAGTGTTATAGACCCGGAGCGTCTTCTTGCAAGGACGAGTACGGAAACCTGGTTACAGATCCGCAGGGGGTGCTGAGGTTGTGGAGGAAACACTTCTCTACTCTGCTACAAGGCGATGACGACCCCAATACTGTCTCCAGAGATGATGATCCGAACCCGATCAATAATGACGGCGTGGAGATTCCGCCGCCTAGCTATGAAGAGGTCAAAGTCGCGATTACGCGTCTTAAAAACAATAAAGCGGCAGGTCCTGATGGCCTCCCCGCTGAATTGTTTAGGACCGGATGTAATGAGTTGGTAGGGCGCATCACCAGCTTATTTACTAAATTTGACTAGAGGAAAGTATGCCCGACGATTGGAAGCTCAGTGTCATCTGTCCTGTCATGAAAAATGGAGACCCCACAATATGCGCCAACTACAGGGGTATAAGCCTTCTCCCTATCGCATACAAGGTTCTTACAGGCGTCGTGTGTGAACGACTGAAGCCACTCGTCAAAACACTGATTGGATCTTATTAGTGTGGCTTCAGACCTGGCAAATCCACCATAGACCAGATTTTCACACTGCGCCAAATCCTGGAAAAGGCCCACGAAAAACAAGTCGACACACACCATCTTTTTGTCGACTATAAGACAGCCTTCGATAGCCCCATAAGGGATGGTGTTTATGCCGCAATGTCTGAGCTCGGTATACCTGCGAAGCTGATAAGGCTATGCAGAATGACGTTGAGCAATTCCTGCAGCTCCGTCAAGGTAGGAATGGACCTCTCCGAACCTTTTGATACCTTGTGAGGTTTCAGACAAGGCGACCCCTTATCATGCGACCTCTTTAACTTCGTCATGGAGAGTGTCCTGCGAAAGGCAGGAGTGCATCGCAATGGCACTATCTTTCAAAAAAGTGTCCAATTGCTTGCGTACGCTGACGCAGGCCCACTTAGTGAAGCGAAAACTCATATACACAACCATATGCATTCAGCGGAAGGTTAAAACTAATTATCCGTCAAATTAGACATGAGCTAAGTGTTGCCATTCACGAAAGAAGCACTAGTTAAAAAAAAACGTTAGATGGCGGACCCGATACATGCCTACCTAAATAAGTTTTGGTACGCAATCAAATAACGGGGAGTTACAAACATTTACGGATATTCGATTAGGAAAACAAGAGTAGAAACGGAGGAATGAATAATAAAGAAAAGCAATTGTTGTTGTTTACATCAAGTTGGGAACAGTGGCACACAGAATTGTGCGAATAATAAAGAATTTTAATTAAAACTGAAGGCAAATAACGGGGACTTATAAACATTTAAGGATATTCGATTAGGAAAACAAGAGTGTAAACGGAGGAATGAAAAATAAAGAAAAGCAATTGTTGTTGTTTACATCAAGTTGGGAACAGTGGCACACAGAATTGTGCGAATAATAAAGAATTTTAATTAAAACTGAAGGCAAATAACGGGGACTTATAAACATTTAAGGATATTCGATTAGGAAAACAAGAGTGTAAACGGAGGAATGAATAATAAAGAAAAGCAATTGTTGTTGTTTACATCAAGTTGCGAACAGTGGCACACAGAATTAAGCGAATAATAAAGAATTTTAATTAAAACTGAAGGCAAATTTATTTTTATTTTATTTGCAATCTAGGAGCTCATATTTTAAGAGTTTTTTAAAAGGTAAAAATGTTACCAGACTTGTGTAGGTTTAGAAATGTTCACCTTAAAAAAAAATGCCTTTTGTTTGCCTTTATGTAAGGGGGGCAACAGTGTAATCACCATCATTTCACTACTAATTCACGGGTGACCTGTTTTTGTTTTGTTTCATTAAAAATAATTTTAACCTCTCTCTCTCTGTCTCCCTCTCTCTTTTTCTTCTTTAATTTAAATACACACACACACACACAGTTGCTCATCCCTGTCGCGATAACAATGGCCAGTGCAATCAGATTTGTGTACCAATGTGGACAAAAGGATTTGCCCGTGCAACCTGCATGTGTTCGCATGGCTATAAATTGCACAACAACACCGAATGCGTATTCCATAACTACGATAAATTTCTAATGTTGGCTCGGCAACGTTTGGCCAACATTGCGGGTATACCACTAAATCAACTCGACCGACATACGGGTGGTGGCAGTGTTAGCGGCGGCACTAGTCTCATTGCAGACGATGCCATGGTGCCCATTTACAATGTTACATGGATAATGCCGGCCGACATTAATGTTCATCATAAATTGGTTTATTATGTGCAACAGCAAAAGTAAGTTATTGCTTCCCGCCGTTGTGGTATGGAAATCATTATTTTTAGTGGTTATACTTAGTGATTTGCAACAGTTTCTTCTCTTCTCTCCTCTCCTCTTCTTTCCCTTCCCGTTAGGACTGGTTACATCATATTCAGTCAATCAACTGATGGTCAACAGCGTAAAATGCTAACAAATGGCACAGAAGGCATATCCGTAATGGCCTACGATTGGTTATCGGCTAACATGTATTGGGGTGGTGTGGAGAGTTTCTATGTGGCACCAGTGGCCAATATGTCCAAGATGATAACATTACCATTGAAAGCTGAAGCCATGTAAGTGGAAGTTAAAGAAATGTAAGACAAACGAAATCAAATTTTTTAATTTTTCTTATGGATTTCCAGGAGTTTGGCCTTGAATCCCATAGACGGTTATATGTTTTGGTCGCATTGGTTGGCGGGCAACAAGAAAGCCTGTATCTTTCGTGCTTGGTTGGATGGTTCCCATCGTGAACTTTTAATTGAGTCCACACATGAAAGACCCATGAAATGGCCTCTGAGTTTGATCGCTGATGTCCAGCACAAGAAACTTTACTGGTAAGTTACTAATGCTTCCTTAAGTTTTCGAATGTTTTCGAATATATTCGAATATTTTCGAACATTTTTTTTTATCTTCTATACCAGGTGCGATGTCAAAGAGAATACCATTGAACGCATGAATCTGGATGGTACAGATCGTGAAATAATATTCCAAGATTCTCAATACAATCCAATTTCGATTGCCTTCCACAAAGGCACCATCTATTGGGTGGACAATAAGAATGGCACCGTAAAAACCTTTTCCATCCACCATATGAATGGCTCATTTCGTAATAACTCCCACTCCCAGCTGTTCTCCTATGAACGTGGCCGTACTTCCAATCTCAAAATATTCGATGTCAGTAGCCAACCCTCCAGTTTAAGTAATGCTTGTGCCAAAACTAAATGCCCCGGCTTATGTTTTAATACACCCAATACCTCTATCTGTCGTTGTCCGGATAAGTTCATTTTAAGTGATAGTGGCTCCCAATGTATTCCCTTGGCCAAGGATTTTGAAGTGATGAAAAGCAAAAACTGCACAACTGGCTTCCAGTGTGTGAAATCCCAACAGTGTGTGGATGTCAAAGACTTGTGTGATGGTTTCGATGACTGTGATGATGGCAGTGATGAGAGTAATGCCAGTGATGGTCCCTGTAATCCTAAGAAATGTGATCTTAATTTACATTTTGTCTGTAATGAACGCTGCTATCAGCGTTCTTTGTTGTGCAGCCCGATAGGCTATTGCCCGGATGGCACGGATCATAAGAACTGTGAAACGCATTCGTGTAATGCGAATGAGTTTACCTGTGCCAAAAGTGGCAAATGTATACAATTGTCATGGGTTAATGATGGCATGGCCGATTGTGGTCCCGATGATTCGTCCGATGAAGAAGGCGAAGATTTCTTGGAGGAGAAATGTGCCGAATTCGAGTGTCACAATGGCGTTTGTCAGCCATTTACGGCTGTATGCGATGGTGTCGATCAGTGTGGGTGAGTAATACAGCCAGCCTGCAAGTTCGTCACGTTGACTGGCCAAAAACCAACCATTTGATTTAGTTTAGGTTTAGTAAGTACGAGATAACTCGTTGTTGGCACCCCCTGGAAAGGAACGCAATCTACGAGTTATCTCATAGTTATCTTGTAGTTGGCAGAATAACACAGCCTGCAATCTTGTTACTCTAACTGGCATTTTCAGAAATCTGGCCAAAAATGAACATTTGATTTAGGTTTAGTGAGTACGACGAGATAACTCGTAGTTGGCACTCTGGAAGGGAACGCAATCTACGAGTTATCTCGTAGTTGGCAGAGTAATACAGCCTGAAGTCTTGTTACTTTGACGGGCATTTTCATAAAACTGGCCAAAAATTAATATTTGATTTGGGTTTAGTGAGTACGATGAGATAACTCGTAGTTGGCACTCTGGAAGGGAATGCAATCTACGAGTTATCTCGTAGGTTGGCAGAATAACACAGCCTGGAATCTTGTTATTTTGACTGGCATGAACATTTGATTTAGGTTTAGTGAGTACGACGAGATAACTCGTAGTTGTCACTCTGGAAGGGAATGCAATCTACGAGTTATCTCGTAGGTTGGCAGAATAACACAGCCTGGAATCTTGTTATTTTGACTGGCATGAACATTTGATTTAGCTTTAGTGAGTACGACGAGATAACTCGTAGTTGGCACTCTGGAAGGGAATGCAATCTACGAGTTATCTCGTAGGTTGGCAGAATAACACAGCCTGGAATCTTGTTATTTTGACTGGCATGAACATTTGATTTAGGTTTAGTGAGTACGACGAGATAACTCGTAGTTGGCACTCTGGAAGGGAATGCAATCTACGAGTTATCTCGTAGGTTGGCAGAATAACACAGCCTGGAATCTTGTTATTTTGACTGGCATGAACATTTGATTTAGGTTTAGTGAGTACGACGAGATAACTCGTAGTTGGCACTCTGGAAGGGAATGCAATCTACGAGTTATCTCGTAGGTTGGCAGAATAACACAGCCTGGAATCTTGTTATTTTGACTGGCATGAACATTTGATTTAGGTTTAGTGAGTACGACGAGATAACTCGTAGTTGGCACTCTGGAAAGGAATGCAATCTACGAGTTATCTCGTAGGTTGGCAGTCAACGTGTTAAACTCTTTTCATTTCTTTATAATTCCCCCATCTCCCCCTAAACTTTTGATCTATTTTAGAGACAATTCCGACGAACTATCTTGTGAATTAGACTGTGGCCCGGGCGAACGTTACTGCATGCCCATAGGCTGTTATGATGACAGCCATATGTGTGATGGCATTAATGATTGTTTGGATTTCAGCGATGAAGCCCACTGCAATGAAACTAAATCGGATCACCATCATATCGATCTTGGTGAGGCACATTATTGTGGTCCTATTGAGTTTGCCTGTTCCGATCCTTTCGAGTGTATACCCCTTCTGCTGAGATGTGATGGCATTGCCCATTGTTTCGACTAAATCCGATGAACTTAATTGTACACAAATTAAAACAAATCCCATGGAATTCAATGAAACCATTATATGTGAGCCGCCTGAACGCCTTTGCACGGCATCCAATAAGTGTATACAGTTGAAACAGCTATGCGACGGCATTGTGGACTGTGAGGATGGCACCGATGAGGGATTTCTTTGTGATGACCGGTTATGTGAACGTGCCAATGAATGCTCCCATTATTGTAATAATGCTCCCGAAGGTTTTATATGCTCGTGCCCTAGCCACATGTATTTGCTGCCCAATGGTAAAAAGTGTAGCATGCAACATGCCTGCGAACATTGGGATTCTTGCTCACAAATATGTGCCACTGTGGGCAAAGGTTTTGAGTGTAAATGTTTGGAAGGCTATGATTTACAGTATGACCGTTTTACCTGTAAAAGTATTGCCGAAGACCATCCTTATGTGATATTTACCAATCGCCAAGAGATACGTGGCTTGAATTTGAAAAAGGGCACGATAAGCAATTTTTATACTTCGCTTCGGAACACCATAGCCTTGGATTTCCTTTACAGCAATCAAACTAGTCAAATATTTTGGACGGATGTTATCGATGATAAAATCTATAGAGGCCAACTGGTGGGTGAGGCCTTGCATAAGGCTGAAGCGGTAGTACATTCGGGTTTGTCAACAACCGAGGGTTTGGCGGTCGATTGGATTGGCATGAATTTGTATTGGATAGACTCGAATTTGGATCAAATTGAAGTGGCCAAACTGAATGGCAGCTTTAGACGGACATTAATAGCAGGTGATATGGAAAGTCCTAGAGCCATTGCCTTAGATCCACGTGAAGGTTTACTATTCTGGACCGATTGGGATGATAACTATCCACGCATTGAACGATGTTCGATGGCAGGCAAACATAGACAGGCTATTACCACACCCTCTATGGTATCGGCTGGTTGGCCTAATGGCCTATCATTGGACTATACACAGAAGCGTGTTTACTGGGTAGATGCTAAATCGGATTCGATATACACGGTTAAATATGATGGTTCCGATATACATTTGGTGCTTCGGGACCGGGAAATATTATCGCATCCGTTTGCGATAACCGTGTTTGAAAATTATGTTTATTGGACCGATTGGCGTACAACCTCGGTGATACGTGCCAATAAATGGAATGGCACGGATATTCAGGTGATACAACGTACCCAAACGCAACCGTTTGGCATACAGGTCCTACATTCGAGTCGCCAGCCCCAGGCGGAAAATCCTTGCGGTAACAATAATGGTGGCTGCTCGCATTTATGTTTGTTAGAGTAAGTTTTTGCTAGGTCCTGGCCCTGGATGGGAAGTAATTTTTTCTTCTTTCTTTTTCAGTGTTAAGAAAACCTATCAGTGTGCTTGTCCCCATGTTATGCGCTTGGATCCGGCTGATAATCGCACTTGCGTGGCCAACGAACAGGTTTTGCTGTTCATAATGGGCGATGAAATACGTGGCGTTGATTTAATGCAACCCCATCATCATACCATACCCACGATACGTCAATCGCCTCAAGTATTGGCCCCGCAGCGCATCGATTTCACCGTAGAGGATAGCCGCCTATATTGGTCCGATGTACAGTTGAATGAAATCAAGACAGCGGGCATTGCTAATGGCCTTATCGATACGATTATCAATACGGATATCCAAAATCCTTTCGGTTTTGCCATAGACTGGATAGCCAAGAATATGTATTTCTCTACGGGCAAAATGAAAAGCGACATATGGGCCAGCAATTTAAAAGGGGAATATGTTACCGAAATTCTAGCCGATCTCAATATGGTGGAAAGCATAGCCTTGGATCCGGTTAAGTAAGTTGGAATACCCTGTCATTGTTAATTGAAATCGTATTTTTAATTCCAAATTCCCGGTTTTTTTTTCCTTTGAACAGCGGCAAAATGTATTGGATTTCCTCGGCCCGTAACTCTCAAGTCTGGCAAATCGAACAAAGTAATCTGGATGGCAGTGAACGTGAAAGCATTTTCGAACATAACAAGACTTTGTCTTCCTTAACCATGGACTTTGATTCGGGACGTTTGTACTATGTTTACGATAATTCTGGCATTTCCTATTACGACATACAAATGAAAAAAATCCAAATTGTTTTGGCTTCTAGTGCCGTTATGACCATAAGTTCAGTTACCGTTTACAATGGCACTTTGTACTTCCCGGAAAACATACAATCTAATATTTTGCATTGTGATAAGGATTCATGTCCCCAGTATTTCCTGTTGCGTAAGAATACCAAATCCATACAATATTTGAAAATGTTTTATGCCGAGGCCCAACAGGGTTCCAATACATGTGCGGGCCCTTTTAAAGGTGGTTGTTCGCATTTGTGTTTGGCAACTTCGGCAAAAGATCATGTCTGTGGCTGTTCAATTGGTTATCGCAGGGATCCAAATAATCCTACACAGTGTATCGGCTATGAAGAGTTTTTATTCTATTCGAATCACGAATTAAAGGGGATTGAAGTGTATGATCCTTCCAAGACATTGGACGATCAAGGGCAGAAAATGGTAAGTTTTGTCACTCAAGTTAATACTATGTTCAGACAGGCACTTTTATTGAGTCAATATTCATTTATTTGAGTGCAATATTTTAAGTGTTCAGACACATAATATGCGCAATATTTATTTCACAGTGGTAAACAAAACTGCTGATTCTTTCAACAACATTGCGTTCGTTAAAAGCGTTCGGTAAAGAATAATAAGCTTACTGAACGTACTTATGATAGTGCTGTATTTATAGTGTTACTCAATATTATAACAATTTGTGTATTTATTGCGCAATAATTAATTGAAACCTTATATGAAATATTGAGCTCAGTAATGTGCCTGAACATAATATAACATTCTCTCCAGAATTCAAAAATTCTAATCCAATTTGAATTTTCTTTTTATTTTTCTTATTGCGCAATAATTAATTGAAACTTTATATGAAATATTGAGCTCAATAATGTGCCTGAACATAATAAATTCTAATCCAATTTGAAATTTCTTTTTATTTTTCTTATTGGGCAATAATTAATTGAAACCTTATATGAAATATTGAGCTCAATAATGTGCCTGAACATAATAAATTCTAATCCAATTTGAAATTTCTTTTTATTTTTCTTATTGCGCAATAATTAATTGAAACCTTAGATGCAATATTGAGCTTAATAATATGCCTGAACATAATATAACATTCTCTCCAAAATTCACAAATTCTAATCCAATTTGATATTTCTTTTTATTTTTCTTATTGTGCAATAATTAATTGAAATCTTATATGAAATATTGAACTCAATAATGTGCCTGAACATAATATAACATTCTCTCCAGAATTCAGAAATTCTTTTTATTTTTCTTATTGCGCAATAATTAATTGAAACCTTATATGAAATATTGAGCTCAATAATGTCCCTGAACATAATATAACATTCTCTCCAGAATTCAGAAATTCTAATCTAATTTGAAATTTCTTTTTATTTTTCTTATAGCGCAATAATTAATAGAAACCAGATATGAAATATTGAGCTCAATAATCTGACTGAACATAATATAACATTCTCTACAGAATTCAGAAATTCTAATCCAATTTAAAACTTATTTTTATTTTTCTTATTGTGCAATAATTAATTGAAACCTTATATGAAATATTGAACTCAATAATGTGCCTGAACATAGTATAACATTCTCTCCAGAATTCAGAAATTCTAAACCAATTTGAAATTTCTTTTTATTTTTCTTATTGCGCAATAATTAATTGAAACCTTATATGAAATATTGAGCTCAATAATGTGCCTGAACATAGTATGACATTCTCTCCAGAATTCAGAAATTCTAATCCAATTTGAAATTTCTTTTTATTTTTTTCATTGCGCAATAATTAATTCAAACCTTATATGAAATATTGAGCTCAATAATGTGCCTGAACAATATATAACATTCTCTCCAGAATTCAGAAATTCTAATCCAATTTGAAATTTCTTTTTTATTTTTCTTATTGCGTAATAATTAATTGAAACCTTATATAAAATATTAAGCTCAATAATATGCCTGAACATAATATAACATTCTCTCCAGAATTCAGAAATTCTAATCCAATTTGATATTTCTTTTTATTTTTCTTATTGTGCAATAATTAATTCAAACCTTATATGAAATATTGAGCTCAATAATGTGCCTAAACATAATTTAACATTCTCTCCAGAATTAAGAAACTCTAATCCAATTTGAAATTTCTTTTTATTTTTCTTATTACGCAATAATTAATGGAAACCTTATATGAAATATTGAGCTCAATAATATGCCTGAACATAATATAACATTCTCTCCAGAATTCAGAAATTCTCATCGAATTTGATATTTCTTTTTATTTTTCTTATTGTGCAATAATTAATTCAAACCTTATATGAAATATTGAGCTCAATAATGTGCCTAAACATAATTTAACATTCTCTCCAGAATTAAGAAATTCTAATCCAATTTGAAATTTCTTTTTATTTTTCTTATTGTGCAATAATTAATTGAAACCTTATATGAAATATTGAGCTCAATAATGTGCCTGAACATAATATAACATTCTCTCCAGAATTCTAATCCAATTTGAAATTTCTTTTTATTTTTCTTATTGCGCAATAATTAATTGAAACCTTATATGAAATATTGAGCTCAATAATGTGCCTGAACATTATATAACATTCTCTCGAATTTGAAATTTCTTTTTATTTTTCTTATATATTTCAGGCCCTTGGACCTATTTCACGCATTTCCTTGGCCTCTTATATAGATTATCATGCGGCCAAGGATTATTTATATTGGGGTGACAATGACAGTGGCACTATTTCACGCATTAAACGTGATGGCACTCAACGTGAAGTGATCATACAATCACCCGAATGGATGGATAACAAACAGTTGGATTGGTTGGGTGGCATAGCTATCGATTGGATAGCCGAGAATATCTATATCAGTGACATAAAACGTAATGTTATTGAGGTGGCCCGCTTAAATGGTTCCTATCGCCATGTCATTATCTCTAATGTCTTTAAGCCTAGTGCTCTTGCAGTGGATCCGGTACAGGGCCTGTTGTTCTATGTTGCCGATGGCATAATCGGACGCACTGGTTTAGATGGTTCCCAGCCTTTTATACTCGTTAATCATCCGAAAATTGTTACCAGTTTGGTGTTGGATATCGAGGCCACGAAAGTTTACTGGTGTGAAACACCCAAGAATGCCATTGTACAGCCGGCCATTATGAAAGTGGACTATGATGGCAATGTCAAGGAGGTTTTACTTAATCACAGTTCGGAATATCCTACAGCAGTGGGGAAATTGGACGATTTCATTTATTGGGCCGATAACAATTACAATAAAGGCACCTTTAAGGTGGCCAATATGGGCAACTTAACGGATTTTAAAGAACTTAAACGATTTGAAGGCTATTCGATTAAGGATATGAAAATATTTTCAAAAAGACTGCAAAAAGGCATCAATTTGTGTGCTGAAAATAATGGCGGCTGTCAGGAATTGTGCTTATTTAATGGCACTACCGCCATCTGTGCCTGTTCCCATAGTCGTGTGGCCAGTGATGGCTTTTCCTGTGAACCCTATGATAGTTTTCTTTTATTCTCCCATCGCAGTACCATTGAAAGTGTTCATCTCACGGATCATACAAATAAAAATAGTCCCGTGCGCAGCATACGCGATACCACCCTAATGGTGAATGTCATTGCCTTGACGTATGATTATGAGAACAGCATTCTTTATTATTCGGATGTCGTTCTAAGCACCATAAATGCGGTAAACTTTAATGGCGGCAATAATAGAGTTTTGGTTAGCCATCAAGGCCGTGTAGAGGGCTTAGCTTTTGATATCGTTAACAGCATGTTGTTCTGGACCTCCAATAACGATGCCTCCATTTGCAGTTTGGATTTGCATCATATTCACGATAATCCCGATAATAATACCCAACTGGTTAGCCGTATAAGAGTATTAAACTCGAAGGACAAGCCTAGAGGCATTGCAGTAGAACCATGTCTGGGCATGATCTATTGGACCAATTGGAATGAGGATGCACCCTCTATACAAAGGGCCTATGTAACCGGTTTCGGTTTGGAGTCAATCATTAAAAACGATATAAAAATGCCAAATGCCATTACATTGGATTTGGACGATCAGAAACTGTATTGGGCCGATGCTCGTATAGATAAAATTGAACGGGCCAATTATGATGGCACGCATCGTGTTGTATTGGCCCATTCAACGCCCAAGCATCCGTTTGCGATTGCCGTCTACGGTGACTTGCTGTTTTGGTCGGATTGGGTATTGGGCGCTTTGGTCCGAGCAAATAAATATACCGGTGCCGATATGGTCCTACTCAGAGAACATATTGAACGCCCTATGGGCGTGGTTGCCATACAGAATACAACCATTAATTGTGATTCGAATCAATGTAAAATCTTAAATGGCGGCTGTGAAGATGTTTGTATCCTAAATAAAAATGGCACAGCCTCATGCCAGTGTACGCGCGGTATATTGGCTCCGGATGGCCGTAGATGTATCCAGCAATTGAATACGAAATGTGAAAAGAATCAATTCCCTTGCCGTTCGGGTGAATGTATACCCTTGCACTTGACTTGCGACAGCATATCCCACTGTTTGGATGGTTCCGATGAATCGCGCAGCTATTGTATAATACGCGTCTGTCCCAATGATTTCTTCATGTGCAACAATCATCGCTGCATACCCCAGAATGAGACTTGTGATGGCGTGCATCAGTGTGGGGATGGCTCCGATGAATCGGAATTGATTTGTAAATGTGAACCGGAAAAGTTTCGTTGTGGCAGTGGTGAATGTATATCGCGGCAATTTGTTTGTGATCAATTGCGTGACTGTAAGGATTTCAGTGATGAGAAGCATTGCCCCGCCACCGAGTGTCCAGCTGGTGATGCCATCTATGAGCATTGCCCGAATTCGACGGCCTGTATTATGCCTATGTGGCGTTGTGATGGTGATAACGATTGTCCAGACGGCAGTGACGAAGAGGATTGTGATCATTCAATAAAATTAGCCTGTGCTCCCGGCCAATTCCAATGTTCGAATGGCCGTTGTATTAATGAAAAGTGGCGTTGTGATGGTGAAGATGATTGCAATGATGGCGTTAATGGTAATTTAAGTTCAGATGAGGTGGGTTGCAAGTTACAATGCAAATCCAATGAGTTCAGGTGTGATAACATGTGCATAGCAGCCAGTTGGCAGTGTGATGGTAAACCCGACTGTGATGATGGTTCCGATGAGGGTGCCCAATGTCCGAATCGTGTTTGTAGGCCTCATCTGTTCCAGTGTAAAGCATCAGGCCGTTGTATACCCCAAAAATGGGTATGTGATGGTGAACGTGATTGTCCTTCTCCCGGTTTTGAAGATGAAGGCGAACATTGTGAGGTAGCCTCGGTACCCCATATACCTGATTGTGTAGCTCCTTCATTTTTATGTTCCAATGGCATTTGCTTAGATCGCCGTTTGGTATGCGATGGTGATCATGATTGCCCTAACGGGGAGGATGAGTATGAGGATTGTGTCCATTTCAATTACACCCAAATATGTTCAGATGATCTGGAGTTTCAGTGTAATAATCTGGAGTGTATAGCCAAGAATTTGACTTGTAATGGTCGTCCCGATTGTTCCGATGCCACCGATGAATCAGAGGAACTGTGCGGTGAGTCCACAATGTCATGTGGCCATGGCCAGTATCGCTGTAAGAATGGTGCCTGCGTTTTAGAAGAATTATTGTGTGATGGTCGTAATGATTGCGGTGATTTCTCCGATGAGTCTTTGTGCAATGTCAATGAGTGTCTTACGCCGGATATCTGTGAGCATGTCTGTATTGATAAGAAAATTGGCTATGAGTGTCTATGCGATCCCGGCTATAAACTGCATGCCAACAATCATCATTTGTGTGACGACATCGATGAGTGTAGTGGCCTGCATCACTGTTCACAGATTTGTGCCAATACCTATGGCTCGTACAAGTGTTTGTGCATGAAAGGCTATGAGTTAAAGGATGATCAGCATACCTGTAAAGCCACTAGTAATGAGACCGCCAAACTTATATTCTCCAATCGTTATTATATACGGCAAGTCGATATGCGTGGCAATGGTTCCATACTTATACACCAGCTATCGAATGCTGTTGCTTTGGACTTTGACTGGGATTCGAAATGTTTATTCTGGTCCGATGTTACATCAACGGTGGGCATGATTAAACGCTATTGTCCCGTAGAGAATAAGACAACGACATTGCATCAGGCCATGCTAAAGAATCCGGATGGCTTGGCTGTGGATTGGGTGGCGAAAAATCTGTACTGGTGTGATAAAGGCCTGGACACTATAGAAGTATCCAAATTGGATGGCCGTTACCGTAAGGTTTTGATCAACAAAAATCTACGAGAACCTAGAGGCGTGGCATTGGATCCATTCAATAGCTATTTGTACTGGTCGGATTGGGGTGATAATCCCCATATTGGTAAAGCCGGCATGGATGGTTCTAATCCTCATATCATCATACGAGAAAATATGGGCTGGCCTAATGCTTTGACATTGTCCTTCGAAAGCAATCAATTGTTCTGGGGTGATGCCAGAGAGGATACCATTTCGGTGGCCGATTTAGATGGCAATAATATTAGAGTACTTATGTCACGCAAGCTAAATCCACACTTAAACCTGCATCACATCTTTGCTATGGCAGTGTGGGAGGATAAGGTGTTCTGGTCGGATTGGGAAACCAAGTCCATAGAGTATTGCAATAAATTTTCCGGACAGAATTGTTCAACTTTAATAACCACCATACATCGACCCATGGACTTGCGGATCTATCATCCTTATCGTCAACAGCAACCGCATAGAGGCAATCCCTGTGCTGCAGCCAATTGTTCTACGTTATGTTTGCTATCGCCCGAGCCGCCCTATTACAAGTGTGCCTGCCCGAATAATTTTGTATTGGCCGATGACAAAAGATCGTGTGTGGCCAACTGTACTGCAGCTCACTTCCAGTGCTCGCAAACCTACAAATGTATTCCGTTCTATTGGAAATGTGATACCCAAGATGATTGTGGTGATGGCAGTGATGAACCGGAAAATTGTCCTCCTTTCAATTGCGAACCGGGCCAATATCAGTGCAATAACAAGAAATGCATACACCCATCGGCCATATGTGATGGCACGAATCAATGTGGCGATAATTCCGATGAACAAAATTGTGACAAGTTCACGTGTTTCGAGAATCACATTAAATGCGAGGCAACTGAGAATACCACCGCCTTTTGCATCGATAACATTAAGAAATGTGATGGGGTAAGGGATTGCCCGAATGGCAAGGATGAAAGTGGTTGTACCCCCTTGAATTGTACGAAAAATCAATTTCAATGTGGCAACAATCGTTGCATGCCCTTCATATGGGTGTGTGATGGTGATATCGATTGTCCCGATAAATCGGATGAACAGAATTGCGAACGTGTTTCCTGTGGTCCCAGCGACTTTCAATGCAGTTCGGGACGTTGTATACCCATGTCTTGGCGTTGTGATGGCGAAGATGACTGTCCGAATGGTGAAGACGAACCGCCTTCATGTCATTCCTCCAAAGAGGAATGCGATCCCACGTACTTTAAGTGCAACAACTCGAAATGTATACCTGGTCGTTGGCGTTGTGATTACGAAAATGATTGTGGTGATGGCAGTGATGAATTCAACTGCCAAATGCGCAATTGCTCTGAAAGTGAATTCCGATTGTGGTTCGGGCAAATGTATTAAACACGATCACCGATGTGATGGCGAAATCCATTGTGAAGATAGTAGTGATGAGATTAATTGCAACATAACCTGTAAAGAGCATCAATTCAAGTGTGCCAGCTTTAATACGTGCATTAATGAGTAGGTTTTATTTCAAGCGGCTTGACTTAGCTAAGCTTGGCTTGGCTTGCTTAGGCTTTGTTGCTAAATTTTAACGTTTTTTCTTGCAGGCAATACCAATGTGATGGCGATGACGATTGCCCGGATGGCAGTGATGAGGTGAATTGCATTTGTCCCCAGGATCATTTCACCTGTGCCAATGGCAAATGTATTATGGCCCGATGGAAATGTGATGGTTGGGATGATTGCACCGATGGCAGTGATGAAAGTTTCGAAACTTGTGCCCATGTACGCTGTCATGCCAATGCGTTTAAATGCTCCAATCTGAAATGCATTCGGAAGTCGGCTTTGTGTGATGGTGTCAATGACTGTCGCAACAATGAAGATGAAGCCGATGAGGTATGCGCTGCATTGCCGAAATGCCGTCACGATCAATTCCAATGTGAGAATGAGGATTGCATATCGAAAATATTCCGCTGTGATGGCCAATACAATTGTATTGATGGTTCCGATGAAATGAATTGCCAACCGCCGGTATGCGGCTTCGGTACATGCTCCCAAATATGCATCGAGAAAAAGGCGGGCCATTATAACTGTAAATGCACTGAAGGTTACTTCAAGGGGCAATTGAAAAATGATACTTGCTTGGCTTCTGGTATTTATTTTTACACGACTGATGATCAAAATTTTTGTATTCCTTTTAAAATGCTTCTTTTTTTGCTTCTAGGTCCCGATCAAATTCTATTGTTGGCTTCGGAAAAAGAATTCCGTTTTATATTGCCGGCCAAACAAGAGGGCACACCCGTCTTGGGTGTCTTTCAAACGCCCGTCTTGGGTATATTCCAAACGGATAGCATGAAAATTGATGTTTTTGATATTTTGATTAGGCCCAAGGATACTTTATTGTTTTGGATTGATTCACATCATGGCAAGGTGCACATTATGAAAATTGGTACTTCCCAGAAAGAACTAACAGCCATACGGCTAAGGCGTGATCTCAAAGAATTGAAAGCTTTCGATGTAAGTTATTAGCCACTCGGGCAAGGACTTAAAGGAATTAAATTTTTTTATTCTCATTTAGATACCCGGCTTAGATGATCCCAAATCCTTGGCCATTGAATGGGTTACCCAATTGGTCTACATAATCGATTCACGTCATAATGAAATCATTGTAACCGATATTTACGGCAAGAAATATGCTTCATTAGTATCGACCGGCTTAAATCCCACCGATATTGTCGTAGAACCCGAATCACGCATTATGATCTGGTCAACATTGGAAAATGGCATACTAATGGCATCGTTGGACGGCCATAACAAAAGAAGCCTAGTGGAACGTGATGTCGGCTGGCCTATTAGTTTGGCAATAGATTATCCCACCGGACGTTTATATTGGGCGGATTATCGTAAAGGCACCATTGAAACCTGTCGTCTGAATGGTAAAGAACGTAATGTTGTACGCAGATTTTCAAATAAAGGTAAATCGTTGCATCCGATTGGTATTCGGAACTGTTAAGTTTAGTTTCCATTTGCTTTTTTCTCTTTAGAAAAACCCCAAAAGATTGATGTTTTCGAGGACTATTTATACATAAAACTTTATGATCAAAGCATTATCAAAATGAATAAGTTTGGCAATGGCAATGGCACGTTCTTGATTAACGGCTATCGTTCCTCGGACATTGGCATTCTACATCCGCTTAAACAAAATCGCAACAGTAAGTCCTTAAGCAGTGCAGTCCCTAGACTGACCAATTGTTGCAATGAGTTTGACAGAATTTGGTCAGGACGGGGGCTGTGCTTATATCAGCATGCTCAAGTGACCTTTGGTATCAAAGCTAACACTCCTACCTAACCTAACCTAATCTAACCTAACTTAGTCTAACCTAATCTAATCTAACCTAGTTTAACCTAACCGAATTTAGCGTAACCTAACCTAACTTAATCTAACCTAACATAACCTAACCTAATCTAACCTAACTTAATATAATCTCAACAACAACTAGTCCACGAAACCAGCGGGGATTTAGTGGATAAGGGCCCCACAGACGGAGCACACGGAGGATGTGACGACTTCCTTATAGTGTGGTTAGGTACATTTACCCCTCCTCGGCGTAAAAACAAAAAAATCCTAACTTAACATAACCTAATTTAACCTAACATGATCTATTCAAACATAAACTAATCTCAACAACAATAAGTCCACGTGAGGAAGGGGGATTTAGTGGCTGAGGGCCCCACACACGGAGCACACGGAAGATGTGACGACTTCCTCTATGGTCCGGTTAGGTACATTTACCCCTCCTCGGCGTAAAAACAAAAAAAAACCTAACCTAATCTAACGTAACCTAACTTAACCTAATCTAACATGACTCCACTCCGAAGTAATACCACCGTAGTTTCGGAGCGGGCACAACAGTCCACGGTACGAGGGGGAATTTAGTGGGTGAGGGCCCCACACACGCAGGACGTGACGACTTCCTCAATGGTGCGGTTAGGTACATTTGCCCCTCCTTGGCGTAAAAGCAAAAAAAATCCTAACTTAACCTAACCTAACATAGCTTAACCTAATATAATCTAACCTAACATAACCTAACCTAATTTATCCTAACCTGATCGAACCTAACCTAACTTAATCTAATCTAACACAACCTAACCTAAATTCTTTCGCAGAATTTTTATTTGAAATTAATTTTTTTTTTTCATTCTTCATAGTAACCAATCCCTGCGCCCGTGAACCTTGCAAACAAATGGGTTCCCTATGCATTTTAAGCACAGAAACCGATACTGGTTATAGATGTAAATGCCATAAGGATTATCACGAATCGAATGGCAAATGTGTAGGCGATCATGTCACAATACCTGATTATTGTCCACTCAAATGTAATTTGGGCACTTGTAAGCTTATCAATCACATACCGAAGTGCGTGTGCCAGCCCCAGTTCGAAGGAGAATTCTGTGAACACTATAGATGCTCGAATTATTGTAAAAATTTCGGTCTTTGTATAATAGATGTCCAAATACCGGGTTCTCTGGAGCCGCCTCCACTTAAATGTAGTTGTACACCCGGTTGGTCGGGACCACGCTGTGAAACATCGGTGCCTGAATGCCAATCTAGATGTCATAATGGTGGTTCTTGCCTTATAGCCGATGAGCATATGAAATGTGTCTGCCCGCCCATGTATATAGGTGAACAGTGTGAGCATTGTGTTAATCTAACCTGTGTCAATGGCGGCATATGTCGTGAAACTCTAACCGGCACTACACAATGTGAATGTCCTGATGGGTAAATTCTATGCAAACAATACCTAAGAGGATCTTGGTAACAGTGATTTTCTATTATCCTCCTTTAGATTTACTGGCAAACGTTGCGAAGTCGATGTATGTGCTGGTTTTTGTAAAAATGGTGGCCGCTGTAATATAGGCACTAAAGGGGGCCCGCAATGCCAATGCCTGCCCGGTTTCTATGGTGAACAATGTGAATCAGATTCATGTGCCAACTATTGCATCAATGGTGGCCTGTGCGTGGAGAAACAACAGAAACTTTTGTGTACCTGCTCTGAACGTTATGTGGGCGAGCGTTGTGAAACCGATTTGTGTAAAACCACCAATCCGCCACAATGTAAGTGACCCAGTGTAATTTAAAATATGCTTGGCAATCCGTGAAATCAATTTTTCTTTGTTTGTAGTTTGCGATGCCTCTGAGATACCTTTACGTAATCCTTGTACCGGCATTATATGCCAAAACAATGGCAATTGTCATGTCATTAAGGGCATTGCCATGTGCAATTGCACGGACCAATGGAATGGTGATTTCTGTGAGCGACCCGTTGACGAAGATAATCCCTGTATTCGCTATTGCCATCATAATGGTGTTTGCCATTTGGATGCCTATGCCATACCGCATTGCTCTTGTATGGGCGAATGGGAGGGTGATGCCTGTGATATACCGCCCCCTTGTGTAGGCGAATGTGGTGTTTGTCGAACCGGTAGTTCCATAAATGAGTGCAAGTAAGTCCAGTTTCCCTGATAATTTAAAAATTGTGAAAAAAAACAATGTTTTTTTAATTTTTTTGTCCAGATGTGATGACGGCAGAGTTACCAACTGTTTGTCTGATAGTGCCAATGCTTTAAGAAGTGACACGGAACATTCCAATAATATAATGTCCATATTAGCCATTATATTAGCTGTAGCTATACTAGTGCTGGCACTATTCGGTGGTGGTTTATATTTCCTGAAGTAAGTATGGCAACCTTGTTATAAAACTTTAGCATTTTTCTACTTTGTTTTTGTTTTAACGATACAGATTCAAGGAATATAGGACAGGAATTGCTTCCAGCTCAATAGGTTGTTTTTTTAATGAGGGACTCTCCTGAAATTCGTTAGAGCAACAGATTTAGTGAAGGCATTACACGGGAAATCCTTTATCAATCTCTTCGTGGTAATACTTTAGTACCTCTGCACTTTAAATCAGCAATACCGAACTGTTTGTGGTTCATCTGGTAGTACACTGGACTGCAAAGTCTGACCAGAAGCTTAATTCTGGTACCAGGAGTGTTGAGAGCACCAGAGACTCAGCTCTGCCCGGCTGCGGCGAGGTGCCCCAGTGTGGGAACAACGTGGTTGTTTTGGTTTATACCTAAATCGCGGGAAGAGCGCAAGTTCAGTGTGGCGTTATACTCTTAAACATTGTAAAAAAGGAGTTTAAATAGTCTCCTACCCTGATCAAGACAGAAGTCATATTCAAATGCATGGCTTCGAATTGGTACTCATGTCCGGTGATTTCAGCGTTGGTAGATGCATTATGTTAGGTTAGATTAGTGTGATAGCCTTGATACCAAAAGCTCACTTGAGCACGCATAGCCGGCCGTTGTGACGCCACAGCTGAACGCAGACCCTGTACTGACGAAGTTCCTTCGAACCAAAGAGGTAGGAGTTGGTCAGCGTAAAGGCTGCACTGGTAGATGGATTGTTTCCATTCGTCTTTAGAGCCCCGTGGGGTATGTCATCAAGGCGATACTCACGTCAAGAGATACACGATATGACATATTTAATTGCCCATTTTGGCTTTTGGACTTGCGCGACCTCTTCAACAATGGTTGGCTCGTTCAAGACGCCAGTTTAGTGTTCCAATGAGGCATGTAAGCCAGTACAGTACATGCATAGTGTATTACGAAGTATTAGTAGGCTTTTCTGTTTTACCAGGCGAGAGAACTTTCTTTCACTCCTGGATGAAGACTATTAGAAAACACTTTCGGAAGTGAATCATTGGAGCACTTGAACTGTTTGGAAAGGTTCCACAGCAGATATAGGCTACCAGACGCATTTACATTCTATGAATAACCTCACACCAGAGACCTGCGCCGAGCAAATTTGTCGGTTCGGCGGCGGCTTTAAGTCGGCTGTCAGCCGAAATATGGTAAAGTTTCGGTGGCGCTTTTATTTATTTAAATAATATGCATACAACATTTTCAACATTTATGTAAAGAACAAAAAAGACGTGTAAATCCATGTATGAAACATTAGCCTCAAATAATTGGTCATTACAACTTTTCAGTCAGGATTACGACCTAGCTTCTTACACCACTTATGTGAGTGCGTTAATTTTATATATGAGTGTTGGGGCCTACAGTTTCAAAATGGACTCCAAATGATAGATTTTTGAGAATCTTTTCATGGCATTTTTATTTACTCTCAGAGGTTTTGCCAAAAATTGCAGTAAATTTACTAAATAATCAATGTTAGCAAATCGATTATTAAAGAAAAAATTAGAACAAAAAGTAAAATTACACACAAATTGCACACGAAGCTAATTACATACATGCTACACGCAAAATCAAATCAAAATTACACACAATATGCGTTAGCAAAGTTTTCTGCATTTTTAGAACTTCCTGACAATAAGGATTTTATTATGGCATTCGAATTTTAAAATTTTTTTGATTTTACGTCAATACTAGGGATGCCAATCGGGAAATCCCGAAACTCCAAATCCCTGGATTTTCGGGATTCACAAAATCCCGAATCCAGGGATTTTTAAAAACTTATCCCGGGATTTTTCGGGATTTTCGGGATTGTGAATTCATACATATTTTGACCTACAAAAGTTCCTGAAAAAAAATTCTATATCACTTGACTTCGATAACAGATGAGGAAAACCCCATTTCCATTGATAAAAAGTTATTTGATTCCATCGCAGAATGCAAAATCTCTATAAAACGAATTAATAGGGTTACTGATTTAGACACTCAACTGTCCAAAGAAAAAGATTTATTTACATCAGGAGGTAGTAGTGGTGAATATTTACAAGTTGCATACAGCTATGTTGGAACTAATTTGCGATAAATGTTTTC
Organism: Sarcophaga peregrina; assembly: GCA_014635995.1. NCBI lineage: Eukaryota > Metazoa > Arthropoda > Insecta > Diptera > Sarcophagidae > Sarcophaga > Sarcophaga peregrina. The sequence goes on along the minus strand of CM025793.1, from coordinate 80,023,065 downwards.
CGACGGCAGCGTATGCTTACAACTAAATTCGTTCAAGCCTATCGGATCACATCTTAGATGCTTTAATCTTTTTGTTGGAATCTAAATAATTTTCTTAAAACTAATGCATTTGGACATGTGTGAACAATTTTTATTTTTGATATTTTACGCTTTTTTTTGGTACTTTTTGTCTTGCTGTTCTAAAATTTTATTTTTAATGACTTATACTTCTGATATTTCCCATGAAAAGTTTCTCAAAAATCGGTCGTTCGGAGTCGACTTTAAACCGTAGGTCCCACCACTTATGTAAAAAAATTAACGCACACAACATACTGACAAACTGGGTCAATAACCCTGACTAAAGAGTTGTAATGACCAATTATGTATGTACACTGACTCAAACAATTGCCCGTACACTAAGCTTTTGACAATATTATTTATTGTAGTTTAAAAAATATATATCGTACAATAAAAAGTTTAGTATTTTTAAAAACTACATTAGGTATATAAAATAAATAAAAACACAATAAAGGTAAAGACAATTTAAATTTTATTAAATAAAAAAAAACAAAAGAGTACTACAGAAACTAAGCTCAAAAAATTCTCCGTACAATATAGTGATTGAAACTTAAGTATAGCTTAAATTAGAAATTTAATAGTTTTAATAGCTTGTATGGTATCCTTTAGCTTTAATGACATCTGTCAAACGATTTTTCATTGACAGTGCTAATTTATTTGTCGTTTCGCTGTCAATATTGCGCCACTCCTCAAGAATTGTATTTTTTAGCATTTGTTTGTTAGTAATTGTATGTTGCCAAATTTTTTTTTCCAAAATTCCCCATAAATGCTCTAAAGGGTTCAGATCAGGACTCTGGGGAGGATGTGGAAGCACTTGTTTTACATTGTTATGTAACCATTCACATACAGTTTTCGATTTATGTCACACCATGACACTACCACCACCGTGTTTCACTGTTGCTTTGAGGTTTTTTAATTCGAGGGCGGTATTTTCTCTACGCCACACAAATCTCCGGCCATCTGACCCAAAAATGTTAAACTTGCTCTCATCCGTAAAAATTACCGTTTTCCAGAAGTCTTCCGTTTTGTTTACGAAGTTTTTGGCATACTCCAAGCGTAGTTTCACATTCTTTTTTGAAATAAACGGCTTCTTACGTGGTACACATGCCTTATACTGGCATTGATGAAGAACATTTCGGATTGTTTGTGCATTTAGAGCTACGTTTTCACTTTCTTTAATAATTCTCGCTATTTCCACTGCACTCATTTTTGGATCGAGCTTCACCATCCGTTCAATTTTCCGTCCTAATCGTAAATCAATAATTTTTTTGCGGCCTCTACCTGGAGAAATTTGTAAAAAACCAGATTTTTTAAACTTTTCTACGACATATTGGACAGAAGATCGTGGCCTTGATACTATTTCCGAAATTTGTCCATAACTTTTTCCTTCATTGTACATTTTTATTATTAAATCCTTGATGTCTAATGGAATTTTTGTTCCACGTTTATTATTTGCACTCATTTTAAATGTGAAAAAAGTAAAAATCAACAGTAAGATTTTAAATCAATGCTGACAACATTAGCAATAAGAAAAAAACTTTTTTTCTAAGTTCCGTTACATTTTAGAGCTGCATCATTTACTTTTTTGTACCTGTATGGGCAATTTTTTGAGTTTAATTTTAGCAGTGTTGCATTTTACTAATCGCTTAAAACCAATTAGATTATTATATAATGTTTTTGTAACTGGGAAATTTATTACAACATTATAACGTATTCTAAAAATTAAAATTATTTGAATTGGTGAAATACTTTAGATAATATTACAAAATATGTTTTATAATGACTGGTGTACGGACAATTGTTTGAGTCAGTGTATATGTATGTATATAATTCTGATATACATACTTAATTGGAATACAAATGATTTTTTAATGAAATATTGTTATTATTAAGAGAAAATCGCGATTTAGCCTATGATTTTTCGGGATTTTTGGATCCCGAATTATCCCGAAATATCCCGGGATTTCGGGATCGGGATTTACAAAATCCCGAATCCCGGGATTTTCAAAACCGATCCCGTTTGGCATCCCTAGTCAATACCGTGGGCACGTAAATGGTTACAGAGGTTTGATGTCGACGCAGAAATTCCAAACCTGAAATTATTTCGCATTTTATAACACCTACAAAACAATTATCAGAAATAAGTATTCAAAATAAAATTTTCCAAAAAAATTTGGCTAAAAGCTAATTGAAATTGGAGTTTCAATTATTGTTTTGGGAAATCAATACCATTAAAAATAGCAAGGTTGTCATCGGAATCAGATGAATTTAACTCATTTAAATTATTGAAATTTGTAGTTCTTTGGTTCTCCAATTAAATTTTTTGTCTTTTCAAAAATTTAACGTAAAGTTAAAAGTGTTACCACATTCACCAAAAACAAGAAAAGGTGTTCAAAATTTCCATATCAAAAAATTAAAAATTTTTCTATTAACATATCACAAAATGAACAAGGAAAACTTCAATAATGTATTTAAGTCAAGTAAAATAAAAATATATAAATATCATATTTTATATATAATTTAAATTTACTGTATACAATTTTAAAAACATATTTTCATATATTTTAATTTTCTTGCATATATAAAACGGCGGCTGAATTTAAGCCGAATCAAGCCGAATAAATTTTCGGCGGCGGCGGCTTTTAAATTTTGTCGGCGGCTCGGCTTAGCCGATCGGCGCAGGTCTCTGCCTCACACCGAACCTTACATTAGAATCCACAGTAGATCAGCAATGTTTGCAGTGCAATAGATAGTCTTGGGGCTCACCTCCTATTATTTTATTCATCATACATACATAGTTAGCCATTACAACCCTTCAGTCACAATTACGACTTAGTTTCGTGTATTAATTTGATATATGAGTTGCGGGATCTTCAGTTTAAAGTCGACTTCGAACGATAGTTTCTTGAGAAACTTTTTCATGGTAATTTTATTTTACTCTCAGAGTTTTTGCCAAAAATCTGCTGAGAGGAAAACGCCTAGGAAATAATTTTCGTATTAGGGTTTGAACCGTTGTCTCGCATGTAATAAGCCAACACTCTACCTACTGGACTACGGCGACCTCATATTAAATACAAACAAAAAAGCGATAAAAAAAATTAAACCCAGATAAATTATTATTAGCCAGTATGAGCTCGTAGATTGTAAATAAAATAAAAATAAATTTGTGTTTATTTTTAATTAGAATTCTTTATTATTCGTACAATTCTGTACGCCACTGTTCAAAACATGATGTAAACAACAACAATTGCTTTAATTGTTATTCCTCTATACACTTTTCTGCGTAAACAATAACAATTACTAGACAATAATTCTACAGATTTTTATAAAGGAGATCATTAAACCACGATTATTCTCTTCAAACGCATCGCCTCTTCACACAAGACTGACTGAGCTTTTACTAACTCACTCGCCTGCTTTGCATTGCCTTTTATATGACAAAGTAAACAGGCTGATTAATGATTTTGAAGGCGAATGTTTGTGACTGCGCCTTCTCGAAATGTCTATAAATTTAAACACCGTTGTTAATATTTATTATAGTAATGTTGTTGGTATATTATTGTTTACCTGGTTAGAATTTTTTATGCTGGTGTTTGTTGTTGTATTTTTGTTTATTTGTTTACCAATTTTTATGGTGGTGTTTGTTGTTGTACTTTTGTTTACTTGTCTATCAGAGATCAGCAATGAATCGTTTTTCCGCTACTCATAAGCGCTCATGCAATTTTGAATATGAGTGAATCAACAGAATTGAAATTCATCTACTCTGTCATGCGTACTCGCTACAACATTGATTTGTAAGTACAGGGTTGCAATGAGTATGAGTACAACGTTGACATCAAACTCACAACATTTGAAATATGTTTGATTCATACGCCTACTCATTCTGATTCATAAATTTAGAAAAATACTTACAATATTTATAAGTGATTCGAGTGATTCGAATCATTTATCGAAATTTACAGCATTTGTTGTTGTTGCTATTACAAACAAAGAAGAAAGACAAAGACAACAAGCAAAGCATACACACAATCTTCTTGTGAGTATTACAGTGCTCGTACGCGAATCATACTTGTTTTATGATTCGTGTGAATTTTACATAGACGAGTGGAAGTCAATAACATCAAGCGTATTATTAAGTATGAATACTACGAGTACTTCCTACTTTGAGTATGAGTATCATATTAAAATAAGTATCAGAAATTATAAGTATGACTCGAATCTAATCATCGTTTTAAATACTGGTTACTGATCTCTGTTGTCTACCATTTTCTTATGCTGGTGTTTGTTGTGTTAAGTAGTAGGATAATTTGTAAACAGGTTTGTTTACTTGCTTTATTTTGTTCTTGCAGCTTTTGTTTATAATTTTAATGTTAAGCGAGGTAAAAGCAAAACACCAGTAACTAGATTTTTCATTTTCGTAACAATAATTTTATTAAAGTAAATCTTTTTCCTATTTTTCTATAACATTTCAGAAAACATCGCATATCACAACCCTTCTCACATGCCCGTCTTACCGAAAATGTTGAAATAATGCTAACGAATCCCATGTATCGTGGAGATGCTGATGAAACGCCAGCTTTTGTACACGAGGATGATAAAGTAAGTTCTTCTTCTTTTTATCTTGTAAATGTTGTTGTTGTAATTAAATTTTCTTTTTTCACAGGGCAATTTTGCCAATCCGGTCTATGAATCAATGTATGCGGATGCCATTGTTGAGCCAGCAGTGGTGCCGGAAAACAATTTAAGTACGGCACCGGATGAAAGAAAAGGTCTGCTACAGCATTCACACGATGATAACAGTACACCCGATATTCTCTGATGATTAACATCACATGAAATTTGTTGAAAAGTTGATAAAAAATTAAAATGAAATGAATTTATGCCATTTAATTATAGTCATTTAGATATTTAAGATGCTCTTAAGAACTATGAACAAACGAACGAACAACAATAACAATTAAAAAAACATCACACACTTTATATTGTACACACACACATTCACTTTCCCAATCCTTTCACCTTTAATTCCTAACACCAAACAGCATAACTTTAAAAAAAAACAAACGAAAACTCTTGTAAATTAAACACAAAACAAAACAAACAAAAAATACTCCTTAAATCCCACCTCCTTATTTAAAGAAGATTTTGTAAGAAAATTAAAAAAAAAAAAACAATTTAAAACTCAATTATCAAATGAAATTAAAAAGCATTTCTTGTTAAGCAAACAAAATAAAATGTTTGTTAAACAAAAAAATAAAACAAAGCGCAACAAACAAACATGGACTGATAGTAGTATAGTCATTAAAAAAAAAATTATTAAAAAAAAAATTATTTAAAAAAACATTAAAAAAAATCGAAAAAAATAATTCTATACCTAAAGCAAAAGAATAACGAAAAACTAATTGTAATATTTAATTATTTTATTTAACTTTTATAACTAACAATCAAAACGATTAAAACAACAAAGCTTTGAATTTTTTTTTATATTTTTAATTTTAAAATTTTAGTAATTTAAACTTTGTAAAATTAAACGAATTTTTTTATTTTATATTTCAATTCATAAACAAAATTTGACTTTTTTTTAGAAAAAATGTATAAAAAAAAATTATGTAATTTTAAAAATATTTATTTAGAAGTTTAAAATAATTTGTTTTTAATTTTATTTTTTTTTTTAATTGTCTTGATTTTTTTCTACAAAAATTTTATTAAAGAAAATGTTGTAATTTTAAAAATATTTATTTACAATCTTAAAAAAAATTTTTTTTTATTTTATTTGTTTTTTCATTATTTTTTTTTTTTAATTTCACTTTGTAATACACAATATTTACTTTTAAGATTTATATTTTTTGCTTGTTTTTAATTTAGTAAATATTTTGTAAAATAAAACAAATTCTATATATACAATATATTTTTTTTTTTTTTACTTTTTTACTTGACTTTTTTTAATTTTATATAAAAAAGATTATTTAATTTTAAAAATATTTATTTATTTTTTTTTTAATTGCCTTGATTTTTTTTTCTACAAAAATTTTATTAAAGAATTCTCAGTCCTTATTAAAAAAAAAATATTTCCTTTCAAGCTAAATTTTTATTTGTTTTAAATTTAAAAAATATTTTGTAAAATTAAACAAATTTTATATAAACACAGTACCATTTTTTTATTTTTAAATTTTCTACTAAAATTGAAAAACAGAAGTTGACTTTTTTTAGAAAAACTGTATAAAAAAAATTATGTAATTTTAAAAATATTTATTTAGATGCATAAAATAATTTGTTTTTAATTTTATTTTTTTTTTTAATTGCCTTGACTTTTTTTCTACAAAAATTTTATTAAAGAAAATGATGTAATTTTAAAAATATTTATTTACAATCTTAAAAGATTTTTGTTTTTAATTTTGTTTTAAAATTTTATTTATTAATTTTCTTTTTTTTTAATTTCTTTTTAAAATACACAGTTGCTCCGTCAACAAAATATTTACTTTTAAGATTTATATTTTTTTGCTTGTTTTTAATTTAGTAAATATTTTGTAAAATAAAACAAATTCTATATACAAACATGTTTTAATTGACTTGACTTTTAATTTTATATAAATTTTATTTAATTTTAAAAAATATTTATTATTTTTTTTTTTAATTGCCTTGATTTTTTTCTACAAAAATTTTATTAAAGAATTCTCAGTCCTTATTAAAAAAAATATATTTCCTTTCAAGCCAAATTTTTTTGTTTTAAATTTTAAAAAAATATTTTGTAAAATTAAACAAATTTTATATAAACACAGTACCATTTTTTTTATTTTTAAATTTTCTACTAAAATTGAAAAACAGAAGTTGACTTTTTTTAGAAAAACTGTATAAAAAAAATTATGTAATTTTAAAAAATATTTATTTAGATGCATAAAATAATTTGTTTTTAATTTTATTTTTTTTTTTTTAATTGCCTTGACTTTTTTTCTACAAAAATTTTATTAAAGAAAATGATGTAATTTTAAAAAATATTATTTACAATCTTAAAAGATTTTTGTTTTTAATTTTGTTTTAAAATTTTATTTATTAATTTTCTTTTTTTTTAATTTCTTTTTAAAATACACAGTTGCTCCGTCAACAAAATATTTACTTTTAAGATTTATATTTTTTTGCTTGTTTTTAATTTAGTAAATATTTTGTAAAATAAAACAAATTCTATATACAAACATGTTTTAATTGACTTGACTTTTAATTTTATATAAATTTTATTTAATTTTAAAAATATTTATTTATTTTTTTAATTGGCTTGATTTTTTTTTACAAGAATTTTATTAAAGAAAATTATTTAATTTTAAAAATATTTATTTTCAATATTAAATTTTTTTTTTTTTTTAATTTAATTTAATTATTTTATTTTCTTTTGTTTTTTTTTTTTCTTTTTTATTTTTACCTTTTAATTCTTAGTCCTTATTAAAAAAAAATATTTCCTTTCAAGCTAAATTTTTTTGTTTTAAATTTTAAAAAAATATTTTGTAAAATTAAACATATTTTATATGTAAACAGTAGCTGTTTTTTATTTTTAAATTTTCTATTAAAATTAAAAAAAAACAGAAGTTGACTTTTTTTAGAAAAAATGTGTAAATAAAAAATTATGTAATCTTAAAAATATTTATTTAGAAGTTTTAAATAATTTGTTTTTAATTTTAATTTTTTTTTTTAATTGCCTTGATTTTTTTATGAGAATTTTATTAAAGAAAATTATTTAATTTTAAAAATATTTATTTACAAGCTAAAATTATTTTTTTTTTATTTAATTTAATTATTTTATTTTGTTTTGTTTTTTTTTTCAATTTTACAGTATAATTCTTAGTCCTTATTAAAAATTAAAAATATTTCCTTTCAAGCTAAAATTGTTTTTGTTTTATATTTATAAAATATTTTGTAAAATTACACAAATTTTATATAAACACAGTAGCATTTATTTTTTATTTTTAAATTTTCTATTAAAATTGAAAAACAGGAATTGACTTTTTTACAAAAACATTATAAAAAAATTATTTAATTTTAAAAATATTTATTTACAAGCTTAAAATATTTTTGCTTTTTATTTTATTTGGTTTAAAATTTTTTTTAAAAATTTTTTTTAATTTTTTTTTTATTTAATTTTAATTTCTTTTCCGTCAAAAAAATATTTACTTTTAAGATTTTTTAATTTTTTTTTTTGTTGTTTTTAATTTAGTAAATATTTTGTAAAATAAAACAAATTCTATATACATACATACATTTTTTAATTGACTTGACTTTTTAATTTATATAAAAAAAATTATTTAATTTTAAAAATATTTATTTTTTAATTGCCTTGATTTTTTACAAAAATTTTATTAAAGAAAATTATTTAATTTTAAAAAATATTTATTAACAAGTTTAAAAAAATTTTCTTTATTTAATTTGTTCTTTTTTAATTTTACATTATAATTCTCAGTCCTTATTAAAAATATTTCCTTTCAAGCTAAATTTGTTTTAAATTTTAAAAAAATATTTGTAAAATTAAACATATTTTATATGTAAACAGTAGCTGTTTTTATTTTAAATTTTCTATTATAATTGAAAAACAGAAGTTGACTTTTTTTAGAAAAAATGTATAAAAAAAAAAAAATTATGTAATTTTAAAAATATTTATTTAGAAGTTTTAAATAATTTGTTTTAATTTTAATTTTTTTTTAATTGCCTTGATTTTTTTTATGAGAATTTTATTAAAGAAAATTATTTAATTTTAAAAATATTTATTTACAAGCTAAAATTATTTTTTTTTTTATTTAATTTAATTATTTTATTTTGTTTTGTTTTTTTTTTTCAATTTTACAGTATAATTCTTAGTCCTTATTAAAAATTAAAAATATTTCCTTTCAAGCTAAAATTGTTTTTGTTTTATATTTATAAAATATTTGTAAAATTAAACAAATTTTATATAAACACAGTAGCATTTATTTTTATTTTAAATTTTCTATTAAAATTGAAAAACAGGAATTGACTTTTTTTCTTTTGCTTTTTATTTTATTTTTTTAAATTATTTTTTTTAAATTTTTTTATCAATTTTTTTTTAATTTTAATTTTTTTTTAATTTTAATTTCTTTTCCGTCAAAAAAATATTTAATTTTAAAAATATTTATTTAGATGCATAAAATAATTTGTTTTTAATTTTATTTTTTTTTTAATTTAGTATATATTTTGTAAAATAAAACAAATTCAATATATATTAATTTTTTTAATTGACTTGACTTTGTTTTAATTTTATGTAAAAAATGATTTAATTTTAAATGTAATTATTTCAAAGCTTAACATATTTTTGTTTTTTATTTTGTTTTATTTTATTTTTTTAATTTTTTTTTAATCTTTTATTTTTAATTTCACGTATCTTGTCTTTTATGAAAAAAAAAAAATGTTTACTTTTATGATTTTTATTTTTATTATTTTTTTTTTTTTGTTGTTGTTTTTAATTTAGAAAATATTTTGTAAAATAAAACAAATTCTATATATACAATATTTTTTTTTTAATTGACTTGACTTTTTTTTAATTTTATATAAAAAAAATTATTTAATTTTAAAAATATTTATTTTTTTAATTGCCTTGATTTTTTTACAAAAATTTTATTAAAGAAAATTATTTAATTTTAAAAATATTTATTAACAAGTTTAAAAAATTTTTCTTTATTTTAATTTGTTCTTTTTTTAATTTTACATTATAATTCTCAGTCCTTATTAAAAATATTTCCTTTCAAGCTAAATTTGTTTTAAATTTTAAAAAAATATTTTGTAAAATTAAACATATTTTATATGTAAACAGTAGCTGTTTTTTATTTTTAAATTTTCTATTATAATTGAAAAACAGAAGTTGACTTTTTTTTAGAAAAAATGTATAAAAAAAAAAAAATTATGTAATTTTAAAAATATTTATTTAGAAGTTTTAAATAATTTGTTTTTAATTTTAATTTTTTTTTTAATTGCCTTGATTTTTTTTATGAGAATTTTATTAAAGAAAATTATTTAATTTTAAAAATATTTATTTACAAGCTAAAATTATTTTTTTTTTTATTTAATTTAATTATTTTATTTTGTTTTGGTTTTTTTTTTCAATTTTACAGTATAATTCTTAGTCCTTATTAAAAATTAAAAATATTTCCTTTCAAGCTAAAATTGTTTTAAAATTTTTTTTTTTTATTTAATTTTAAAAATATTTTGTAAAATTAAACAAATTTTATATAAACACAGTAGCATTTATTTTTTATTTTTAAATTTTCTATTAAAATTGAAAAACAGGAATTGACTTTTTTTCTTGCTTTTTATTTTATTTGTTTTAAAATTTTTTTATCAATTTTTTTTTTAATTTAATTTTAATTTCTTTTCCGTCAAAAAATATTTACTTTTAAGATTTATATTTTTTTGTTGTTTTTAATTTAGTAAATATTTTGTAAAAGAAAACAAATTCTATATACATACATACATATATATATTTATATATTTTTTTTTAATTGATTGCGTTTTTTTAACTTAATATAAAAAAAAAAATAAAATATGTTTGATTTTTTTAATTTCATAATATAATACTCTTTTACAAATAAACAAAAATATTTCATTTTTTATTTTAAATTTGTAAAATTAAAGAAATGTTATGTGAACAAAATTGCTTTTTTTAAATTATGAATTTCAATTTAAAGACAAAATTTGTTTGTTTTTAGAAAAATTTTATAAAAAATTCAAATAAATAAAAATAAAAATTCAATTAAAATAACATTTAGGTAGAAGCTTAAAATTTTTTTTAATTTTTTTAAATTATTTTTTTTTAAATTTATTTTTTTAATTTATTTTTTTTTAATTTACATTGTGTTAAATAGCTAAAATGACTTGTGTTAAAAAGCTTAAAATATTGTATTTCTATTTTTTTTTATTATTTTTGGTTTAAAATATTTTTGTTTATTGTTTTGTAATTATTTTTTTTTAATTAAATTATTGTATTTAATTTTTTTTTTTTTTTAATTTACATTGTGTTATATACTTGAGTAAATTTGACTTGTAAAAATATATTTAAAGGTTTTTTGTTTTAAATTTAAAAAATTTATTTATTAAAATATTTTTGTTTTTTTTAATTTTTTTTTTTTTTTTTTTTTTTGTTTAATTATACATTTATAATTAATTATAGTTGACCCAAATTGCCCTCTATAAAAAATATATATTTTCAAGTATAAAATAATTTTGGTTTCAAATTTAGAAAATATTTTGTAAAATTAAACAAATATTATGTGAACACAGTAGCCTTTTTGTTTAGACTTTATATTTAAAAACAAAAACAAGATATGACTTTTTATTCAAACATTTTATTAAAAAAAATTATTTAAGTTTTAAAAATATTTTTTTAGAATTTTAAAATATTTTATTATTTTTTTTAAATATATATTGAATTTAATAATTTACTCAAAATTGTTTATTTTCAATATTAACAATATTATTAAAGAATTTATTTAATTTTAAAAATATTTATATTTTATTTTTAAAATATTATTGTTTTTTTTTTAATTTATATTTTTTTTTTTATTTTACCAACTTGCCTTTTTTTTAACTTTTAAAAATATTTTATAAAATTTAACAACATACAATGAAACATTTTATATTAATTTTTTAATTTTATTTATAATTTAAACAAACATGGATATCAATCTAGACAATTTAACAGTGCCCAAATATTGTTTTGTTTTTAAAAATGTTTTGATAAGACTTAAACTGTTTGGAAATAATATATTTTGATTTTTATTTTAATTTTTCTCTTGAAAAATTATCGTAAAAAAAATTAAATTGAGAAGTCTTAAATTTTGAAGTTTTTTTTTTTTTTGGCTCCCGAAACATTCGATTTTTTTTTTGTGGTAAGACTAATCTAAACTGTATGGCAAGATATTTTTTTTTTTTAATTTTTTTCTTTACAGTTTTTGTACAAAAATGTTTAACTAAAAATTCTTTTAAATTTTGTTAAAATTAAAGAAATGTTAGTGAACAAAATTGCTTTTTTTAAATTATGAATTTCAATTTTTAAAGACAAAATTTGTTTGTTTTTAGAAAAATTTTATAAAAAATTCAATAAATAAAAATAAAACTTCAATTAAAATAACATTAGGTAGAAGCTTAATAATTTTTTTTTAATTTTTTTTAAATTATTTTTTTTTAAATTTATTTTTTTAATTTATTTTTTTTTAATTTACATTGTGTTAAATAGCTAAAATGACTTGTGTTAAAAAGCTTAAAATATTGTATTTCTATTTTTTTTATTATTTTTGGTTTAAATATTTTGTTTATTGTTTTGTAATTATTTTTTTTTAATTAAATTATTGTATTTACTTTTTTTTTTTTTTTTAATTTACATGTGTTATATACTTGAGTAAATTTGACTTGTAAAAATATATTAAGGTTTTTGTTTTAATTTAAAAAATTATTTATTAAAATATTTTTGTTTTTTTTAATTTTTTTTTTTTTTTTTTTTTTTTTTGTTTAATTATACATTTATAATTAATTATAGTTGACCCAAATTGCCCTCTATAAAAAATATATATTTTCAAGTATAAAATAATTTTGGTTTCAAATTTAGAAAATATTTTGTAAAATTAAACAAATATTATGTGAACACAGTAGCCTTTTTGTTTAGACTTTATATTTAAAAACAAAAACAAGATATGACTTTTTATTCAAACATTTTATTAAAAAAAATTATTTAAGTTTTAAAAATATTTTTTTAGAATTTTAAAATATTTTATTATTTTTTTTTAAATATATATTGAATTTAATAATTTACTCAAAATTGTTTATTTTCAATATTAACAATATTATTAAAGAATTTATTTAATTTTAAAAATATTTATATTTTATTTAAAATATTATTGTTTTTTTTAATTTATAATTTTTTTTTTTTTTTTATTTTACCAACTTGCCTTTTTTTGTTTTAACTTTTAAAAATATTTTATAAAATTTAACAACATACAATGAAACATTTTATATTAATTTTTTAATTTTATTTATAATTTAAACAAACATGGATATCAATCTAGACAATTTAACAGTGCCCAAATATTGTTTTGTTTTTAAAAATGTTTTGATAAGACTTAAACTGTATGGAAATATATTTTGATTTTTATTTTAATTTATCTTTTTATAAATTATCGTAAAAAAAATTAAATTGAAGTTTTAAATTTTTTTTTTTTTCTTTTTTGGCTCCCGAAACATTATTTTTTTTTTTTTTTTTTTTGTGGTAAGACTAATCTAAACTGTATGGCAAGATATTTTTTTTTTTTAATTTTTTTCTTTACAGTTTTTGTACAAAAATGTTTAACTAAAAATTCTTTTAAATTTTACAAGTTTTTAAATATTTTTATTGGCTCCCGGATTTTTTTTAATTTTTAAAAATATTTTATAAAATTCAACAACATACAATAAAACATTTTATTATAATTTTTTAATTTTATTTATAATTTAAATAAACGTCTGTAAATCCTATCAAGCATTTTCCGATTTCATGGATATCAATCTAGACAATTTAACAGTGGCCAAATATTATTCAATTTTTTTTGTAATTTTTTTCTTTATAAATTCTTGTAAAAAAAAAATGTTAAATTAAAAATTCATTTAAATTTCACAAGTTTTTTAATATTTTCATTGGCTCCCGGATTTTTATTTTTATTTTTTTTTTAATTTTTTTCTTTATAAATTTAAAAAAAAAGTGTTTAATTAAAAATTCTTTCAAATTTTACAAGTTTTTTAATATTTTATTTTTTTTATAATTTTATATTTTATTTTTTTTAATTTTTTTTTTTAATTTTTTCTTTACAAATTTTTCTAAACAAAATTTAAGTTAAAAACTCTTTTAAATTTTACAAAATTTTTTAATTTTTTTAATGCTTATTTTATTTTTTAATGTTTTTTTTAATTTTTTTTTTTTAAGTTTTTCCAAAAAAAATTTTTTTTTTTTAAATTAAGAAACCTTTTCAATTTTTCCGTTGTTTAATTTTTTTTATTGGATTCTTATAGGTTAAATGAGAGTTATAATTCACAAAAAAAATAGAAAATGAATTTTTATAAATAAAAAATAAATTAAAAATGTTTTATTTTTGAAGATATTCGAATTTCATGCTGAAAATTAGCAGTAAAATTTGTTTTATATTTTTACAAAATATTTTATAAATTAATTACAATATGCTATAATGTTAAAAATAGTTTATAACTGCGTTTTTATTTAAAAAATTAAAAATATTAAATAATTATGTATATTATAATTAATTTTCGAATTTGAGATAGAGAAAAAAAAATTTTTTTTTTTAATTTTGAAATATTTTTGTATTACAATATTTTAATTTTCTAAAACATTAAAAATAAAATAAAAATAATAATTTGTTTACTACCAAACCTTGTAATATAATTAAATACTAAGATGCAATATTTTATAAATTAATAGAAATTAAAAAAAATTAAAAGAAATATTGTGTATAAATATTTGTTTTAAAATTTTTTTATATATGTATATATATATAAATAGTTATATAAAAAATTAAAAAGAAAACAAAATTTATGTATATTGTACTGTAGCATATAATATGTATTTAAAATTAACAAAAAAAAAAAAAAAAAATTAAATTAAATTTATTAAAATTAAGAAAAATTTACCTTTAATTTAATACTATCTTTATATTAAGCTAATACACACACCCACACTCACTCACACACACACCCCCATTTAAAACAAAAAAAAAATTAATAAAAATTAAAAAAAATCTCGTTAAATTAATGAAATTATAAAAATTTAAATGCAAATTAATTCAAACTAAAATAAAAAATTAAATGAAATAAAAATAAAATTGTACACAACAATTAAAACAAAACTTAATGAAATTTCAAACAAAAATGGTGTGGAAACAGTGTAATGAATTTTGGTAAAAATATTACACGTGGCGCACTCTATATGTCAAACAGAAAATTCATGTATGCATTAGCAATGACAGGAATCTATGGGTTTGCTGTAGACAATATATCCACATACCGCTAGATGGCAGCCATAGTTAATGTACTCTTCAAATCACTATTTAACTTGAGTTTTTCCAGAGTTCACCAATGACTCGTTTTTCCGCTACTCATACTACCCATATCATGACGTAAGCTCCACTGTGTTTCAGGATTTCCTTAACATAGTGTCTTTGAATTATTTCCCCATCAGACTGAAAGCGATTGAATTCTGATTCGTCTGACCAGATCTCAGGTTTCCAGCCATCCATTGTCCACTTTCTGTGCCATCTGGCAAACTTTAACAGCGCTTTTACATTTTTACATGGAAGTACAGATTTTTTCTTTTCGACTGCTGAGTTATAGCCAGTATTTTCAAGAGCTTTACTCGCCGTCCATAGACTAACAGTTTTCCCGATTGCCAAACAAGCTCCTTTTGCTGTTACCTTTAGACGAGCATCTGCATTAGTTAGTAGACTTATTCGACCTCTGACTTGAAGCTTGCGAACTACAGAACGACTTTTTTGGACTCTGATGGCTACTGAGTTTTTTTTTAGAAATTTCCCTGGTAGAATAGCCACCAGAGATTAGCAATGAATCGTTTTTCCGCAACTCATAAGCACTCATGCAATTTTGAGTACGAATAAATCAACAGAATTGAAATTCAACTACTCTGATTCATTCGAACTCGCTGCAACATTGATTTTTGTAAGTATAAGTAGCAATGAGTATGAGTACAACGTTGACATCAAACTCATAACATTCGAAATATGTTTGATTCATACGCCTACTTATTCTTATTCATAAATTTAGAAAAATACTTATAATACTTACTCATAAGTGATTCGAATCATTTATCAAAATTTACAGCCTTTGTTGTTGTTGCATATACAAACAAAGAAGGAAGTAAAGACAAAGACAACAAGCAAAGTATACATACAATCTTCTTGTGAGTATTGTAGTGTACGTACGCGAATCATATTTATTTTGTGTTTCGTGTAAATGTTAAGTAGAGAGGTGGGTCGAAGTCAATAACATCATGCGTATTGTTAAGTATGAATACGAGTGCTTTAAACTTTGAATAGCATGAGTATGATATGAAAACAAGTATGAATGCTTACCAGTATCACAATATATGTGTATGACTCGAATCTACTTATCATTTTGAATACCTGTTGCTAAGTAAGGCCATTATTACAACTTGCCGTTGACTAAAGGGAGGATTTTAACGGAGAGTTAAATTGTTTTTCATTATTACGAGTACTCAATAAGATAGATGGGTTCGTTAAGCTAAAGGCAAGATCTTTAACATTTAAAGGTCACTTTATGTTTGAACTTGCCATATCATATACTAATTTCGATATGGCAACTACAAATTAAAGCAACATGAGCATAAACAACAAGAAAAAAAAAAACGCAGTCCGTTGTTGCCACAGCCTTAAAAAAAACTTGTTTAATGGAGTTTTATCGACTTTGATCCGGCACTGCCATATTTTTGAAAAAGTTAATTTTGTTTTATCTGTAAATTGTAAAAACGGAAATAAGTTAAAGCTAACTTTGGCATTCACTTTAGCTAGAGGTACCTTTAACAAACGCCAACTTTAACGGAAAATAGTAATAATAGCCCTAAGCCTTTTAATTTTAGCTTGTTTGCTGTGCAAGAATGAACAGGAACCTGAAGCGTTAATTTTTAAACAAATGTCAAATCAATTGTAATCAGCACTGTATTTTTACGCATGTATTAAGCTGTCACAATGCATAATGGTTGTATTTTTGCGTACTAATAAGGTAAAGCTGCTACAGTTGATCTCCCCCCGAATTCGTGTTTTCTGAGCGAAAGTAACGGTCTTCTTTCGACTATACGTTCTCAATGGTATCGTCCTGGTGATATGGATTTTGGATGTAGAGGTAAGTTGTTCAAGCAGTTTTGGACGGTCTAATGAGGTTTGCTGCTGGATCCGGTCGTTCAGTTGGTTTCTTTTTGCTAAACGTCCTTAAAGGACGGCGTTGTATCAGGATCTTTAGTAATAAAAGCAGCCTTATTGTGTGGTTTATTATTAATTTTGATCAAAAATACTATCAGAAACTCTTTCCAGAACTTCAAGAGGTCCTGTATAAGGGGCTTTCAACGGTTTTCTAACAAGATCATATCTATTGTAATCATCATTGTATTTTCATGTTTTAAACTGCCACACTGTAAAAGTGTTGTATTTTTGCGTATTAATAGTTGCGACATTTGACACCTAATTGACAAATTAAAATTTTTTAGTATCTAGCAAAGGTACGAACCTTTTGGTGTTCATGTACAAAAATACAATTAAATTCTAATAGATGGCAGCCTACGTATTATAAGCAATTAGTGACAAATTAAAAATGTGTATGTGGTTTAGCAAACACATAAACCTAGTGGTTCCATAAACATTGTAATTCTGTTTCACTAGATGACAGCACAAGTATTTTGTGAATAGGTTTTCAGCATTATGTTTTGTAATGTAATGAAATGTTAAAACCTTGATTATTTGATCAGGAAACTAATAAAATTGCCTGAAGGCAATCTATACATGAAGTTATGATGAGAACTGACGTTCCTTAAGCATTTGGAATGATATAAAAAGTTCCATAACCGATTGAACATTTGTTGTGGAGAAAAAGGGTTTTAAAGGGTTTATCGGCTTGCTATAGGCCGAGACAGTAGTATTTTGGGTCCCACCATGCTTTACATACATAATTGGTCCTTATAACCCTTCAGTTAGGATTACGACCTAGCTTCTTACACCACTTATGTTGTGTGCGTTAATAAGTCAACACACTACCTACTGGACTACGACGACTTCCCGTGCCTTTTAATTTGAACATCTCAGAGCTACCTTTGCAGAAGATGCTTTTTTGCTTTAACATTCAGGATTTTATTTTTTACGCCGAGGAGGGGTAAATGTACCTAACCGCACCATAGAGGAAGTGGTCATATCCTCCGTGTATGGGGCCCTTACCCACTAAATCCCACCCTCAGTCACGTGGATCGTTGTGACCACTTCGGAACTACGGAGGTATTACTACGGAGTGGAGTCCTTTTGGCTCTTTTTCCCTTGCATGCTCATATCCGCGTCGGGATTGCATATAGAAAGTTGAGGAAGTCGTCACATCCTCCGTGTGTGGGGCCTTCACCCACTAAATCCCCACTCGTCTCGTGAAGTTGTTGTGCAGACTTCGGAACTACGGTGGCATTACTTCGGAGTGGAGTTCTTTTGGCCCTTTGGCCCCTGCATGCTCATATCCGTGTCGGGATTGCGTAAAGAAAGTTGAGGAAGTCGTCACATCCTCTGTGTGTGGAGCCCTCACCCACTAAATCCCCCCTCGGTTACGTGGACTCTTGTGCCGACTTCGGAACTACGGTGGTATTACTTCAGAATGGAGTCCTTATGGTCCCTATAGCCCCTGCATACTCATAGCCGCATATGTGTATGACAAAAGCTAGAGGACATCTCAGGCAGTGTTGGTAAGTACGAGCCCGTATAAGTGCGTCAGAGGATATCTCATCAAATTTGAACTGCCATTATCGAGCTTAGCTTTAAAGCCCGACAATAACTTCAAGAGTTTGCAGTTTAGTAGTTGTACTGCCTAAGTACCCCAGTTCTTACTCAACACTGGCATCTGAGACAGCTTTAAGACTAAATAAAATCCTGTTTGTGTATTTAATTTTTTTTTTTTATTTTAAATTTTTAATTTATTTTTTTTTTATTTTTTATTTTGTTCATCATACTTAAAATAATTAATTTCTTTTTTGTTTTCTTATGTTTTCTGTTTGTGTTCCTTTTTTTGTAATTTTTTTTTTAAATTTTAGTTTTCGTTTTTTTTTTGTTTGTTTTGTTTTTAATTATTTGAAATAATAATTTATTAATTATAATTAATTTTTAATAATAATTATTTTGTTTTGTTTTTGTTTTTATATTAAATTTAATACTACACAAAATGAGCAATAAATTGTTTGTGTTGTTTTTGAATTTGTTGTTGTAATGCTGCATTTTGTTAATTAAATTTGATTTTTATTTTTTTTTATTTTATTTTTTTTTATAATAGAAATTTCAACAACACATATATTATTATATAATAATCTCTTACTAAAATTATATTTTTTTTTACCAAAGAAAAAAAAATCTTCTTTTTTTCGATTTCGTTTTTTTCATTCTTTAGGTTTTTAAATTTATTTTTTCAATAATTTTTTTTTTTATTACTTAAACTAACTTTTGTCTGCTTGTCTAATTAGAATATGTTTTCTTTAATTAATTTTTAATTATTTTTTATTTATTTTGTAATTTTTTTTTGTGGTGATAGTGATCCGTGTTATAATTATTTAATTTTTATTTTTGTTTTACTTCATAGAATTTTTAAATTTATTGCAACAATTTCATAAAATGTGCCATTTTCAAATATTTTTATTTATTTTTATTTTAATATTTTTTTTTAATATTTTTTTTGTTGTTCCAACTAAATTACAATGATTTTGTTTTGCTTGTGTATACGTTTGATTTGTTTTTTAAATATTTTTTTTTATTTTTAATTTTCTTTTCATAATAACGGTTTTATAGAGGAATTAATTTCTTTTTGATTTTTTTTCTTTCTTTCTTCTTAATTTTTTACTTTATATTACAAAATCATTTGATTTTTATTTGCTTTTTTATTTTTGTTTAACAATTATTTAAAGTTTCTTTATCTTATGGTTTCTTTGTTTTTTTATTTTTTTTTTTTAAATTTTATTTTTTATTTTGTTTTTGGAGTTTTGGTATTTATTTTAAATTACTTTTTAAATTATTTTTTGTGTCTTTATTTTGTTTTGCTTATTAAGGTGGTGTTAAGAGAGTTTTCTAAATTTATTTCGTTTTTTTTTTAATTTTATTTTCGAATAAGAAAAATATATTTTTTTTGCCTCTGTATGTTTGTTTATTACTTGTGAAATTTTGAAAATTCATTTCTTATAATAATAATAAAATAGTATTGCTTGTATTGCCATATTTAATATAAATTAGAAAATATTTTATGAAGATCTCTAAATTTAAAAAAAAAATAATATTATATTAAATTACCAAAAAAAAAAAAAACAAATCAAGAACATTTTTAAACATTAAAAATTAAAGAATTTATTAAAAACCTTAAAAAAAATAATTAAAAAAGAAGGAATAAACCCAAAAAAAATTATTAAAAAATATTCACGGAATGGAAAAGAGATAAAATAGTAATAATAAAAAATATATAAGTTAAAAAAAATTAAAAGCTTTAACCATAGTAAAAAAATAAAATATTTATTTAAAAAAAATATAAAAAAAATAAATAAAAAATTAAAAAAAAAAAAATAACGAGTAATCAAAATAAAAAAATATTTGTTCAAGAGATAGAAAATAAATAAAAAATTTAAAAAAAAAATACACATTAAAAAGTAGACTTTAATACAAGTAAAAAAAAAAAACAAAAAAAAAAGTTTATTAAAAAATAAATTATAAAAATTATAAAAAAATTAAGTATTTTTATACTTATAAAAAAACTATTAAAAAAAAATAAATAAAGAAATAAAAATATATAAAATAAAAAATTAAAATAAATTTGATGTAGAAAAAATAGCAAATGTATAAAAAAATATTGAAGAAATTGAAAACAAAAAAAAAAAAAAAAAATAAATAAATTAAACTTTAAAATATAAAAAAAATGTAAACATTAAAAAAGGTAAGTAATAACAAATTGTATAACCAAACTATTCAAATATAATAAAAATAAAGTTATAAAAATTAAAAAAAAGTAAAGACTCCGACCAATGTAAAAAATACAAAAGAAAAAATAATCTAGAAAATTAAAATAATAAAAAATATACAAAATAAAAAAAGTATACTCTAATCGAAGTAAAAAAGTAAAAAATTATACAAAAAACTATTTTGTTTAAATAAAAAAATTATAAAAAAAAATATAAAGACAGAAGTAAAATGGAAATGTAAGAAATTAAAAATAAATATAATCATAGTAAAAAAAATTCATTTATAAAAAAAATATTCAGGGTAAAAAAATAATAAACGTTAAAACAATAAAGACACTAATCAAAGTAAATAAAAAATGTTAATAAAAAATGGTAAGAAAAGACTAATCAATATAAAAAAATTAAAAAATGTTAAAAAAATTATAAAAATAAATTATAAAAAAGAATTAAAGACTCTTATCAAAATAAAAAAATAAGAAATGTAAAAAATTTAAAATAAATATAAAAATAATATACGTTGAATAAACAAATAAAAACTTTAAAAAAAATATTTAGGAAAAAAATATTAAACGTAAAAAAAATTTAAAGAAAAATAAAAAAAATTCTAGAAAATGAAAATAATTAAAAATATACAAAATAAAAAAGTATATTCTAATCGAATTAAAAAAATAAAATAGTATAAAAAAGCTATTTAAAAGTATAAAAAAAACTATTTAAAAGTATAAAAAAATTTAAATAAAAATATAATAAAAAAAATTATAAAAATTAAAAAAAAGTACAGACTCTAATCAAAGTAAAAAAGAATAACAAAGTAAAAATTAAAAATAAATATAAAAATAAAAATAATAAACGTTAAAAAAAATAATAAAAAATTTAATCATAGTAAAAAATAATAAGTTTATTAAAAAAATATTCAGGAAAAATAATAATAAACGTTAAAAAATCAAAGTTAAAAAAATTTTTTAATACTCTAATCGAAGTAATAAATAAAAAATTATAAAAAACTATTTAAAAGAAAAATTTAAATATAAAAATAATAAAAAAGAAATGTAAAAATTAAAAAAAAAATGTTAAGACTCCAACCAATGTAACTACAAAAATAAGAAATGCTAGAAATTAAAAATAAATATAAAAATAATTAACGTTAAAAAAATAAAAACTCTAATCATAGGAAAAAAATAAAAATATCTTAAAAAAAAATCTATTTAAAAGTATAAGAAAATTAAATAAAAAATAAAAGAAATAAATTATAAGAAGTAGACTTTAATCGAAGTAAAAAAAAACAAAATAAAAAATTTATAAAAGAAATAAAAAAACTTTAGAGAATAATTTAATTAATAATTAAACTTTCTTTTTTTTGGTTTTTGTTTGCATTAACTAATAAATATTAAATATGGCAATAGTTTTTTTTTTTTTTTTATTGTGTTGCAATTTTTTTTTTATTTAACTACTAAATGTTGTTGGTTTATATTTTTTTTTTTTAATTTAATTTTAATACGTACAATAATACTACAATCTAAAAATATGGTTTTAAATAAAAATTAAATTTTAATTTATTATTTATAAATCAATTATTTTTTTTTTTAATTTTTGTTTAGAATATTTTAAATTGTGAGTCTTTTTTTTGATGAGTCATTTAAAAAGCTAGAGGTTTGAGGATAGATAGGGGGCGGAAGGGGGTTTGGGATGTTGTGGTCTAGAGTTATCAAATCTGAAAGATATTTTCGTATTTTTATTTTGTTTTTCCTTTTTTCTTAGCTCACAATGTTTTAATTTTTTGTGTCTTAGTTATTATGGTTTATTTTTAAATTAATTAATAAATCACTTTGTTTTTGTGTAAATACTAAATACTAATTTATTAACTTAAGCATTAAAAGGGAAAATAATCTTTTTTAAAATTAATTTTTAAAAAAATTTTTTTTTTAACAAATGAATTAAAAAAAAAAACAATTAAATTAAAATTAATTAATAAATTGTTTTTTGTTTTGTTTATTTTCTTTAAATACATACATATATAAAAAAATAAGAATATTTTTTAATACAATTATTTTTTTTTTAAATGTTTTTTTACAATATAATTAAAAAATAATTATTGGTTGTTTTAATTATTGTGTTTAAAATTAATTTCTATATTTAAATAAATTTTTCATAAGTGAAAAATATTTTATAGTCTTCATTCTGTAGACTTGAGTTTCTTTTAGAAAAAACCAAAGCCTTTGAAATTATTTTTTTGTTTGTTTTTTTTTTAATTTTTTTTTGTTTATTAAATAATAATTTAAAAAAAAATAATAATAATAATTTACATAAATTTTCCATAATAATAATTATTATTTTTATTATTATTTTTTTCAAGGAGCCTTTATGTTCTGAAAAGTTTTATTTTCCGTTTTTTTCTCGTTTTGAAAAATAAACTTTGCCTCTCTAATTTATTTAAATTCTAAAGTTAGTTTTTATTTTTACAATCTCGGGACTTGATTTTAAGTTTAAAACATTTTCTTTATTTTTTTTTGTTCGGTTTTTTTTTTATTATTTTTTAAAATTTTTATTCTTTTGACTTTTTCATAAAACAAATTTATTTTGAAATTGTTTTTCTGTTTTTGTGTTTTTGTTTTTATTTTTGTAATACTAGTTTTAAGCAGTTTTGAATTTAATTTAATTTTTTTTTAATAATTGTTTTCGTCATTAAAGTTAAAGTTTCAATAGCTGGCCTCATGACCAGCCAATATATAAAGATCGTGACCTTCTTCACTACCTAAGGAACCAGTACGTAACAATTGACTTTCTAATGCTACCACTCTGTAAAGGAAAATAAAAAAATAAAATTTGAAATTCAATTATTTTTAATTAATACGTCTAGAAAATAAAAAAAAATAAAAAAAATAAAAATAATATGAAAAGAAATCGAGGTTAATATGACGCCTAAAGGCAATTCGATACTCCTAACCACTGCACCTTTTTTTTGTAAAGGCCCATACCTTAATATTAGTTAACGAATTAAATAAAATTCAACGGAATGAATACTCCGAAATCTGGGATGCTGATGCCATGATACAATACTGTTACGAAAATGGAAATGGTGTCCTTAAAATGATAAACAAAAGCTCTAAGAAACAAAAATAATGGACTTGTTTACCTAATCAACTAATAAACAAGAATATAGCAACAACATCAGTATAAAAAAAGGGGACAAAGAAGTAAACAAGCAACAACAAAGTGTAATATAAAAAAGCGGATAAACAAGTAAGCAGGCAGCAGCAACAACACTGCAAGGAACTTTTTTTTTTTTTTTTGATTAAAACCGCACTCAGGGGATGACCCCTACCCATGCAGTGCATTGTGCAGGTTTAGGAAAGGTGGAAAGAGGGAAGATGCGAACGGAAACGAGTTGCTGCTGGTGACTATAAAATGGCCAGTGCTATACCTTCACCATTAGACAGCCTATAGCAATCGTCCCCACGAAGCCCGCAGTTTCTCACACCACTTATGTTGTGTGTGTTAATTTTATACAGAAGTGGCGGGACCTACAGTTTAAATTCGACTCCGAACGACAGATTTATTTGAGAAACTTTTCAAGAAGAGAAAGAGAAGAAATCTCCGAAAATATACTTTTTGTATTTTTTTATTTTTGATGTCTGGCCTGGGACTCGAACCCTGGCTTTACGTCTAATAAGCCAGCACATTACCTACTATACTACGGCGACATTTTACATTTACATTTAAAGAGCTTTCGCGCAGGGATAGACATGCATTCATCAGACTGCTTACCCTGCGATATAAAAGGCAATACAGAGCAGGTAACGGTGATTCAGTAAGAATTCAGTCTGTCTTGTGTGAAGACACGTTACTTGTGAAGAGAATAATTGTAGTTTGCAGATCTCTGTTATAAAGATCTATTGAACAATTATTATCGTGTACGCGGAAGAGTGCAAAAAATAATAACAATAAAAGCAAATTGTTGTTGTTTACATCAAGTTGTATGGCATACAGAATTGTGCGAATAATAAAGAATTAATTTAAAACTAAACACAAATTTATTTTTATTTTATTTGCAATCTATGGACTCATATTTTTAACGTTTTTAAAACGGCAAAAACGTAACAATACCATGAGTTCTCGAAAACGTTCAGAATGTTCATTCTCCCTAAAAGAGGATAACATGCAGATCTTCATGGATTATTCAAAATCTGTATAGAATTATGCGTGTAGCATACTCTGCAGTGGAATGAATACCCAGAATTCAAGAATGCTGGCGTCATGATATCATACCACGACTTCTCGAAAAAAATTCAGAACGTTCATTCTACTTAGAGGAAGAGAACTTACAGGTCCTCATGGATTATTTTCAATCTGGATAGAACTATGCGAGTAGCTTACAGAGGAATGAATACTTGGAATTCAGGGATACTAATATCATGACTTTTTGAAAACATTCAGGACGTTCAGTCTGGATAGAGGAGGACTCCTCACAAATCTTCAGGGATTGTTCGAAACCTGGATGGAACTGTGAAAGCAGACATATTATCGGCCTACATGGCCTACATGATGTGGCTGTTGAAGCATTACAAAGTCTTCCAGGGAAAATTATCGGCCATATGGGGCGATCCTTATTACGGGCAATAACTCTTTCTTAGTGCGAGCACTGCCTTTTAAAACAATGACCTCTCAATGCTATATATTGGAATTTGCTATAATATTTATATCATATAAGTACTGGGACATGGTGGCACATAGTGGACTCTTTACAAATCTTCCTGGATTGTATGGAACCTGGATGGAACTATGGATACAGACATATCATCAAAACTTTCGTGGCCTATATGTTGTGGGTGCCGGAAGATCTTTTAATCTTCTAGGGAAATTTATCGGCCGTATGGACCAATATCATCCTTATTACGGGGAATATCTCTGGGGAAACTATTAGTTAGAACACGGCCTTTTAAAACCATGAGCTCTATGGCGATTTACGGTAGCTGCTAATTTCACAACGCGATAGAAATTTGTTACAATATTTACATTATATAAGTACCGGGTAGGTAGATAGTTTTGATACCAAAAGTTCACGTGAGCACGCATAGCAACCCGTTGTGACACCACGGGTGAACGCAATCCCTGTACTAAGCAAGTTCTACCAAACTATGAAAGAAGAGGTTGGGCTGCACATTAAAACCAGGACTACCCGACGCTGGAAAGCCCGCCCGAAAGTTTGAAAAACGAATCTATACCCTTGATATTAATGGATGTTAGCTCCCTCAAACTGAAAAGTATTTTCGAGCCAAATAACTTATATCTGCACCGCACAAGAGAGGGACATTGACAAAGAAAGTGCATAACAGTCTCCCTTAACTCAGCGGACCTGCACCCCAGCAGAAGTCGTTAAATGGGGAGCAGCATTCTTTCCGCGAGTTTTCACATAGTAACTGGTTGATGGGCCTTTTACCCATTGAGAGGCGAATGAGTCTAGCGGTGGAGCAGGACTCCCCATAGAACCAGAATAGGTTGGCATCCCGAAAGACTTTCCGCGAGACAGCCAGCTTGAAAAGAGGTAAGCGGAATTAACAAGTCGATTGAAGAGAATTCCGGAAGTAGTGCGCCGGTCTTGGCGAGTTCGTCGGCTCTGCAGCTTTCCGGAATATTACAGCGCCCGGGAACCCGGATAAGTGTGACCTACTGATGATAGAGATTCTCTGAATAATTTTTCCATAATAATTGGTAAGCTAGAATTTGCGAACATAACGGCTTCGAATTTCTAATCCTCTACTCTTCATTTAATCAATACGACAGACAAGGTTGAGTGTCCTAATGGCTGAGTTGTTTGTGTGTTAAACTTCAAATGCCGGGGCAATGGTTTCGATTTCCATGTCTATCAGGACATCTTCAATCGTAGTGAGGTTAATGCTACATGAGCAAGCCTCTTATAAGCCGAATCTACTTAGGAAGTGATTTTAACAAACCCAACTCATTAAAAATGAAAAAAAAAAATCGATTGCAGTCCCTAGTATAATAAACTATCGGCAAGTTATCGAATACTTAACCTAACATGGGAGTGAGATTAATGCTACATAAGCCTCTTATAAGACGAATCTACTCAGAAAGTGATTTTAACAAACCCAACTCATTAAAAATTTAAAAAGAAATCGATTGCAGTCCCTAGCATAATAAATTATCGACAAGTAATCGAATATTTAACCTAACATGGGAGGGAAATTAATGCTACGTAAGCCTCTTATAGGACGAATCTACTTAGGAAGTGATTTTAACACACCCAACTCATTAAAAATTTAAAAAAAATCGATTGCAGTTTCAAGCATAACAAATTATCGACAAGTTATCGAATATTTAACCTAACATGGGAGTGAAATTAATGCTACATAAGCCTCTTATAAGACGAATCTACTCAGGAAGTAATTTTAACAAACCCAACTCATTAAAAATTTAAAAAAATCGATTGCAGTCCCTAGCCTAACAAATTATCGACAAGTTATCGAATACTTAACCTAACATGGGAGTGAAATTAACGCTGCATAAGCCTCTTATAAGACGAATCTACTTAGGAAGTGATTTTAAAAATCATTAAAAATTTAAAAAAAAAATCGATTGCAATCTAGCATAATAAATTATCGACAAGTTATCGAATACTTAACCTAATAGTTTCATGTTATTTAAGCAAAATGAAAGGAAGCTAATACTTACTTATCACTGCCCAGCAAACGATATGTACGACTCATATCTTTGATTTCTTGGGTGATTTCACCGTTACGCAGCGACTTGCCCTGCATGCCGTGCTTATGGAATGCTAAAACGCTGTCGGGCAGACACACTGAAAGAAAAATAAAAATGAATTCGAAAAATACTTTCCGTTACAAATGCCAGAAAGAGATAGAGAGAGTGTGTTACTTACCTATGCTATCGACATTAAAGTCGAAATTTAATTGTGAGACCAATTTTTTATGTTGTTTTGGATTACCCTGTAATGTTACCACTTGAATGATATTGCTGTAGCAGACAATAATCGCATCCTTTTCCACTTGATGCACCTTAACGACCTTGAGTAAGTCTCGTCTGGGTACCATAGTGGCCATGGCATCGTATTCCAAATCATCCGAGTGGAACCAACTGGCGCCTGCTCATTTTTTCCAAGATTGTTAAACAATAACACGAAAAAAAATGTAGGGTAGGGGAAGGGGAAGGGAAATAGCGGGGCACAATACAGGATAGTTAAGAAACCGAAAAGAAAACAAAAACAAATTAAAAGAAAAGAAGGAAAAACGAAAAATAATTTCAAAAGTCACAGCACGAATGGATGGATGAACGATGAATTGATGAGCAAAGGAAGCGCAATTGCAGTTTTTCGAAAAGCAGAGACACACGAACGCACATAAAACGCATTTGTAGATAGAAAGAGAGAGAGCATGAGAGAGAGAGAGAAAAGAGAAATAAACTTATTAAATAACTGGTCCATAACATAAAATGAAATCAATACCACTGTTCATATTGATGAGCTCCAGTTTGAGACAGCCATTGGCCGCTTTACGCACTCCAGTACACACAATGGGATATTCCAGTTCGGGTGTTATGATCATCTCGAAGACGGGCGTATGACCGTTTTGTACACAACCATGACCGCCGCCCAATATACTAGTGGCCGGCCATTCGCATTGTTTCAACAGCATGAATTTATTTAACGGGTCATACCATTGCATTAGGAAAATACCATTTGGTGTGGCCCCGCATAAATACTTGTAGCCATTGTAGGGGTTACGGGTCACGCAACACTGTGTACAACCTTTGGTATCGGGTACTTTGGTGGTGAGCGCAAATTTACGCGGCACCAAACGTTCCGGTATTTTATTCATATGCAACGAGAATCGATGCGTTTGCTTCGAATGCAGCGCAATCAGATCGTGACGATACAATTGACACGATTTACCCGACAGACTCATTAGGACATCCTTAATAACGTACAGCCATGTTGTACGTCTGGGAAATAATTGATCTATGGCAGCATCATGTAGTTCGTTCATATTCAAATTGAATATACCCTCTTCGGCACCGATCAACAGATGTTGATCTCTTGTCTCGGGGTGTATCCACGAGGCAGTGCAGTGTACACGCAGCGGACAGCCATTGAAGATTTTGGAGAAGCAAGCACCCATATGAACTTTGGGTGTTGGTGGCAGGCCATTCGATATGGGTCGAGGTGGTGTATGACGTCGTCTGTGGGAACGTTTAGGAGGCACAGGAGGTGTATTATTTAATAAATCAGGTTGGGCTTCTTTGTCAACTGGAAATATACAAAAAATTAAAAAAAAATTATTATGGAATCGCTTTCAACGTTTAACAGTTAAAGGTCCCCTAGGGAGACGAGATAGTTCAGTATTCAGTCGGTTGCTCAGTAAAGATTCTAAGAGATCTAAACTCCTCCTTTGTATTGTTACGAAAATGGAAATGGTATTTTGCTTTTACATCGTTTGATATTAAAATTATAAATAAAAATTACAAAAACAAAATCAATGAACTTGTTTACATGATAAACAAGTAAACAAAAATGCAACAACAAACACTGCAAGAATAAATGTAAGCAAAAATAATGAAACAATAATGTTTACATTTATAGAGGCATTGAGAAGGAGAACCCTTCATTAACATTCATCAGACGTTGCCATATAAAAGGCAAGGCAAAGCAGACAGTCCCCGTAGTCGTGTGTTGGCTTATTAGACGCAAAGCTCGGGTATCCCAGGCGAGACATCAAAATGAAATATGAAAAGAAGGTAGCTCTCAGATGTTCAAGTTATAAGGTAAGTTAAACACGGGAAGTCGTCGTAGTCTAGCAGGTAGTGTGTTGGCTTATAAGACTAAAGGACCGAGTTCAAACCCCAGGTCAGACGTCAAAACGAAAATATGCAAATCTTTCTTCGTTGACATCCTGTCCGCAGATTTCCGGCAAAAAACTCTGAGAGAAAATAAACCTTCCAAGAAAAAGTTTATCAAAAATCTGCCGTTCGGAGACGACATTAAACTCTAGGTCTCTAGCCACTCATATATAAAATTAACATACACAACATGAGTGGTGTGAGAAGCTAGGCCGTAATCCTTATTGAAGGGTTGTAATGGCCAATTATGTATGTATGTAAAGCAGCCAATAGAGTCAGTAAAAATTCAATCAGTCTTGTGTGAAGACGTGGTGTATTTGAAGAGAATAATCGTGGTTTGAAGATCTCCGTTACAAAGATCTAACGAAAAATTGTTATTGTGTACGTGGAAGAGTGTAACAGAAGAATAACAATAAAAGCAAATTGTTGTTGTTTACATCAAGTTGTGAACAATGGCACACAGAATTGTGTGAATAATAAAAAATTTTAATTATAACGAAACATAAAATTTATTTTATTTCTTTTACAATCTACGAGTTTATATTTCAAATGTTTTTAACAGGTAAAAACGTAACAATAATGATTAGTACGGGGTGTCTGATATGTATTGCAACCAACTTCAGGTTGTTTTCATTTGTAAACCGCTCGTCTGAAAGCTGACAGATTTATTCCCGTGACAGTTCATTTTAATATTTACAAGCTTACAAAAGCATTTTGATCTATTGCATTCAGAAAAAAAGTTATTCGTGATGGGGAATTCAAGTGGGATAGTGTGATTGCCTAATATTTGGCGGGAAAACCATCACAGGTGGCTATCGTTAGAGCCCCCTCTAGCATTTAAATGTGAAAAAATCTTTTGTTTCTCGTACCATTGCTCGTTACCGCAAAACTGGCAGTGTTGCATTGCGTCTAAAAAGTGGATAAAAAAAAACGGTAATAACATCAGAAATGATCCGAAGAGTGAAGGCAAGATTTGATCGATCCCCACGCCGCAGTGATAGAAAAATTGCTCGTGCATTTGCGAGAACGGTTGCAACACATATTGAAAAATGAGTTTGGACTAAAGCCATTGAAGTTCCAAAACGTGCAAGAGCTCACAGATAGACAAAAAAAGTTAGACTGGAAAGTGCCAAGGCAGTTACTTCGCTTGCATGAAAGTGGCCAATTAACGAATTTGGTTTTCTCCGATGAGAAGCCATTCCAAATAGAGCATTTTGTGAACAAACAAAATAATCGGGTTTACTTGCCAAAGAGGTTAGATGAAAATTTACATCTGCGACTGGCCACTACAACTCAATTGCCGCCGATGGTAATGATGTAGGCCGCCGTAACGGCCGATGGTCGCTCCCCGCTCGTATTCATCGACCGTAGGGTCAAAATAAATGCCGAATATTATCGGGAAAATGTCTTAAAGACAGTATTGAAGCCCTGGACAGACAAACATTTCGGCCGCAGACCATGGACATGCCAACAGGACTCAGCACCACCGCACTCAGCAGGCGTCAACCAAGAATGGCTTAAAAAGGAGGTTCTTTGCCTTATTTCTACCACACAATGGCCACCAAAATCTCCGGATCTCAATCCGTGGGACTTTTGCGCCCAGGGGCTTTTTGGAGAGTAAGGTTCCCACTAAAAAAATACCAAAGTGTCGATACGCTCAAGACGGCGCTTTGTCGGGAATGGGCCTGTGATGGCTTTGCTGGCCGTTTGAAGGCCAATTCGAACAAATCTAAACTGATTCTAAAATTTGATGCTTTTGAGCAATTAAATTAAAAAAAAAAAAAATTACAAAAATATTGCGCCTTACTTTGTTGCATTATATATTAGTCACCCTGTAGTTTGATGAAATCGAATATGACTTTTTCACCGCTTTTCTAAAACGATGTCTTATGGAATTCACCATAGTCTAGTAGGTAAAGTGTAGACTTATTAAACGTAATTCCCGATTTGACATCCCAGGCTAGAGAACAAAACGAAAATATTTCTGCGGCGACTTCCTCTCTCAGCGGATTTCTGGCAAAAACTCTGAGAGTAAAATAAAATTGCCATGAAAAGCATCACAAAAATCTATCGTTCGGAGTCAACTTTAAACTGTAGGGCCCCTGACATTTGTGTATAAAATTAACGCACTTAACATAACATAAGAGATGAAGTCGCCGTGGTCTAGTGGGTAGTGTGTTGGCTTATTAGACGAAAGGCCCGGGTTCGAATCCCAGGTCAGACATCAAAACGAAAAATATTTCTTCGGCGACTTCCTCTCAGTAGATTTCTGGCAAAAACTCTGAGAGTAAAAATTGCCATGAAAAGCTTCTCAAAAATCTGTCGTTCGGAGTCGACTTTAAACTGTAGGTCCCACCGCTCATGTATAAAATTAACGCACACAACATAAGTGGTGTGAGAAGCTAGGTCGTAATCCTGACTGAAGGGTTGTAATGGCCAATTATGTATGTAACATAAGAGGTATGAGAAGCTAGGTCGTAATCCTAACTAAAGGGTTGTAATGTCTAATTGGAACATAACCTCACTTAAACAATTTTATCAAAACGATTAATTTACTTACGTTCATCGTCATCTTCTTGTGTACCACCATCGCTGAGACTTCGTGTACGTGATGATTTGCCCATGTCATTGAGTAAACCCAATAGTTGATCCATTGAACTATGGCGTCTGGGTGAGTCCTCTAAGCCATTCTAGAAAAATGTGTCAAAAAAAAAATGAAATTTAAAACTTAGTTACACAAGCAGGGCGGTAATTATTTTCATGCTTGTTTGTCCGCCATTTTATAAAAAAAAAAACGGTTTAAATAACGGTTTACTTATATTACTACTACTAACCTGATTACTTTCATGACGATAATCACAGTTATGATGACTGTTATTTGTGATGTTATTCGTAGTTGCTGCTGAAGACGCCGCCGCCGCCGCTGCTGATGTTGTTGTTGATGCATGCGGTTCATTCGTTAACGCCGAGTTCGTGGAGGAATAATTGGAGGAGGAGGAGCAGGAGTTGGCAGAAGTTGAGGCCACGACATCGCTGGTCGTATTGCTGTTTAAATAATTGGAACCGTTATTACGTAGTAAATTATTATAAAAATGCGATGCAGTTGTTGTTGTTGTTGAATTATAAGAGGAAGGTGGAGGAGAATCCGAATTAGAACAAATGGACGCAGACATAACATTGGACATGATGATGTTATTATGATGATTGTTGTTAGTACGTGTGGATAGGGATGAGGATGATAGGGGAATTAAAATTGAATTTAAATTTAAATTTGATGAAGAAATATTTGCATTAGCATTAGAAGAGTGAGGGGAGGAGGAGAGGGATTGAATGATAATGGATGATGATGAGGAGGAGGAATGTAAATGACCACCAACAACACCACTATTACTATTAGCGCCACCACCACCACTACCACCACCACCACCAACAACACTACTACTACCGCTAGAATGGTTAGTATTATGCAGATAGGATGATAAGAATGCCGCTGAAGATGATGAAGAAGGTGAATTTGTTGTTGTTTTAATTGTTGTATAACTGTTATTATCTTGGCTATGATGGCGATGATGATGATGATGGTGATGATGATAATGACTGCCGCTTGCATTGCTATGATGATGACCACTACCCCCAACAACACTACCACTAACACCACTACTACTATTACTACTAATGCCAACACCACCACCACCACCACCACCACCACCAACACCAGCACTACTACCACCGCCATGATATACGTCTACACCACTACCACCACCACCACCACCGTTACTGCCACACCTTAAATCTGAACTTGAATTATCCAAAATATGATGACTGTACATGGATGTAGATGATGACAATTGGCCGTTTGTTGTGGCCGCTGCAAATGCTGAAGCCGGTGTTGATATTGGCCGGCTATAACTGTTAGAGCTATTGTTGTAATTATTGTGATGGCCACCGCCGCCACCACCACCATGTCTTAACATATCAAAGTGGGCAAATAAAGCCGAATGATTATCAACATGATCCAAAGCTGTGGTCCGTATATTCGATAAACCATAAGCAGCAACTGTTGTTGATGAAATGCCACCATTTGTGGTCATGCCATTGCCACTGCCACTGCCATTGTCTTGCATTGAATTGTTGCCTGTCGATGATAATGCAGTTGCAGCTGCTGTTGTCGTTTTAATTACGTTATCACTTGCCCAACCATTGTTGCTTGTCGTTAATGATAATAATGATGATGCTGATGATGTTGTTGTTGTTGTTGTTGTCGATAATATTGCTATTGTAGTTGTTGTTATTGCTGCTAATGATGATAATGCGGCTGTTGATGATGATGATGTGTTGTTATGGTTACTATTATTTCCTCCACCACCATTATGGCTACAATTGCATTCAGTACTTAGTAAATCTTTGGTATCAGTTAATGGCAAAGTGGCTCTGCAAAAGCAACGGGAACAAGAACAAAAGAGAAAAGAGAAAGAGAGAGAGAAAGAGAGAGAAAAAACAAAAAAAAAAAACGTTGCAACAAAAAAAAAAAAAACAAGAACACCATGTAAATGTATGTATAAAGAGAGTCACAAGAAATACAGAGATTCCCAAAATGTTTTAAATGGGAGTATAAAAGTAATAGATTTTGAAGATTTTTTTTTTTGTAAATTTCCTACTGGGAGTTTATAGGATTTTCTGTTTACTCACTTACACACATTGAGAATCTCTGCTTACAATCAATGTACAATGCATGTGAATAATATTAGAAAAAACAACACCAAAACAACAAACATATCGTAGCAAGGGGGGGGGAGGGAGAAAGGGATACATTTATTTAGACTGCCAGTATGAATACAGCAAATGCTCTCTCAAACACAAAATGTTCACACGCACAAGTACACATGCATGTGTACTAATGTAATAGTAAAACAAAGTGTTACAATTACAAAAACTAACCCATACGCATACGTATTCTCACCACACTCACCACACTCACCACACACACACCACACACACCACACAAGCTAACGTTTACTCATACGCACAAGCATACAAAAGAGAAGCACACCACACACACAATTTGAATTGCCTACTTTGTTTCGGTTTAAAAAGATGACAGACATAGAAAGCAAAAGGGCAAGCGAGAGGGCGACAAGGAGAGGTAGAGAGAGTGTTTTTGTATGTGTAAAGGAAAGTTTGTATATTGTTTTGGCTATGTAGGAGGGACATGTACATACGTGCGTACATATGTGTGGGTGGATGTATTTTTAATTTACTTTGTTAGCATGTGTTAGTGATAATTTTAAAAAGATTTTCATCAAAGACCACAAAGGCCAGCCATAAAAAAAAAGAATGCAAAAGTAATATGCGAGGGTTCTTAGAAAAGTTATAGGAATACATACGTAATTGGTCATTACAACCCTCCAGTTAGGATTTCAACCTAGCTTCTCACACCATTCATGTAGTAAAAAAAAGAATGCAAAAGTAATATGCGAGGGTTCTTAGAAAAGTTATAGGAATACATACGTAATTGGTCATTACAACCCTTCAGTTAGGATTACAGCCTAGCTTCTCACACCACTTATGTAGTAAAAAAAAGAATGCAAAAGTAATATGCGAGGGTTCTTAGAAAAGTTATAGGAATACATACGTAATTAGTCATTACAACCGTTCAGTTAGGATTACAGTCTAGCTTCTTACACCACTTATGTGCGTTAATGCATGAGGCCAGGGATCTACAGTTTAAAGTCGACTCTGAACGACAGATTTTTGAGAAGCATTTTTCATGGCAATTTTATTTTTACACTCTCAGAGTTTTTGATAGAAATCTGCAGAGGGGAAGTCGCCGAAGAAATATTTTTCGTTTTGATGTCTGACCTGGGATTCGAACCCGGGCCTTTCGTCTAATAAGCCAACACACTACCCACTAGAAAACGGCGACTTCTACCCTGGTAACCATACGATATGAATATCACTCTCAGAGTTTTTGATAGAAATCTGCAGAGGGGAAGTCGCCGAAGAAAAATTTTTGGTCATATTTCGTTTTGATTCCTGACCTGGGGTTTGAACACACACTGTCTACTAGACTACGGCGACTTCAAGTTATAGGAATTCAAGTAAATATTTACGGACAGATTCAGATCATCGGGGTGTTTCTGTTGTAGTATTCAGATAATCAGAGTAAATCCCTCGATATATATCCACTATATAAGGAAATATCCACCACACTTCGATGATTATCCAATAAGGTCCAGGATCGTTGGAGGAGATATTCAATGCTTACGCTTATATATGGGTTTTCCGAAAAGGAGTACACAAGGTAAGAGGACGTGCACCTATCGGTCAAGACAAGCACAGTACCCGGAGGTTGAAATTAACCCATTGTATACAAACTTTAACAATAAATTTACGCATGCTATTGTGATCCTACCGAATTTTTCACAATTTCCGACCAATTGCCTTCGTTTTGGAAATAAATTTCCAATAAATCTTAACGTCATTCAAACGTAAATGGATTTATTACGTTCAGTGGAGAGATAAGTATTGCCAGATTCGAAATAATCGATGGTTAAAATTCTTGAATAAGTAGATATTGAACTAAAGGTCAAAGCTGATGCTCAGGCAAAGGAAAAGTCAGTTGAATTCAAATGTAAGACACCTATTGGTCATTGAAAAGTGTTATGCGAAAGCCAGGCATGCATTGCAGTGGCGTACGTTGACAACATTGACATCATAGGACGTACCAAGCGAGATGTTACTGCTGGCTTTAGTGCTATTGAACGGGAGTCGAAGTTAATGGGGCTGGCAGTAAATGAGGGCAAAAAAAATGATATGTTATCGGCGTATTGACTCTCAGATTACGGCCGATAACTATATTTTTGATACAGTCAAGGAATTTATTTATTTTGGCTCCAACGTTGCCACCAAAAATGATTTCAGTCTAGAGATCAAACGCAGGATTACTCTTGCCAACAGGTGCTACTATGATCTCAGTAGGCAATGGAGTAGCAGAGACCTCTCTAATACTCTACAAGAGGCTCATCCTTTCCGTGCTTCTTTATGGCGCAGACGCATGGAGCCTATTAAGAACTAATGCAGAAGCCTTGAGAGTATTCGAGAGAAAAGTTCTACGTAAGATCTTCGGTCCTGTGCGAGTTGGCGATGATTTCCGCATCCGATCTAACAGTGAGCTGTATGAGTTTCTCAAAGACATAGACGTTCTGCAGCGTATTAATATCCAGCGGCTGCGCTGGCTCGGCCATGTCATTCGAATGGAGGAGAATGGGTATTTGGCGCGGTAAACTGCGGAAGTAAGCGATAAGGAGAAAATTATCCTGCAACCCCAGTCCTCGATTGGTAGTATAGGTACACAAGAATCAAAGGCGGCTGAAAGGATGTGTTACGGCAGATCGATATCCATTAATCGGGTAGTCAATGGCCAACTAAGTAAGTAGGATACCTATTCCTTTATAGATTACCAAACAAATGTTTAACAAACGATCTTGATTTGGTGTGAGAAGCTAGGATGTTGTACAATGGATCAATCCGACCTCCGGGTACTGTACAGTTAACAAGTACACGTCCTCTAACCTAACCTAAAGATGTCATAATGAATCCATTAGTGGAGATATCAGACAGATCTAACCGATTATATGCGAAACCAAGTTTGTGTTAAATCTGACTAGACTCCATTTTGGAAACCTCATAGCAGTTGAAACGATATACTGGGTTCTGGGTTTATGGTATTAGAAACTGTAATGAAAAAGAGGAGATCACATACCACCAACACTAGATTCTGGGTACTTACACCTAGAACCTGCAGAGGAGACCACAGAGTATTGTTCAGTGATCGAGAACCTGGAACAACAGATTCTTAAAAACGTGGTTTTATAAATCTGTCGAGGTGACCGTAAGTTGTCTGTCTTGTAAATATTTAATATCGTTGTTACAATGGGACTTTATAGGATCCAAGTAATTTTATGCTCTACAAGGCTTCTGTCAATTTAACCCACCCCACACCAACCTATCTGACATACCTGCTTGCCGAATTTCAAAGATGATGGATGTTTTCAGCAGTGGACGGCAGGTGAACCAGGGAACTACTTGAGTTCGACAAGAAAACGTTTCTTCTTCTAACTGGAATTCTAGCGGAACACTGCGCTATTGGCAGTTTTGCTGACAATCTCGGTCTGCCCCTCACCAAGATTACTGCAAAAGCTGCCATGCGAGTGCTCTACACATCGAGACAAACCTCATCGGTTTTTGGCTGATAGAAAATTTCAAGATCTGGACATGCTACCGTGCGTGCCACTAAGGGAATTGGCCAGTTTCATCCAGAGATCGGGGTGGGTGGTTCAAGCCTAATAGTATGAGCTTTCCTCATACTGAATAACACAAAATACCATAAAGCCACTGGGTGAACTTGGCTGTGAATGACAAGCTATTCGCTAACCTAACCTAAACCAACATATTTCGAACCTTGTGTTTCTATAATTAAAAGGCCAAGGAAATCAAGGAAATTTGGATGCCATCTTAGGCATGTGATATCCATGAATGGCTCTAGCAGCTGCCATTTAACTACATGCAGAAGAAAACTAAGGTAAATAAAGGCATAGGGCCAGTGTTTGATGCCCAGTAATCTCCGCCTAAAACCTTTTGATCAAACGATCGTCAACAAAACTTAAATATTTGGATGACATCTTAGGGTGTGATATCCATGTATGGCTCTAGCAGCTGCCAGTTAACTACATGCAAAAGAAAACTAAGGTAAATAAAGGAATAGGGCCAGTGTTTGATGCCTAGTGATCTGCGCTTAAAACCTTTTGATCAAATGCTCGGCAAGAAAACTCAATTATTTGGACAACAACTGACGTTGAGTTATTATATGAGTGGCAAGACATCTGGCAGCTGCTGTTTAAATATGTACGAAAGAAAGATAAGATAGATAAGGCAAGGGGCTTGTGTTTGATGACAAGTATTCTCCGCTTAAAATTTTTTGGTCAAACGGTGGTCAATAACTCACAATTCTTTGGAGGATATCTACGTTATATAACAGTGGCTGTAGCAGTTGCCATGAAACAACGTGCGGAAGAAAGATAAGATAGATAAGGCAAGGGGCCAGTGTTTGCCGTCTAGCTGTCTCCGCTTAAAACCTTTTGATCAAACGATCGTCAATAAAACTTGAATATTTGTAGAATGGTTGTAATACGAATATATGCGAAAGAAATATAAGATAGTTAAGGCATGGAACCAATGTTTGACGCCTCTATTAAATTCTTTTTGGTCAAACGGTGGTCAATAAAACTCGATTATTTTGCAAGACATCTTAGGATGGCTCTGGCATTTGCCATTTGATGCCTAGTGGCATTAAAACTTTTTGGTCAAACGGTTGTCAATAAAACATGGCTCTTTGGAGGATATCTTAGGATGCGTTATAATATGAGTGGATGTGACAACTGGCATGTAACTACATTCGGCTTAGGCTTTATTGACTAGCGATCTCCACTTAAAACTTTTTGGTCAAATGTTCGCCAAAAGAA
The DNA here is from genome assembly GCA_014635995.1 of Sarcophaga peregrina. Lineage (NCBI taxonomy): Eukaryota > Metazoa > Arthropoda > Insecta > Diptera > Sarcophagidae > Sarcophaga > Sarcophaga peregrina. Next base: position 79,983,882 of record CM025793.1, on the reverse strand, counting down.
AACTCGATTATTTTGCAAGACGTCTTAGTTTGCGTTATAAATGAATGGCTATGGCAATTGCCATGTACATATCTACATACCAGAGATCAGCAATGAATCATTTTTCCGCTACTCATAAGCACTCATGCAATTTTGAATATAAGTGAATTAACAGAATTAAAATTCAACTGCTCTGATTCATTTGTACTCACTACAACATTGATTTATAAGTACAGGGTTGCAATGAGTATGAGTACAACATTGGCATCAAACATTCGAAATTGGTAGGCATATGATGCCTACTCATTCTGATTTATAAATTTAGAAAAATACTTATAATACTTATAAGTAATTCGAATGATTCGAATCATTCATCAAAATTTACAGTCTTAGTTGGTGTTGCATATACAAACAAAGAAGAAAGGCAATGCAAGACACAATCTTCTTGTGAGTATAGTAGCGTTCGTACGCGAATCATACTTATTTTGTGCTTCGTGCACATGTAAATTTATTCAAGAAAAAGTGGAGGAGCGTGCTACAGACAGATGGAAAAAAACTGTTCTTTTCGTGGAAAGGGTTCCAGATCAGAGATCAGCAATGAATCGTTTTTCCGCTACCCTTAAGCACTCATGTAATTTTGAGTATGAGTGAATTAAGTAGAGACGAGTCGATGTCAATAACATCAGGCGTATTGTTAAGTATGAATACGACGAGTAGTTCCAATTTTGAGTATGAGTAGTATGAGTATCATATTAAAATAAGTATGAATGCGTATAAGTGTCACAATGTATGAGTATGACGCGAATCTACTTATCTATTTGAATACTTATTGCTGCTCTCTGATACATACGGAAGAAAGCAACACTATTTCTTAACAAGAAAAATAATGGATTTCCGACTTCACCCATACAGAGTTTATTTACCTTAACTCACAGATTTTCTTAGGGACTGATTCAATGGATTACGTGGTACGTTACGGAAGATCTCATTCTATGTATAAAGAGGAAATTTTTTCTTTTTAAGAAATATATTGCATATCAGTGCTTCCGTTCAAATAAGGAAGCCACAGACAAGTCTTTGTGAATATTTGTTCCAATCGTTTGCAAATTTTTATATACAGCCCTCGTATATATTTTTTAAGAAGTAATTTCAAATCTCGTAAACGACGTATATACACGTACATACGTACATAAACGAGTATTTTCATTCTCATAAAGTCTTGTTAATTTTAAAAGGCAACAGATTTACTACATACGTAGTATATTGTAAGGCAACTATTTATGAATTACTATGTGGCATACACACAGGCTGTATTTTGTTAGTAGTGGTTGTAGGATGTAGTTGTTGTTGTAGTAGTGGTTGTAATAGTAGTAGTAGTAATAATAATAGTAAATTGTATGTATGTATGTGTATATGTATGATATGCATGTATAAGTGTATAGTTTATTACTTAATTTTACAAATTTACCATTACAATGTTAACGATAACGATAACTAATGATAATGATGGCGATAATATTGTTACAATATTTTCTATGCAATAATGTGTTGTTGTTGTTAGTAGTAGTAGACACAATTTGTATGATTTTTATGCAAAAATTATTATTATTATTGTTGTTGTCGTTAGTAATTTTTTTTTTTTTATTTCTTTATACAATACATTCGATAAATTTGTTAATATTTTTACATAAAGTCTACATAAGTATGATATTAAAAGAAAAATCGTAAATTATAAACTTAAATTTAAATGAAAAGAAAGAAAGAAAGAACGAAAAAAAAAAAATGATAATAGTGCGCCTAAAAATATGTTAATTTTTTATAAATAAAATGCTTAGCCCTGTTGGATATGTTGTAAAAAATTTATTTGTTTTGTAAGGCAATATTCTAGGATAAGGGAAGTGGGATAAAATAAATTTTAAAAGTGAAAATTCCTTAAATCCTCTTTCTTATAATTTAAGAGTTAGTTAAGCATAACAGTGGTTCAAAGCCTAGCCAGGAGTCATATGTTATTGTCATGAAAATGGTGTTTTACTTTTACATCGTTTATCATTATAAACAAAAGTTACAAAAACAAAAACAATGTCCTTGTTTACGTGATAAAACAAGAAAAAAAGGATAAACAAGTAAACAAAAATGCAACAACAAACACTGCAAAACTAAATGTAAATAAAACTACGCAATCAACAATAATGAACCAACGATGTTTACATTTATAGAGATCTGGAGAAGGCTAATCATCATTCATCAGACTGCTTATAATGGCATATAAAAGGCAAGACAAAGCAGGCAAAACAGGGGCAGTAAAAATTCAGTCAGTCTTGTGTGAAGACGTTCGATGTTAGGTCAATTCATTGTCAATTGTCAATTCTAACAAGTACAGTACTCGAATTGACCCATTGTACTACGTCCTAGCTTCTCACTCCACTTATGTTGTGTGTGTTAATTTTATGCATGAGTGGCGGGACCTACAGTTTAAAGTCGACTCCGAACGACACATTTTTTGAGAAGCATTCCATGGCAATTTTTTACTCTCAGAGTTTTTGCCAGAAATCTGCTGAGAGGAAATCAGCGAAAAATTATTTTCAAATTTTCGTTTTGATGTCTGACCTGGGATGCGAACTCGTGTCTTTCGTCTAATAAACCAACACACTACCTACTAGACCACGGCGACCTCAAGACGCTCGATGTTTGAAGAGAAAAATTATGGTTTGAAAATCCCTATTATAAAGATCTATCTAACAATTGTTTTTGTTTATGCAAAAGTGTGTAAAAAAGAATAACAAACAAAGCAAATTGTTGTTGTTTACATCAAGTTGTGACCAGTGTTACACAGAATTGTGGGAACAATAAAGAATTTCAATTAAAACTCAATACAAATTAAATTTTTATTTTATTTGCAAACTATGAACTTTTATTTTAAAGGTTTTTAAAAGGTAAAAACGCAACATCATAGTTACAGACAAAGAAATTATAAGAAGGGAGATGTATAGCGTTCAAATTACAATAACAAAACTACATGGCAAAGAAAATAAGAACAACAACAACAGTAAATTCTAGAAGTTGTCAAACTGAAAACAAATGGAGCATTAGTGGGGGCAAAAGTTAATTTAGACAGAAACTGTAGTAAGTAAACTGAACAACTGGATTATACAATGGGAAGTCTGAATCTTGCAGAAAGAATCGATAAAATTGCCAGTACCGTGTTACGTATTAATTTAAATAAATACGAGGCTATCACCTACAAGGCTACTGAAACCAACACTCTATTCAACCAACTGAAATATGAGTGTGATTAATCAGCATTTGCGACATACATATTATGTCCAGAGATAATCTTCTATACCTTCTACCGTTTGTCCTCTACAGCAGGGGCGTGGCGGTTAAGTTTAGTAGGCGTTTCTGGACAGTGGCATGAATCGTGCATTGGCTGAAAAAACTTGGAGAAATTTAGATTGTCGGAAGCAGTAACTACATGACACCCCGTTATAACTTCGCAATGTATTTTAAAACTTCCATTTCGCAAAGGGTGGACTGGAGGAAAGATGCGGTACACATTACTGGAGACTCCGTATAAATTTACACAGAAATGGAGGGAGCCGTTGGGTGTGGAAATTATTTGGAATCTAATGGGAATATAACGGTCTAAAAGACTACCGGATCACTGTAGTGTCTTTTAAGCGAAAGTGTTGGGAACTGAGGAACTTAGGAATGTTCACAGGCGGAAAATCACCACCAAGCGGCTATCAGGGCATTGAATTCTAATGTAATAAGGACAGTATATGACGGTAGAGTCTTAACGAGGCAGCGAATCGATATGATGTTTGTATCACATGGGTACCTGGACTTAGGGACATTCCCGGTAACTACAAAGCGGATGAATTATTCAGAATGGGCACGACCGTCGGATGAATTAGGGATCCTTTTGGGTACCTGCAAGCTTAAAATTGACAATGCAATTGAGGACTTTGTTAACAGTAAATAGGCAGCTACGGATACGGACAAGACGGTGCAGAAAATCTGTTAAAGTTTGGATAAGAGGCGTGAGGCGGCTTTGCTTAAACTGCAAAGAAGTAAGCTCAGCAATGTTATCGGGCTTGCTAAGGTATAGGAACGCATCCCTTTGGATCACTTTGGGTACCAGCAAGCTTAAAATTGGCAATGCAATCGTGGATTTTATCAACAATAAATGGGCAGCTTCGGATATGGGTAGAAAATCTGCCCTAGGTTGGATAAGAGGCGTGCGGCGGCTTTGCTTAAACTTTAAAGAAGTAAGCTTAGCACTGTTATCGGGGTTGCTAAGGTATAGGAACGCATCCCTGGCGTATTGGTCTTGAACACCTTGCAAATGATTTCTGCAGAAGCTGTGGAAATGAGGAGGAAGATGAGATTGGCCCGGCACTTGGTCGAGGGAGAAAAAGGCACCTGCGTGTCTACTGCATGGAGGACCTAGATGAACTGCCATGCATGGATATTGGCAGTCTGAGCAGCCGCTTCATCGAAAGCTCCGAATGGTACCTGGACTAGGGGAGAATGTGAAACTGTGGCATCACAATGGGTCCTGTGTGCAGCTTAAGGGTATTCGCTCATGACTCCAACGAGGGGGGCAGACGCTTCTACCTACCTGCCAATGGTACGGCCTCAAATTTAAACTAACCATGACCTTTCAACTTATGCTTTCTGAAACACTTGTCATTAAGGAAAATTAATGAAAATTTTAAAGCACAGCATCAGGCTAATAATTGAGTTCAACGTTATTTCCAGAAAATATATTTTGATTTATTATACCAAAGAATGAATGAATGAATGAAATCTAATGCTGGAGAAATTTAATTTTTCTCTTGAGTATCGTCTTCAAACATTTTACAGTTATTATATACGAGAGTAGTTATGCAATATTAAGTTAAATTATAAAACGAGAAAAATCTGAGCATATTTGTTTATAAACTACGTTTGCAGCAGTATAATGATTTCAAGTAGATTTTATAGTATACTTTTAGGTTGCTTACCCCTCTCCCCCGCCCACATTTTATTATTTTCTATGCTCTTGAGTGGATTTTTCTTGCTTTTCTTTGGGTATTTTTCTTTTGTTGTTGTTGCTGCATTCAACATTATTTAAAGTCCATTTGCATGTAACAAAGGATTCTTCATTCGTTATTTTGTTTTTCCCCTTCCTCTCTACCTGGCACTTTTTATCTCTCTCTCTCTCTCTCTCTCTTTCTATGATTTTTCTTCTTGTACGATTTTACATTTTGTTTTAAAGCAGAAACGGAATTTTATTTGTATTGTAATTGTGTATGTACAGGGTGGCTGATATGTATTGCAACCAACTTCAGGTTGTTATCATTTGTAAACCCCGCTCGTCTGACAGCTGACAGATTTATTCCAGTGACAGTTCATTTTATTATTTACAAGCTTACAAAAGCATTTTCATCTATTGCATTCAGAAAAAAAAGTTATTTGTAATGGGGAATTCAAGCGTGTTAGTAGGATTGCTTTATATTTGGTTGGAAATCCACCACAGGTGGCTATCGTTAGAGCCCCTCCAGCATTTAAATGTGAATAAATCTCGTACCATTGCTGTGCAGCTCTTGCGCTGACCAACTTCTTCCTTTTCACTGATTTGGCAGAACTTGGTTAGTACAGGGACTGCGTTCACCCGTGGCATCACAACAGGCCGCCATGCGTGCTCAAGTGAGGCTTTGTAATATCAGAGCTACCACTCCGGCCTAACCTAATCTACCATTGCTCGTTACCGTGATACTGGCAGTGTTGCACAACGTCCAAAAAGTCCACGAAAAAAAACGGTATAAACACCAGAAATGATCCGAAAAGTGAACGCCAGATTTGATCGATCTCCACGCCGCAGTGATAGAAAAATTGTTCGTGAGCTTGAACATATCGCGAGAACGGATGCAACACATATTGAAATATGAGTTTGGACTAAAGCCATTGAAGTTCCAAAAAGTGCAAGAGCCCACCGATGCACAAAAAAAAGTTAAACTGGCAGAGGCCAACGAGTTACTTCGCTTGCACGAAAGTGGCCAGTTACCGAATTTGGTTTTCTCCGATGAGAAGCCATTCCAAATTGAGCAGTTTGTGAACAAACAAAATGATCGGATTTACTTGCCAAAGAGGTCCAGCTGAAAATTTACATCTGCTGTTGCCCACCAGAACTCAAGCGCCGCCGATGGTAATGATGTGGGTCGCTCCCCGCCCATCATCGACTGTGGGGTCAAAATAAATGCCGAATATTATCGAGAAAATCTCTTAAAGACAGTATTGAAGCCCTGGGCAGACAAACATTTCGGCCGCAGACCATGGACATTCCAACAGGACTCAGCACTACCGCACTCAGCACGCGTCAACCAAGAATGGCTTAAAAAGGAGGTTTCTCGCTTTATATCTATCTCACAATGGCCACCAAAATCTCCGAATCTAAATCCGTTGGACTTTTGCGCCTAAGGCATTTTGGAGAGTAAGGTTCCCACTAAAAAATGCCAAAGTGCCGATACGCTCAAGACGGCGTTTTGTCGGGAATGGGCCAAAATACTGCAGACACACTTCTGTGCAGCCTGTGATGGCTTTGTCGGCCGTTTGAAGGCCATAATTCGTACCAAAGGAACTGATTCTAAAATTTCATTTTATTTTCAACATTTTTTGCTTTTCAACAATAAAATTAAAAAAAATATATTTAAAAAAAATATAGCGCTTTACTTTGTTGCAATATATAACAGTCACCCTGTACGTACATAACAATGCATTTGTATTTTTTCCCTTTTTCTTCTTCTGTTGTTCCACATTTTGTTTTTGCAACATTTTTTTTTCGTATTTTTTGAAAATATTTTTGAATTCTATTTTCTCACACAATTAATTTTCGTTCGTTCGTTCATTCGTACGTATGTAAAGGGTCCGCCAAAGAACTTTTTTTTTTTGGAAAATTCTTTAAAAAAAAAAGCTACTGAATATTTTCTTAAATTTCTTTTTTTATTTGAAAGTTTAATCCTTCCGGTTAGATTAGGTTAGGTACTTGATGCGTACTTGACAACTGTGACAAGTACAGTATCCGGAGGTCGAATAGGCCCATTGTACAACGTCCTAACTTCTTACACCACTCATGTTGTGTGCGTTAATTTTATACACGAGTGGCGGGACCTACAGTTTATAGTCGATTTTTTTTGAGAAGTTTTTCATGGCAATTTTTACTCTCAGAGTTTTTGCCAGAAATCTTCTGAGAGGAAGTCGCCTAAGAAATATTTTCATATTTTCGAACTCAGGCCTTTCGTCTAATAAGCCAACACACTACCTACTTGACCACGGCAACTTATCCTTATTCTTCCGGTTAATAATGGAAAATAATTTCCTTTAAATGGCTGCCTCGGCTGGCCATGCAGTAGCCTATACGATCGTTCCAATTTTTAAGCACATAATCGATTGCGGGCAGCTGTGTTTCACGAATATTGTTCTTTAAAGTCCCAATTGTCTCGAGCTTGTCGGCGTAACATTTATCTTTGACGGCTTGCCACAAATAATAGTCTAATGGTGTCAAATCCCAGCTCCGAAGTGGCCAAACGACATCAGCTTTGCAGGCTGATAATGCGATCTTCGAAAACAGGGCGCAAAATATCGAGTGTAGCTTCGGCTGTGTGGCATGTAGCGCCGTCCTGTTGAAACCAAATGTTGCCAATATTCTCCTCTTCAATTTTTGTTAACAAAAATTCATTCAACATGGCCCGATAACGATTGCCATTGACTGTAACAGCCACTCCTCATTCATTTTCGAAGAAAAATGGCCCAATTATGCCTCTGTACCAAAATCCGCACCAAACAGTGACTCGTTTTGGGTGCATAGGCGTTTCAATGTATGCGTGGGGGTTTTCTGTGCCCCAAATGCGAAAAATTTGGTTGTTTATATACCCGCCAAGATCAGAATGGGCTTCATCTGAAAAGATGATTTTTTTTGCCAAAATCGGCACCTTCTTTAGGTCGATCGCAGGCCCACTAAGCGAAGCGAAATCGCATTGGATGGTCAATGTTCGTTCAGCGGAAGGATAAAACAATTTGCCTGTCAAATCAGACATGAGCTAAGTAATAGTGGAAAAAAGAAAAAAACGTTAAATGGCGGACCCGATATATTCTTTGTATTTTTTTTTAAATTTTTTTATTTTCTAAGAATTCTTGTTAAAGTTTGTCTGTGTTTGTTTGGGGGCCCGGGTATATTTTTTTCTGATTGTTTTGCTTTCCCAGCATAATTATGCAAAAGTTTCTGTGCAAAAATGTAAAAAACGCTAAAGAAAACTGCCATTCTAAGAATGTACAGAAAAAAATCGTAATAAAGTTTTGCTTTTTTTCGTCTTCGCTTTTGTTTTTCTAGTCTGAAATCCAATTTGTTTACTTTTTAAAAATACAAATGAAAAGAAGACGAAGACGACTACGACTACGACTCCTCTTCCATTTTAAATTGAGTTTTTCTTTCTTTCTCTCTCTCTCTCTCTCTATTCTCTTCCATTCTTTGTCTTTGTCTTTTATTTCATTTCATTTGTAAATGTTCTTGAGTCATCTTGAGGTTGCAAATACATGGCAATAGAGAGCGACAACAACAACCAGGGTGGCTGGTGGTGTTGCCATAATTTACATGATTAACAGCATTTCCAACTCAGCTTGTAGGGGGTGGGAAAATAATGTTTTTGCAATAATTATGGCAACACAAAAACAAAAGAAATTAAAAGTTTATTGACCCATAAACTACCAGGGGTGTTATAAATCATTTCAATTTAAATATCGCCATCGTTGAGTCACTTTTATAAACAGATTTTCTATGAAAATTTTCGTATAAAACAAGATTTTTTCTTAAAGTAAATTATAAACTAGCAGACCCGGCGAACTTCGACGCAGCCAAAATTGATTTTTTTATTAACCAAAATAGGTCACTTTTATATATTTATTGTAATAAGCTAATGAAGTTATTGTTGTTGTAATCGCTTTGAAACAAAAACTACCAGACATACAAGTTATATATTGAATTAGCCGACTTATAGGCATCTCTAAAAGGGGGAGGGTTGTCACGCCCATTTTTGATGGGCACCTAAGAACTTACCCACCAAATTACATTCGTCTACAACCAATATGTCCCTAAATAATTAAATTTAAAGGTTTGCCAGGCATACTTCTTGCTTATTGCTAATTAAGGGTTATAGATATCACTTGAAAGGGGAGGATTGTCACGTCCATTTTTAGTGGGATTGTCGATATCGACTGTACAAACTTACCCACCAAATTTAATCTTTCTACGATAACTATGTCCCTAAATATTAAATTTTAAAAGTTTGCCACGCCTACTTTTTGCAATATCGAACTTTTTTTTTTAGAACCAACTAAACCTAATAAGCTTTGGAACAAAAAAAGAATGATTAAAATCGATTTAGTAGTTTAAGAGTTATAGGTATCACTTGAAGGGGGAGGGTTATCACGTCCATTTTAAGTGGGATTGTCGATATCGACTCTACAAACTTACCCACCAAATTTAATCCTTCTACGATAACTATGTCCCTAAATATTTACTTTTAACGGTTTGCCACGCCTACTTTTTTGGTATATTGAAATTTTTTTAAAACTATCTAAACCTGATAAGCTTTCGAAAAAAAAAAGAATGGTTAGAATCGGTTCAGTAATTTAGGAGTTATAGGTATCACTGGAAAGGGGTGGGTTATCACGTCCATTTTTGGTGGGATTGTCGATATCGACCCTACAAACTTACCCACCAAATTTTATTCGTCTACGATCAATATGTATTTAAATATTCAATTTTAAAGATTTGCCACGCCCCTTCTGCACATAAACTTTCATGAAAATCGGTCGATCCATTTTAGAAGGGTTTGACAACTAGCACTGTGCCGAAGTGGTCAGTGTAGTGTCGCAGACCAGAGCCTCTGGTGGGAATCGAACCTACGACCCTCATGCTAACTTTTTTTTATGAAACCAGCACTCAGGGGATGGCCCCTACTCATGCAGTGAATTGTACAGATTTTTAGGAAAGCTGGAAAAAGGACAGATGCGAACGGCAAGGAAACGAGTTGCTGCTAGATGACTATAAAATGGCCAGTGCCATGCCTTCACCATTAGATAGTCTACAACAATCGTCCCCAAGAAGCCTGCAGTTTCTCACACCACCTAAGTTGTCTGTGTTAATTTTATACAGAAGTGGCGGGACCTACAGTTTAAAGTCGACTCCGAAAGACAGATAATAATAGTCTAGTTTATATATTAGATTATTGGGTGCAGAAAAAAGAAGTCCCCGGAGTCGACTTTAAACTGGAGGTCCCGCCACTCCTGTATAAAATTAACGCACACAACCTAAGTGGTGTGAGAAGCTAGTTCGACTGATGGCTGAAGGCTGACTGAAGGCTTCTAACGACCAGTTAAATAAGTAAGCAGAAGTGTGAGTCCTTCCACATCAAGTCTGTCTTTTTCAGGAGAGATGGCGCTGTTTGTTTAGACCTACAATCGTCTGAGGACGTAACGGGACTTCGTGGATAGATCATTTGAAGGGAGATTGTATACGAAACAAAGTTATTTCAATATCAAGATATAAATCAGATACGGAGGAGATAGTAACGAATAGGATAAAGAATGAATCATAATTATAAACCTATGGGACACATATGACTATATGGGACCATTCACCTATGTATTATGTATGGGAAGCCAATTAACTGAAAATAATTAAAAATAACTGAAAATGAAAAAGCGTAATGAATTTATTAATAGAGGAGTGGTGACACTTATTTTAAACGATATTCAAATGACCTACAAAATCTTTTCAATTAAATTAAATAGATTTACCGAATTTCAAATGGAATGAAAAAAAACTGTGGTAAAAATTTAGGAAAAAATTTTATAAAAAAAAAATTTAAATAAAAAAGGATTAAAAAAATCAATAAAAATGAAGGCGGCAGGTTAATTTGTTTATATTCATGATTTTAAAAATACCATAAAATGATTTTATGAAACCACCACCAGAATGCAATTTAAAACTAAAACTAAACAAATTAAATATTCCATTAATTTAATAAAAGCATTTTACATACAGTATGCGCAAAAAGAAAACGCACACATCGGGGATGAAAGAGAAAAATCGCAATTAAAATGCCTTAATAAATATGTAGAGCAGGCAAATTATTAATTTCATTCTGTTCTGCATTTTTTTTATTCTATAGTATTATATACTATTCTATAGTATTCTATGCTATTCTATTCTATAATATTCTTTGCTATTATATAGTATCCTATAGTATTCTATACTATTCTGTACTATGCTATTGTATACTATTATATAGTATTTTTTAATATTCTATGATATTCTATACTATTCTATATACTATTCTATGGTATTTTATAGTATTCTATATTTTATACTATTCTATAGTATTTTATAGTATTCTATGCTATTCTATAGTATTTTCTACTATTCTATGCTATTCTATACTATTCTATAGTATTCTATACAATTCTATAGCATTATATAATATTCTATACAATTCTATAGTTTTCTATAACATTCTATACTATTCTGTGCTATTCTATACGATTTTATACTATTCTGTACTCTATTGTATCCTATAGTATTCTATACTATTATATAGCATTCTATACTATTCTATACTATTTTTTGCTATTCTACTGTATCCTATAGTATTCTATACTATTCTGTACTATGCTATTGTATACTATTCTATAGTATTTTTTAATATTCTATGCTATTCAATACTATCCTATATACAATTCTATAGTATTTTATAGTATGCTATAATATTTTACACTATTCTATAGTATTCTATGCTATTCTATAGTATTATATACTATTCTATGCTATTCTATACTATTCTATAGTATTTTATAGTATTCTATACAATTCTATAGCATTCTATAATATTCTATGCTATTCTATACTATTCTGTACTATGCTATTCTATACTATTCTTTACTATTCTATAGTATCCTATAGTATTCTATGCTATTCTATACTATTCTATAGTATTCTTTAATATTCTATACAATTCTATTGTATTCTATAATGTTCTATACAATTCTATGCTCTTCTATACTATTCTATGTTATTCTATAGTATTCTATGCTATTCTATAGTATTCTGTAATATTCTATACAATTCTATAGTATTCTATAATTTTCTATACTATTCTATGCTATTCTATACTATTCTATTCTATTCTACAGTATTCTATACTATTCTGTACTATGCTATCCTATAGTATTATATGCTATTCTATATTATCCTATAGTATTCTATACTATTCTATGCTATTCTCTAATATGTTATGCTTTTCTATGCTATTCTATAGTATTCTATACTGTTTTATACTATGCTATGCTATTATATACTGTTCTATAGTATTCTATACTATTGTCTACTACGCTATTCTATACTATTCTATAGTATCATATAGTATTCTATACAATTCTATAGTATTCTATACTATTTTATGCTATTCCATACTATAATATGCTATTCTATGCTATTATATACTATTCAATAGTATTCTATAGCATTTCCTGCTATTCTATACTATTCTGTAGTATGCTATTCTATAGTATTCTTTAATATTCTATGCTATTTTATACTACTTTATAGTATTCTATACTATTCTGTAGTATGCTATTCTATATTATTCTTTAATATTCTATACTATTCTATGCTATTTTATAGTATTCTATACTATTCTATAGTATTATATACTATTCTAAGGTATTCCATACTATTCTATGCTATTTTATACTATTTTATGGTTTTCTATAGTATTCTATACTATTTTATACCATTCTATACTATTTTATACTATTCTACAGTATGCTATACTATTCTGTACTATGCTATTCTATAGTACTCTATACTATTTTATGCTATTCTACACTATTATATGCTATTCAATGCTATTCTATACTATTCTATAGTATTCTATTGTATTTTATAATATTCTATAATATTTTATACTTTTCTATAGCATTTTATAATATTCTATACTATTCTATACTATCCTATACTATTTTATGCTCTTCTACGCTATTATATAGTATTCTATACAATTTTATGCTATTCTATGGTATTCTATTCTATACTATTCTGTAGTATTCAATACTATTCTATAGTACTCTATGCTATTCTACACTATTCTATAGTAATCAATACTATTCTACTATTCTATACTATTTTATGCTATTCTATACTATTTGATCCTATTTTATATTATTTTATCCTATTATACAATATTCAATATTATTCTATTCTTAATCAATTAAGTTAGTATACTTTTGGAACACACTGTTGCCGGAAAAAAGAACCTTAAAAATATCCAGCTTATAAACACTAATTCGTTTATTGAATTTTAATAATTCTACCAAGCTTTTAACAACAAGTTTTAAATTTTTATTTGCACAAAACAAATGAAATTTTTGAATTTTATACACTTAGAGAAATAGTAGGCATGGTTTTTTAAATTATACGATATATGGGTGGGGGAAAGCGTTGTGAGAATGTTTATTATGAAATTATATACAATGAAGGAATGAATGAATGAATGAAAGGAAATATTAAATTCATACACTGAGAAATAAAATTGTTAAATAAAATACACGCAAAATGGCTTAAAACAGATACCATGTTTACACCATGAAATTCTTTTGCGATTTTCTACAGCTTAAACTTGACTCTGAACGACAGATTTTTGGGAAACTTTTCATGGCAAATTTATTTTTTCTTCGAGTTTTTGCCAGATATCGGTTGAAAGGAAGTCGCCCTTGCATTATACTTGATAAGCACTCAATTGTTGCTCTCTGACCATTTAGTCCGTGCAATCGTGTCTAAACTCGAGTGAACCTTATAGGGGCTAAGTGGCAGGTATAGTCATATCCCATCTTCAGCATCTGTTGTTCAAGTTGCATTGAGCTCACCTTTCGTTAGGATAAGCTTCTGTAAGGAATGCCGGCGTTCATAGATTTCGAACACATCCAGTACTGCGGTTAAGGGACTGACTAGAAACCAAGCATACTAATCCCGAGAGAACCTCATATCATATCACATCTTCAATATATTTTGCTCTAGTTGAAATGAGGAGCTCATCCTTCGTTGGCATAAGCTTATGTTTGTAAAGTTTCTACCGGTTTTGCTATGGGTTTCATAGAATCCACTACTGTGGTTAAGTGATTGATTAGAAATTGGAATTTGAAAATTCTGGCGATCTTTCCCATGGGTTTCGAACACATCTCCTAGTGTGGTTAAGTGATTGTCTAGGAGACCAGACATAGGCTTCTGTTTCGCAAAAAGCTGGAGAGATATCCAATGGATTTCGAACACCTCCACTACCGTTGTTAAATTATTGTCTAGAGGACCAGAAATAGGCTGCTGTTTCGAAAAAGCTGGAGAGTTTTTCTATGGATTTCGAACATATCCACTACGTTGGTTACGTGAAAGACTAGAGAATCACGTTTTTGTTTCGAAAATTCTGTTGAGTTTTCCCAACGGTTTCGAACACATCCACTACTGTATTCAAGTGATTGACTAGAAGCCAGGCTTAAGCATATGTTTGGAAAATGTCAGCGTGGTTTCCCATGGGTTTCGAACACATCCACTACTGAGGTTATGTGATTGTCTAGAAACCAGGCATAACCTTCTGTTTCGAAAATTCTAGTGAGTTTTTCCGTGGGTTTCGAATAGATCTTCTATCGAGGTTGAGTGATTGACTAGAGAACCAGGCATATACTTCTGTTTCGAAAATTTTGGTGAGTTTTCCCATGGGTTTCGAAGACATGCACTACTGAGTTCATTTGACTGACTAGAGAATAAGACATCAAAAGGCCGTAAATATATTGATTACCGGCTGGAGCAACAGAATTTTAATGATTTATAGGATAACTCAGTTTTTTATGCGATAGTTACGTCAAGAAGTAATGGAAGAGACACACGGTTTGATGCTTATTATGATCTGTAGGTGTACATCCCAAATAAAATTATTACTGCGGGCATGAATTTTGTTAGGCGATATACTATTTATGAAACTTAATGCTATAATAATTAGAGAAAGGGGAAGGGGGGAAGGGGTATAAAATACTTTCTTTTAAATTTATATTCTACTTAGGCTTTTAGGGAAGCCAACTAAATCAAATGAAAGGTACTAAGAACACTATAGAGTACGGGGGGGGGAGGGAGAGAAGGATAGGCTGTGGTAAACTACACTTATGATCGTTAGAAACAAAATCAAAATTTGAAAACCAAGTATACTTAGTATGAAGTAAGTTACGAGGTATGTTAGAAACATTATGTTGTTGATACGAGGATATGATTAAAGTACAAAAGTGTACGTGTAGTGTTGTATACGCATTGTTTTTGGGGGGGAGGGAAAGTGTAAACAAAAAAATAGTATTTGTTGTTGCAGAAATAGCAAATAACAAGTATGTATTGTACATGTTTGTTGTTGTAGTTGTAGTAGTTGTAGTAGTAGTAGTTACCTTAATTTTAGTTCCTCATCAATATATTGTAAGAGACTCCTACAAAATAATATAAATAGTAAAAAAACGTATGTATATAAAGAGATATAATAATAATAATAAAAATTGATAGAAAAACGTGTATTAAAAAAATAAAAAATAAAAAAACAAAAATAAAGAGGAAAAAACTCATTAAAAAATTCAAAAAAAAAAAACAACAATTAATATTTAATTAATTAAATAGTAATAGTAAATAGTAATAGTAATAACAGTAGTAATAATTAAATAGTAGTAGTAAATAGTAGTAAAAGAATTTTCAACTAGAAAAAAGTATAATTAAAATTATTAGAGGAAAAGATTTGCTAGACAGCCATCAAATATAGAAAGGATTTCAAAAAAAAAGCTTTTCCATTAAATTACTAACAACAATACAGAATTATTTTTTGTTTTATTTTTTTTGCTATTATTATTGGCAACATTTCAAAAATTTTATTTTATTTTATTTTATGTAGCAATAGTACTTTTGTAACAATAATGCCTTAAGGATAGAAAATAAATTCAAAAGTAGTTTTATAAACAGATAAGCAGAAATATAAGAAAAAAGAACTCCATCCCCACAATTTTTTTTTTTTTTTTATTATTAAATCTGCACTCAGGGGATGACCCCTACTCATGCAGTGCATTGTGCAGGTTTAGGAAAGGTGGAAAGAAGGAAGATGCGAACGCTAAGGAAACGAGTTGCTGCTGGTGACTATAAAATGGCCAGAGTGCTATACCTTCACCATTAGACAGTCTACAGCAATCGTCTCCAAGAAGCCCCCAGTTTCTCACACCACTTATGGTGTGTGTGTTAATTTTATACAGAAGTGGCGGAACCTACAGTTTAAAGTCGACTCCGAATGACAGATTTTTTGAGAATCAAGAAGAGAAAGTGAAGAAACCGCCGAAAAATACTTTTTTTTGTATTCTTTTTATTTTTGATGTCTGGCCTGGGACTCGAACCCTGGCTTTACATCTAATAAGCCAGCACACTACCTACTAGACCACGGTGACCCTAACAATTTTAATTGGAATATATATTGCATAACCCATATAATCAGTATGTATCAAGTTCCTGGGCTACCACACAGATGGCGTTACAAGTAGTAAACACACGCCTTATTGACCCTATTGAAGTCTCTACAGTCTAGTAATTAAGCTGTGTTGGCTTATAAGACTTGAGGCTGCGGTTTAAACTCCAGTTCATAAATCTCCAACAATATGAAGGATGAAATAAATATTCCTGCGGCAACTTCCCCTTGTAGCAAACACTCTGAGAGTGAAATAATAAAATTGCTATGAAAAGTTTCTTAAAAATCTATCGTTCGGATTGAACTTTAAACTTTGGTCTACATACACGCTAATTTTGTATTTTTTTTCG
Organism: Sarcophaga peregrina; assembly: GCA_014635995.1. Classification (NCBI taxonomy): domain Eukaryota; kingdom Metazoa; phylum Arthropoda; class Insecta; order Diptera; family Sarcophagidae; genus Sarcophaga; species Sarcophaga peregrina. The sequence goes on along the minus strand of CM025793.1, from coordinate 79,966,988 downwards.
TATAATTTCTTGGTTTTATTTTTTATATTCGATTTTGTCTTCAAAAAATTTTTAATTGTGACTGGCTCAAGGAACGCTCTAAAACGCTTCTTTAATTCGCAAAAAAATAATCGCCGGTGTATGTAAATTTTTTTTCTTGACTGTATGTGAGCAAGTGAAACGCCTATTTAAAGTGTTTGTCACATGGGGTGGCAATCGATTGAAAACAACAACGATATGATAATCCTAAGCATTGTTTGGAGGCTAGAGTTAGAGGACGTGCACCTATCGGTCAAGACAAGCACAATACCCGGAGGTCGAAATTGACCCATTCTATCTGTTCTACTATAAAGAATCCGAATTGATGGATAAAAACATTCGCCATCTTAACGAATTCTACGAGGTGAACTGAACTAATTCCAATCCCATACGAGGGTAACTACCGAATGTCTTCAAAGACATGAGACATTCGTGAATAATCTTCAACGTGGTATACACATTTCCTAGGTGCTATAGGTCACTTTATTATACTTTACAGTCTTAATACATACATACATACATAATTGGCCATTACGACCCTTCGGTCAGGATTACGACCTAGCTTCTCACACCACTTATGTTGTGTGCGTTAATTTTATTCATATAAGTGGTGGGACCTACAGTTTTAAAGTCGACTCCGAACGACAGATTTTTGAGAAGCTTTTCATGGCAATTTTTACTCTCAGAGTCTTTGCCAGAAATCTGCTGAGAGGAAGTCGCCGAAGAAATATTTTTTCGTGTTAATGTCTGACCTGGGATTCGAACCCAGGCCTTTTGTCTAATAAGCCAACACACTACCTACTAGACCACGGCGACTTCTTACGGTCTTAATAGATCTTCAATAATCCAATAATCTAGTCCAAGGAGCTATCTTAGATACAACTGTTCTGAAAAGACTGAATATCCGATTTTGTAGCGTGCCTAGGATTCGTCATTGAAAGGATGGATGATGCTTTATCATAACATCTACGCGCTATTTTCGTTGTAAAACCAGGGGCGAAATTTCTTTTCGATTGCCTTCACCTTCCACTATCTTGTCTTTTTGCTGAGTATACCTTTTCTGACAGTGTGGAAGCTTACATAATCGAAAAAGGATAACATTTGGGCCCACATTTGTCTGGGCAATTGCCCACACAATCATATCCTAATCACGAGTGAACTTTTTAGATGCTAAGTGGCAGATATCTCCAAATCCCATTTTCTGTATTTTTTGTTTAAGTTGAATTGAGCCTAGCCTTCGGTGGCATAAGTTTCTGTCGATGAGTTTTCCCATGGGGTTCCGAATACATCCACTACGTTGGTTCAATGATTAACTAGAGAACCAGGCAACAAAAAGTCGCAAATATACCGAATGAGTGCTAGAGCAACATGTAGGGCAGGAATAAACCTTATTTTCATTCGGTAGTTACATCAACAAGCAAAATTATCGCGTGCGGAAGAAGTGACAGTTTAGTGCTCCTTATGGTCTGTGGATGTCATTATACTAGTAAACTGGAAGATATGTGCTATCAACAATATGATATCATGAGCCTTAAAACAATACTGATTTTAACTTTATAACAAGAGAAGTTCAAAGAAAGATTAATTTTATGTTTTGGCAACATCAGTTGGCCACCAAGCCAGGCGATTAAATGTCGAAATCTACGAAAAGGCGGACGAAAACTACCTAAAAAGTATTGTCTGCGGTGGTACATTAAAAGCTAGCCAATACATCATAAATCGGTGTAGATGAACAATTTCATCATGACGTATATATGCGTCACATAAGTCTTATGTAACTACAGGTATTGTTACGGCATATACTTAAAGTCTTAAAGCAGCAACTAGAAAACAGTTTCTTTGATTTCTTTCTTAAATACCGAGAAAACCTATTTTGTTTAGACTTGATGTTGGCTCGAAATGTCAAAGCGAAAAAGTGGTGGGAAACTATCTAGAAAGGATTGACTGCAGTATCTAATCCAGAGGTGGAATATTAAAAGGTAGCCAATCCTAAATATTACAATTAGTGAGGCGATACGAAATTTATATAAAAATACAACATAAATCCATGTAGATAAGTAAGTCATCATGACGTATATATACGTCACATAAATCTTATGTAACTACTGGTATTGAAACTGTTAATACGGTTAATACGGCAAGAGGAAAAGGCAGTTTCCTTGATTCTCTTATTGAATACCAAGAAATCTTATTTAATTTAAAATCCTTCCGTCAGGATTACGTGTGTGTGTGTGTTAATTTAATCCATAGGTGGCGGTACCTTTATTTTAAATTCGACTTTTAACTACCGATTTTATGAGAAGCCTTTTCATGACAATTTTATTTTACTTTCAGAATTTTTGCCAGAAATCTGCTGAAAGAAATATTTTCTTCATATTTCGAGATGTTTGACCTGGGGTTTACAACGTGGCGTCGCGTCTAATAGGACAACACACACCAACTACTGGACTGCGATAAGTATACGGTCTTGACGTATATATGCGTCATATAAATCGTATGTAACTATTTACACGAAACTTTTCATGGCAATTTATTTTACTTTCAGAGTTTTTACCAGATTTTCTTCCTATTTCGTTTCATTGGAGATGTTTGACCTGGAGTTTAAACCGTAGGCTCCTGTCTAATAGGGCAACACACACTACCTACTACGAAATGCGATAGGTGTACGGCCATGACGTATATATGCGTCATACAAATTATATTGACCTGGAATTTTAACCATGGTTTAATGTCTAATAGGGCAACAGAGACTACCTACTGGGAAATTCGATAGGTATACGGCCATGACGTATATATGCGTCATATAAATTGTATGTAACAATTTACACGAAACTTTTCATGGCAATTTATTTTACTTTCAGAGTTTTTACCAGATTTTCTTCCTATTTCGTTTCATTGGAGATGTCTGACCTAGAGTTTAAACCGTGGCTTCACGTCTAATTGGGCAACACACACTACCTACTGCGAAATGCGGTAGGTATACGGTCATGACGTATATATGCGTCATACAAATTATATTGACCTGGAATTTTAACCGTGGTTTAATGTCTAATAGGGCAACAGACACTAAATATTGAGGAATGCGTTAGATATATGGTCACGACGTATATATGCGTCATACAAATTATATGTAGGTGTTTACACATCACCAAAATTCCTTGATTTCTTTATTCTACTTTACAAAATGGCATGATTGTCTGTCTGTTTAATTTCATCAAAAATGATTTCATATTTCATCTCTGAATCACCGGAATGAATAAAATTTCATAATTTTTGGACATTTTGGATCGGAAATGCTAAATTATACAGGGAAACAATTTTAAAACAAAAAAAAAAAAAAAAGGATAACAAGGATAACAACTACAATGTAAAATATGTTTGCAGTTCATTGAGCAAATATGTTTTCAATTAAAGGACCTTCAAGAGTAATATCCTCCAACTAATAATTTCATAACAATTTTCACACAGACACACACACACACAGACACACCGACAAATTGGAAAAATTATTTGAAAAATGAAATCATAAAAAAAGGACGAAAAGGACAATACACACATACTCATACACCTTTTTTTGTGTGTGTGCAAGAAATTGAAAAATAACCCGGGCAATTATCGAGAAAAGAACAAAAAAAAAGAAAACCTAGGGAGTAAATGCTCATCATAACCAATACTCGTCGTATCATGTATCATAAAATACAAGAGGAGACCAATAAAATAAAACCAAAATGAAATGAAATGAAATAAAAACAGGACAACAAAGGATTCCAAAACCAAATGGTTAGCCATTGTTTTTAAAAATCCATAACTGCTAGGGCAGGGCAACACACATTGTGGGTAAATGTTTTTCATTGAAAAAAATATGGGCAACCGAAATGAATTGCAGAGATACATACGACAGGATACCGCCATAACGGTTGTAATAAATTCATCCTTTCTTCTGCTAAATTGTTATTATTGTGTGTGTGGCAAGTGAGTTATTTAGTGAAACAAAGGGAAAAAAATAAAATGCTGACTAGACACATTTAATCAAAAACACCAAAGAATGAAAAAAACTATGTTTATAACCCTTAATGTATGCTACAACATTTATAATATAATTTTTCATATTGTCACTGACATGCGACAATGTATGTGGGCATTAACTTGTTCTTTGTAAGCAAGTTTGTTTTGATTTTTTTTCTTTTTCCCCCTCCCCCCTTCAGAATTTAAAATAAAAATTCCAGGGAATTCGAAGGAAAATCTGGCTTCACATTTCAATAACCTGTTAGATGGAATAACGGTGTCAAGTATCCGCTATAATAGTTGCAGGGAACTATGTAATCAAATCCTGTGTAAAGATAAATTCGAATTTAAAAACCAAAGACGCAAACCCTTACATATATAGGCAAAGCCATTTCTTGCCTCTAACAGGGTAGGTTAGGTTAGGTTAGGTTAGAGGACGTGTACTTGTCAATTCTGACAAGTACAGTACTCGGTGGTCGAATTGACCCATTGTACTACGTCCTAGCTTTTCACACCACTTATGTTGTGCCAGTTAATTTTATACATGAGTGGCGGGACCTACAGTTTAAAGTCGACTCCGAACGACTTTTTTTTGTGAGAAGCATTCTATGGCAATTTTTTGCTCTCAGAGTTTTTGCCAGAAATCTGTTGAGAGGAAGTCACCGAAGAAATATTTTTCGTTTTGATGTCTGACCTGGAATTCGAAGTCGGGTCTTTCGTCTAATAAGCCAGCACACTACCTACTAGACCACGGCGACCTCTAGAAGCTCTAACAGGATAAACTTTGCTATTAACAGAGCACTGTTAACTGTTTAACAGTGGCAATAAGTAGATTATTCTTCTACTGTGCAATTATTGCAGGCTATTGACACAAAAATTTAATTCTCATTACGATCATTATTATTATTCTTAAACTTCCTGCACTCAGGGGATGTCCCCTACTCATGCAGTGCATTGTGCTGGTTTAGGAAAGGTGGAAAGAGGGAACGGTAAGGAAACGAGTTGCTGCTGGTGACTATAAAAAGCCAGAGTGCTATACCTTCACCATTAGATAGTCTACAGCAATCGTTCCCAAGGAAGCCCGCAGTTTCTCTCACCACTTATGTTGTTTGTGTTAATTTTATAAAGAAGTGGCGGGACCTACAGTTTAAAGTCGACTCCGAATGACAGATTTTTGAGAAACAAGAAGAGAAAGAAAAGAAATCGCCGAAAAAATACTTTTTTTTTGTATTTTTTTTTATTTTTGATATCTGGCCTGGGACTCGAACCTTAGCTTTACGTCTAATAAGCCAGCACACTACCTACTAGACCACGGTGACCCCCATTTGTGAATAAATGTGTTGAAATGTAAAGGATGGAGGACATTATTATTGCAGCTATCCCACTATCCAAAAAAATTTCTTTGGGACTTCAAAAACTTTCTTTATATCACTTGACCTTAAGAAATGCTAGAGAAAGGAATTGTAATTTAAAAGAAGAAAATGAGCAGCCCTCCCCCTATACAAATCATATGAATATGCTTGCTGGTGGCAATAGAACCTAACGACGAAAAATCAATTCCATTGCAAGGAGAAGAAGAGAACTCTTCCATCCTCCTTCTACGTTAGAGAAAAGCATTGCAATGATGTTTCCTTTTCTTCTTCTTCGAATGTATAACGTAATGACACTTCAGTACATAGGAGAAGGGAGGAAAGGGGTAAGAGTAGTTGATTGTTACACTTACACTATAAATCTTATACTTCCCATTTCGTTTTTTTTTAATGAATTTTTTTTAAATTGTACTTCAACTATGTAACAGAGGCTCTTCTCCTATTGGGGACCCTTCAAACAGAGAGCATTATTAAGAAGCTAAAGGGAAAGAAGGGAGAGTTTCTTTCCATTTTGGCATTTTGCCACGAGAAATAGTTGACTTCCCCATCATACTTGTCATTCGTAAAGTAAAAGAAGGAAAGAAAGAAAGAACGAATGAATGTGCCATCATCTCTCATGTAAAAAGAAAAGAAAAATTCTTTCAAAACAAATCAAAAGGGTTCGTTTGGAAGGGGTAGCAATAGCTGCTAGGGAAAGGATAGAATTTTTCCTTTCCCATGACTTGTGCAACGTTAAAAAGTATTTCCATTTTTAAAAAATGTCTGCAAAGTTTTTATTTACAATCTTATCGTATCTTTTACAAAATTTCTTATTTTAGACGAAGATTTTTGAATTATTTTCAGTCGTTGGAGGTTTTTCGTTTCTTGGAATGACACATTTGCTGACATTGAGTTTGGGCCTTCATCAGTTGAAAAAAAAACAGAAAAAAAATAAAGAAGACGTCTCGACTGGAGGGAGACATTATTAAGTAAACAGAATTCAAAATTGATTTATGAATTGCTGGCAATAATTTTCCAAAACAAAAAAGAAAAAAATCTCTTCAAATCTATATTAAGACGGCAGACAAAAAGGCGTTGCCTAGGAAAATCAAATCAAATTAAAAAAAAAAATTTCTTTTTCTCTTGCTTTGGGTTTTTTTCTTCCAAAACCAAAAAAAAGTTAGACGACCCCTGTCAGAATCTGTTTTTTAAATTTTTCTTTTATCAGTTTGAACAGCCAACTTCTGACATGACATTGACATTGTTACTGAGAAGTCTGCAGCCAGTAGTCAGCTGCCAGCAGTCAGTAGTCAGCTGCCAGCAGCCAGTAGTCAGCTGCCAGCAGTCAGTAGTCAGCTGCTAGCAGTCAATAGTCAGCTGCTAGCAGTCAATAGTCAGCTGCCAGCAGTCAATAGTCAGCTGCCAGCAGTCAGTAGTCAGCTGCCAGCAGTCAGTAGTCAGCTGCCAGCAGTCAGCTGCCAGTAGTCAGCTGCCAGTAGTCAGCTGCCAGTAGTTAGCTGCCAGCAGTCAGTAGTCAGCTGCCAGGAGCCAGTAGTCAGCTGCCAGCAGCCAGTAGTCAGCAGCCAGTAGTTAGCTGCCAGCAGTCAGTAGTTAGCTGCCAGCAGTCAGCAGCCAGTAGTTAGCTGCCAGCAGTCAGTAGTTAGCTGCCAGCAGTCAGCAGCCAGCTGCCAGGAGTCAGCTGCCAGCAGTCAGCTGCCAGTAGCCAACCGCAATTCATTGTTTCGTTGATTATGTTGTGCGTGTCGAGTCGCATGAAACGTAAGACGACAACAACCCATTTGTGTCGCAACTACTGCAATAAGCCACCATGACAAGCAGCTGGAATATGAAGGAAAAGGAAGCTACTGTCGTCGTCTTCTATGCAAAATGCAACAGGATGTAATCAAAAAACATCGCCAATACAGTAAGACCCCGCTTAAAGCTGCTCCGCTTAACGTTGTCTCAGTATTACGCGGTAGTACAGTAAGACCCCGCTAAACTCGGGGAATACATGTTAATAAGTTCCACCGCTAAACGAAACAGCGTTAAATGAGGCAACTTAAGACATACACCTAGAAACGTTGATATAACCGTCGGCGAACAAAGGATAACATCGAAGCAATGTCTCAAGTACTTAGGAGTTATGATTGACAACAGGCTCACATTCAAGGAACACCTGGCGTATATTAGTAGGAAGCGCGCGACAACAACCGGTGCACTCGCACGGATAATGCTTAATCTAGGAGGCCCAAGACAAGAGAGGAGACGGCTACTGAAGAAGGTGGTGACAGCGATTGCTATATATGCAGCCCCCGTATGGGCTGGGGCTATGGAGAAGAGGACCTATAGAGCAGGAATAGAAGCAGCCTACAGGAGATAAGCTCTCAGGATGATTTCTGCCTTCCGAACGGTATCTATTGATGCATCGTTAGTGATTGCGGGGATGATGCCCCTGAAGCTAGTAGTGGATATAGAGAGGAGGAAATATGGCGTAAACAAAGGAACAGATTTTTCGAACCCTGTTCAACTAGCTGATGATGCTATAGTTAGATGGCAGCAGGACTGGTCCAATTCCACCAAGGGAAGATGGACCCACCGGCTCATACCGAGCATAGGCGTATGGACTAAAAGGAGACACGGTCAGGTGAACTTCCACCTGACACAGTTGCTAACGGGGCCATGGATGTTATAGGGCTTATTTCTATAAGTTTGGTCATGACGTAGATGAGGCTTGCCCAGAATGCCGTAATAAAAGGGAGACGGCGGAGCATGTTTTCTTTAATTGCTCGCGATATTCTGTTCAACGAAATTGCCTGGAGAGAACAATAGGATTCCAGGTAACGCCCGAAAATATAGTTAACCTGATCTTAATCTCATGTGACAATTGGAACGCAGTATGTGTTTTCGCATGAAAGGTATTGACGCAGTAAAGATTGGCTGAGAGAGCAAGGTCAGCGGAATTTAAAGGCAGCGTTCGCTGAATCTCCACACCCCCAAAGTAATACTTGATTGTGGTCCCGGGGGGGGGGGGGGGGGGGTGGCAAATTGTTGAAAGAGTGACGAACTAGTTTGGTTTTAGTACGTATGCATTTAGCAAGCCGAGAGTAAGTCTTGCGGCGAATCGTGCACTTTGGTAGGCCGGTCTACCAATGTCTTTTGAAGATTTTCCAACCTTTAGCTCGCAAAGCTATAAAAAAAAACTTGCAACGTTCATGATAACTAATAAATCAACTGTGATGCAGGAAAGATGCGTTTCTACTGTGATTGCAACTTCGGAAAATACATTTGGAATCTTTATTCTGGACAGATTAACCAAAAAAAAAGCGTTGGAAAAGTTACATAGTATACACCATCCCTATATTTGCCAACCAGAGATCGGCAACGATTATTCAAAACGATAAGTCGATTCGAGTCATACTTATAATTTCTGATACTTATACGCATTCAAACTTATTTTGATATCATGGAACTACTCTACTCATATTCAAAGTCTAAAGTACTCATCATAGTTGTAATAATGGCCTTACTTAGCAATAAATATTCAAAATGATAAGTAGATTCGAGTCATACTCATACATTGTGATACTTACACTCATCCATACTTATTTTAATATCATATTTATACTACTCATACTCAAAGTTGGAAGTACTCGTAGTACTCATACTTAACAATACGCATGATGTTATTGACTGTGATTCGTCTCTGCTGAACATTTACACGAACCATAAAACAAGTATGATTAGCGCACGAGCACTGTAATTCTCATAAGAAGATTGTGTCTTGTGTTTCCTTTCTTCTTTGTTTGTAAATGCAACAACAACAAAGGCTGTAAATTTTGATGAATGATTCGAATCATTCGAATCATTTATAAGTATTCTAAGTATTTTTCTAAATTTATGAATCAAACATATTTCGAATGTTGTGAGTTTGATGTCAACGTTGTACTCATACTCATTACAACTTGTACTTATAAATCAATGTTGTATTGAGAGTACGAATGAATCAGAGTAGTTGAATTTCAATTTTGTTAATTCGAGTCATACTCAAAATTGCATGAGTGCTTATGAGTAGCGGAAAAACGATTCATTGCTGATCTCTGGTGGCTATTCTACCAGGGAAATTTCTAAAAAACTTGGAGTTACTCACTCAATAGTCATTAGAGTCCAAGTTCGCAAACTTTAAGTTAGAGGTTGAAAAAATCTACTAACTAATGCGGATGCTTGTCTAAAGGTAACAGCAAAAGGAGCTTCTTTGGCAATCGGGAAAACCGTTAGTCGTTGGATGGCAAGTAGAGCTTTTGAAAATACTGGCTATAACTCAGCAGTCGAAAAGAAAAAACCTGCAATTTCGGATAAAAGTGTAAAGGCGCGATTAAAGTTTGCCAGAGAGCACAGAAAGTGGATGCACAATGGATGACTGGAAACATGTGATCTGGTTAGACGAATTAGAATTCAATCGCTTTCAGTCTGATGGGCAAAGAATTCAAAGACACCATATTAAGGAAACTGCTGAAATAGCGGTGGAGAATAGGTCATGATATAGGATAGCTTTGCCACCATGTTGCCTCCGACCGATATTATAAAAAAAAATCATTGTTGTAGCGAATACGGATGAATGAGAGTAGTTGAATTTCAATTCTGTTGATTCGAGCCATACTCATACATTGTGATACTTACACTCATCCGTACTTATTTTAATATGATACTCATACTACTCATACTTAAAGTAGGAAGTACTCGTTGTATTCATACTTAACAATACGCATGATGTTGTTGACTGCGACTCGTCTCTACTTAACATTTAAACGAAGCGCAAAATAAGTATGATTCGTGTATGAGCGCTGTAATACTCATAAGAAGATTGTGTCTTGTGTTTCCTTTCTTCTTTGTTTGTAAATGCAACAACAACAAAGGCTGTAAATTTTGATGAATGATTCGAATCACTCGAAACATTTATAAGTATTCTAAGTATTTTTCTAAATTTATGAATCTGAATGAGTAGGCTTATGAATCAAACATATTTCGAATGATGTACTCATACTCATTGCAACCCTGTACTTATAAATCAATGTTGTAGCGAGTACGAATAAATTAGAGTAGTTGAATGTCAATCCTGTTAATTCACTCATACTCAAAATTGCATGAGTGCTTATGAGTTGCGGAAAAACGATTCATTACTGATCTCTGATCCTTAACACCATCTATAGTGGCATGGAGTATATGAACAGTGCTAAAGAAATAAGCAAAACAATGCATTTCAAATAACTTGCAACTCCATGGGTATTTTTCTTAATTACTAATGATCGCCTGTGGTTTTTGTCTTGGCTGGCACGATATCACGGAGTTGATTACTGAGATTAAAATTGCATTTAATTTTTGCTGCCTTAAACCAAAGAGGCATAATATAATGAAGGCTTCTTTAACTCTTTCTTCTTTTGCTTGCATTTAATTTCATTCATCAGAAACAAAAATAAAAAAAAAATTAAAATTAAAAGCCAAACAAAAAGGGGAACGAAACAAAAAATTTAAAAAATTCAACTCAAGCCACAAAATAACGGCGTTAAAAAAACAATAAGAACTTTGGAATTCTTAAGGAACTTGTGTTAGGAGGCGAGATAAACAAAACAAAGAAAGATAAAAGAATTAAAATAATAAAGACCAAATAAATAAATAAAAAATAAGAAATTAAAAAATATTAAAAGAGAGAGAGAGAGAGAGAAGAGAGAGAAAGAAAAAATAATAACAAATGCAAATAAGAAGCAAACTGAACTGAACTGAACTAAAAACAGAACAGAACTAAGCAAAAAAAAATGTTGCTTGGTTTGGCGTTCTGACCTTAAGGACATGTTCATTATTAAAGTTCCCGTTAGTTTTTGTTTTCTTTGTTGTTGTAATTGTTGTGTTTGTTGCTGTTTAAATAGAGGACTAAAAGTAAAAAAAAAACAAAAACAAAAAAACAAAAACAAAATAAAACAAAAGAATAAAATCATAAAGAATAAAGGAAAAAATACAAAGAAAAAAATAAATTCAATTACTCCTTATTAAGGAGCGAGGGAGAGAGAGGGAGAACCTTATGAAAATAAAGAAAAAAAAAAAGTAAATGAAGTGAGATGCATAATGAACACAATATTACAGTATGAAGCATTATGAATGAAATTAAAAGCTTTAAGCAAAATATTTGGTTTTTCTTCTTCTTTTCTTTTTTTTAATTGAAATTAATAGCTATGTAAAGTTAGTTTTAAGAAGAGGCAATTTTTAAGAGCGTAATTAAATTTTAAGCGAAAAAGATGAGATTTTTAATCACAGTAAAATATGTTTTTAATAAAGCAAGAAGAAGAACGATAAAGAAAAGATTTTATCCTATACAATTTAGATTTTAGTCCCTGTGTTGGGTACGAAATAACGAATGAATAACAAGAAATTTTTCAAATTATTTATTACTCATACGCTCGGGTATAAAAATTATGAAGTTAAAGTGATTAAAATATTAAAACGTTGACTGTCAACTACGAGAAAACTCGTAGATTACCTTCCCTTCTAAGGGGCCAGCCACAGATTAGCAACGAGTATTCAAAACGATGAGTAGATTCGAGTCATATTTATAATTTCAGATACTTATACGCATAGTACTCATATCCAAAGCTTGAAGTACTCGTCGAACTCATACTTAACAACACGCACGATGTTGTTGATTTCGACTCACCTCTCTACTTAACATTTACACGAAGTACAAAATAAATATGATTCGCGTACGAACACTAAAATACTCATAAGAAGATCGTGGGTTTGCTTTGGTTGTTGTCTTTGTCTTTTCTCGTAGATTACCTTCCCTTCTAGGGTGCCAACCATAGATTAGCAACGTGTATTCAAAACAATGAGTAGATTCGAGTCATATTTATAATTTCTGATGCTTATACGCATTCATACTTATTTTAATATGATACTCATACTACTCATACTCAAAGTTGGAAGTACTCTTCGTATTTATACTTAACAATACGCATCCTGTTATGGACTTAGACTCGTCTCTACTTAACATTTATGCGAAGCACAAAATAAGTATGATTCGTATACGAACACTACTATACTCACAGTCCTTTCTTCGTTGTTTGTATATGCAACAACAAAAAAGGCTGTAAATTTTGATGAATGATTCGAATCACTCGAATTAACTCGATTAACAGATTCGTTGCCAAGCCTAAATTATATGAAATCATTCCCATTGTCACTTATATTTTGAATGAATTTGAGTATACGAGTATACTCGTCAGTAATTCAGTAATTCGTCGAGTATACTCGTCCTTGCCAATAGGAAGGCAGAAGGGCTCAATATCCTTTTTCGTATTTGCTTACGTTTTAACCTTTCAGTAGAAAAACAAATAATAAATCACGCATCATGAATAAAATAAAGAAAATGGAATAAAACGAGACACATTGGGAAAATTGACAACACTTAGAAATTCAATATTGTCGATTGACAAAAAAAGTTTCCTAATTCAAAAGTCTGCATGTTATAATATATTTAAAGTAGAACGAGTATACTCGTCTCGTCAGTGCGGGATACCCTGTCAAAGACGAGTATACTCGTATTGGCAGTGCAGGATACCCTGTCAAAGACGAGTATACTCGTCTCGTCAGTGCGGGATACCCTGTCAAAGACGAGTATACTCGTCTTGGCAGTGCGGGATACCTTGTCATAGACGAGTATACTCGTCTTGTCAGTGCGGGATACCCTGTCAAAGACGAGTATACTCGTCTTGTCAGTGCGGGATACCCATATAGGCGAGTATACTCGTCTTGGCAGTGCTGGATACCTTGTCATAGACAAGTATACTCGTCTTCGCAATGTGGGATACCCTGTCAAAGACGAGTATACTCGTCGAATGTGTACATAAGAGTTGTTTTAAATTTTTATGCCAAATATAACAAGATGCCAGTCACAGCATTTAAATTTTAAGGAAATTTTATAAGAAATCATTTAAAATGTGTGTTTTAAATAAGAAGGAGAAGACATTTCATAAAAAAAAAATAAAACAAGAAAAGAATTGCATTTTAAACTACTATTTTCATCCCAAAGAGCTGAAAAATAATGTAAACAAACAGGAAATCTTAATTACATACAGGAAACTACCCTAGACCCAAACCCAGAATACCAAAACCAGAATGCAAAAATATGAAAATGAAAAAAAAAAAACAATGAAACATACAGTGGCGAGCAAAAGTGAGTGGATGTTCACGATACTGAGTATTCTGAAACTCAATATTGTGAACATGCACTCACTTTTGCTCGCCACTGTACGTAACGTAAGTTAAAGGGGGAAAAAATGAATTAAAATTTGAATCATTAAAAGCTTTTAAAAGCAGCATAAAATTTACAATTACACACAGAACAGTGTAGTACATACATGAACACAATTACAAGCAACAACAAGCGTATGATATGGGAGAATGCATGTTGCATGTAAAATGGTTTAAATATTGGATAAAGTATGCACAGAGCATGTATGCAGCATATGTTGAACATGGTTTGTATGCAGTTTAAGCATAGAACAACAGAAAAGGTGAAATGTTTTCTTATGTAATTTTTTCTTTCCACAAGAATTTTAAAAAGAAACTAAATTACATAGGAAAAGGCTTTAGTAGGCACATGATACGTGGCATGTATGATAAATACAAGTATGTACACATGTAAAGTATATAGTAAAAGTAATTATATGTAGTAGACGTATAGATGTAGATGTAAATGTACCCACACACAGCGTATAAGTATTCTTAATTAAAAAGAAATGGTAATTTTTGTAAATTACAACTACAATAATAACAATTGAAAAAAAAAAATACCCACAAAATAGGAATACATAGTGTGAAGTAGAACACAAAAAAAAAGCAGGAAATACTCACATGTCACTTGGTAAAGTTTCAGGACTAGAAGAACGTTCATTGTTCCATTGTGAACTGGATGATGTCATGCCTAAAAATTATAAACGAGAAGAGAAGAAAAAATTAATTGCGTTCAAATACATGCAATTTTACTTTACAATAAACACAAATACACACACACACACACACAAAATTTTATAAAAAAAAAGTAACATACAGGGTGGCTAATATATAATGAAACAAAGTAAAGCGCAATATTTTCTTAATTTTATTGTTCAAAAGCCAAAAATGTTTGAAATCACATTAAATTTTGGAATCATTTGAGATTTGTTCGAATTGACCACCTCTAGTACGAATTATGGCCTTCAAACGGCCAACAAAGCCATCACAGGCTGCACGAATGTGGCTCTACGGTATTTTGGCCCATTTCCGGTGAAGTGCCGTCTTGAGATGATCCACATTTTGGTATTTTTTAGTGAGAACTTTACTTTCCAAAATGCCCGAGGCGCAAAAGTCCAACAGATTGAGATCCGAAGATTTTGGTGGCCATTGTGCGGTAGAAATGAAGCGAGGAACCTCGTTTTTAAGCCATTCGTGGTAGACACGTGCTAAGTGCGGTGGTGCTGTGTCCTGTTGGAATGTCCATGGTCTGCGGCCGAAATGTTTGTCTGCCCAGGGCTTCAATACTGTCTTTAAGACATTTTCCCGCTAATATTTGGCATTTATATTGACCCCACGGTCGATGAATACAAGCGGGGAGCGACCATTGGCCGTTGCGGCTGCCCACACCATTTCAACGGCAGAGCTTGAGTTCTGGTGGCTGTCTTTAAGACATTTTCTCGCTAATATTTGGCATTTATGTTGACCCCACGGTCGATGAAGACGAGCGGGGAACGACCATCGGCCGTTGCAGCGGCTCACACCATTTCCATCGGCGGCGATTGAGTTCTGATGGCCAATCGCAAGTGTAAATTTTCAGCTGGATCTCTTTGGCAAGTAAACCCGATCATTTTGTTTGTCCACAAACTGCTCAATTTAAAATGGCTTCTCATTGGAGAAAACCAAATTCGTTAATTGGCCACTTTCTTGCAAGCGAAGTAACTGCCTTGGCTCTTTCCAGTCTAACTTTTTTTCTGTCCATCGGTAAACTCTTGCACTGTGGTCGCCGTGGTCTAGTTGGTAGTGTGTTGGCTTATTAGACGTAAAAGCAAGGGGTTCGAGTCCCAGGCCGGACATTAAAACAAAATACAAAACAGGATTTTTTCTGAGAGTAAAGTAAAGTTTCTCATAAAATCTGTCGTTCGGAGTCGACTTTAAATTGTAGGTGCCGCTACTCATGTAAAAAATATAAAAACTGCTCAATTTCGAATTGCTTCTCATCGGAGAAAACCAAATTCAGTAACTGGCCACTTTCCATCGTTGAGCTCTTGCACTTTTTGGAACTTCAATGGCTTTAGTCCTCAAACTCATTTTTCAATATGTGTTGCATCCGTTCTCGCGATATGTTCAGCTCACGAGCAATTTTTCTACCACTGCGGCGTAAATTTCGACAAAACTGGCCTTCATTTTTCGGATCATTTCTGGTGTTGTTGCGGTTTTTTTCGTCCACTTTTTGGACGCTATGCAACACTGCCAGTATCACGGTAACGAGCAATTGTACGTTAGGTTAGATCGGAATGGTAGCTCTGATATCACAAAGCTCACTTGAGCACGCAAGGCCGTCCATTGTAATGCCACGGGTAAACTCAGGCCCTATACTAACCAAGTTCCGCCAAATCAGGCTAAAGGAAGAAGTTGGTCAACGCAAGGGCTGCACAGCAATGGTACGAGATTTTTTCACATTTAAATGCTGGAGGGGGCTCTAATGATAGCCACCTGTAGTGGTTTTCCAGCCAAATATAAAGCGATCACACTATCACGCATGAATTCTCCATCACGAATAACTTTTTTTCCTGAAGGCAATAGATCAAAATGCTTTTGTAAGCTTGTAAATAATAAAATGAACTGTCACTGGAATAAATCTGTTAGCTGTCAGACGAGCGAGGCTTACAAATGATAACAACCTGAAGTTGGTTGCAATATATTTTGAATTGTTTCAAAAATATTGTTAACTGGTATTAAGTTGTGACCTTAAACATGTTAGAATATATAAAAAGTAATAGGTTTTGAAAAACTTTTTCAGAAAAATAAGCTGTGTTTCAGAAACTTAAATGGACTTAACTTAAACTCAAAATTATTAAAATGACTTTTGATTTGCGGCAAAAAAAAAATTAAATACACCCAACTAATGATATAGCGAAGGTTGTGAGTTTTATTGAGTAGATCTGAAAAATATTTTTTTTTTAAATTTCTGGAACCCTCCAAAATTGTTTTATTTGACAAAAACTGTTTTTTTTTTACTTTGCGCACAATTTTTTGGATTTTTCAAAGATTTCTGAGCCGAAACAAAATTGAAATCTTGTTGGAAAGGTTAGAACGTAACCTTTAAAACGGTATACATATTTTTATTATTCGACTTAATTCGATATTAATATGCTATGAGTTTTGGATGGGGTAAACTTGACAAATGCGAATTTTTTCTTCATATTTTTTCAAGTTTGTCCGGCCATAAAGCAAACTTTACATAAAAAATATGAAATAAGTGATGATATTCTGAAAGTGTATGATCTTGTGAAGGGATTGGCACTTAGTTTGATCAAATCGGACAAAAAAAAAATTACCATAGTCATGATATAAATAAGATAACCATCGTCTTATATTTTTTATAAATGCCATTTCATCAAATGAACTTGCGTTACAAAAATTTTTCAGAATTTTTAATGGATTTGGATTGTTTATCGGAAAATGAAGTGAACAACGTGGACTATGTGGTTACCCGCAAGTATTTGTATTGTCGCACCGTGTAAATAGAAATTTCAATTTAGATTTTAATTTATTTTATTTAAATTATAATTAATAAATTAATAAAAACACGACTGTTCTTATTGCACTGTTGAAGAATACTAATGGAAATTTACTTTCTAAAAATATTTTCTTCATATTACCGAAGAATTTTATAAAAATTTACTACTTCGTACTGAATTTTATTGCTCTACTTTGCAAAAATGCACTTTTTCCATTTTTTTTTGCATTTCTTTAAATAGCTAATGCCTTAAATCATATCGATTTTTAATGATAATAGACTTCAATTGTTTATAAAAAAAAAGATTATATTGGATTGTGATTATTGTTATCATTATTAAAAAAATTTTTTTTTTGTAAAAATAGACTTAAACCACTTTCAAAATAAACGGCTCATAGCCGTAAAAATATTCATTTGAGTAATTAATTTTCAAAACGTCAAAACATCAAGAGGGCTATAAATATTATCGGTAATAGGAGGCATAGTAGGTGATTGTAGACAATCGATCGATCTAGTAAAGCGATCACATAATACGTTACAATATTTTCTTTGTTGAGTATTAAACGTCATTACATGATTCATAGTCTGAATGGCTTATAATTAATTCTAAATGGGCAAATTGAATGCACATACAGAGTTATATACCAGAGATGAGTAATGAGTATTCAAAAAGATGAATAGAATTGAAATATACTCATAATTTCTAATACTTATGCATTCATATTTATTTTAATATTGTTACGAAAATGAAAACAGTGTACTATCGTTTAACAATAATAAACAATTAGATTACCCGTGCGAATATTTCGCACCATTAGTTGTCATTTTTGTAACATAAAATAAAAATAATTAATAGAAATTTTATTAAAAGTATAAAATTGTTAGAAATCATAATATCATCATACATATTTACATACATACATACATATGTTTAAATCATATGTATTATTTCTAAAGCACTTTTTTTTGTCGGTTGCGAATATCTCCCATACTACCGCATCAAATTTAATGAATGATATCTCATTTTAAAGCTTATATCTAACACTAATTGCAAAAAATAATTAGAAATTGAAAAATTAATATTTTCATTGATAAAAATTATATTTTTGTTCAAGTGTGCTAATACAGGGTCAAGTGTGCTAATAACGGTGCGAAATATTCGCACGGGTCATCTAGTGTTTTCATAATACATCTTTGAATCCAATCTGAGAGGTAATGACTTGATCATCGTTAATTTATTGCTCGTACGAATCCTTAATACAAACAAAAATATCTTTAAACGAACGCACTCGAGAAAAAGCCACGTAAAACTGGCCATGAGAAAAGGCGGGTTCTGGTAAATATAATCCTAACTTTTGAAGGGTTTGACCTTGTGCTTTGTTTATCGTCATAGTAAAAGCAACTTTCACAGGGAATTGTTTTCGTGTCATTCGGAAAGGCACAGTTGGATCAGAAGGTGTAAGGTTGATACGGGTTATGAGTACTGTTTTATCGGTATGAATAATTTTTGCTCATGTAATGTGGTCTATTATGTGGAATAGCATTACAATTAAGCGACTCTGTTTATTGCACTTGATCTAACAACTACTGCAAAGTATTGCCAAAACAGCTTTTTACAATCTAATATGCATATTGTATATAACTGACTTAGTAATAAACGGCATTATATTAAATAACGGTATTGCCAGAATAGATTTTAATACATACATACTATATTATGTAGAACTGCATTACTATTAAGCGATCCTGTATTACCACACTTGAACAAATACATATAATCATAATGACAACAGTATTATTATGCAGTTCTATATATAAAATATAATTTTTATCAATGAAAATATTAATTTTTCAATTTCTAATTATTTTTTGCCATTAGTGTTAGATATAAGCTTTAAAATGAGATATCATTCATTAAATTTGATGCGGTAGTATGGGAGATATTCGCAACCGACAAAAAAACTGCTTCAGAAATAATATATATGATATTATCAGTAAAAAAACAACAATATTAGTATGAGAGAAAAAAGGATAGACAAGTAACCAAACGCAACAAGCAATGTATCGCAATAGAATTCTCGAGAAGGCGAAACCCCGAACGTTCCATTTCAAGAACCTTCATCAGATTGATTCGTGTGCATATAAAAGGGCAAGACAAAGCAGACAACGAGTAGTAGTAATTCAGTCAGTCTTGTATGAAGAAGAATTGTGTGCGAAGAGAACAGTCCACTATATACAGTTTGTAAAAAAAATCTTTGCACAGACTAAAAAAAATGTAAAATATGATCTTCATTCAATACTATCGCGCAAAAGGGGTTTTTTTTTCTTGTTTTGTTTAAACCAGGAATCAGGGGATGACCCCCCTACTCATGCAGTGCATTGTGCAGGTTTAGGAAAGGTAGAAAGAGGGAAGATGCGAACGTTAAGGAAACGAGTTGCTACTGGTGACTATAAAATGGCCAGAGTGTTATACCTTCACCATTAGACAGTCTACAGCAATCATCCCCAAAATGTCCACAGTTTCTCACACCACCTAAGTTGTGTGTGTTAATTTTATACAGAATTGGCGGGACCTACAGTTTAAAGTCGACTCCGAATGACAGATTTTTGAGAAATAAGAAGAGAAAGAGAAGAAATCACCGAAAAAATACTTTATTTTTGTATTTTTGATGTCTGGGCTGGGCTACGAATCCTGGCTTTACGTCTAATAAGCCAGCACACTACCTACTAGACCACTGTCTTACTGTTTTGCAGCTTTTCTGCAGTGTTTAAGAATTGAGGCCTAGGTCAGTGAATAGAATGACGATGAATTTGGATAACTTAGCAGCACTTTACATACATAATTGGCCATTACAACCCTTCAGTCAGGATTACGACTTAGCTTCTCACACCACTTATGTTGTGTGTGTCAATTTTATACATAAACACACAATTTTATATAAAAACGACAGATTTTTGAGAAGCTTTTCATGACAATTTTTACTCTCAGAGTGTTTGCCAGAAATCTGCTGAGATTTGATGTCTGACCTGGGATTCGAACCCGGGCCTTTTGTCTAATAAGCCAACACACTACCCACTAGACCACGGCGACACTTTAATTTCTAATTAATGCTGGATTGTTGAGAATAATAATGAACGAATACGAGGGATTCAATTAAGCTCAGGGGAATTCAACATTTCTAAGCAAATTGCCTTTGATCAGCAACCATACGAGTTACTTACTTGTCATCCACAAAACTTGTGTCTGCTGTACTTGAAGAAAAAGTTAAGCCGTAGAGCCCATAATCAACTCAAATTTGCGGATGAACTAATTGGATGGGCAAACAGTGAGACCTATTTTGAGTTTCAGAAAGTTTTCTTTTGTCTTTTCTTTTTTATTTAATTGTACATTGAATTTCCATTAAGAATTTCCTAGAAAACAGAGACATTTTTCACTGCAAACGTTTATCATGACGTAAATAATGACAGGAAAACAGCGATGACAACATGATGTGAAGGAAAAAATTCTTGGAATCGTAAGCAAAACTATAAAGTGTCAACGAAATTACACTATTGCTGTCTCTCTCGCACTTCTGCGACTACTAATGGATTTCCAAGAAAATAAAAAGGAAAACAAATTCGATACAAAACTTTCAAGGACATTCGAAATAAAAATCTTTAATGCGATGCAGTATAAGAAGGACGGAGATAGAGAATAACACATAGAAAATATAAGAGGTTTGCCTGGGAAGTCTTTTAAAGTGAAAGTAATTAAGGTGTGGCTGAAGATAATTTCCAATTTATTTTAGCACAACCAAGTGATGAGGTCGCCGTGGTTTAGTGGGTAGTGTGTTGGCTTATTAGACGAAAAACCCGAGTTCGAATCCCAGGTCAGACATCAAAACGAAAATTTGAAAATAATTTTTCGGTGACAGCAGATTTCTGGCAAAAAACTCTGAGAGTAAAAAAATTGCCATGGAATGCTTCTCAAAAAATGTATCGTTCGGAGTCGACTTTAAAATGTAGGTCCCGCCACTCATGTATAAAATTAACGCACACAACATAAGTGGTGTGAGAAGCTAGAACGTAGTACAATGGGTCAATTCGACTACCGAGTACTGTACTTGTCAGAATTGTCAGTTTATAGGGGACATTGGAAGCGAAGGCTAGGAGGGAATACCTTAGAACGACTTTAGCAGCGTTTAAAGAGTTTAAAGAGAGAAATGTCAGGCAGCACCTGAAACCTTAGACGACAGTTTCCTAAGCACCTACAAATTTTAGACAAAATGTGTCGGCAAAAGGTTGCAGTTGAATGATGGAATAAATTCTAGCGGCATTTCGATGGAAACTTATAGAACTTAAGTAAGGGACTGTCAACTGAACCGAAGGGGTGACAAAGTGAGAAAGGTGACAACAAGAACGGTGTTGCACTGTACCAGGATGAATTGGAAGGGATTTGTTCAATATAAAGTCCTACAAAATCGGCGGATGATTGATTCTGTCTTCAACTGTCTCATAAAGTAATAAAATTGAAGCAAAGTCACTCAATTGAAATCGAGGGAGAGCGAGTAACATTGCCAGACCACACACAAATCTTTGATGAACTGGCAAGAAACAGAGAAACTTTGGTTGGAAAGTTTAGATGCCACCATATAGCCTGAACCTTTTGCAATTTCCATAGCACTTGATTTCTTTAAGGCCCGTTTCAAATAAAAGCTAAAGGCGATCAATATCAGCCACTGAATGTTTTCGAACACCCTAGAGTAATAATAAAAAGGCACTTAAAATGCCTTGAAAAAGGCTTTCATCAAAAATTTATTCTTTGTTTTATGCTGCATTCAACTACGTCATCTAACGGGAAATCATTCTTGAGTGTTACCATTCACGAAATAAGCACTAGTTGCCAAGAAAAAAAAACGTTAGATGGTGGACCCGATATAATATGTTAATCTTTATAAAACGTTGTATTTTAAATAATTGGAATAAACAAATCTGACAGCTGTCAAATTCCAGAGTTGCCATTTGTTAAAAAAAAATTAAAATAAATTTAAAACGGGGACTCTTGTAGTACACAACATAGTAACTAACGAGGTCAGGAGTTTTTTTTTTAAATTATTTTCGTTTTTTTTTTGTGGTTAAAAATTAAATTTTTGTTTTTGTACTCAAACAATACGTAAAAGATTTAACATTTATTCCTGGGAATAATTTTTTCAAACAAAAGAAAAACAAATTCATTTAAAGCCTCAATCAAAATTAAAAATAAAAAATCTTTCTCTCTTACCAACAACCATCAGCAATATTTTGACAACAAATTTTAAAAATTTTTTCAAAGCGTACTTACCTGTTTTTAATGTATGATTTTGCGGCGAAATACCATTTGGCCTTGATGTCATTTTACTGGCAATACGTTGTGGTACACTGGCAACAGTCTAAATCAACCAACGAACCAACCAAGCAAGCAAGCAACACACATGTAAGTAGGATAGAACGGGCAAACGAACGAACATCGTTTAATTGTACATTTTAGTCGTACATTTCAGTTTCATTTGTTGTTGTTGTTATAGTTGTTTTCATTGGGAATTTTTGTAGTTGATGAGTTTGTTGTTGTTGTTTTTAAATAAGTTTTTAGCGTGGATTAAAAAAACAAACAAAAACAAATTAGAACAGACACACGACAACAGGATTACAAACATGAAAAATCCATTCAATTTCATTCCATTCCATGTCAGGTTATTATTATTGTGTTATTTGTTGTTGTCATTGTTGTTGTTGTTGGAATTTAAGTGATGTGTAGTATTTAGTACACACAGCAGCATAATGGCACACCATTACAGTTACAGTTAACATTTAACAACAACAGGTACGTACATTGAAAATGGAAAACAAAACAAGAAGAAGAAAGAATTTATTAAAAATAAATAGAATAAAACAGTGCAGGATAAAAAAAATGTTACAATTAATTAGAAAATAATTTTTTTTAATAAGTTGTTATCAAAAAACAAAAAAACCTTTACAAAATAAATAATAACAATTACAATTAAAATTAAATTTAATTTAATTACACAAACATAAAAACACAATTTTTTTTTGTAAAATTTATTTTGATGACCTTTTTAGTTTTGTTTGTTTGTATTTTAAATATTTCAAATATCGAAAACTTATTCTAGACGAATGAATAACAAAAAATTTTTCAAATTATTTATTACTCATACGCTTGGGTATACAAATTATGAAGTTTAGAAATTAAAATATTAAAACGTTGATTGTCAACTACAAGAAAACTCGTAGATTACCTTCCCTTCTAAGGTGCCAACCAGAGATTAGCAACGAATATTCAAAACCATGAGTAGATTCGAGTCATATTTATGATTTCAGATACTTATACCCATAGTACTCATACCCAAAGTTTGAAGTACTGGTAGAACTCCTACTTAACAACAAGCACGATGTTGTTGATTTCGACTCACCTCTCTACTTAACATTTACACGGAAGCACAAAATAAGTATGATTCGCCTACGAACACTAAAATACTCATAAGAAGGTTGTGGGTTTGCTTTGGTTGTTGTCTTTGTCTTTTCTTGTAGATTACGTTCCCTTCAAGGGTGCCAACCAGAGATTAGCAATGAGTGTTCAAAACGATGCGTAGATACGAGTCATACTTATAATTTCAGATACTTATACGCATTCATACTTACTTTAATATGATACTTATACTACTCATATTCAAAGTTTGAAGTACTCATCATACTTATACTTAACAACACGCACGATATTGTTGATTTCGACTCACCTCTCTACTTAACATTTACACGAAGCACAAAATAAGTATGATTCGTGTACGAATACCACAATACTCACAAGAAGATTGTGTGTATGCTTTCCTTGTTGTCTTTGTCTTTTCTTTCTTCTTTGTTTGTTAATGCAACAAAAACAAAGATTGTAAATTTTAATGAATGATTCGAATCACTCAAACTATTTATAAGCACAACTATAAGTATTTTTCTAAATTTATGAATTTGAATGAGTATGATGTATGAATCAAAGATATTTCAAATGTTGTGGGTTTAATGTCAACGTTGTATTCATACTCATTGCAACCTTGTAGTAAATAAATCAATGGTTGTTGTACGAGTACGAGTGAATCATAGTAGTTAAATTTCAATACTCTTGAGTCAGTCATACTTAAAACTGAGTGAGTTCCGAAAAATCAATTCATTGCTGAACTCTGATTGAAATATTAAATCAAGAGTTTTATTAACACATTGGCTGCCTGGCATCCTAAAAGGGGACGCAATCTATGAGTTATCTCGTACTCATTAAACCTAAACTAAATCAAATTATCATTTTAGAACAGTTTTTTAAAAATTGTCGTGGCGGTTAATATGTTAAAAATAGTTGGAGACGCCGAAAGCGTAGGTGATTCCCCATTAATGGTTCCCATTTTAGGGGAAAAAGCTAGGTTGTAATCTCATCTAAAGAGTTGTTATGTAAGTAAGTTGTAGTTCCCTTGCTGTCTTATTAAGAGGCCGTAAGTCCGATACACACCAGAGACTCTGATCTATTACATAACACTGACAATTACAGCCAGTTATAAGGGCTAAAAGCACGGCAGAAAAAGCACGAATACCCCACGCTGGAAAATTAGGCCAAAAGTTTGACAAACAAAGCTATATCCTTGACATTAATGGGTGATAGCTCCGTCGACAAGCAGTGGAAATGCAAATAAACTACATCCACACCTCGCAACGAATGGATTCTGGCAGTAGACATAGAAAGTGAATAACAGTCTGCTCTTCCATGCCAGAAGTTGTTAGATGGGAGTTGCATTCTTTCCGCGTGCCTACCCATGACATGGAAGCACAGCCACTGTATTCGAGATAACATCACGACAATGACCAAGTGATTGGTTGGTCTAGTGGTGAAGCAGGACTCTTCATGGATCCAGGATAGGTTGGCTGTCCCGAAGGAATTTCCGCGCAATATCCAACTTGACCGAGCCAAGTGGCATGTCCACCAATTCAATAGAAGAGGATTTCAGTAGGAGCGCACCAGTTCCGGCGAACTCGTCAGCACTACAATTTCACGGAATGTCACAGTGCCTACAAAGAAGTCCGGCAGGAGCATACCAGTTCCGGGAACCCGTCAGCCCTACAATTTCCTAGAATCGGGTATCACCAATGAGAGACTGGTGAAGTGCGCAGAAAGAAGGTCGCAGCCTAACTATCAGAAAAAACCGAGCATCATTGACGAGAATCCATTGAGCGGCCCGATAAACATGCTACAGTAGTCCGGCAGACGGAGAGAAGTGTTCAGGTCCAGTTGCCCAGAATAGAAGTAGTGCCCTAGACCTGACGATTTTGACGGCTCTGCTGTTTCCCCGGAATATTTCTGTGCCAGGGGACCCAGATATGTGTGGCAATAAAGTGGCCAGAAAGAAGGTCGAGACAGTGGCTATATTCGTTATGACGATGTTAAAGTTATTCACAACGTTCGATAGAGATCTTTTGGGAGCCTCAGTATTTGAAAAAACTGAGATGCGGCTGAAAGGAACACCAATGGTAGATGGCCCATGTTCGCTACAATAATCGGGTAGACCGCTACCAACCCCGCTATCGAGTTTAAAGCCATCGGTGTTTACAACTAGGAGCCCCGAGGGACAATCATGTCAGGGAATTAGCCGCCCCTGCGCGGAATCAAAAAGTACCGTATGTACACCGGCAGTCATTTGATTTGTTCACTTGGGTTTTAGTAAACGCTGACACAGTTCCGATGTCGTGACCGTAAAATGGCGCCGTTTAGAACTTCTGTTCAAGATTATGTTGCTGTATTTCAACTTCAACCGCAGAGACTCCTAGATGAATTACAGTCGAATCTCAATAAATTGAATCACCATTATCCAGAAAAAAAAACCTCAATTTATAGAAACTTCCAGTTAAAGAAGCAAAACCAGATAAAATTTCTCTTCAAGATGATGTTGCTGTGTTTCAACTTCAACTACAGAGACTCCTAGATGAATTACAGTTGAACCTCAATAACTTGAATCACTATTATCCAGAAAAAAAACTTCAATTTATAGAAACTTCCAGTTAAAGAAGCAAAACCAGATAGAATTTCTCTCCAAGATGTTGTTACTGTGCTTCAACTTATAGGAACTGTAAGTAATTAATAGAAGTTCAAATTATAGAAGTTCCACTGTACACAAGTGTATGTATATGGCATGGCATGGTGGTACAGGTGCGTCGTCGTGAAGAGGTTAATAATGTTTTTAAACTTCATTTGCAAGGTACAGTCTACAGTTATGACATTCACTTTTCATTACTGTTTTCAATCCGTAGAATAATTGGTTGCTACCTGATCCTTAAGATCACCATGGGGCGTATAATTATTTAAAGGAATCAAAATAAATTTAAAAAGTAAAGAAAGAAAGAAAACGGAAAATATTTAAAAACCGTTATAATCGAATACATTACCTCATCATCACCATCCCAATTGTAATAGAATTGTTGAGTCGGGTTCATGTACTTCTTGAGCAATTCTTTGGCTACACGCACCGACATCTCACCCTGAACGAATGGATGCTGCAATAGCCGTTCGGCTGTGGGACGTTTTTTAGGATTTTTCGTTAAAGCCGTTTTCACAAAATTATGAAACGTAGGACTCCATTTTTCTTTATTACTAAGAGTTGGAGGTTTGAAACCACTTTTTGACATCAGGAACAAAGCACGCATGGGATGTAAATCAAACATCGGAGGTTGAAGTTCAGCCAATTCTATAAAAATCGAAAGAGAAAAAAGAAGAGAATTTTTCTATAAAATTTTTAAACAATAAAATAAAGAAAAAGGGGATGGGGTGGAGGCAAAACAAATTGCTTACAAGCAACCATTAACCTTTCGTATGAAGGCGCAATAAATTTTAATTGTTCGTGGCAGAATGTTTTCTTTCTTGTTTATGTGACTGAAGGCCATTAAACAATTGCCTGGCATTTGTACAAGCCAGCTTGAGGGTCGTAATGCTCGTAAAAACAAAAAAAAAAAACACAATCCTTAATGGCATTATTAAACAACTCCTAAGCCTCTATTGAAGCTGGAAAACATTGAGTGCTTCCTTCAAAACACAAATCTTTTAAGCAATTATTCGGAAAAGCGTTAATCCAGGCTCCAGTGTACAGAAATTAGTTTGGTATGGCTTAAGTGTGAAAAACCATTGGAATAAAATTAATTCCATAAATTTATGAGTCTTTTGTAATTCGATTATATACATATGTACATACATACTACAGTGGAACCTATATAAATTGAATCACCATTATCCTCAAAAAAAAAAAAGATTTCAATTTATAGAAACTTCAAGTTAAAGAAGTAAAATCTGATAGAATTTCTCTCCAAGATGCTGTTCTAAGCTATAACTTCAACTTCAGAGACTCCCAGATGAATAACAGTCAAACCTCTTTAAATTGAATCACCATTATTCAGAAAAAAAGCTTCAACTTATAGCAACTTCAAGTTAAAGAAGCAAAATCTGATAGAATTTCTCTCCAAGATGTAGATGCTATGCTTCAACTTCAACTACAGAGACTCTTAGATGAAGAACAGTCAAACCTCTATAAATTGAACCACCATTATACAGAAAACATCTTCAACTTATAGAAACTTCATGCTAAAGAAGCAAAACTTGAGAAAATTTCTCTCCAAGATATTGATGCTGTATTTCAACTTTAACTACAGAGATTCCTAGATGAATTACAGTCGAACCTCTATAAATTGAATCACCATTATCCACACAAAAAAACTTTAACTTATAGAAACTTCAAGTTAAGGAAGCAAAATCTGATAGAAAATCTTTACAACATGCTGTAGTTATCCTATAACTTCAACTTCAGAGACTCCTAGATGAATTACAGTCAAACCTCTATAAATTGAATCACCATTATACAGAAAAAATACTTCAATTTATAGAAACTTCAAGTTAAGGAAGCAAAATCTGATAGAATTTCTTTACAAGATGGTGTTACTGTGCTTCAACTTCAACTACAGAGACTCCTCGATGGATTACAGTCGAACCTCTAAAAATTAAATCACCATTATCCAGAAAAAACTTCAATTTATAGAAACTTCAAGTTAAAGAAGGAAAAACTGATAGAGTTTCTTTACAAGATGCTGTTTTTATGCTTTAACTTCAACTGCAGAGACTCCTAGATGAATTACAGTCGGACCTCTATAAATTGAATCACCATTACAAAGAAAAAAACTTCAACTTCTAGCAACTTCATGTTAAAGAAATAAAACCTGATAGAATTTCTTTACAAGATGCTGTTACTGTGCTATAACTTCAACTACAGAGACTCCTAGATGAATTACAGTCGAACCTCTATAAATTGAATCACCATTATACAGAAACAAAACCTTCAATTTATAGAAACTTCAAGTTAAAGAAGTAAAACCTAATAGAATTGCCCTTCAAGATGTTCTTGCTAAGCTATAACATCAATTACAAAGACTCCTAGATGAATTACAGTCGAACCTTTATAAATTGAATCACCATTATCCAGAAAAAAAATCTTCAATTTATAGCAACTTCAAGTTGAAGAACCAAAACCTGATAGAATTTCTCTTCAAGATGCTGTTACTGTGCTTCAAGTAATAAAAGTTCAAATTATAGAAGTTCCACTGTACATATGTGTATGTATGTATATGGCATTACAGTGCTAGCATAAGTAATGGTAATAAAAATAATAAAAAAAAAACCCATAGTCTGGCAAAGTTATTAAGTCTGTTGTACATGTCGTAAGAAATATGACTCATAAAATCCAAGTATGTGGAGAAACGCATGATGTCTGGCAATGAAAATTTTCAAAGAAGGTTCAAGAAGTTTGCAAAAATTATTTCTTTAAATAAAGATAAGGAAATATGGCGTTAGGCTATGCCAAATGTGGATATAAGCAAAGAAAACAGAGCTTAAACCATTGAGCTGCTTAGTTCCAAGGCTATTATAGAACCTTCAATGTATTCGAGAAATGATGGAGCCATTTTTCATCCATCAGTGATGGAACAGCTTCAAAAACTGTTTAAAAATGATCAATTCGTTGGTAATCTTAGGGACGGGAGATATACCTGACAAAGCTAAGAAAAGAGTGGCGATCATAAATCCGGTAAAACTCAATAAAATTTAGAAAGATGCGGCTTTTGGATCTGGTGGTGTGGAAAGCTATTGGACTAAGGATTTCAAAACAGTTTCCATTACGATTGGATTACCTCAAATGAGCAAAAAAAAGAAAGTGTTCTATATAAGAAGTGCAGGCAATCAACCAAAAATGCTAGTCATTGATTAAAATATGCAAGTTATCGACCAAAAAAAATGCAAGTCTTCGGCCAAAAAATGGAAGTCATCGACCAAGAAATGAATTTTATTGTCCTATTCGTGCATGATAGCCGATTTGATGCAAACCGCAAGCTCGATATTGGTGTCATTGCAAGGAAACTTTTTAGGAAGCCATTTCAAACAAAGTGGAAAAAAAGGGATATTTCTTCGGCGACTTCCTCTCAGCAGATATCCTTCAGAAACTCTGACAGTAAAATAGAATTGTTATGAAAATGTTTCTCAAAAATCTGTTTTTCAGAGTCGACATTAAACTGTAGATTCTGCCACTTGCGAAAAAAATTAACGTACACAATAAATGTAAGTGATGTGAGAAGCTAGGCCGTAATCCTGACTGAAGGATTATAATGACCAATTATGTAAGTTATGTAGGCAAATCAAATTTTGGCTATGGTCCTAAATGATCTTCTATAGGAGACGTCTTCAAAAATAACTGACCGTAACACAGAACTATGAAGATGAGCTTTTGAGAGGAGAGCGTTACATAGCAGAGCTTAGCAATGAATATTCAAAAAGATGAGTAGAATCGAATCATACTCATAATTTCAGATACTTATACGCATTCATATACTTATTTAAATATCATGGAACAACTCTACTCATATTCAAAGTCTGAAGTACTCATCATAGTTGTAATAATGGCCTTACTTAGCAATAAGTATTCAAAATGGCAAGTAGATTCGAGTCATACTCATACATTGTGATACTTATACTCATTCATACTTATTTTCATATCATACTCATACTACTCATACTTAAAATTGGTAGTACTCGTCGTATTCATAGGCGTATTGTTACGCCTGATGTTATTGTCGTCGACTCTCCATAACTCAACAACATACAAGAAGCACAAAATAAATATGATTCGCGTAAGAAGACTAAAGTACTCACTAGTAGGTTATGGGTTTGCTTTGTCTGCTTTCTTTCTATTGTTGTAAATGGAACGATAACTAAGACTGTAAATTTTGATAAATGATTCGAGTCACTAGAATCAAGTACTCTAAGTAGTTTTCTAAATTTATGAATCTGAATGAGTAGGCTTATGAATCAAACATATTTCGAATGTTATCGGTTTGATGTCAACGTTGTACTCACACTCATAGCAACCTACACTTGTAACGAGTACGAATGAATTAAATGAATTAGAGTATAAAATTTCAATATTCTTGTGTAACTGATACTCAAAACCGCATGAGTACTTATGAGTAGTGACAAAACGATTCATTACTGGTCTCTCTGGTTCATCGTATGAAAGCAGGCTACCATAATAGAGCACAAACATATAAAGAAGGATGTAAATTTACAGTCAACGTCTTAAGAAACTGTCTGTCTTCGAATGTAAAGTTTCGAAATCTGATTTCAGGTAGCCATTAACCCTTTATTAAAGAAAATTTATATTTTTTGTTTTGTTGCACAGTGTAATTATTGACGTGTTAATTTACTTACCAATTGCTGTTATACCACAAGCCCAAATATCACATAATTGGTTATAGCCACCCTTTCGTTCGACAGCAGCTACTTCTGGAGCCATCCAGTATGGTGTGCCTGCAAAGAAAGAGAGAGAAAAAGAGGGCAAGTGTTAGAGAGGAGACAACGTTTAAAAAACA
The DNA here is from genome assembly GCA_014635995.1 of Sarcophaga peregrina. NCBI lineage: Eukaryota > Metazoa > Arthropoda > Insecta > Diptera > Sarcophagidae > Sarcophaga > Sarcophaga peregrina. The sequence goes on along the minus strand of CM025793.1, from coordinate 79,935,872 downwards.
ATTACACACCATAACAGCGTATAATAAATAAATTTATGAAGAATAAAACAAAAAAATCAACAAAAAATAGAAACTTTTCTAAACCATTTAAATACAGAATGGCTGATATGTATTGCAGCCAACTTCAGGTTGTTATCATTTGCAAACCGCTCGTCTGACAGCTGACAGATTTATTCCCGTGACAGTTCATTTTATTATTTACAAGCTTACAAAAGCATTCTCGATCTATTGCCTTCAGCAAAAAAAAAAGTTATTCGTGATGGGGAATTCAAGCGTGATAGTGTGATTGCTTTATATTTGGCTGGAAAACCACCACAGGTGGCTAGCATTAGAGCCCCCTCCAGTATTTAAATGTGAATAAATTTCGTACCATTGCTGTGCAGCCCTTGCACTGAACAACTTCTTTCTTTTCCTTGATTTGGTGGAACTTGGTTAGTACAGGGCCTGAGTTTACCCGTGGCATTACAATGGACCGCCATGCATGCTCAAGTAACCTAAGGAACCATTGCTTGTTACCGTGATACTGGCAGTGTTGCATTGCGTCCAAAAAGTAGACGAAAAAAACGGTAACAATACCACCGGAAACGATTCGAAAAGTGAAGGGCAGATTTAATCGAAATCCACGCCGCTGTGGTAGAAAAATTGCTCATGAGCTGGACATATTGCGAGAACGGATTCAAGACATATTGAAAGTGAGCTTTTTTTTTTATTAAACCTGCACTCAGGGGATGACCCCTACTCATACAGTGCATTGTGCAGGTTTAAGAAAGGTGGAAAGAGGGAAGATGCGAACGGTAAGGAAACGAGTTGCTGCTGGTGACTAAGGTGAGCTTTGACTAAAGCCTTTGAAGTTCCCAAAAAGTGCAAGAGCTCACCGATAGACAAAAAAAAAGTTAGACTGGAAAGAGCCAAGGCATTTACTTCGCTTGCACGAAAGTGGCCAGTTACTGAATTTGGTTTTCTCCGATGAAAAGCCATTCCAAATTACTTGCCAAAGAGGTCCAGCTGTAAATTTACACTTGCGATTGGCCGTCAGAACTCAAGCGCCGCCGATGGTAATGGTGTGGGATGCCATAACGGCCGATGGTCGCTTCCCGCTCATATTTATCGACCGTGGGTTCAAAATAAATGCCAAATATTATCGGGAAAATGTAAAGAAAGTATTGACGACCAGGGCAGACAAACATTTCGACCGCAGACTATGGACATTCCAACGGAACTCAACACCACCGCACCCAGCACGCGTTATGAATGGCTTTAAAAGGAGGTTCCTCGCTTCATTTCTACCGCACAATGGCCACCAAAATCTCCGGATCTCAATCCGTTGGACTTTTGCGCCCAGGGGCATTTTGGAGAGTAAGGTTCTCACTAAACAATGCCAAAGTGTCGATCATCTCAAGACGGCGCTTCGCCGGGAATGGGCCAAAATACCGCAGAGCCACTTTCGTGCAGCCTGTGATGGCTTTGACGGCCGTTTGAAGGCTATAATTCGTACCAAAGGTGGCCAATTCGAACAAATCTAAATTGATTCTAAAATTTTATGTAATTTCCAACATTTTTTTTGCTTTTGAACAATAAAATTAAAAAAAAAAAAATTAAAAAATATTGCGCTTTACTTTGTTGCATTATATATCAGTTACCCTGTAAACTGAATTTTTTTGCAATTATTTTTCATTTCATTTTCACACTTTTTTTTTTGGTTTTTTGTTGTTGTTTTGTTTTCATAAAATATTTCATTTTAATTAAATTAAAACAATTTATGTATGTATGGGTCTGTGTGTGTGTATATGTGTCTAGCAGAGTTGTTTTCTATGCATTTGTATTGGTTAAAAAATACTTCATTGCATAAAATTAGGCGTAAATAAATGGGAGAAAAAGGTGAGAAGAAAAAAAAAAAGGAAATGGAAATTATAATGCAATTAAAATTAATGAAATCACTAATTAAGCAGAAAAATCATTAAAAAAAATAAGAATAAAACAACAACAATTACAATAAAAAAAATTCCATTAAATAACCTGTTAAACTCAATTCAAATTATGTTGGTTTTTACTTTCCCCTACAATACCCCACACCCAAACCTATTTTGACACACATATTCGGAGTTTATTTGTGTCAAAAAGACAATGGAAATTTTTTTTTTAAGTTAATTGCCTTAAAATGGTGTTCATACACACGTTCACAAGGCAATTAAGGGAATACAAAATATTTGAAAATATTTCGAGAAGATGTTACTGGATATTGTATAGCAACAGAAAATGATTTCAAAATAGGTTCCACAGTTGATATGGAAATAATAGGGTATCGAAAGGACAATTTATTTAAAAAGAGAAAAAAATTTTTCTGGAGTGCAATATGCCTAATTCCTACAGCCCCTGCAGAAGTCACTTGAAATGTGTCCAAATGGGCTCCTTTGGAGTTTGAATTGACTTTCCGTACTTCCTCTGTCTAGCCTTGACCAAATTCCAGAACCTTTCTGCCCGTATCCGAAGTCTCCCATCTGTGGGAGTGTTCAAAGTGAAAGGTGCTCAAGCTCACAATCGATCAAAAACAACAAAGAATTGATAATTCAATGCAGTGTTTGATACTGATTATTTCCAAATGGAACAATTGTACGCCCCAACAAACAAGATTACTTACATACATTTCAGTCAGGTTTGCAAATAAAAATAAATTTGAGTTTAGTTTTAATTGAAATTCCATTATTGTTTGCACAATTTTGTGTGCCACTGTTCACAACTTGATGTAAGCAACAACAATTTGCTATGTTTGTTGTGTCTTTGTTTACACCATTTGTATAAACAATAACAATTACTAGACAATTATTCAATAGATCTTCAAACCATAATTATTCTCTTCAAACACACCGCCTCTTCACACAAGATTGACTGAACTTTTACTAACTCTATTGCCAGATTTGTCTTGGCTTGTTAAATAACCACACAACCAGTATGATGAATACTTTTCAAGGAGAATGAGTTCGCGAAGTCGCAGAAGAAATATTTGCATATTTTCGCTGGGATTTGAACACTGTTCACAGCTTGATGTAAACAACAACAATTTGCTTTGTTTGTTGTGCCTTTGTTTACACCTTTTGTATAAACAATAACAATTATTAGAAAATTGTTCGTCTGATCTTTATAACGGAGATCTTCAAACCATGATTTTACTCTCTTTAAACACAATGCGCCTTCACTGAAAAAATGACTGAAATTTTACTAACTCCATTGCCTGCTTTGTCTTGGCTTTTTAAATGACCACATAGCCAGTATAATGAATACTCTTCAAGGAGTTTGTCTTCGCGAATGCCTTTGGCGTTTAAGACGTTTTTGAGTACTTCCTCTGTCTAGCCTTGATCAAATTCTAGAGCCTTTCTGAGCCATATCCGAAGTCTGCCATCTGGCTTTAATAGAATTTTGAACTGTATTGTTAATTATGAGTCCGCAGAAGCTTAAAGAGAGCCCCAAAGTAAAGAATTCATAGGAGAGTTCGCTGTTTATGCTGCATTTGGCCAACTCATTATTTTTGAATGTACGCAATCAACATAATATGAACGCCATACTAACTGTACTGAGTCGCTGAGATATTCGCAACGGCTGTATACAATAAATGGGCTCATTAGCTCGGAACGCAGTGCCTTAATAGCTGTTTAAAACTATGGTAATATCTTTTCCCGAGATATTAACGTATTTGATAAACATCGCGGCGGCCTAAACTATCAATACCTTCGCCTGCAGTGATCCTGCTCTGTCCGTTCTGAAAAAATACCACCGCCTGCAGGTCCATTTAATTTCGAGCCATTTATAATGTAAATTGCCCTCTTACTAATTCGTTCAGCATAATTGAGTTACGAATATTCTATTTGAGCCTCTGTCCAATAGTCCAGAGATGTCTAATAACTCAGCTCCTAAAGTCAAGCAGAAAGAGGCATAAAAATATCTCCAGTGATAACATCGGTTTGGTAGGCAAGGCATCGCTAATAATGATGCAGGCAGATTTAGTTTAGTTCAGGAATGAATTTCCCCCATAGGTTGACAGGTCTGTCTACTGTCGTATAGATCCAGTCAGTTTTTTAGGTCTTACATCCCTTCAGTCAGGAATACGACCAAGTTTCTCATACCACTTATGTGGTGTGCGTGTTAATTTTATTCATAAGCGGCAGGACTTGAAGTTTAAAGTAAATTTGTGCTGGAAACCAGCCTAAAAGTTTAATAAACGAAACGACATCTTTGTATATCAATAGATGACAATTTAGTTAAGCTGAAAAAGCAATGGAAAGCCCAGTAACTCAAAATCTACACCTCGCAAGAGATGGGTATTAAGAAAGAAAGTGGATTACAAACAGTTTACTCTTCTTCAGCAGTCGCACAGTCGCGGAGAGTTGTTTGAAGAGAGCTGCAGTCTTTCTAAGTTTATTCTTACAACGCAATGATCTGTAAGTATGGCCAAAGCATGGTCACTCTGACCAAGATGACATGGGAATCAAGTTTAAGTAGTTGATTGTTGTGCTTTCTATTCATCGTAAAGCAAGATTCCTTATTGACCCAGGATAGATTGGAGTCTCGAGAGAATTTTAGGTGCTTACAGAAGCATAAAGTTACAAGATCCACCCCAGGTGTCTCCTAAAGAGCATGTTGGTATTAAAAATACTCTCTTCTTTACAATATTTGTTTTAATTTGAAATTATAATAATTAATTATTATAAGTTTTTTATAATTTCTATCTTAAATAGAGGATATCTTTGTGATTCTATAATTTCATTAGAAATTTAATTGAAAATTTTTCTTAAAAATATTTAAAGTGAGAAAAATAAGAGGCATACATACGTCTCGTCTCTTGAATATCTTAATTAATAGAAATTTCCATAAATTTTCTTTCAAAATTAATTTAATATTTGCTTTGTCTAAATAATAAATAAATTGATTTGACAAGTGATAAAAATTAATGAAATTAAATAAAGACATTTGATAACAACAGCCAAATTCATTTAAATTTTTAAAATTATTTTTGAATTTAGTTTTCCTATCTAAAATGAAATGCAAATAAAAATCCATAAGAAAACCAAACACACACTCTGTATCTAGGCGTATAAGTGATTTCTAATTAAATATTAATCATACGACAGGACAGCCTTAAGGCAATAATTTCAATGTTACAATAATCATATGGGTACACACACACACACACACACATATGGTGTAATAAAAAGACAAATACAGTGGAACTTCAATAAATTGAATCAACATTATCCAGAAACAAAAACTTCAACTTATAGAAACTTCAAGTTAAAGAAGCAAAACCTAATAGAATTTTCCTCCAAAATGTTGTTGCTAAGCTATAACTTCAACTACAGAGACTAATAGATGAATTACAGTCGAACCTCTATAAATTGAATCACCATTATCCAGAAAAAAGCTTGAATTTATAGAGACTTAAGGTTAAAGAAGCAAAACCTAATAAAATTTCTCTCCAATATGCTGTTGCTGTGTTTCAACTTCAACTACAGAGACTCCTAGATGAATTACAGTCAAACCTTTATAAATTGAATCACCATTATCCAGAAAAAAAACTTCAACTCATAGAAACTTCAAGTTAAAGAAGCAAACCCTGATAGAATTTCTTTCCAAGATGTTGATGCTGTGCTTCAACTTCAACTACAGAGACTCCTAGATGAATTACAGTCGAACCTCTATAAATTGAATCACCATTATACAGAAAAAAAACTTCAAGTTAAAGAAGCAAAATTTGATAGAATTTTCCTACAAGATGTTGATGCTGTGCTTCAACTTATAGGAACTGCAAGTAATTGAAGTTCAAATTATAGAAGTTCGACTGTTTAGGATGGAACATCTATCGGTTTAAATTTATAGCATCGATTATTTTGAATCTGGCAATACTTATGTCATTTCATTCTGTCACAAAATTTAGTGTGATCTCCATTTAACGTGATGAATTGAACGCTTGAGCAACGTTGGAATTTATTGGGCCAACGGGAAAGAGCACGATGAGGGCGATGAATACAAGTGCGCGTCAACAACAGGTGCCCTCGCGCGGATAATGCCTAACTTTCGAGATCCGAGACATAAGAAGAGGCAACTGCTGATGAGAGTAGTTAGATCGATTGCTCTATATGCAGCCCCTATATGGCCGAGGCCATGTTTAAGAAGACATAACTTGGGAGATATGAGACATGAGAAGAGACAACTAATGATGAGACTGGTTAGATCGATTGCTTTATATGCAGCCCCTATATGGGCGAGGCCATGTATAAGAAGACATATAGAATAGAAGTGGATGACGCCTACAGAAGATCTACCCTCCGAGTAATTTCTGCCTTTCGCACTGTATCTACGGAAGCAGTCTTGGTGATTCTGGGGATGATGCCGCTTCAAGTTTTAGTAGATGTAGAGAGGAAAAATCATTCTCCTACGAGAATAGCGCTAGTGTGCCCTGATCGGGTGGATGATAATGCGATGATTTGGTGGCAGCTTGATTGGACTTCTTCTACAAAGTGAAGATGGTCTTACCAATCAATACCAACGATAGAAGAATGGACTAGAAGGGGACATGGCTCGGGTAAATTTTTACATCATTCCGTCCTTGACGGCCCACAAATGCTGTAGGGCATACCTTTACAAGTATGGACATAATGTGGATGAAGCGTGGCCATAATGTCATAATACGAGAGGAGCATGTATTTTTCACGTACCCGCACTACGAATACCAACGAAATTTCCTGGAGAGGATGATTGAATCTTAGATGACTCCGGATATTGTGGTTAACCTGATGCAAGAATTGGAAAGCGGCGAGTTTCCTCGCGTAGAAAGTTCTGATGCATCAGAGAATAATAGAGAGAGCAAGAACAGCAGAAATGGATAGCAACACCTGCTGAATCTTTAGCTCCCTACAAGACTATGATGACCTCAATGTGGTGGATATATTATTAAGGGAAATTGCTGTATATGGGACTCAGAAAACCCACACGTAGTCTTACAGAATCCAATTGAATCCCTTACGAGTGATTTTTTGATGTAGCTTGGCCCATATTTCTTTGAAAATGTGCGCACAATTCTGTGTGGCACTGTTCTCAACTTGATGTAAACAACAACAATTTGCTTTGTTTGTTATTCCTTTGTTTAAACAATAACAATCACTAGACAATTTGTTCAATATATCTGCAAACCACAATTATTCTCTTCAAACACACCACGTCTTCACACAAGATTGACTGAACTTTTACTAACTCTATTGCCTGCTTTGTCTTGGCTTTCTTATATAACCACATAGCCAGTATAATGAATAATCTTCAAGTAGTTTGTCTTCGCGAAGTCACCGAAGAAATATTTTCATATTTTCGCTGGGATTTGAATACTGTTCACAACTTGATGTAAACAACAACAATTTGCTTTGTTTGTTGTTCCTTTGTTTATACTCTTAGCATAAACAATAACAATTATTAGAAAATTGTTCGTCTGATCTTTATAATAGAGATCAGCAAACCACGTTTACTCTCGCTAAACACACTGCGTCTTCACACAAAATTGACTGAAATTTTACTAACTCCATTGCCTGCTTTCTTTTGGCTTGTTAAATGACCACATAACGAGTATGATGAATACTTTTTCAAGGAGAATGAGTTTGCGAAGCCGCAAAAGAAATATTTGCATATTTTCGCTGGGATTTGAATACTGTTCACAGCTTGATGTAAACAACAATAATTTGCTTTGTTTGTTGTTCCTTTGTTTACATCATTTGTATAAACAATAACAATTATTAGAAAATTGTTCGTCTGATCTTTACAATGGAGATCTTCAAACTTCGCGTCTTTACACAAGACTGACTGAACTTTTACTAACTCCATTGCCTGCTTTGTCTTCGCTTGTTAAATTACCATATAATCAGTATCATGAATACTTTTCAAGGAGAATGAGTTCGCGAAGTCGCCGAAGATATATTTTCATATTTTCGTTTTTGATAGTTTGACCAGGAATTTGAACTCTTGCATTAAGTTTAATAAGCCAACACACTACCTACTAGACTGCGGTGACAACTAATTGTTCATTACAACCCCTCAATTAGGATGTGCATGAAGATAAATTCGAATTTAAAAACCAAAGACGCAAACCTTCACTTTTAGCAAAGCCACTTTATGCCTCTAACAGGGTAAACATCTAATAAGCCTATCTACTAGGCCACGGCGACTGCCAAACAAAATAAATTTGGCAAAATTTCATGTAGTTTTTGCTTTGTATTTTAAAATTTAAAATTGTCCCACCCTGTATTACTCTACCATTTCTGGTGTTTAATTTGTATTGAATTTAAAGGTTGATAACCTTGTAAAAGTAGTGAGTGTATGAGTGGTTATTTAATGTTTAAATCAGTCACTAAACTATGGCATTTCAATATCCTTCCTTCCTTTTTCTGTCTTTTATTGCTACTCATGAGTTTTTCTATTTGGTTAGGTTTTGTTGTTGTTGTTGTTTTTTTTATTATTTGTTACAAAAAAAAAAAGACATGAAGCCTCAAGGCAAAAGGCAACATCTCATCAAATGCTTGACAAACAGCAACAGCAATAAGAACAGCAACAATAAAAAAATGATAAGAAGAAGAGAGGAGCACAAAAAAAAGTAAGAAAACGGGGTGAAAAAACTGTGTTAAAGGTTGAATTTATATGGGATATTACAGTTTATGCTCTCTCACTCTCTCTCTCTCTCTCTTTATCTCACCCATACATTGTATTTTAATGTTGGTTTTGCCTTCAAGAGCAAACAAGCAAAATAAAGATGCAGAAGAAGAAGAAAAAAAATAAACAAAACAAATAATGTGAGAAGAAAAGACTCTGGGATGTCAGGTTTTCTACTTACATTTACACAAGCACACACACAGTTGTTGTTGTTGGTGGTGCTGCTACTGCTGCTGATTTTATATACACAATCTCCACTTCAGCAATTTCAACGTAACATGACAACATGAAATGTTTAACAAAACTTGCACACACACACACACTAACTAACAGCAGCAATAATAATGCAATATGATCTGGCAAAACATTGAAGAGACACGACATAACAATTGAAAACAAAAACAAAAAAAAAAAACCAGAAAATACTGGAACGACACGAAGTTAACAAAACACCCAGAGAGACACACTCAAACACACACAAACATTTGCTGTTACTCATACTACCCGTTGAGAGTTCGGGTGCATGATTTTGTGTAACAAGGAAATAGAAAAGATAAATACACAGAGAGAGAGAGAGAGAGAGTGAGTGAGTGAGCGGCAGAGAGAGTGTGTGTATGCGAGAACATTATTTTTGATTTAAACATTTCGTCCCTAAACTCTCTGTGATATTATGTGGCATGTTTTTCGGTTACAACATACATGCACAACAAACAGCAGTAAGCACTAGGCGAGAGAAAGAGAGAGAGAATGAGAGAATAGTGGGTGTTATTGTTGTGACCAAAAAATTGTATACAAACTGCACCACAACAATAAATGAACGTGTAATAAACGACAAGCATTTTTCCATCATTACGCAGTGATTTGTTTGTTAAGGGAGTTGCCAATTCGTATTTTGTTTTGTTTTGTTTAAGTGTGTGTGTGGTGGGTATTATGTTTTGGGAAATTTTCTAGAGAATTGTAAAGATTTTAAATACGAATTAAAAATAAAAACTTAAGGCCTTTACGGTATAATTTAAGGTTTGTTTACAAATTGAGAGGACTTGAGCTTAAAATTTAAAAAAATCTGGTAACACTATGGCTTCTTCTTCTGGGTGAAAAAAATAGTAAACTTTATAATGCGACACACTAGCAACGATGCTACTTAAGCGCTTTCAAAATGATGATTTTCATGGCAGTTCAGATTTATCTCTCTCAATCTGGACAATCCAACACTGAAACGGTGATTAAATTACAGCAATAATTAAGTAAGAAGGGCACAAAAGCATCATAGACGTTGCTAGGGAACTAGGCAATCATCAAATCAAATTATTATCAAGCATTTGAATACAGTTGGATACACAAGGTCAAGGTCAATACTGCAGAGCCGTGCAAAATATCAATGAAAAGTTGAATGAAATGAATTTTCCTTTGCAATTCACTGCTACAGTTTAACAAAGTTTAAATATTTCGGATGTTAAAAGATAACGGGACCATGCAAACCGGATTATATTCACCACTAATGGATAAAATTTACGTACACACAACATGGGTGATATACTCAGCTAGGTTGTAATCCTAACTGAAGGATCCCTGTCGATCTACTGGCAGCAGAGCGGATGAAGATTTATAAGGCGAAATCGGCTGGAAACCACATAACCGGTCACTTCAGGGAAAACACCATTTCAGAATGGCAACGACGATGGAATGACGAGGATAGAGGAAGGTGGACAGCGAGACGTTATTCCGGAAATAAAGCCATGGATCTGTCGGAAATTTGGAGAAGTAAATTATTACGTTACACAGATGCTATCGGGCCACGGATATTTTAAGGAAATATCTGAACAGAATGGGCCAGACCACCTCCCCTTACTGCCTTTACGAGGAAGTGAAGGTAATTGGTGATACAAAACACACTATCTTCGAATGTCCACGCTGTTAGAGCTATCGCTCTGCACTGACGTCGATGATCGGAACGATAACGGTCGCTAACATTGTCGGGGTTATGATTGCGAGCAGGGAGAATTGGGCCTCAGTGGCGAATTACGTGGAGCGCATTCTGAGACTGAAGAAGAAAGATCTGGAGGCAGCGGAGCATGTGGGCATGCCGGCATAGATGACACTAGCTCACGTGTCAAACGAGGTCCCAGTAGGAAGCTTGAGCGGAAGGAATAGTGGAGACAATTAGAAGTCTCCCCAACCTTCATTACGCAGTCCGGACGCGTATGTAAGCATGAAGGCGGCCAAACGGCCAAAAGGACTCCACACCGAAGTAATACCACCGTAGTTCCGGAGTGGACACAACAGTCCACGGTACGGGGGGGGATTTAGTGGGTGAGGGCCCCACACACGGAGGACGTGGTGCGGTTAGGTCAAATAAAAAAAAAAAATCCTAACTGAAGGGTTGTAATAACCATTTAAGTAAGTAACATTAATGCCACTGGGAAATTTGGATTTTAGTAGCTCTTCTAACATAGTTTCCCGCATAAGTAGGGGCCATTCCCCGACTGTTGATCGTAAAATAAAAAAAGCAAAGTCTACAAAACAATTTCAGATCACATCCAAGCTATCGGAGAAACGTGTTGGACATATTATGAGTGAACATTTAGGAATAAAAAGGGTTCTGTTGAAAGTGAAAGCCGCTCCAGCTTACAATCGACTAAAAACAACAAAGAATTAATGATTCAGTACAGTGTTTGATACTCGATATATGACAACACGGCTTCATCCTTTATACCAGAATGGTGTACAGATTTCAAAGCGTACAAAAACGCCCTAGCTAGTTAGCTGCCTAGATTAGGCCAGGACATCAATATTTTTTTAAGCTTTTTTGAGTGAAAATTTGCCTTTTTTTGCCGTGAGTTAAAAAAGCCGCAGGAAAGAAATATTTTGCATTTGCGAAAGGCAGAAGAAACTTCGCGCATAATTATAACGGCCAACTTGGTTCTTTGCGCACCAGGGAACATGGGGATAACCTACTGATCGCAACATATTTTGCGTAGACTCGGCATAAACGAAACAGAATATAAAGCGCTATAGCAGGCGTGTATTTTTGGAAACGAATATCGAACAGAGTCCTTTGAGCTATCACGAATAGGACACTTGAGTACAGCACTCAGAATTATGACATAGTTCTTTGAAACTACTTATGTTGTGTGTGTTTAAAGTCGATTTCGAACGACAGACTTTTTAAGAGTACTTTTAGAGGTTTTTGGTAGAAACCTATTGAGGGGAAGTCGCCCACGAAATATTTTTTTCCATTTTTCGTTTTTTTGCATACCGTGGCGACACGTCTAATAAGTCAATACAATACCTACTAATACGCTACAAGACGCTCATCTTACCAGTGCTTCTTTATGGTGCAAAAGCATGGACCCTATTAAGAACTGATGCAGCAGCCTTGAGGGTATTCGAGAGAAAAGTCCTACGTAAGACCTTCGGTCCAGTGCGAGTTAGCGATGATTTTCGCATCCGATTCAACAGTAAGCCGTATGAGCTCCTCAACGACATGGACGTTGTACAGTGTATTAATATCCAGCGGCTGCGCTGGCTCGGTCATGTCGTTCGAATGGAGGAGGATGTTTCGGCGAGACGAGTATTTGATGCGGGGGTCTGCGGAAGTCGGCGAAGAGTACGATCTTGTATCCGTTGGAAGGACCAAATCGAGGAAGCCCTGTGTCATCGATTGGTGTGACCATTTGGCGTAGGCACGCAAGAAGCAAAGGCGCCTGGAAGGATGTGCTGCGGCAGGCGGAAATCCGTTAATCGGGTTGTTATGGCCAATTAAGTAAGCAAGTAATGCCTACTAGACTGCGACGAAGTATTCTTCTATAATCTCCATTAATTAGAAAAAGAAAGATGAGTTCTTGAAACAAGGCAGATCTGTCCCAATGTGGACACCTAGAGCACATAATTTACGTTCCGGAATGATAAACTAAAGATTACGCCATTACGCACAGAAAAATTAGAACTTTCAGTGCATGTTGAATCACGCCTATTGTGTTCCTATTGGCTAATGATAATTGTAAGTTATATTGCAGGGTTGCCAACTACTTTCAACGTAGTTCACACATTTTTCAGCAGAAATGTTCATTTTCACATATGAAAAAGACTTGGCAACCTTTAAAATAGCCCCACTACGTCATCTAACGGGAAATCATGCGTAAGGCGTAAACTTTAGTTTATCATTCTTGGTTTACGTTCAATTTTCACCTTAGGAAACCCATAGTAGTTATTAGGGGGCCATTTGCAACGAAGGCTAGTGACAAAGCCAGAAAGGCGACAACAAGAAAGGTGTTGCAGTGTACCAGGAAGAATTGGAAGGGATTTGTTGAATATAAAGTCCTGCAATCTCTGCAGATGATTGATTTTGTCTTCAACCGTCTCAGAAATGAATAAAATTGAAGCAGTCACTCACTTGGTTCCCGATAATCACATAGTTTTACGTGGTACTCGAGCTTCTCGCAAAGCACATCCTTTTGTGGTTGATTATCCAGTGAAGCGCACAATGCATTACAGGGAGAATTAATTTTTTGCCCGCACTGCTCGCTTTTATAATGATCTTTCTGCGAGGGCTTTTCCCGTCAATTACGATATTGATAAGTTTAAATTAAATGTCCACAAACACTACTCCCTCCCTCTTTCCACCTTCCTATAACCTATTTTCCTAAACCTAAACAATCCACTGCATGAGTAGGGGCCATCCCCTGAGTGTTGGTTTTTATAAAAAAAAAAAAAATTGAAATGAAGGGAGAGCGAGTAACATTGCCAGACCACACACAAATCTTTGATGAGCTGGCAAGAAACAAAGAGAGACTTTGATTGGAAAATTTAGATGGCTCCACAATATAGCCTGAACCTTTTACAATTTCCAAAGCACTTGATATCTTAAGGCCCGGTTTCAAATAAAAGCTAAAGGCGATCAATATCAGCCACTGAATGTTTTCGAACACCCTAGAGTAATAATAAAAAGGCACTTAAAATGTTTATTCATTAAAAAATTAAAAGCTTTTCCCTTCCACTTGCAAATAATTGTGTAAAGCCTTGAAAAAGGCTTTCATCAATAATTTATTCTTTGCTTTATGCTGCATTCATTTATTTATTTTTGCGCCTAAAAATATATGCAAATTTATGCAAATGAATTTTGAGTCTGTATTTATTAATAAAACATTGAATTTCTGTTGAATTTATTTTATAAATTAATGAAAATGAAATTTCTGTACATTCTGAAATGTTTGTTTTAATTTACAATACAAATTAAGCCATAATCACTTGCATAAACAATGGAAAACTTACAAAATCTATTTACTTACACAAAGTAAGCCCTCAAAAGTAGGCAATGTTATGCAGAGAAAAAATATTTGCCTTTTTTTTGAAGAAAGATCACAATTTTGTATTGTGTGGCATTAAAAGTAATTTTAAATTATAAATTTTAAGCATTCGTTCATCTCCAGTGGTTTTAATTAAGCTAGAACTCCTAAATGTAGGCAGCAAAAAAGAAAATATAAAAAATAATGCATACTTTTAGGTGTTTGAAAAATCTAAAAGCAATTTTGTTTAGTTTTTTCTTCTTTTAAGTTATTTTGAAGGGGAATCCCATTATAAACGGATTCATATGTAGCCCATAGGACCTATTTCTCTGCATATGAAGGAATACGGCTTACTAAACATCTCCTTCCTATTATTTTATTAGACGTTAAAGTAACTGAATAGGGTTTTAAATAGAAAACGAGCAAGTCAATTGAGAAAGAAGGCATTGTCCAGACCCAGTTAAATAATTTAGATTGGGAACTGCAGCTGAAAGAGCTTAAAGACAAATATCTCAGCAATATAACTGAAATGAAATGGGAACGCTATCAAGCTCGAGCTAATTGCCGTTTTTCTTTTTTTTTTTTATAAAACCAGCACTCAGGGGATGACCCCTACTCATGCAGTGAATTGTGCAGGTTTTTTAGGAAAGAGAGAGGGAATATGCGAACGGTAAGGAAACGAGTTGCTGCTACGTGACTTCACCATTAGACAGTCTACAGCAATCGTTCCCAAGAAGCCCGCAGTTTCTCACACTGCTTATGTTGTGTGTGTGTTAATTTTATACAGAAGTGGCGGGACCTACAGTTTAAAGTCGATTCCGAACGAAAGATTTTTGAGAAATAGAAACGTTAGTCCATAAAGAAGGAAGGCAGTGTCGCTTATCGTATTTACCCGCTCAAATCTCTTGCGTCTGGGGATAAACTTAAACGATTTATTTCATTCGAAGTACAGGATAGGAACGGAATCAAATCGAAAAAGTGCTTTAAATCAATAACTAAAGAGCCCTCGTCTTCCAATGAAAATGTCACATAGTTTTGGATCCTGCTTTTAGAAACAGATATGGACATTGGCAAATAAATTGATCTGGAAACTCATCAGAAGCCTTGAGAGGGTAAGCAAAAGCTCTCCGCATAACTATCTATTAAGTAGTGGATCGTAAGGATACAAATCGTAATAGAGATCTCTTTGCGATCCACTTCGAATAGTTGATTGTTATCTAACCTATTTAATTTAGACTAGATGGGCGTGGCAATGAAGCAAAATTTCTTCTCACCTTATGATGACGTCAATTTAACAGCGATACTATATTTCTACTCACTCTATATGACTTCGAGACAAGGTAGTCTATGTTGGCTTATTAGACGTGAAGCCACGGTTCAAGGCAAAGCTCAGACATATCGAACTAAAGGAAAAACAAAAGAAATTATTTCTTTGGTAACTTCCTTTCATCAGATTTATGGCAACAGCTCTGAGAGTTAATAAAAAATTTGCCGTTCAGAGTCGTATTTAAACTGCAGGTCCGCCACCACTGTTGTACCGGGTCCGCCAACTAACGTTTCTTATTTTTCCTTCAACTAGTGCTTATTTCGTGAATGGTAACACTGAGCTCATGTCAGATTTGACAGATAATTAGTTTTATCCTTCCGCTAAACGAATATTTGACCATCCAAGGTTTTCGCTTACAGAGGATGCCGATTTTGGCAAAAAAAAAATCATGTTTTCAGATGAAGCCCATTTTGATCTTGGCGGATATGTAAGCAAGAAAAATTGTCGTATTTGGGGCACAGAAAACCCGCACGCACCCAAAACGAATTACTGTTTGGTAAGGATTTTGGTCCAGATGCATAATTGGGAAATTTTTTTTCGAAAATGATCAAGGAGTGGCCGCTACAGTCAATGGCGATCGTTATTGGGCCATGTTGAACGAATTTTTATTCACAAAAATTGAAGGGGAGGATATTGCCAACATTTGGTTTCAACAGGACGGCGCTATGTGCCACACAGCGGAAGCTAGACTCGATTTTTTACGCCCTGTTTTTGAAGATCGCATTATCAGCCGCAAAACTGATATCGTTTGGCCGCCTCGGAGCTGCGATTTGACACCGTTGGACTATTATTTGTGGGGTGCCGTTAAAGATAAGTGTTACACCGACAAGTCAGAGATAATTGACCCTTTAAAGGACAATATTCGTGAAGCTATTGGTGAAATATAACTGCACACAATCGATAAGGTGTTTAAAAATTGGATCGATCGTGTAGACTACTGCATGGCTTGCCGAGACCGAGCCATTTGAATGAAATTATTTTCCATTATTAACCGAAAGGATTAAACTTTCAAATAGAAAAAAGAAATTTTAGAAAATATTCAGTAGTTTTGTTTTAAAAGCATTTTCAAAAAAAAAAGATTTATTTGGCGGACCCTTTACAAGATTAACAAACACAACGTAAGTGGTGTAAAAAGCTATTCCTGATGGATCCGATTATATATCGGATAGTCCGTAATGCTTTACAAGTTCGACAGCCTACTTGTTCCTATCCAAAAAATGCGTGTGGGGCGTTTTATTTTTCATGCCTAGCATTACCCCTCGGATTAGAGCAGCTTTAAGAGTCCAGAGTCTATCATTTTAAAATCACACTTAATAATATGTTACTAACACATACAACAACAACATCATCATAATATTATTATTAAAAAGAATTAAGAGAGAGAGAGAGAAAGAGAGAGAAAGAGAAAAACAAAAAAAAATTCGCTTTAAAAATAAACAAAATCTTTGGGAAATTAATTTAAACAAGAGCCGTTTCGGCTACAAGTACACTTTCAAGTGTAATTGTGCTTAAAACATGTATGCCTGTCTGTATGTGTATATTTTAAATGAATGTGTGTGCGTATGTATGTGTGTGTGTGTGGTGAATAAGGTGAACAATAAAGGCTCTTTATAACGTTTATTGCTCCATAAAGAGCTGCTACGCAATCATCATCATTATGAGCCGGAATTACCAACTTTCTGTTGTTTGACTGCGTATTGGAGGGTGGGTATGGGGGGTGTGTGTGTGTGTGTAATTTTCGAAACAATTACTCAAACATTAAAACCTTCGTATGTGTGTATAAGTGTGTGTGTGCTCGTTTTTTGCCTTTTGAGAATTTCTGTTTCTCATATTGCAATTGTCTAACTGTTTGTCTCTCTATGTTTTGTAAAACACCCTACATCCCAACATAGTGGGCAGTGACAGGGTATATTGAGTTTGTAATGAAGTTTTCTATTACAGCCATAGCCTAGTAATTAGATTTAAAGTCGAATGAAGAGAAGTTTTTGATGAATAGAGTTTTAAAGGCGATAGCCAGCAACAGGGGACCTGGCCACATACTTTTGCAATGTTTGTGTGAAAATAAATTCGAATTTAAAAACCAAAGACGCAAACCCTTACTTTTAGCAAAGCCACTTTTTGCCTCTAACAGAATAAACTTTGCTGTTAACAGAGCTCTGTTAACTGTTTAACAGTGGCAATAGCAGATTAGTCTTCTAGTTTGGAATTATTTGTGAATACAAGTGTTGAAATCTATATTAGCACTACCACGGCTGGAAAGAGGACCCTCTGTATTATTTCTTATATGTTCCCAAATGGCCCCTCATCTTCTAGAGAATTTTCACGCAAAAAATGGATATTTTCAAAGCCAATTTTTTCAATATCATATCACTTTAAATGTCACTATATTGCTGATTATTTAAGAGGCCTTGGAACCTTCTTTTTTCTTTGTAAACCACCACTGAGGGGATGACCCCTACTCATGCAATGCATTGTGCAGGCTTTTAAGGAAAGGTGGATGGAGAGTATTGCGCAGAATTACCTCCTAAAAAGTGGTCTTATTTAGATGGTTACTGTTAAATAGCTAACAGTGCTCTGTTAAGGGCAAATTTTTTTCTGTTAAAAAGAAATTTTGCTCTGTTAACGGCAAATTTCTCGCTGCTAAAATTTATGGATTGTGTCTTGGATTTTCAACGACGCGATATGTAGTGCAGCCGTTTTCTGTACCGATAGAAGTAAGTTGGCCGTTTTCCAACCTCTAGCGTTTCGGCCCAAATTTCGCTCCCATAGAGCATAACGCTGCTTCCAACCTCCATCAGGAGTCTCTGTCTCGCCGGTAGCGGGCCTCCAATACATACATACATAACATAATTGGCCATTACAATCCTCCAGTCAGGATTACGACCTAGCTTCTCACACCACTTATGTTGTGTGCGTTAATTTTATACATGAGTGGCCAGGGATCTATAGTTTAACGTCGTCTCCGAACGATAGATTTTTGAGAAGCTTTTCATGGCAATTTTTACTCTCAGAGTTTTTGCCAGAAATCTGCTGAGAGGAAGTCGTCGAAGAAATATTTTTCGTTTTGATGTCTGACCTGGGCCCGGGCCTTTCGTCTAATAAGCAAACACACTACCCACTAGACCACGGCGACTTCAGCCTCCAATATTCGCCATTAATCTGCTAAGCTACCCAGCCGAGTACTGAATCTTGTATGAGAATATCAGTCTGGGATCCAGCCTTAGTTCCCAAGTATCTTACCGAGATCTTGGTCCTAATTACCTCGTTTCCAATACTCTCCTGTCCACCTGCGAGGGGATACAGCGACCAGTGATCAGCAGTAATTCCGTTTTATGCATGGCCACGTCTAGGCCTTGGGAATTCAACCATCTTTCCGTCCTTAGCATAACACGTCTCATTTTTTGCTGCGCTTCTTCCGTATTCCTGGCCGTGATAACGGCTGCAATATTATCTGCATATCCAACCAAAAAAGTCCCCCCCTCTGGCATATCCTTTCTAAGAATTCCATCGTAATTAACATTCCATAGGTCGAGGCCAAGGATAGATCCTTGTGCCGCTCCTGATGTAATATGTTTCACCCTTAGTCCCAAGCTTGTGTTATACAACAGCTGTCTGTTACTCAAATAACTACTCTTATCATTGGCATAGGGTACTACAAAGTCGATGTATAGCGATAGTAATTGCCCTACTTGCTTGTTTGCTGTCATTCTTTGTTTATTGCGTCTATCATTTTCTACAAATTGGCCTAAGAAGACTTTTTGTTTTGGCAACTTAAAAATCAAATACAATAACAAAGTCTTTTAATAAAAACAAATACTTACACACACACACACACACATGCAGCATGTCTATGCATGTGCAGAAGAAAATTTTATTTGTTATATTTTATATACAGTATGACAAGTGTAAGTATTAAGGACGAGAGAGGGAGAGAGAGAGAGAGAGACATACAGAACGAAAAACAGGTTCATTGGTTTATTAAGTAGTTGTTGTTCTTAAAGATTTGTTTCGTTTCGTTTCGTTTTGTTTTTGATGGCTTTGTTTCGTTTTTACTCGTATGGACCATTGTTTTTGTTTTGTTGTTGTTGTTTATTTGTAAACATTCTCATAGACAATACAGACATCATATCTAATAAAGGAAACAGAAGAAACATTCTTTATTATCCACTCTAGTTTTATTTGCTTATCAAATAGGTACGTAAACACGTGAGAGGCTGTAGTTAAGGGTATATATGTAGGAGGTATGTATGTATGTATGTGTGTGTGTGTTTTAGTAGCATGTTCTTAACACATTTCCTTTGTAATTGTTATTGTTTTTGTCTATGTTTTCTTATTTTCTAAGCTAAGCGACTGAACGTGTGCTAGAAAACAGCACATATTTTGCCTTCAAACCTTGTTAACAACAATGTATGCGGGACTATACACATACATATGCATATGAACGTATGTATGTATGGATGTGTATTCATGTATTCGCATTATTTTTCTTTACTTTCTGTAGCCTTTTAATTTTGATTTGAGCTTTCTTTACAGTTTTTTTTCTTTTGGCGTTTTCGGTTTGTTTATTTTTACTCTCTCTCTCTCTCTCTAATCTGTTTTTTCATCTTATTGTTGTTGTTGTTGTTGTTTTTCCTTTCAATTTAGTTTAAAGAGAAATGCTTTTAATTTTATTTCCCGTTTTCTGTGTTTTTATGTGCTCCTCGTAATATGGTTTGTTAAGTTTTATTAGAAAATGTTTGTTTGTGTTGTATGCGTACGTGAAAAAGAGAGTGAGAGAGGGAGAGAGAGAGGGAATACGAAAGAGTATATATTAGTGTGTGTGTGTGCCTTTTAATAAAAAGTTCATTGAAAATTAGAATATTAGCGTTTAAATCTCCGTGAATTTAGGTGAATTGTAATGGAAACAGTCAGGTTTTATGTCTTTATCACAGTAAACACACACAGACACTCAAAACAGAGCAGAGCAAAGTAGGGACAGGGCAGGGACTGTTTAATCGTTTAAAGGTGAATCAGTTTAAAAATGTTAATGAAACCCGAAATAAAATTTGAAGAGAGTTTAACGAGAGGGGATTTAAATTAAAAAAAAAGGGAATTAATTTAATGGCTTAACGTTTATTAAAACTCCTTAGGGGGTTTATAACACTAAAGAGGTCTTAATAAAAAGGTTTAAAAATTAATTCCATTGGATTTCATGTCATAATCTGATTCTTTTTTATCATATTGTAAGGCTTTTGCTTTTTAAAAACGTTAAAAATATAAGTTCGTAGATTGCATATAAAATAAAAATAAATTCGAGTTTATTTTTAATGAAAATTCTTTCCTGTTCGCACTACTTTTGTCCCACTGTTCGAACTTATTCTACGTATACACCAATAACTATCACAATATATGCTTGTTCGTTATTCTTCTTTGTTTATAACCTTTTTGTAAGCACAACAGTTCTGTTCGCGTAACATTAACAATTGTTTTCTTCACACGCAACTTGTCTGCACACAAGACTGACTGAATTATTATTCTCGATGTCGTGTCTTTTCACACAACAGATTAAATTCTCACTGCAACCAACGTGATGTCGTCACATACGACTAACTTAATTCGAACGGCATTCTTAATCGCTTTGTCTTGCCTTTTATATCGCTAGATCATTAGTGTGGTGCATGCTTTTGAAAGAGGATGACGGCCTTCGGGATAGAATCAAAACTGTTAACAACTTGTTTTCATTATTGTTGTTTGTGTGTTTTATATTTGGTTGTCTTTGTTTTTGCTTGTTTACTTCTTTGTTTGCTGCACTTTGTTGTTGATTGTTTACATATTTTATCCCTTTTATTTTTGTTTATTCATCGATCTTATAAACAAACCTATTATTATTTGTTTGCGATATTTTTTTTTTCTTTACTTATTCATTGATCTAGCGGTTTAAATTTGAACCACTCACTCACTTTGAACAAACAATAAATAAATTGATTTGACAAGTGATAAGAATTACACAAATTTATTTAAATTTTTAAAATTATTTTTGAATTTAGTTTTCCTATCGAAAATGCAAATGCAAATAAAAATCCATAAGAAAACCAAACACACTCCATCTATCTGGGCGTATAAGTGATTTCTAATTAAATATTAATCATACGACCGGACAGCCTTAAAGCAATATTTTCAATGTTATAACAATGATATGGGCACACACACCCACACACGCATATGGTATAATAAAAAGACAAATACAGTCGAACTTCAATAAATTGAATCACCATTATCCAGAGAAAAAACTTGAATTTATAGAGACTTCAAGTTAAAGAAGCAAAATCTGATAGAATTTCTCTCCAAGATGTTGATGCTGTGCTTCAACTTCAACTACAAAGACTCCTAGATGAATTACAGTCAAACCTCTATAAATTGAATCACCATAATCCAGAAACAAAAACTTCAATTTATAGAAACTTCAAGTTAAAGAAGCAAAATCTTATAGAATTTCTTTACAAAATGCTGTTGCTGTGCTATAACTTCAACTACAGAGACTCCTAGATGAATTACAGTCGAACCTCTGTAAATTGAATCACCATTAGCCAGAAAAAAAACTTCAACTTATAGAGACTTCAAGTTAAAGAAGCAAAACCTGATAGAATTTCTATCAAAGATGTTAATGCTGTGCTTCAACTTCAACTACAAAGACTCGTGGATGAATTACAGTCGAACCTCTATAAATTGAATCACCATTATACAGAAAAAAAAACTTCAACTTATAGAGACTTCAAGTTAAAGAAGCAAAACCTGATAGAATTTCTCTCCAAGATGCTGTTGCTGTGCTTAAACTTCAACTACAGAGACTCCTAAATGAATTACAGTCGAACCTCTATAAATTGAATCACAATAATACAGAAAAAAAACTTAAATTTATAGAAACTTCAAGTTACGGAAGTAAAACTTGATAGAATTTCTCTCCAAGATGCTGTTGCTGTGTTCGACTGTATAGATTGGAACATCTATCGATTTAAAATTTAAACAATCCCATCGGTTATTTCGAATCTGGCAATACTTTTATCATTCATTATTCTGTGATAGAATTCAGTAGATAATCTCCAGTGAACATAATGAATTAATTTGCGCTTGTG
The DNA here is from genome assembly GCA_014635995.1 of Sarcophaga peregrina. Lineage (NCBI taxonomy): Eukaryota > Metazoa > Arthropoda > Insecta > Diptera > Sarcophagidae > Sarcophaga > Sarcophaga peregrina. The sequence goes on along the minus strand of CM025793.1, from coordinate 79,913,466 downwards.
TAACGGTGGCCCAATGAGAAACTCCATGATAATGACGAAAAAAGAAAAAAATCATCTTTTCGGATAAAACTCATATTCATCTTGGTGGCTTAGAAGAACCCCATGTGGTTTTATAGAAGCTAATAGACCCATTACGAGTAACTGTTTGATAAGGCTTGTAGAGCGAAGTTATCATTGGCCACCACATTTCTTTGAAAATAAGGACGCCGCTACCATCACGGCCAATAAAGACACCTAACACACCATGATAACTGATTTTGATTTGTACCCAAGCTTCATGGTATTGATGTGTATGGTGCAACTTGTCACACATCTCTTCGATGCAATCGATTTACTGCATCAAACATTTGATGATCGTTATCGTTATCGGAAATGGTGATGTCTCAATTGGCAGTCAAGAAAGTGCGATTTAACATCGTTGTACTATTTTCTGTAGGGCGTTGTGAAAAAACGGTGTTATGCCGAGAAATCAGAGGCAATTAAACATCTGTGGGCCAACATTCGTGATGGCATTACCAAGATACGGCCCCCCCACATACTTCGAAAAAATACACGATAATCGGTCCGATCGAATGAGGTACTATGAGGCCAGATGCGGCAGCCATATGAATGAGACAATATTCCTTAGAGACAAACGGCAAAATTTCAAATAGTTTTTGTTTTATTGCACTTCTAAATTAAAATGCATACTTAAATACCCCACCCTGTATATGGGCCCCACGGCCTACAAGGCCAAAATAAGCTTTTTCGATAAGATGTCCTCGACGGCATTTCCTGAGATGGATCAGTGGCGGAACTTGTAGACGGTAAAGTGATCTTTCTTCATGGTTAGATCGAAGATGGAACTGTGCACCGTTAGTGGTGGCACTGGTGGCAATTTTATGGTGATTAGTGAAGTGCTCCTTTCAACATAATCTAATTAATTTTGTAATCGCCACCTTACCTAACCTAATATATTGTTACGAAAGTGGAAATGGTGTTGTTTATGCGAACAACGAATAAGCAAAAAATATAGTAACAAAAGCAATGGACTTCTTTACATGATTTAAGAATGAACAAAAATATAGCAACAACATCAGCATAAAAAAAAACACGAGAGATAAAAGATGTAAACAGCCAACAACAAAGTCCAGCGAACAGAGAAGTAAACAATTAAAAACAAAATGCAGAGAAGTAAACAATTAAAAACAAAATGCAGAGAAAAAAAAAATAAAATAGCGGATAGATTGATACACAAACAAAAATGGAAACAAGTTGTTTACATTTTTGGATTGCTCTCGAAGGTTGTCATTCTCCTTCGAGAGCATTCATCACATTATTGATCCGGCAATATAAAAGGCAAGACAAAGAGAACGATAAGGGAGTTCGAATTAAGTTAGTCGTGTGTGATGACATCACGTTGCTTGCAGTGAGAATTTAATCTGTTGTGTGGAAAGACACAAAATCGAGAATAATAATTCAGTCAGTCTTGTGTGCAGACAAGTTGTGTGTGAAGAAAACAGTTGGTAGTGTTGTGTTTACAAAAAGGTTGTGAGCAAAGAAGAATAACGAACAAGTGTGTTGTTGCTTTCAAAAAGCTTGTAAGCAGAGAAATACGAACGAACAAGCATATATTGTGATAGTTATTGGTGTATACGTAGAATAAGTTCGAACAGTGGGACAAAATTAGTGCGAACAGAAAAGAATTTTCATTAAAAATAAACTCGAATTTATTTTTATTTTATATGCAATCGAAGTTTGCTCATATTTTTAACGTTTTTAAAAAGGTAAAAACGTAACAGCTATCTATTCATCTGAGGGCCAGACTTAAGGCCCCCATAATCCATTTGAATTATTAACATTTGGCCAAGATTATTTAAAAATTATTTGAAATATTTTGGCTTAGAAACTGATTATCACTAGGCTTGAAATTTAATAAAAAATTTTATTGTTTCACAATTGCTCTCTTAAAAGCCTTTAAAGGCCTTCAACAAAAGTACTCCATCATCACAGGTGTAGCTTTCTCACTGATTGATAACAATCAGTGATAAAACTCACTGCTACTGTACGAGTATGTCACTTCAGTTGCCTTTGCAGTACGTACAAAGGCGACAATTAGAAAATTAATTAAATTTTGTTCACAAAGTTGCCATGTGACTGACTGACACACATAAAACAGTCGGTTACACAATTTTCCAATTATCACACTCAATTGAAAACATCATCAACAACAACAACATCAACAACATTATCATTATCGTTATCACTATCATCGTGGTAGTACTCATAGTACTCGTAGTAGTCCTACAGTAGTAGTAGGGAGCATCATTTGTTAATGACTGTGCATCTCTGTGTGTCTGTGATTACTTTTGTGTCGTTGTCACTGTTGTATTGAGTGACATTCAAACGAATTCTTAATTGGCATTCATTGTTCATCATAATGATTATCACGTTCACGTTATAATGCAACAGAGACAGACAGGCAGACAAACAGACAGACACTCAGGCTTATACTTTCTTTGTAGAAAAGGAAACACATTATTGGGGGATCATTTACTTATTAATTGATGATTAAATTCTTGCTTTTTTTTAATTTCTTAGTTTGAATAGGAATTTCTCCAGTCTTTATAGAAAATTCCATTAAATTCTTGCTGATTTTCCGCATTGCAAAAGTAAGGTTATGATGACTCAACATATGAGCCAATAGCACTTGCGGAAAGTACTCATAATGGTTGCCTCAATACTGATACTCTTAATAAAAATGCACTCATTTCAGAGATATTACAGCAGCCTGTAAATATTACAAGGTAATGACTTCAGCGAAAATCTCACATAAATTACAGAGTCTTTCAAATTCAAGTGTTTTTACAAAATTAATTTTATTTCTCCCGGCAGGCAGACGGAGTTAAAGGACTCAGTTAGTACCGGAAACGTACTTCAGAAACGTTGGGTTAGGGTAGGAAGTGTGCTAAATCATACCAAACAGTCACTGTTTAATGTACAGTGTGGCTGATATGTATTGCAACCAACTTCAGGTTGTTATCATTTGTAAACCGCTCGTCTGATAGCTGTTAGATTTATTCCAGTGACAACTCATTTTATTATTTACAAGCTTACAAAAGCATTTTCGATCTATTGAATTCAGAAAAAAAAATTATTCGTGATGGAATGGAATTCAAGCGTGATAGTGTGATTGGTTTATATTTGGCTGGAAAACCACCACCGATGGCTATCGGTAGAGCCCCCTCCAGAATTTAAATGTGAAAAAATATTTTGTTTCTCGAACCATTGCTAAGCAGCCCTTGCGCTGACTAACTTCTTCCTTTTCCCTGATTTGGCGGAACTTGGTTAGTACAGGGCCTGAGTTCACCCGTGGCATTACAACGGACCGGCATGCGTGCTCAAGTAAGCTTTGTGATATCAGAGCTACCACTCCGACCTAACCTAGCGTACCATTGCTCGTTATCGTGATACTGGCAGTGTTGCATAGCGTTCAAAAACGGTAACAACACCTGAAATGATCCGAAAAATGAAGGCCAGATTTCATCGAAATCCACGCCGCTGGACATATCGTAAGCTGAACATATCGCGAGAACGGATACAACACATATTGAAAAATGAGCTTGGACTAAAGCCATTGAAGTTCCAAAAACTGTAAGAGCTTACCGATTGACAAAAAACAAAGTTAAACTGGAAAGAAAGAAAGTGTCCAGTTACCGAATATGGTCTTCTCCGATGAGAAGCCATTCCAAATTGAGCAGTTTGTGAACAAACAAAATGATCGGGATTACTTGCCAAAGAGGTCCAGCTGAAAATTTACACCTGCGATTGGCCACCAGAACTCAAGCGCCGCCGTAACAGCCTAATGGTCGCTCTACGCTCGTATTCATCGACCGTGGGGTGAAAATAAATGCCGAATATTATCGGGAAAATGTCTTAAAGACAGTATTGAAGCCCTGAGCAGACAAACATTTCAGCCACAGACCATGGACATGCCAACAGGACTCAGCACCACCGCACTCAGCAGGCGTCAACCAAGAATGGCTTAAAAAGGAGGTTCCTCGCTTCATTTCTACCGCACAATGGCCACCAAAATCTCCGGATCTCAATCCGTTGGACTTTTGCGCCTAAGGCATTTTGGAAAGTAAGGTTCTCACTAAAAAAAAATACCAAAATTGTCGATCATCTGAAGACGGGCCTGCGCCAAAATACCGTAGAGCCACTGTGATGGCTTTATCGTCCGTTTGAAGGCCATAATTCGTAACAAAGGTTGCCAATTCGAACAAATGTAAACTGATTCTAGAATTTCATGTTATTTTCAACATTTTTTTTGCTTTTCAACAATAAAATTAAAAAAAAAGAAATTAAGAAAATATAACGCTTTACTTTGTTGCATTATATATCAGCCACCCTGTATGTATTGAACCATTTCACTATAACTCCAGAGTGGCAATGTTACAGGAAAATAAGAATCTAATTCAAATCGCTAAATATGTTCATCAAATACTCAAGATTTTTACGTTTCTGTTTATCAAGTACTGCCATGCAATGACAGACAAAATGTTTTGTGGTTTCCTCTCCATCTATACCATTTAAGGCTTCTGTGGAAGTCTTTATTAGGTATTCCCAACCTTCGAATGGTTGTATACAGTCGCCAGTATAACGTTATGGATACCATGATCTGGAAGAATTTGCTTCAAAAACGACATTAAAGCTGAAGGACTTACAGGGTAATATTTAATGAAAGCCAGATATCTATTATGAGCCGCGTCTTACTTAGTTGGTCATTACAACCGTTGAGTTAGCGCTACAATTTTATCCACAAGTGGTGGCATATGCAGTTTAAAGTCCACTATGAATGACAAAGTTTTGAGAAGCTTTACAAGGGAATTTTGTTTACTTCTCAGAATTTTTGTTGAGGGGGAATACTTCGAAGGATTTTTTTCATCATATTTTGTTCCGTTGGAAATGTCTGAACTGAGTTAGAAGCGTAGCCTTATGAATAATAAGCCAATTCTAAACCTACTAGACTGCAGCCACAACTAGTTTAAAGTCCAATGTAGCAAATAAAACCAACTGATCGCCTTGCAGAAATAATATGTGGCATCACACATAATGTCAACGTTTAAACTTTACAATAAAAAATTTAAAATATTTTATATGCGTTTTTTTTATTTATGCTTACTTAAGAAACCAAGTAATGGATAACCCTACAGGTATCAATACAATGTGCATTTTAGGGGAATCCCAATATTACAACGTAATACTGAAGTATCGTTAAGCAGTGTCTTACTGTATCAACACTTCTTTAAAATTTATTGAACATTCAGTCTTTATTTAAACACATACACACACGCACACATGCATGCATACATATTTTATGAAATTCATACTGTTTCTCTTTGTCTTACGCTCTCTCTCTCTCAAACCACTACCACCGCATAGTCATATAATGTCTTTATAATTTAATAACAGAGAACAGAAAGCAGCAAAAAAAAAAAAGGAGCAAGAAAAGCATGAGAATCTGTTACAAAGTCATTAACAACAGAAAGAAAAACAAAACTTCCACGCTATCACACACACACACACACTCTCTCTCTCGATTTCTGTCTACCTCTTTAAGTTTATGTGTATGGGCCTCTGTATGGTCTCCACATATAAACTCTTTAGAAAAAAAATGTGATTGAAACCTTTAAAACAAATACATGCACACACTCATGTGTTTATAATCGTTTGTTTTCATTTGGCAAAGAAAATAAAAACAACAAAAACAGCGAAGAGTGCCGAGAGAAAAAAAACCCGTTTCAAAAGATTTTTTTGATTCACATTCAAAATACGAAGAGAGCGGCAGTGTATTCAAGACAAAAACAAAGAAAGCTTCCCTAAACCTAAATAAACAAACAAACGAATACAAATACATTTATAAATACTTAATGATGGCGCTGAGTACCTCCTATGTTTGTTTGAATGTGTACAAGCATGCACGAGGAGTATGATGCTTGTTCGTTCGTTCGTTTGGTTGTTCGTTTATTTACTTGATGGTTGTTTCCTTTGCCTTTATTTATGACTCTTGCTTTGCTGTTTATGTGGCTGCTGAATGAAGTCATTTGCAGATATTGTTGTTGTTGTTGTTTTCTTTTCAAGTGAGTGACATTGATTAAAAACTGACGCAGTCATACACATACGATGCTGGCATGGGAAATTTCAAAGCAAATGATTAATGAACACACACAGAACTTAACTTTTGTACTGCAAAAGTGTTAAGATTTTAATGAAAATGAGTAAGTATTTCCTGTAAAAGGCAGATAGGCCTAATACTAGAACGTTTTTTAGGAAAAACAAAAGAAAAAAAACCTTTTTTTTTAAGTCCGTTAAACCAAAAGAAGAAGATTAAATTGATACATTAAGTCCTAGTCCCACAGAGACTGGCTAATTGGTTTGAAAAAAGTTCTTTAAAAGAAATATCACTAGGCTGGTTTAAAAGCACACTTTCCGAACATCTTGATCTGAGTTCGGAACGCCATTGTCCACGTCTAATAGATAAGGAACAGTGATCAGCAATAAGTATTCAAAACGATGAGTAGATTCGAGTCATATTTATAATTTCAGATACTTATATGCACCCGTACTTATTTTGATATCATGGAACAACTCTACTCATATTCAAAGTTTGAAGTACTCATCATAGTTGTAATAATCGCTTTTATTAGCAATAAGTATTCAAAATGATAAGTAGATTCGAGTCATACTCATACATTGTGATACTTATACTCATTTATATTTATTTTCATATCATAATCATACTACTCATACTTAAAGTTGGAAGTACTCGTCGTATTCATACTTAACAATATGCATGATATTATAGACTTCGATTCGTCTCCACTTAACATTTACACAAAGCACAAAATAAGTATGAATCGCGTACGAACACTACTTTACTCACAAGAAGATTGTGTCCTGTCTTCCCTTTCTTCTTTGTTTGTATATGCAACAACAGCTTAGACTGTAAATTTTGTTAAATGATTCGAATCACTCGAATCACTTATAAGTATTATAAGTATTTCTCTAAATTTATGAATCAGAATGAGTAGGCATATGAATCAAACAACATTTCGAATGTTGTGAGTTTGATGTCAACGTTGTACTCATACTCATTGCAACCCTGTACTTATAAATCAATGTTGGAGCGAGTATAAATGAATCAGAGTAGATGAATTTCAATTCTGTTGATTCATTCAAGCTCAAAATTGCATGAGTGCATATGAGTATCGGGAAAACGATTCATTGCTGATCTCTGATATGGAACTTTCCGTTGTTAATCCAAAAGACCATGCCCACTTTTAAATCTAAAATACAAGCAATTCAGTTTTGCATTCAGAGAAAGCATGTTGTGCGTGTTAATTTTATACATGAGCGGCCAGGGGCCTACAGTTTACAGTCGACTCCCAACGATAGTCTTTTTTGAGAAGCTTTTCATGGCTATTTTTTAATAACTCTCAGAGTTCTTGCCTCTCCTGTGTATATCAGGCGCTAGACAGAGAGGATTGTTGTTGTTGAAACCGAGCAGTATTCTGAAATTCGTTCGGGTAATAGGTTTGTAGCAAACATTTCAGAGATTCCCTAAGCTTGCTATAAGCAAATTTCGTTTTTTCTAGGCTTTGAAAGAAATTTGCAAGACCCAAGACGCAGTAAACTGGGTTAAGATGGGTGCTGTGATGGTGTTGGATTTAAAACGATTGAAAATCTTAACAAATTTAAACTCGAATCCATGAGTAGTTTCGCATGTAGTGACTAAGATAAGCTGTCCCTGAGATGTGATAGAATAAAGTGCAAGTCTTTTACAACAGAGGATGACTCGTTTATTATAAACAAGTTTCGTTCTTCCTTGGTTTTCAAAAACATTTGCTAGACGCAAGGCGAAGTAAATTCCATAAAGAAGGGTGATGTGATACTGTTTAAAAGGCCATTAAAATCCAAGCTCGAATCCATGAGAAAACGAAAAATTTTCCTTTATGGTTTTCACATTCTAAAAATTACGGCTCTTTAACTCGCATGTAAATAATCCACCTTGGAAATCCTCTGACCCTATATACCCCTAGATACACAGAATAACACATCAAGGACAAAAATTATACAATGCTCAAGCAGTGATACCTTTTGAGAACGATTTGGCTTTAATAAGCAAAGTTCCTTACCCCTGTATGCAAGACAACAACCCAATATGTTATCACAAAGAAATTACGTCTTTGTAATGGCCCTATCATAATAAGGCGGCTTTCTACTGTACCCGAATCAAACATAATTATTAAGACTGAAACAAAGAAACTGGTGAGGAATGCTCTTAAATAGCCGAATATTCTTTAAAGGAAAGGAACGATAATGAAAAAATGGATTAAGGCCCTAGTGAAACTGTAGAAAGCAGGGCTCTAAAGTATTTCATGCTGAACCCAAGCTAATGTTAATAAATTTCGTTCTTCCTATACTTCAAAAAACTATTGCCAGACACACTGTTTGCTAGCCAAGTCTATCACACATGCATAATTGATCATTGCAACCCTTTAGCCAAGATTACAACCCAGCTTCTCCCTTCACTTACTTATCTTGTGCGTGTGTTAATTTTATGCATGAATGGCTGGCTTTGCAGTTTAAACTCCAAGCCGAATAAATTCTTTTAAGAAATTTTTCAATTGAAATGTCTGCAGCTAAATTAACAGCCCTCGTATTTTATTAACAGCAACATTGAAAGCATTTTGCGACAAAAAGAAGAGAGATGAAGTAAAAAACCTTCTGAATGTCGTGATGCATGCAGTAAAGTATTAATAAATGAATGAATGAATGAATGAATGAATGAGTGAATGAATGAGTGAGTGACTGAATGAATGTCTCCTTTAAATGAAAACATAAAAACGAAAAGAGGGGGAAAAAATGAAAAATTGAAGTAAAACAGCAATACAACCCACGCTTACACTCTCCTTTCATAGATCCTTTTTTGTTATTAGATCCTTAGAATTTTAAAAGACATTTTAAACATAATAAATCAAGTACCACCTAGTGATGAAGGGGGACGGGCAGCAAAAAGTAAAAAAAATGTCAAGAAAAGTATTTGAAAAAAAATCTGGAAAAAGTTAAAATCAAATGCCAAGATGAAAACATTAAAAAAAAATTTTTTTTGAAAAGAAATTTAAATTGAAAACAACACACACACAGACAGGCACATATGATCAAAATAATAAGTACAGTCTTGAAAAATTGTTTCAAGACTAAGAAAAAGTAGTCAAAGTCTCCATTCTTTAGCAGAAGCTATGAATCGCTCATTAATTTTTTGTACAAAATCCTTTAAAGCCTAAAAAGCCCCTTCGAAACTCGCGGAAACCCCCATAAAAAACTTCAAAAGAAACAGAGATCCGTATTGCAACACCTGCACAGAAGGATCCGTTTGTGTAGAAATTGGAAACGTAATTCCATTGCTAACGTTTCGTCGTAGACTACAGGAAGTATATTTACCAGGACAAAAAAATTTAAAGGCTAGATTGGCGTTTGCAAGAACTTAGTCCAATTGGTCTAGAACAGACGGTAAAAAAAAAATGACGACACATTTACTGGAGCGAAGAAACAAAAATTATTTGATCTGGAAGCGGTCTTTTCCCTAAGAATAAGGCATTCCATGTTTGCTTTACAAAAAAAAAGGTCCAGCAAGGGGGCGGCAATATTATGGTCTGGGGGTAGTTTCTCGTGGTATGGTGTTGGTCTGATATAACGAATGACCAGACACAATGACCAGATTCCTCTATAATGACATCTTGCAAAATACGATGTTGACCTATGGTGAGTACAGTATGTTTGTTAGATGGGCATTCCACCTGGATAATGATTCAAAGTTGGCAAAGAATTGGTGCCAAGATAATAAAGTTGACCTGCTTGCCGGGCCTAGTCAATTTCGGCACTTAAATCTATTCGAAAAACTTTGGAAAGAATTGAATTAAAGAATTGGAAAGGAGATTTTTAAAAATAAGGATCAGTCAAGGAATTTTGTTCAAAACAAACTGGGTATGAAATATCAGTAGAAACCTGGCCCGAAGCTTATTGCCATGCATGCCAAAAAAGAGTCAATAAAATAATTGAAAATAAAGATGGAAGTATCGGCTTTTGACAAAACTCAGCCAATTTAAGGGAAAAAAATTGTATTTTCTTTTTTACTTTTTTGCTTATTTTAACACATTCGCTGCCAAGCGTAAATTATATGAACTCATTCCCATTGCCCTTTACATTTGAAGTGTTATTGTTTACCAAAACCCTGTTCTTTCTTGGTAAGAGCACATATCGACGCATCCATTCTAATGTTTTTGAATTTTTAAAAACTCTACGTTCTCTAACTTAAATACTGTGAAAATATTGGTTACGATGAGCCTATCTGTTCCGAAGTTATAGGGAAAAATCATCATATATATTATTTCTAAAGCACTTTCTTTTCTGTCGGTTGCAACTATCTCCCATACCTACCGCATCAAATTTAATGAACGATATCTCATTTTAAAGCTTATATCTCACACTAATGGCAAAAAATAATTAGAAATTGAAAACTTAATATTTACATTGATAAAAATTATATTTTATATAGAACTGCATGATAATACTGTTGTCATTATGATTATATGGTTTTTGTTCAAGTGTGGTAATACAGAGTCGCTTAATAGTAATGCAGTTCTACATAATATAGTATGTATTTAAATCCATTCTGGCAATAACGCTATTTACTATAATGCCGTTTATTACTGAGTTAGTTGCATATAATAGGCATATAAATTGTAAAAAGCTTTGTTGGCAATACTTTGCAGTAGTTGTTAGATCAAGTGCGATAAACAGGGTAGCTTAATTGTAATCCTATTCCACATAATAATATATAAAGTAGTAAACGCCATTTTTGGTAATGTCGTTATTGTCATGGCATTGTTTGTTTTATGAAGAATATAAATAACGTGCATTTGAAAAGCATTTGCAAATGCAATTATAATGTTAATCAGAAATCTTAATGCTAAACAGGGCTTAATAAATTTTACCAGGCTAATCGTAACAAATTTGGGAGAGCACATCATCTCAGCAAAAATTATTCATACCGATAAAACAGTACTCATAAGCCGTATCAACCTTACACCTTCTGATCTAATTGTGCCTTTCCGAATGAGACGAAAACAATTCCCTGTGAAAGTTGCTTTTACTATGACGATAAACAAAGCACAAGGTCAAACCCTTCAAAAGTTAGGATTATATTTACCAGAACCGGTCTTTTCACATGGGCAGTTAAACGTGGCTTTTTCTCAAGTGCGTACGTTTAAAGATATTTTTGTTTGTATTAAGGATTCGTACGGGCAAAGTGTTACCTCTCAGATTGGATTCAAAAATGTATTATGAAAGCACTAGATGACCCGTGTGAATATTTCGCACCGTTATTAGCACACTTGATCCTGTATTAGCACATTTGAACAAAAACATATAATCACAAATACAACAGTATTATCATGCAGTTCTGTTTAAAATATAATTTTTATCAATGAAAATATTAATTTTTCAATTTCTAATTATTTTTTGCCATTAGTGTTAGATATAAGCTTTAAAATGAGATATCATTCATTAAATTTGATGCGGTGGTATGGGAGATATTTGCAACCGACAAAAAAAAGTGCTTCAGAAATAATATATGTGATGATTTAAACATATGTATGTATGTATGTAAATAGGTATGATTTATTATGATTTTTAATATTTTTATACTTTTAATAAAATTTCTATTAATTATCTTCATTTTATGTTACAAAAATGACAACTAATGGTGCGAAATATTCGCACGGGTAATCTAGTCTACTTAAAATACATAAATAGTTGTATGTCGCATGAAAACTTTGAGAGCTCATAGCTCAAAGCACACTTTTTCGACTTAGAATGTTATTGAACGGAGGCAGTCGATATGTTATCAGTACACCAAACCAGAAAACCAAAGACGAGTATACTCGTCATTGGCATAAGGAAGGGCAGCAAGGACTCGATATCCGTTTTTCGTATTTGCGTACGTTTTAATAGAAAAACAAATAATAAATCACGCAGATGGATAAAATAAAGAAAATGGAATAAAACGAGACATATTGCAAAAATTGGCAACACTGAGAAAGAAATTCACTATTGTTGATTGGCAAAAAAAAAAATTTTTCGAAATTCAAAAGCCTGCTTGTTATAATATATTTAAAGTGGGACGAGTATACTCGTCTTTGACAGGGTATCCGGCACTGCCAAGACGAGTATACTCGTCCATGTCAGATTAGCAGTTTAAATATCAGATTAACTTTGTTACAGAGGAGTTGTTTAAAATTTTTATGCCAAATATAAGAAGATGCCAGTCACACCATTTAAATTTTAAGGAAATTATATAAGAAATCATTTAAATTATGTGTTTTAAATAAGAAGGACAAGAAGACATTTCAAAAAAAGAAAACAAGAAAACAATTGCATTTGAAACTTGTTATAATATATTTAAAGTAGGACGAGTATACTCGTCTTGGCAGTGCGGGATACCCTGTCAAAGACGAGTATACCCGTTCTTGGCAAAGAATGTGTTAACAAAGTGTACTTATTATTTTTCCACGTCGACTGATTGACAGATTTAATTTTATTAATATTTCTGTTTCTTGTAATTGAAATAAAGGTTTAGGCAACCTTTAAAACAAAAAATATGTATTGGGTGTACTTATTATTTTGACCATATGTGTTATATGTATTCAAACTTGAGCAGGCAGAGTTATACGTCATGTTTGCATATGAAAAAAATTTATTATAATTTTTAATAATAAATTATGAAAATGTATTGTATATGATACTTTAAAAATCAACAACAACAACAACAACAGCACAGAAAACATAATTAATAATAATAAACATATTATTTTTGTAAATTATATTGTAAAAGAAAAAAAATGTTTTTAATGAATATGCATGAATAAGCGATCGTATAAAGAGCCTACTTTTGCTGGGAACATTAATTAAAACAACAACAACAACAACAGAAGGAGAAAAAAATCATGGCAAATAAAAATATTTATTTAAGGATTGCATATGTGTATGTCTATGTGTGTGTATGTTTTCAGCTTCATTAGTCATTTCGCAAAATAGAAAAAAAAAAAATGAAAACACAATGCAGAGCTGGGAGTAAAAAAACTGTGATTGTCATTAATTTACAATCAAAATAGAATTGCCATTCACTTAAAATAACTGCACAACCAATAATGCGGTCAGCCACTGCATATGAGTTATACTTTGAAGGCAGATAGAGAGAGAGAGAGAGTGGTAAAGAGAAAGAGAGAGCGAGAGTGTGAAACAATGTTGCTTTGCTTGCTGCATCGTAAACATTAAACATCAACCATTGCAATCGCCATCACTCAAAATGCCCCTCCGGTGACTTTGAAACGATGCAACTGGGAAATATTAAAGCACAGTGAACAGTGTGAGTGACACATAATAACGATGATGAATATTGATGACCCGAGCATACAAATACAAACACAAACACGTACACATACACTCTGGGTTACATAAGTTAAAGAAGTTTAAGCAACGGAGTTGGGTGTTCAATAGATTGTAACTCAAAACATAAACGACAATTGAAATTGAAAACGTAAAAGCAAAGAACGGACCAAAGTCCTGAATTAATATTTCGGTGGACGCCCCACAATATCATCGTCAATTGGCTTTAAGACATTGAAGATTTTGTTACGAATGCTTTTACATCGCTTAAGATTATAATTATAAACAAAACCTACAAAAACAAAACAATTCAGTAAACAAACCTGTTTACAAATTATTGTATTGCGTAATATAACAACAAAAGCCAGCATAAAAAATGTTAAACAAGTAAACAAAAATGCAACAACAAAAGCCATGCATAAAAATGTTAAACAAATAAACTGAAAATTCAACAACAAAGGCTACAAGAATAAATGTAAACATCGTTGTTTACATAAATGTGAACCTCGTTGTTTACATTTACATATAGTGATCTCGAGAAAGCGAAGTCCTGAACCCCAGGTCAGACATCATAACGAAAATATTCTTTATTCTTTGGCGACTTTCTCTCAGCAGATTTCTGGCAAGAACTCTGAGGGTAAATAAAATTACCATGAAAAGTATCGCAAAACTTTGTCGTTCGGAGTTTGTAAGAGTTAAATTGTAAGTCCCACGCCATTTATGTTAACATATAACGCACATAACATAAGCGGTGTTGAGAACCTAGGCCGTAATCCTGGATGAAGGGTTGTAATGGCTAATTATGTATGAATGTATGTATGTATGTCACGAAAATGAAGAATCTAGATACTGGTGTTTTCCATTTTACATCACTTAACATTAAAATTATAAACAAAAATACAACAACAAGCACCAGCATAAAAATGGTAAACAAGTAAACAAAAATATACCAACAATCAACGATGCCTTTGCCTTTATAGAGATTTTGAGAAGGCGAAGTCATAAACATTCGCCTTGAAGAATATTCATCAGACCGTTTATTTTGGCATATAAAAAGGCAAGGGAATTAGTAAATGTACAGTCAGTCTTGTGTGAAGACGCGGTGAATAGAGTAATTGCGGTTTGAAGATCTCCATTACAAAGATCTATCGAACAATTGTCTAGTAATTGTTATTGTTTATGAAGAAGGGTGGAAACAGAGGAATAACAAACAGAGCAATTGTTGTTGTTTACATCAAGTTGTGAACAGTGGCACACAGAATTATGTGAATGATAAAGAATTTTAATTATAACTAAACATACATTTATTTAAACGTTTTCTAAAAGCTAAAAACGTACAAATACTCTTTTCTAGCAACGATTGTCATAGTGACCCTAGATTATTATTAAATGGGGGTCAACATTTAATACAAAAGAGTTCTCTTTCAATATGAATGCTGAACATATTGGTTTTGGTTTCAGAAACTCTGCCTAAATAGGCTTTCCAATCACAATCCTTAACAATATTTTCTCATCAAAGTATGGCCAAAATGAAGTCTTTTTTTTTAATTCGATTATTTCATCCTTTTTGCCCTAAAATTCCTTAAAAAAGAAAGAAGAAAAGAAAAAAACGAACATGAAATCCAATTATTTTGTAATGGCTTTTTGGAAAACATTACTCCGCCAATTATTTCAACAAAACTTTATTGGCCATTATTGGTGTGTTCAGAGGACAACACCCCCCCCTGAAGAAAAAAATTATTTCGTTCGTATTAATTTCACTTCATAAACTAAAGAAGAAGAAGGAAAAACGGTGACAATCTGTTTAATTTAATTTCCACGAACACTTCTAGGCCTTCAACCACCAATACAATTACAACTAGTGCTGGTGCTGATATCCTGCACTGCTCTGCCGATAGATAGGCAGACAGACAGACAGAGAAACGCAAATAAATTCCCCCTTAAATTAGCTGAAAATAAAATTTTATGTAACAGTGATGGGCGAAAGTGAGGGAGAGAAATGTTTTCAAATCATTAGCAGTTTTAAGAGAGAGAGAGAGAGAGAAAGAGAGCGCAACAGAGCGAAAGAGAGAGAGCGGCACAAATACTGCCTCCAAAATAAATTTAAAACTTAAAGCATAAGGAGTAATATCCTGAAGATAGAAATGCTAACAATGACGATGACTACGATGACAACAACGTCGACAATGATGACGATGATGATGATGATGACAGTCATCAGAACGTTTTTTTTTTTTAATGACGCATAGGGCCTTAAGACTCTACGGAGTTTGTACAGCCGTTAGCATTGTTGACAACATAACGGCGGCAACTATTGCCAGAGATAAGGGAGACAAATGTCTGGCATAAATGGCTAAATAAATACAACAACAAGAACAACAACAACGTAATAACACAACAAATAAGCCCGAAAGCAAAGCAAAAGAAACGAAACGAAACATCAAAAACAGTTGCTAAGCAAATAACCTTGAAAATGGGTCAATAGAGCAAGAAAAAAATTATGAAAGAAAAGAAACAAAAACACCAAGGAAAAGAAGAGGAAGCCATAGGGCATGAGATACCCTACACACCATACAACAGAATTGTGGAACACAATGGCAGGCTAGGGAGATGTTCGAACGCTATTCTCTAACTGCCTTAGAAAGATCCAAAACCGCTGTCGCAGTTTGTGTATGACTTTTAAGGCTTAAGTCTCTACTCTCGAATAGTTTGGGATTTAACGGGTAGCAGACTGGTTTGTGAATCCTAACCTGAGGCTGACTGGTGGCGGGAGCCTTAGAAAATTGTTTCTGCTTGATAGTGGTGTGGCTCTCTTAAAGAAGCAAAGTGATGGCTGTGGTTTATACCCAAATCGTGTGGAGATAACAAGCTCGGCATAGTGTTGCATTCATAAACACTTTCACAAAGGAGTTTTGGATAGTCTGCGACCCCTAAACACAAGGGAAGTCATGTCCATATGCATGGTTTCGAACTGATGTATGAGAAACTAGGTCCATAATCCAGATTGTGAAGGACTGGTTGTAACGACCAATTATGTACGTAAAGTAAGACTTCGCTTAAAGCGGGGGTTACGTTCCAATAAGTTCCAGCGCTAAAGGAAACTGCGTTAAACAAGGCAACAGGAAAAATGTATTCGAACAGTGATTGCAGTACAAATGCTCAGCATTTGCTTGTTTTACAATAGCCTGCGGTATGCCTATTTCCTGATGTAGAGATTCCTGCCTATTTCCAGAACCCTCCTGAACCATAATAACTCCTCGTGGCTGTAAAAATTTTACCAGAACAGAATCGGTTAGGAGAAATTGGCGCCTTCGTTAACATCAACGAAAACCAATATGTTCAGTGTCCATATTGAAAGGGAACTCTCTAGAGGTATACGTTGTCTTCACTATGACATTCACGTTCCTAGAAAAGAATATTTTTACGCTTTTAGCGTAAAAGAAGAGAAAGCTTTACGGCATGAGGTACCCTACACACAATACAACAGAATTTTGGAACACAATGGCCGGTCACCTAGCAGGGCTCTAGAAATGTTCGAACGCTATTGTTTGACTGCCTTAGAAAGATTCAAAAACCCTGACATCTTTCCCGGCAGTACAATTATGATTTAGTTACGTTTGAGCTCAGAGCATTTGTTTGTTTTCCAATAGCGGGCGGATAACTCTACTTGCGGCCTGTTTTCTCCCTCCTGAACCATAATAACTAATCGTGGCTGTAAAAATTTTACTAGAACAGCATCGGACATCGTTAAAATCAAAGCTTAGATGAGCTAACATAAGTACCCCATTGTGATACTACATTGCTCCACACCGTAAAGCAAACTGACGAGTACTACAGATTACTCGGACGCGACAGTAAAACACAAGGCTGCCCATCAAAGCATAACTCCCTGCCCTCCCTTACACACATAATTTGCTCATTACAACCCTTCAGACGCCGTGGTCTAGTGGGTAGTGTGTTGGCTTATTAGACAAAAGGCCCGGGTTCGAATCCCAGGTCAGACATCAAAACGAAAAAATATTTCTTCGGCGACTTCCTCTCAGCAGATTTCTGGCAAAGACTCTGAGAGTAAAAATTGCCATGAAAAGCTTCTCAAAAATCTGTCGTTCGGAGTCGACTTTAAACTGTAGGTCCCGCCACTCATGTATAAAATTAACGCATCATCTAGATCAATAATCCTGTCTGAAGGGTAACATACATAATTGGTCATTACAACCCTTCAGTCAGGATTACGACCTAGCTTCTCACACCACTTATGTTGGGTGCTTTCTTTTTCTATAAAACCAGCACTCAGGGGATGGCCCCTACTCATGCAGTGCATCGTGCAAGTTTTTTAGGAAAGGTCGAAAGAGAGAGGGAAGATGCGAACGATAAGGAAACGAGTTGCTGCTGGTGACTATAAAATGGCCAGAGTGCTATACCTTCATCATTAGACAGTCTACAGCAATCGTCCCCAAGAAGCCCGCAGTTTCTCACACCGAAGGGCACCGAAGGTCTCGAAGGGCATGTATCACAGAGTCGAGGACTGGAAGGTCCTGGAAATATACATGGGCAGTGATCACCAGCACATATCGTACACCTTTGCTTCAAGAAATAGACCGCTTAGCTGGCAAACTTGCTTAATGGAACTGAAAGTAAAAAGTGAATAGAAAACTGATGGGAATGCCGTGTAAGAGCCTAACATGCTTTAAAGGAGTGGTAAAGGTAGAAAAGCAGGTTAAGGTACTAGCGAAAGTTTAGATAGTCAGGCAGCTACAACAGGATTGAAAGTCTTTTATAGGACAATTATTCAAATCCAGAAACAGCAGACGGCTATTATTAATCAGATGGTGGCGAAGGCTTCTTTGTGAATCGTTTCCTAGAGAAAGTTTTATAAGGACAGACTATTAAACATGGGGTACAAAATGCATACTTAGGCCATTACCCACCTGATTAATGGTCCATTGCTAATACAAATTGGGGAATTAGGGAAATGGGGAACTCCATTATTTTGTATATTCAAGGCACTGAAGTAGGGTACAAACGAACATCGAACAGACCGTGAGTGAGTGAAAGAAAATTTCTAAGAAAATATGACAACAACAACAACAACAACAAAGAAAAAGAAAAACCTAAGAATTCATATGAAAAACAAAGTTTTCATATTTATAATGGCCGGCCTAAATTGAAAATATTTGCATTTAAATTGCAAAAAGGGAAACGGAAACATAAAAAAACTGTAGTCTCACCCACACCCACACTTATGGCACACACAGATACTGAGATAGAGTGAGTGAGAGTGAGAGAGAGAGAAAAGGAGTCGCTTTATATTTTATTACAGAGACACGCTATTAAATTTAATTTAAAAAAATAAATGTTGCCGCCACTAAAATAAATTTAAAACTTTAAAAATTAATGATCTTAGCAACAACAACAACAACAACAACAATAAAAAAAAATTTATGAAAACATAAAACGGATGTCAACAAAATACATGCAACAACAACAACAACCGGAAATGTAGAGACAATATTTTTTCTCTTCTTTTTTTTTTAATTTAAAACAAAAACCAGAAGGAATTTTATATAAAAAACAGAGATTTTTTAATAAAAATAAGTACAGTGGGACCTAGAAAAAGATTTTTAAACATAAAAATCTAGATACCAGGGTTTTGCTTTTAAATCGCTTAACATTAAAATTATAAACAAAACGGACAAGAACAAAACAATACAAGTAAACAAACTTGTTTACAAATTATCACAACACTTAATACAACAACAAACACCAGCGCAAAAAAAAAATGGTAAACAAGTAAACAAAAATATACCAACAACACTACAATAATAAACGTAAACCACATGGTATCAGGCGAAGTTTCTGACAAGGTGATCCCCTATCCAGGCGACTTCTTCAACTTAGTAGAGTGGAGAGAGTGTTCTTAGGAAGGCGGTACTATTTCCAAAAAAAAAAAAAAGGCCTCCAATTGCTAGCATACAATGACATGCGAAAAGTTATTTGCTGTCTTTGGTGCTAGAAGAGTATATTACTACTACGCGGCACAAAAGTGCTGCAGTCATTTGTTACGAAAATCGCATTTGAGCGCAGCGAATATCAATGTAAAAATTTAGTCAGAAGACAGTCTTATCGTCTAAATCATTATACATAGGTTATTAGAATTTTGGAGATTTAGTCTTCGAACGTTCTCACCAGAATCGCTTAGCAGACAAACGGTTAAGATGGCTCTGGCAGTTAATGAGGGCAAAACGAAGTTTATTTTATTAATAAGTAGAGACATTTGGCGACCGTAAATTTGTCGCCGTGGTCTAGTGGGTAGTGTGTTGGCTTATTAGACGAAAGGCCCGGGTTCGTATCCCAGGTCAGACATCAAAACAAAAAATATTTCTTCGGCGACTTCCTCTCAGCAGATTTCTGGCAAAGACTCTGCTATGAAAAGCTTCTCAAAAATCTGTCGTTCGGAGTCGACTTTAAACTGTAGATCCCTGGCCACTCATGTATAAAATTAACGCACACAACCTAAGTGGTGTGAGAAGCTAAGTCGTAATCCTGACTAAAGGGTTGTAATGGCCAATTATGTATGTATGTAATTTGGCTCTGCCGTTATTACCCAAAAACGATGCCAGTCTGGCATCAGTCTTACCTACAGGTGCTTGTATGCTCTCAATAGGCAAATGAATAGCAGAGACCTCTTTCGTACAACAAAACTTATACTCTACAAGACGCTCATCCTCTCCGCGCTTCTTTACGGCTTTCGCATCCGATGCAATAATAAACTGAAAGACAATCTTAACGTATACGTCATACGTTGTCCAGCTATTTAAAACCAGAACGCTCCGCCGAGGCGGATATGCGAAACGGGGATTTCTCTAAGTCGGTTAACAGGATGAGCTTGTTTACATCAGAGGTCAGCAATGAATTGTTTTTCCGCTACTCATAAGCTCTCATGCTATTTTGAGTATGAATGATTCAATAGAATTGAAAATCAACTACTCTGATTCATTCGTACTCGTTACAACATTGATTTACAAGTACAGGGTTGCAATGAGTATGAGTACAACGTTGGCATCAAACTTACAACATTCGAAATGTGTTTCAATTCATACGCGTACTCATTCTGATTTATAAATTAAGAAAAATTTTTATAAGTATAAGTAATTCGAATGATTCGAATCATTCATCAAAATTTACAGCCATTGTTGTTGTTGTTGCATATACAAACAAAGAAGAAAGAAAAAAACAATCTTCTTGAGAGCATAGTAATATTCATATGCGAGTCATATTTATTTTGTGCTTCGTGTAAATGTTAAGTAGAGACGAGTTGAAGTTAATAACATCAGGCGTATTGTTAAGTATGAATACGACGAGTACTTCCAACTTTGAATATGAGTAGTATGAATATGATATCATAATAAGTAAGTATGACTCGAACCTACTCATCATTTTGAATACTTATTGCTGATCTCTGATAGCCACCTCTAGTCAAAGCTTCTTCAGTTGATTTCTAGAATTTCTTAAATTTTTAATAGAAATTGATTTTTGTACGATAAATTGCAAAAAATATTTGCTCAACGAGTAAATGTTAAGTAGAGACGAGTCGATGTCAATAACATCATGAGTATTGTTAAGTATGAATACGATGAGTACTTCCAACTTTAAGTATGAGTAGTATGAGCATTGTATACCAATAAGTATGAAGGCTTATAAGTATCTGAAATTAAAAATATGACTCCAATCTACTCATGGTTTTGAATACTCGTTGCTCTCTGTCTGTTGATCTCTGTTTTCCATTGGAAAAACCAAGTCCAGAAAGACGATCTATCGTTTGACGTGAACAATTGGCAAAGACATACAACATGCAGAGGTGCCTGGAAGGACATACTAAAGCAGGAAGATCTATCCGATAACACTAAGCGACAAAATAAAAAAAGAATTAAATACTCCCAGCTAATGACATAGTGTAGGTTGTGAGTAGATCTGGGAATTTTTTTTTTAAATTACTCAAAACCTTCAAACTTTTTTATGACAAAACAGTTTTTTTTGACTTTAAGACAAATTCAGTACTCAAAATTTCTGATCGATTCAAAATTAAATTTTTGAAATGGTGAGAGATGAGCTTTAAACGGTATACAATATCTATTATTTGTCTTAATATTCTATAAGATTTGATAAGGTAAACTTGAAAAATGCAAATTTTTTTCATATTTTTTTTTTGTTCATTTTCGCACAAATTTCTGGATTACTCAAACATTTCTGATTCGATTTTCAAAATTTAAATCTTTGAAAGGGAAGACGGACTTTGGAACGGGATGAGATTGAAGCTTTCAAAACGGTATACTCTCTAATCTATTATTTGTCTTAATATTCTAAATAAATTGATAAGTTAACATTGAAAAATGCAAATTTTTTTCATATTTTTTTTTTGTTCATTTTCGCACAGATTTGTGGATTACTCAAACATTTCTGATTCGATTTTCAAAATTTAAATCTTATTGAAAAGGGGAGAGACCGGACTTTCAAACGGTATACCTATATCTATTATTTGTCTTAATATTCTATGAGATTTGATGAGATAACTTGGAAAATGCAAATTTTTTTCATATTTTTTTTTTCAATTTTCCGCAATTCCTGGAATCAAAGTTCTTTAAAAGATATACGAAAGTGATTAAATATTCTTAAAGTCTGTTCTCATGCATAAGGATTGACATCCTACGATTTGTGGATCAAATCGGACCAAAAAATTAAACGGAGTTAGTTATTTGTTATTGCTATAAATTTGATAGGTTTAAGATTTTTTTCATATTTTGCAAGTTGTCCGTTCCTGAACAAACTTTCTAAAAGAATAAGATAAGAATTTTAATCGTTCCTCAAAGATGTCAGAATTTTGATGGCAATCGAATTAACGATTAAAGATTAAGAATCGGTGAAAAATGAACTTTTAGTTCAAATTTCCGAAGTTTGATGGATCTTGTGAATCGGAAGAAGTTGGCTGAAACGTTTGCACGAAATTTAGAATGCTATGTTCTTTGTAAATATTATTATTTCTGTTTGTGCAAACATCAGGCAATTTCTGGTGGTCCATCCATCAAAAATTCTACAAAATTTTTGAACTAAAACTTCATTTTCACTGTCGCTCGGTGTAAGTAATTGCTAATGGCCTGTTAAGCAGTAAGAAGAAGAATTTTATATCAAGCTTGATGTAGTAAATTTGAATTTCTGGAAAACAGAAATTTAATATTTGGTCCCATAGTGCATAGTGCAATTTCATGAATATTTTATTAATACTACCGGGTGCAGCTATGAAAATAAAATAAAAAATTATGAAACTAAACAGAAACATATTGCAAAAGTGTGTTGCGAATTTTAAAAAATTTATTTTAGTTTGGAGAAAAACAAATGATTTAACACCAACATGTGAAATAGACGTATATGAGTCATTTCACTTGAAGAGAGAGAGAAGTTTGCAATTCAAAAATTTTAACACAAAATATAGAAATTTCTTGTGATAATTTTTAATAATAATTTGAGGGTTGCTTTCTGAAATATTTTGAATTTCGATTAACAAGTGAAATGACTCATATGTACACCATATAGAAATAATAATAAAATATGGTTTATTGTAGTTATTTTGGAATTTCTTTTTTTCACTTGTTTTTAAGGACACTTTTGTTGTTTAGAATTATTGCGTGTTTTCATTATGAAAACAAAACTTAAAGCACTTTCTCCCCACTCCCTCGCTACTTTTATGGCACTTCTTTCGAAATGCCTAAGTGTAGAGTAAGAAATGGAGAAGAAAGGTTTTAAAAAATCCACTTAACGAATCTCTCACTCACATACATACATAGAGGA
Organism: Sarcophaga peregrina; assembly: GCA_014635995.1. NCBI lineage: Eukaryota > Metazoa > Arthropoda > Insecta > Diptera > Sarcophagidae > Sarcophaga > Sarcophaga peregrina. Next base: position 79,890,132 of record CM025793.1, on the reverse strand, counting down.
TTCGAGTTAAGGTGTAAACATATTCGAAATGCATTGTATTATGGGTGGATGGGTTAGGTGAACTGAACGTCTTACTACAATTGTTTGTCCTCGTTGTAGAGGTACTTGAGAGCAGCGTATAGAAAATAAAGTTTTTTGTTCAAATGGTGAGTAGTACATAGTACTCATTGTATTATAAACACAACAATAAAATCTTAAATAATAAACCATAAGAGTGTACCTAGTGTAGTTAAGCAATTGTTTTATATTTCAGTTGGTGTTTGAAGAAAATGAAGTAATTTTTCAACATAAAAATAAAAAAAAATAAACAAAATTTTGCTATTTATTTACTTAAGGGAACTATATTTTATAATTAAAATTCTAAGGAATTTTAAGTGTAAAACTAACGAGGTTAGAACAATAACAGTAGAACTGAAATACCCCACACAACCAATATGAAACCCATATTGTTACGTTTTCATACCTTTTAAAAAACGTTTAAAATATAAGCTCCTAGATTGTAATTAAAATAAAAATAAATTTTAATTTAAATTTAATTAAAATTTTTTATTATTCGGACAATTTTGTGTGCCAATGTATACAACTTGATGTAAACAACAACAATTGCTTTATTTGTTATTCCCCTATTTACACCCTTTGCATAAACAATAACAACTACTCGGCAATTCACCATCTGATCTTAGTAACGCAGATCTTCAAACTACGATTACTCTCTTCAAACATATCGCGTCTTTATACAAAACTGACTGAACTTCACTAGGCACGTTAAACTGTAGGGCAGGCAGCTAAAATCCAGTAAAATGGTGGTGTTAGAGTGGTGAAATTAATTTGTTTGGAACATAGAGTGGAAAACAACTATTTAATGTCTGCTTTGACTTGTCTTTTATATGTCAATAACATAGACTTTGCCTTCCTGAAATCTCTATAAATGTAAACATACACACATAATTTTCAAAATAGATCAACCAGTCTATTAAAGTTGACTACACTGAGAAAATTTATGTACAAGAGGACAATACAGAACAATGTCCAAAGAATACATTAAATAGTTGCTTTCCACTCTATGTTCCTACCAAATTAATTTCACCAGCCTAATACCATTTTATTGGATTTTAGCTGACTGCCCTACAGTTTAACTTGCCTAGTGAAATTCAGTCAGTCTTGTGTAAAGACGCGGTATGTTTGAAGAGAGTAATCGTAGTTTGAAGACCTCCGTTACTAAGATCAGACGAACAATTCACAAGCCTAATACCATTTTACTGGATTTTAGCTGACTGCCCTATAGTTTAACGTCGAACCTGAATGACAAGAAAGAAAAATTTGAATGGAATCATTTAAGCCCCATTGGGACCATTGTGTTACCACAGTTATCCATCTATTCCCTAGTCTCGAAGCCATTAGGAGCTTCTGAAAAAGCGATTTAAGCCACCAACGTTCATCCCTGACAGTTCCTCCACATCATCCATGTAGTAAGAATCCAAGTAATTCTTTCTCCTTTGGAGCCGAGCATGTCCCCAGTAAGTGGGGGACAATCTCTTTTTCCTCCTCTTCTCTACAGCTCCTGCAGGAATCGTTAGCAATGTGTCCAAGACCAATGCCTCTCGTAGTGTTGTTAGTATATTTTTGTTTACTTGTTTGTCATTTTTTTGTGCTTGTGTTTGTTGTTGTATATTTGTTAACTTATTTACCCTTTTTTGTTGTTTGTTTTGGTGTTTGTTGTTATATTATGCAGTACGATAATTTGTAAACAGGTTTGTTTACTACATTGTTTTGTTCCTGTAGCCTTTGTTTATAATTTTAATGTTAAGCGGTGTAAAAGTAAAACACCAGTCTCTAGATTTTTCATTTACGTAACAATATTATTTTGAGTTAGAAGTCGACGTAGTCTAGTAGGTTCAGTCAATCTTGTGTGAAGACACGATGCGTTTAAAGAAAGTAATGACTGTGGTTTGAACATAACTCGATAACATTAGACTACTATAAAGACTATGACTAACTTGACTAGTATAAGACTAGAATTAGCTAACATAGACAGACTATAGACTAGACTATGATATAGCTAACTATAGACTAGACTATTTACTAGACTAGAGACTAGATCTATGACTTGATAAGACAATAGGACTAAATAGATAGATAGATAGAGAGACAAGAGAGTGGACTCGAGACTAGACAGACTAGACAATGACTGACTGAGACTAGATAAGTTTCCTTTAAAGTCTCCTTTTTACTGTCTAGTACCGTTGGTACGACTTTTTTGTCAAAATCCCCTTTTTGTGCTTCTTAAAAATTCCTGTGTAACGCTGACTGTGTCGGCTTATTAGACGCAAGGCCAAGTCAAAACCGGTCGACATAAAAACGAAAATGTGAACATTCCCAATTCGCGACTCCTAGCAGATTTCTGGCAAAACTTCTCGAGAGTAAATAAAAAATTACAATGAAAAGTTTCTCAAAAATCTGTCGTTCGGAATCGACTTTAGACTGTAGGTCCCGCCGTTTGTGTATAAAATTAACACATATGGTGTGAGAAACTAGCTCAGTAATCTTTACTGAAAGGTTGTAATGACCAATTATGTATGTGATGTCAATTGTCCCTCAAGAAGCTAGGCTTTGACATCGTTGGACTATTTTCTGGAGGGGCGCCATTAAAGAAAAGTGTTATGCCGACAAACCAGAGACAATTGATCATTTGAAAGCCAATATTAGTGATGCCATCGTACGATATACGATCGAAAATTTGGTTCAATTCGAATGTATAAAATTGATGCACACAAATTAAGTGGCGAGAGTAACTAGGTCGTAATCCGGACTAAAGGATTGTTATGGCCAATTAGGTAAGTATGAATATTATTTTGAGTTAACCTCTGAATTTCAAAAGATCCGCATACATATTTTATAGCTGACTGGCTGTCTGTTAGTTTGCAGTGTAGAGCCGTTTGATTGTAGAGCAACTTTTGTCAATCAGAAGCTAAACGGATAGAAAGAAATTTCGAGTGCTAAGAAGGCATTGATCTGATAAAAAATTGTCTGAACTTTGCTTTAAGAAAAGTATTGCTTCACTTCTCTTCTCTCTCACTTCATATCAAGTTTCTCAGAGTTCGATCGTACCATAAGGCTAAAAATGCAATCGAATTAGTGAAATTCCGTCAGTCTTGTTTGAAGACGCAGTGCATTGGAAGAGAGTAATTGTGTTTTGAAGATCTCCATTACAAAGGATCTATCGAATAATTGTCTAGTAATTGTTATTGTTTATGCAAAGAGTGTAAACAAAGGAATAACAAAGAAAAGCAATTGTTGTGGTTTACATCAAGTCGTGAACAGTGGCACACAGAATTTGTGCGACTAATAAAGAATTTTAATTAAAACTAAACACAAATTAATTTTTATTTTACATGCAATCTAAGAGCTACATATTAAGATCCATGCTTTCTATGCTGCGTAGTAAAATTAAAGTTTCCCTTAAGCCATCGTTATTGTAAACTCAAATTCAAAATAGAAAATGGAATGGAAAACCTAAACTAAATACTCCCGTATTTATGTTTAATTAAAAATTATTTTTTCTTCCTCTTTTTTTTTATTTTGGAAAAATAGTTGACGTTGGTTTTGTAGGAATTATGGTAAAATAGCAAAAATTACTACAACAACAACAATGACAGAAATAGTAATAAAATTATGTATGATGGCCAGGTTAGACCAGGCCAGGCCATGCCGTAATGATGAGCTTAATCCCTGAACTCGAAACAACAACAAAAATTTTTAAAGCCGCAGCATTTGAAAATTAGAAAATTTTGTTTGCCAACAAAAAAAAAAAAACAAAAAATTATTAGGGTACAATGGCAAAAATATTTAACAAATAAAATGTAAATGCACACGTATACGAGGGTGCATCAATAAGTCGTTGAAGCGTGTGGAAAATGAAAACCAGGTTTTTAGAGAAGAAATTATTTTTACTTCACAACCCTAAACATTGTAATTAACAGCCAAATTCAAGCTCCATTTATGCATAACGGCCAGATTACCCCTTCATTTAGATACAATTAGGTCTAAGGGGTCCTCTTTACAGTCATAAATTGCACCAGACGGCTTCAACCTTGGTTTTGCCTTGCCAAGGTTTTTGAAGAAAAAATCAGAACCCTAAACACTGTAATTAGTAGCCATTTTTACACTTCATGAAATGATTGTGGGCCAACTTGCCACTTCATTTAGTCACAATAAGGTCCTTTACAGTTATAAATCGCACCGGACGCCTATAACACAATTGCCCTGATTATTCTCACCTAAAATTTGTATTGAAATATTAACAGGAATGCCGAGACTAAGAGGTTTATTTGCTACTTTAAGTTACGTGATGGACTCCTCCCTCCCATCACACTCGCTGTAGTTTAGTAAGTAGTGCGTTAGCCATTAGACGTGAGGCCGCAGTTCAAACCTTAGATCAGATATCTCGAACAAGAACGAAATATAAAGAAAATATTTCCAATAAATTAAATCTGTCGTTCGTAGTCCACATTAAACTGTAGGTCCCGTCCGCAACTCATCTATAAAATTAACACACACAAGTGGTGTGAGGATGAACGGGTTGCAATAACGAATTATGTTTGTATGTATCTATGCGATGGAAGCTTCTTTAAACACAAGGCTACTCCGGCAAATAAACATTTTCTATAAGAAATAAAGGGGCGCCAAAATATATTTGACTGTTGCAGCATGACACGGGCATAGCGCAATCACAGTAACGCATTTACAGCCACCCACTTGGTACGCCAAGGGACAATTTTAGTTTAAATTTTGAATTCTAGTCTGTGTCCCTCTGTGAATACTTGATTAAGGTTCTGTGGGAATTTTGTAAAAGATTACCATAAAGAGTTAGTAGTCGCCATAGTCTAGAAGGTAGTGTGTTGGCTTATTAGACGAAAAGCCGGGTTTTATATACTAGGTCGGACATCAAAACGAAAATATGAAAATATTTCTTCGGCATCTGGCTCTCAGCAGATTTCTGGCAAAAACTTTGAGAGTAAATATCAAATTGCCATGAAAAGCTTCTCAACAATAAACACCAGCATAAAAAATGGTAAACAAGTAAACAAAAATATACCAACAACATTATAATAATAAACGTAATCAATGATATTTATATTTACGAAGATTTCGAGAAGGCGAAGTCATAAATATTCGCCTTAAAGAATATTCATCAAACCGTTTACTTTGGCATATAAAAAGGCAAAGCAAAGCAGGCAAGGGAATTAGTAAAAGTTCAGTCAATCTTGTGTGAAGACAGGGTGTGTTTGAAGGGAGTAGTCGTGGTGTGAAGATCTCCGTTACAAAGATCTGTCGCACAATTGTTTAGTAATTGCTATTGCTTATGTAAATGGTGTAAACAGAGGAATAACAAAGAATTGACCATAGATTTGTATTCCTACTCTCTCGCTCTCTCTCTCTTTGCTTTTATAACGCTTAATCACGCATTTGTAAAGCAATATTGTGTTTGCAGCCACTTGCTTCGCTTCCTAGTGTCTATTTAAGGATGATAAGCCATACATAGGATGATGTAACGATGGAAAAATTAACTTATTGACCCTCCCTCGTATATAAACTGTTCAGGTCCACTAATACAGAAAATTTTTTTAAATGGAAAAAAAACATGAAAATTTCTGATTAACAAACAATCCATAAAATAACAGGCTTAAATACTTTGTTTTATTATGTTCACGAGTGTGGGTGCGTAAGTGTACGTATGTGTGTGTGGATTTAATTTCAATTTCTATTTTAAATACAAATATTATCACACACACACACACACACACGTTAAATACATACAAATGCAATATTAAATATGCATAGAGTGTGGCCAAATACAACAATAAACTCAATATGCCATGAAGGGAAAGGCAGAAAAAAATAATTTAAATCGTGTTACATTACGAGTCTATTTCGATAATAATGAGCTTTCTCTCAGTCACACATACACTCTCCCTCTCTCTCTCTCTCTGTCATCTAGAATTTAATATTTAATCCTTGTTTTTGTTGTTATTTATTTGCACATCGAATAACAATAAAAAGAAAAATTTTATTTAATAATGCCATGGCTTGTGTCTACACACACACACACACACACCCATTGTGAATTGTAATGCGGAGAGTACATACGAGTGGGTGTGTTTCAGTGTATGTTTAACCAATATTTGTGGACACCTTGACGCATGAGCGATTCATTTTAAATTGAAATTAAAACAATAAATGCTCATACGCCCAAGTGGTTACACAGCAAATATCTAGTGAAACGAAAAAAGCGAACATTTTAATTACACTCGGGGCATCAGAGAAAAAACTGAAATAAATTAAAAAAAAAAAAGTGCAGAAAACTACATTAAAATTACAAGACACTTCACATACGTTGCTTAAAATCAAAGACAAAAACCATTTGCTAAAGGGTAAATAATTTCCTTAAATTTTCAATGAAAACTTAAGAGATTACCTTATAGAGCGCGGTAATGCAAGTAAATTTGCTTACCTGGGGGTAAGAGAATATGGCAGGTTCGTAAGTTAGTACCAAGATTAGTTCACTATTGAGCCGCGAAACAAAAATAAAGCAATGCTAACTGACCAGAGCTGTTTAACCGGTCTCATTTATCAACATCAAGAACTGACATCACAACGTGAATCTTAAAGAATTAATCCTTTTAGAAGAAAACCCTTCTAAAAGTTTAATAAATTTAAACGAAGATTACCCTCCATATTCTTACCCCTTTGTATTGTGACCCGTGGGAAAAAATACAGTCACAGATATCCTACTACAGGGTAGCTAATATGTATTGCAACCAACTTCAGGTTGTTATCATTTGAAAACCCCGCTGGTCTGACAGCTGACAGATTTATTCCAGTGACAGTTCATTTTATTATTTACAAGCTTACAAAACCATTTTCATCTATTGAATTCAGAAAAAAAGATTTTCATGATGGGGAATTCAAGCGTGATAGTGCGATTGCTTTATATTTGGCTGAGAAACCACCACAGGTGGCTAACGTTACAGCCCTCCAGCATTTGAATGTGAAGAAATCTCATATCATTGCTGTGCAGCCTTTGCGCTGACCAACTTCTTCCTTTTCCCTGATTTGGCAGAACTTGGTTAGTACGGGGCCTGAGTTCACCCGCGGCATTACAACGGACCGCCATGCGTGCTCATGTCCACTAACGTACCATTGCTCTGTACAGTGATACTGGCAGTGTTGCATCGCGTTCAAAAAGTGGACGAAAAAAAAAACGGTAACAACACCAGAAATGATCCGAACAGTGAAGGCCAGATTTGATCGAAAGCCACGCCGCTGTGGTAGAAAAATTGCTTGTAAGCTGAACATATCGCGAGAACGGATGCAACACATATTGAAAAAGTGAGTTCGGACTAAAGCCATTGAAGTTCCAAAAAGTGCAAGAGCTTATCGATGGACAAAGAAAGTTAGACTGGAAAGAGCCAAGGAGTTACTTCGCTTGTGTGGCCAGTTACAGAACATATCGCGAGAATGAAGCTCACTGATGGACAAAAAAAAAGTTAGACTGGAACGAGCCAAGACAGTTATTTCGATTGCACGAAAGTGGCAAGTTACCGAATTTGGTTCTCTCTGATGACAAGCCATTCCAAATTAAGCAGTTTGTGAACAAACAAAATGATCGGTTTTACATTTTTTACACCTGCGATTGGCCACCAGAACTTAAGCGCCGCCGATGGTACTGGTGTGAGCCGCGGTAACGGTCGATGGTTGCTCCCCCCTCGTATTCATCGACCGTGGGGTCAAAATAAATGCCGAATATTATCGGGAAAATGCCTTAAGGACAGTATTGAAGTCCTGGCCAGACAAACATTTCGGCCGCAGACTATGGACATGCTAACAGGACTCAGCACCACCGCACTCAGCACGCGTCAACCAAGAATGGCTTAAAAAGGAGGTTCCTCGATTCATTTCTACCGCACAATGGCCACAAAAATCTCCGGATCTCAATCCGTTAGACTTTTGCGCCTGAGCCATTTTGGAGAGTAAGGTTCTCACTAAAAAATATCAAAATGTGGATCATCTCAAGACGGCACTTCACCGGAAATGGGCCAAAATATCGTAGAGCCACTTTCGTGCAGTCTGTGATGGCTTGGTCGGTTGTTTGAGGTCATAATTCGTAATAATTCGAACAAATCTAAACTGATTTTGAAATTTGATATGATTTCCAAAATTTTTTGCTTTTGAAGAATGAAATTAAAAAAATATTGCGCTTTACTTTGTTGCATTATATATCAGTCACCCTGTAAAGAGGCACTGCTGTCGTGAATTCAATAGCAGGAAGGATTTGTATGTTATTTCGGTATATCGGGCCTCGATTGTGGTACATTAGATTAAAAAGTGTCTCAGATTTGAGTACAGTGAGTGTCAAAAGTAAATGTACATAAAAACTAAGTACATATTAGTAAATTACCATGAAAGGCTTCTCGAAAATCTGTTGTTAGGAGTCAACTTGAAACTGTAGGTTCTGCCAATCGTGTATAAAATTAATGCACCCATAAGTATAAGTGGTGTGTAATCCTGACTGAAGGATTATAATGACCATGTGATGTATGTGTCTGTGAAATTTTTTCGTGCACTCTCCTTAAGTGATAAAAGTTGAGTTTGGAGTTTAGTGGTTAAAATTTTATCCATTGTGTACCGTTTCTTTTGACGCCTACTGTATACGGCAGGGGTATGTGGCTTCGGTAAATTTCATAGATGAAAGCTAGACTTTCTTTGCAACATTTAGGTCTGTAATCTAGGTTTTTTTTTAAATAATAACAGTCATGCCATCAATATGACCAGATTTCCCTTCAATTTGGAATTCTTTCCTCGTTCAAAAGAGGCCATAAACCGGAGAACAAAAGAAGAATAAGTTATGCACAAACAGAATTACTCATGGCATGCTATGCCGCAACATTTTTTCAAACTAAAGGCCTATACGTACATACGTATGGACCCCTTTAACTATAACTGGCCATTAAATTATCCTTAACGTGTCCATTACAGGCTGTTTAAAAGGGAAATAAAGAAACAAAGAACGACTGAACGATGGATCTGAAATGTTCATCATTTTTTATAATTAAATTGCAATTCTTTCTCGCTTCTTGTCCAACCCCTACCTACCCTAACCATCAACACTTGGCCACAGAAATTTACTTACAGTTTAACATGCAACCTTTGCTTATGATGTTTACGTAGCACAATTGTGAATTGAAAAATTGAAAAAAAAAAACAATTACAAACCACATCAGCATTTTACATTGAGTGGACGGACTGGACTGAACTGGAACTGGAACTGGTACTTACCAATAAAACTTTTCCTCTTATTAATGGTGGCGGTTATTTGTGCCGATACACCAAAATCAGCCAATTTAACATCACCATACTCGGTTAGCAATATATTGGCGCCTTTAATATCACGATGCATTTTACCCATGGAATGCAGGTACTCGAGTCCTTTTAATGTTTCACGGCACATGTAGGCAATTTGTTGTTCGGTCAACGGTCCGGTTACCTGATAAATATCCTGTAAACTACCGCCACCGCAATACTCCATGCAAATCCATAATTTGTCACGCCGCAAATAGGATCCGTAATAGGCAATTATATTTGGATGGCGACAGTCACGCATCATAATAATCTCTTGCTGTATGATTTGTATGTCATCTGTGGGCTCTAATTTAATCACTTTGATGGCGGCCAATTCATTGCTTTGTATACGTTTGGCCTAAAAATAAAAAAAAGAGAGAAGAGAGTGAGAAAAATTGTATTCAAATTTTAAAATGTTAATTTGGCGATTTCTTTTTATCACACCTAATAGTAGGGTGCGTCATCTATTGGTTTAACTTTGAAACAAACGGTTATTTCGTATCTGACAATACATAAGGCATTCTATTCTGCCTTAAAATGAAGATGCTTTGGTTTTACATCGCTTAACATTAAAATTATAAACAAAAATACAACAACAAAACAATGCAGTAAACAAACTTGTTTACAAATTATCGCAATGCTTAATATAATAACAAACACCAGCATAAATAATGGTAAACAAGTAAACAAAAATACGCAAACAACACTAGAAGAATAAATGTAAGCAGATATTAACATTTAAAGAGATTTCGAGAAGGGAAGCAGTCAGGAAATTCCCTTCAGAACCTTATTAGAGAAGACTGTCAAAACAGACTCAGTGACGAATCACGTCTTACATACGTCAAGATTCGGACATGGGAAGAAACACTTTTTTTTTCAAGGAAGTCGCGATAGTCTATAGTAATGTTGTTGGTTATTAATAACGTCAAGAGCCAGGGTTGAGACCCTGGCAATACCGTTTCCGGCGATTTCCTTCACCAGGTTTTTGGAAAACCTGAGACTAATAATGATATGAACAAGATTCTCTTAACAATCTGTTGTTTAGGAGACAAGTCTATAGGGAGCCACTTACATATAAACAACACACACACTTAGTGGTGTAAGATACTCCATAATCCTGACTGAAGGTTGTTACCAATATGTAAGTCATAGGAACATTCACCTTCAAGAACGTTCATCGGGTTGTTTGCGCCATTAAGTAAGTAAGTATATAAAAGCCAAGACAAAGCAGACAACTCACTTAGTGAAGTTCAGTCTTACATGAAAAGATTCGGTACATTTGAAGAAAGTAATCGTGGTTTGAAGAGTTCTGTTACAAAGGTCTGCCTAACAATATAAACAACAATGTTTACATACATAGAGACCTAGAAAATGCAAAGTCATGAACATTCGCGGTAAGGCATATTCATAAGACTGTTTACTCTGTCATATAAAAACCAATGCAAATCAGCCGAATAAGTTAGTAAAAGTTCAGTCAATCTTGTGTGAAGACGCAATGCGTTTGAAGAAAGGAATCATGGTTTGAACATCTCCATTACAAAGATATGTCGAGTTAGTGAATTTCAGTCAGTCTTCTATGAAGACGCAATGCGTTTGAAGAGAGTAATCTTGGTTAGAAATGGAAATAAATGAACAGAAAGAAATTTCGCATGCTAAGAAGATATTGGTCTGATAAAAAAAGAATTACCTGGACTTTGCTTAAGGAAAATTATTGCTTCACTTCTCTTCTCTCTGATTTTATATCGAATTTGTCAGAGATCAATCGTACCATAAGGGTTTACAGAGGCAAAGCAAGCAAGTGAGTTAGTGTAGTTCAGTCAGTGTTGTGTAAAGATGCAATGCGTTTGAAGAGAGTAATCTTCTGTTACAAAAATCTATCGAACAATTGTCTAGTAATTGTTATTGATTATGCAAAGAGTGTAAACAGAGGAAAGGGAGGAAGAAGGGACAGATGTTTGAGAAACTTTTCTATCGCACTAATACCGTTTTTTTGCTACCCAGTCTTCATGGTATTGATGTGAACGACGTTTGGTTCCAATAGGATGAAGCAAATTGCCACACTTTATCATGCCAGCAGCGATTTATTGCGTGAAACATTTGATGGCCGTTGAATTAGCCGCAATGGTGAAGTCAATTGTCCTGCAAGAAGCTAGGCTTTGACACTCTTGGACTATTTTCTGGAGGGGCGTCGTTAAAGAAAAGTGTTATGCCAACAAACCAGAGACAATTGAGCATTTGAAGGCCAACTTACGTGATGCCAATGTCGAAATACTTGCGTACATACAAAATTGGTCATTACAACCCTTTAGTCGGGATTATTGACCTAGTTTCTCACACCACTTATGTTGTGTATACGTAAGTGGCGGGTTTTGCAGTTTAAAGTTGACTCCGAACGACAGATTTTTTTGAGAAACTTTTCGTGGCAATTTTTTATTTACTCTCGGAGTTTTTGCCAGAAATCTCGTGAGAGGAAATCGCCGTAGAAACACTTTTTGTATTTCATTTTGATGTTTGGCCTGGGGCGCGAACCATAGCTTTACCTCTAATAATCTAACGCACTACCTACTAGACTACGGCGACTTCTTCCATTGTCGAGACTATTGACCGAAAATTTGGTTCAATCGAATGAGGTACTGTGAAGGGTACCAATCGGGAACAATTGTACTTCACAACCGTTTTTGTTTAATTGTGTTTTTAAATGCAAACTTTTAAATGGCCCACCCTATATGCATATATTCAAATGACTTGCATTTTCATTCTTTTTTTCCTTTTTTTTTGTTTCTTCAACCACTTCCTGTGGAGTACCATTAAAAAAAGTAATTTCGTTCCATTTGAAGTTTTAATCGTTATTGATTGATTGCATCGCATCTCTCTTTTATTATTTTTTCTTTTATTTTCTTATTGATTTTCCATTTAATTTCCTTTAAAAAAAATTTCTGTTTAATTTACGATTTTCGTGCGAAATTTTTTTGATTGTTTTCGTTTTTTTGTATTCACAGGTCAATGATTTAAAATCAGTTTTTCCCCGGGTTTTTTTGTTTTTTCGTTTTTTAAATTGCATTTTAAAAAACAGTTTAAAAGAGAGAGAGATAGAGAGAGAGAGAGAGAGAGAGAGAGAGAGAGAGAGAGAGGGAGATAGTGAAGATGAAATTATTTGCCAGAAGAGTTGAGACAACAAACGTATTTGAATTTTGATAGGTTTTTACAAGAAGATTACTCAAAACAAATAAGAGAGTAAGCCAAATAGACAGAGAGAAAGAGAGAGAGAGAGAGAGCATGAGAGAGAAGATTGGATTTAATAGTTTATTCAAATTGGTACAATAATTGTTGTTGTTGTTATTCGTTTGTGCATCCAATTTGAAAATTGATGGCAAATAACAAAAAAAAAAAATAGAAGAAGAATAATTGTTAACCAAACCATAAAACTTGAATAACATACAGAGAGAGAGAGAGAGAGAAAGAGAGAGAGAGGGAGGGAGGGAGCAAACACAATTTAACCCTTAACGGGAACCCATTCCCAGTAAACAATTAGTACAAATGGCGACCGTAGAGAGAGAGAGAGAGAGAGAGAGAGAGAGGTAGAAAGGAATCAAAATTTAGCCCTTAACGGACCCATCCCCAGTAAACAATTATTGCATATGGCGGCCGTAACCATGTTGTTATTAAAACTACAATTTGACAGCTGAGAATGTCAAATTCTATAATGTCTGTGGAGATAAATTCGAATTTGAAAATTCAAGACACAAACCATAAATTTAGCAGAGCCACATTATTAACATTAACGAACAAAATTTCTTCTTAACAGAGCACTATAGCGACTATAGCTTTTCTTTGTAATCAACAAAGTAAACTTGAAATACTTCCAGACCGTTAGAGGGTTAAAACATTGAATAGAAAAAAAAAAAAAAAAAAAAAAAATACAGTGAACTCGTGTAAACGTGAACACTCGAAAGTGTGAATGTCTCAAAAACGTGAACAAATTTATTTTTCCACAAGTATTCTAAACGTTAACAAAACCTAAAAACGCTAAAATGTGAACACTTTTTCAAATTTTTTGTTTTTTAATCTCTTTTAAAAATTGTAAAATCTTTAGAAATTCTCGATAAAATTAAAGAAAAATGATTGTGGTTTTAACACCAAAGACTGGGTGTTCGCCTTCTAAAAATTTCCGGAGGAAAGCTTACTGCGCAGCCGCAACAAGTTGACTCCAATGAATTCCAATTGATTTCTGATGACGGATTCATTTGGGAATGTTTTTGCCACCCTACGACACATCGTTCATTCAGCCCATGTCATCTGTATCTATGGATAGGTAATGTAAATATTGTGGAGGCGGATGCTCTTGATATTCTGGCCATGACAACTAGTTGTGATGCTCGTTGGAACGATCACATTTTTCGAGTGTCGAAGGAAGCATTCAAGTGCTGTGGTTTTTTGTAACGGTGCCGAAAATACTTCACTTCATCCAACCTTCTTACTATTTACAGGACTTTTATCCGACCCCGGATAGAATAGAACTCTTATGTATGGGCCGGTGCTTCAAAGTCTATTTTGAAGCTTCTCGGCCGCGTACAGGAGAGGACGAAGGTGCTTATTAATGACAGTAGGGTATCCAAATCTATTGATTCGTTGGAGCGTCGTCGCAATGTGGCGTGTGTGTGTTTCATTGTTCTATCGGTACTATAATGGTAGGTGTTCTCGAGAGATAAGGGGGGATTGGTTCGCGATAATCACATATTTTTCCGTGGTACTCGCGCATCTCGCAGAGCACATCCTTTTGTGGTTGATTGTCCAGTGAACCGCACAATGCATTACAGGGAGAACTGATTTTTTTGCCCGTACTGCTCGTTTGTGGAATGATCTTCCTGCGAAGCTTTTTCCCGTCAATTACGATATTGGTAAGTTTAAATCAAATGTCCACAAACATTACTCCCCCTCTTTCCACGCTATCCTACAACCTATTTTCCTAAACCTAAACAATGCACTGCATGAGTAGGGGCCATCCCCAGAGTGTTGGTTTAAATAATAAAAAAAAAATGGACTAGAATGTTTTTAAAACAACAAAACTTTATTATAAAAACAGTCTCTTGGGATTAGTGGCTGGAAAACAAAATACGATTGCTAAATTCAATTAAGATGTCAACTATAAAAGATGAAAATTAATCTTTTGGACTCAATATGGAGTAGAATTTCGCAAGAAATTTTAAATAATTGTTGGAAAAGTATTTTAAATTTAGTTTCAGACAAAGATGATACCAATGAGAGGGTATTTTTTCTTTTAATTTTCGGTATTCGATAATGTAAACAAACTCGAAAATGTGAACTGCCTTTGGTAAACATTAGTTCACATTATCGCGAGTTCACTGTAAATAAATCAACAATATTTTTAACATTTACATTGGAAAAACAAAATTTAAAAACAAAGAGGATTAAAATATTTCGATTTTAAGCACAACACATCAATAAAATAAAAAAGAAAATTTATTTAAATTTTTAAATCAATTCAATAAATCTTTTAAAATATTTGTTAATATTAAGAAGATCATACACACACACAAAAACACTTTCTCTCTATCTCTCTCTCTTTCCCTCACCGACACAACAATTCAAATTTTCTGTTAATTTAACTACACACTGAAGTCCTTAGAGACAAACAAACTAAATAGACTCGATATTGTTAGACTCTCAAATAATAACACAAAAACAGTAGTACTTGGAACATGCATGAATAACATGTGTTTGTGTGTGTGTGAACTAAATTCTATTTAATTTGAATTTCTTATTTCACGCTTTCTCTGTCTCACTCACTCTCTCTTCAGCAAGAGACATGAAATGTAAACAAAACAAGCAAAGAATAAAAAGAAGAACTCTTTACAAAACAAATTGTTTCCTTGAAAACATTCACACAACACAACAAAGTTAAGTAAGTGACAATAGAGAGGAGCGGGAGAGAGCAAGCGAGAGAGAGCGAAGTGAGAATAGGAGCAATTTCTAGGAAAAATTGTGAATAGAAGATTAATAGAATATAAAAGTGCCTTTGCTAGTTGTAGATTGTTGTCACATACACACACGCACACAGGCACACGCACAGCAACAATACTACCACTCAACTGAAAATGTAAACAACAGTGATGGGAATTATGAATCGATAAAATTGTATTGAGTTTTAAAGACGTTACACAGGAATTAGTTCAATTAAATTAAAAGCAAGGAATGTGTGTGAAGATAATTTGTATTTGAATATCCAAGACGCAATCCATAAAATTTAGCAAAGCCACATTTAACATTAACAGAGCAAAATTTGCTCTTAACAGAACACTGTTAGCTATTTAACAGTATTTATCTGAACAAGTCCACTTGTTTAGAAGACAAATTTTGGTAAATACTCAAGGTCAATTAGTAACATATTATATGCATAGCAAGGTTCCAAGGCCTCTTAATATAATCAGCAACATAGTCCCATATAAAGTGATAAGGTATTGAGAAAATGGGCTTTAGAAATATCAATTTTTTGCTTAAAAACTCTCTAAAAGATCAGTAGCCACTTTGGAATATACAAAGAAATAGTACACTGTACAGACAATATGCAAATGATAGTTCAAAGGGCCCTCTTTCGAACCGTGGTAGTGGGATACCTGGAATAAATTTCCAGTCCCATCAACCATCCTATAGATTTCAACACTTGTATTCACAAATAATAATGAATAATAGTCAGCAATAATTGCAAAGTAGAAGACTAATCTACTTATTGCCACTGTTAAACAGTTAACAGTGCTCTGTTAATAGCAAAGTTTACCCTGTTAGAGGCAAAAAGTGGCGCTGCTATCAGTAAGGGTTTGGGTCTTTGGTTTTTAAATTCGAACATGGTTGGTTGCCTGTAACTATCTTACCGGTTACTTGATACCGTTATTCCATATACAGATTATTAAAATATGAAACCAGATTTTCCTTCGAATTCCCTGTTAAATGCAAGAAGTGGCGCTGCTAAAAGTATGGGTTTGTGTCTTTGGTTTTTAAATCCGAATTTATCTTCACACACATGACTGTATTGAGTTTTAAGGACGTCGTAAAACTCAAAAATGGTTAAATTACACTGAAAGTTCGAATAATTTCGACATTGTGGAATATTTTAAAATTAATGTTGGAATCTATATAGAGGAGATATGGGGATTTCAGAGTTTTGGCTTTAGAAGCTGTTGTAGGCCAGACAAAGATGTTTTATAAAGGCGGCTTTAGGCATAGATGGCTGCAATATAAAAAACTATGTTGCAAGTTGCCACATTTCATTGGATTTTGTAAATATTGGAAAGAGTCATCAGTTAGCACAGTTTAAACGAGTTCATATGAGCTGTCAAGACTTACAGAAGAGTGATTGCCCTAGCAACTCTGATGCGTTTAAAAAATCCCTGAAACTGTTGGAATTCGCATGAGGTAACTGACACCATAACCACATCGTAAAGCTTGATGTCTCATATCAGTTTGGAAATTTCAAGATGACAAAGCTGAGCTCAAGCCACTTTGGCGATGTTTCGTTATTATTTAGCCGAGTTTTTTCTAATTGATTGGCAACAGTGGATAAAAATTTGCAAAAGCAAATATACAGTTGAAGCAGTGGTTTGGAGGGAAAGAATCGTGTTCAAAGCAGTGTTCAGTTGAGCTCAAATACCAAGACTGACATGCATGAGCTTAATCGTGGCTATGAGTGTCAGACGGCGTTACAACAGGCCATGTTGCATGTAAATCCAGTGCAGCTGGTAGTGAAGTGTCAGAGTTATAAAAATAGGAGCCGAGTCAAACACAAGATTCCTCAGTAAGTGTTAAGATTTTCAACAAAACTGAGAAATGTAGTGAATGTGGTAATCGTGTAGCTACATAAACTGTGAAGATATTCAAATGCCTCAATAGAGATCGTAATGGCATGGCATCTCAGCTACGCTGAGAGGCATTATAGACTAAAAGAACATTTGTAGATAATTGGGATGCGTTTTAAGTCCAATATAAAGATTTCAAATGAAAAGAAGGAATCATTAGAACACATACTTGGACGCTGAGAAGCGTTAATGTAACTGGGGGCTTACCAAGGGCTTAAGTGCTAGAGAAACGGCCTTATCGACATCGGGGGCATTAGCATGCAGCGACCTAGAAGTGGTTTGCTTAAGGTATCCGGCTCTGTTTACCTTGTCAGACTACCCAAATGTCAGACAACCCAATTAAGACTTCACAAATGATCTCAAAGACTTTGCTAATATCTATCAACGTTATGTTAAGTGATGTCGACATGGATTACCACTTCTTACCGAGAAATGCTAAATTATAATCTCATATACACACATAATTGGACATTACAAAACTTTAGTTTCTCACACCACTTATGTTGTGTGTGTTAATTTTATACATAAGTGACGTAACCTACAGTTTAAAGTCGACCCCGAACAAAAGGATTTTTGAGAAACTCTTCGTGGCAATTTTATTTTTACACTCTCAGAGTTTTTGCCAAAAATCTGCTGAGAAGGAAATCGCCAAAGAAATACTTTTTGTACTTTGTTTTGATGTTTGGCCTAGGGATCGAACCCTGGCTTTACGTTAAATAAGCCAACATATTACCTACTAGACTACAGATCTCAACTGCTTTTAAATAGACCACTGGAACGATACATTTGTATCGGTAACTGCAAATTGCTCTCTTAATGGCAGAAAATTCACTTTTCCATCTCTGCTAAATTCCTATGAACGCAAACAGGCACTTTAACTGTATGCTGTACATGCATTTGCTGTACAAAATAAACGAATGAGTGAATAAGCGAGAGACATTGTGGCATGTATTGCTCATTGATTCATTGTGGTTTAACGGTGAATACAAAGTAAAAGACAACAGCAATAGTAACAGCAGCAATAACAACGAAAACTACTTCTTTGACAAAAGCAACAAAAACTACTACTTTTGCAACTGTGACTACTACCACTAATGCACTTATGCTGCACTCGTAAAAGAATAATAAAAACGAAACGAAACGTAACGAAACGAAGCGAAACGAAACAAAAAACAACAAGAAATAAAACCCTGCTGGTATATGATTAGGGAATAACAATGTAGTTGTAGTTGTATTGGAACAGCTATTACAGTGTTATTGTGTGTGCATTTTAGTCGTACTCTTCAATTTTCGAAGAAAACCAGTTCAGGTTTCGTTACTAAACAAAGTCTGTTATTATGCAGGAGAGTATATGAATGTAGGTGGGTATGTGTGCGTGTGTGTGTGTATGTTGGAGTGTACACTGTTAAAACTGTGTAAGGACTTTAAATTTATTCTGTTGTGTTGTATTTATTTTGGGGGATTTTTGATGTGCTCGCTTTACTATAAGATGTTTTAGGGGAAAAAAATGTTTAATTGGGTATACTTCACTGAATATTGAAGAATATTTTGATCTATTAAATGGCAACCTTCCTGAATATTAAAGAATATTGTGATCGATTTAAAAACAATTTCTAGGGCAATATCTATTAAAGAAACAGCAGCATAAACTAATGTACTCATCATCAAGAGTATGAATAGGGGCCACTGTGTAGTCGTGTTTAACGGTTAACAACATTATTCCCCTCTTCTTTGTTTCTGTGTACATGTGTATAGAATGTGTCTATGTGTGTGTATATATGTATGTGTCTCATATACATGATTAATGTGACCCATTATTAAAACTGAAACTTTTAATTTCAGATCTGCCAGGGAATAATAAATAAAGAGAATGAAAGAAAAAGTTGTTGTAATAAAAAAAAAAAAAACAGCGAAAAATAGAACACTCTGGCACATAACACTGAAAGAAATAAAATTTTGAAATAAAAAAAATTTAAGAAAAGTAATATAATTCAAGTAAAAAAAAAAAAAAAAAGAAAACATTACCAGGAACTTAATAAAACATCATTGGAATTCGAAATAAACTTGGAATAATTACTCATTAAAGAAGAAGAGTCCAACTGGATATGTAAGTAACAAAAAAAAACTTTATTACCCCACCGAAGAAGAAGAGAATTGTTGTGTATTGGTAAATAAAAACCCAAAGAAAGGGTGATTTTTTTAAGAGTTTAAAAGCTGTAAATGCCAATACAAGAGAGAAGTGTTGTTGAAATGAATTTTTATGTGTGTAAAGATAAATTTGTTAATTTAAAAACCAAAGACACAAACCCTTACTTACAGCAAAGCCACTTTTAGCCTCTAACAGATTAAACTTTGCTATTAACAGAGCACTGTTAACTGTTTAACAGTGGCAATAAGTAGATTAGTTTTGTGTTTTGCAAATATTACAATCTATTGGCATAAAACACAATTCTAATAATGATCCAAATGACCAAAGACGCAAACCCTTAGTTATAGCAAAGCCACGTTTTGCCTTTAACAGGGTAAACTTTGCTATTAACAGGGCACTGTTAAAGGTTTAACAGTGGCAATAAGTAAATTAGTGTTCTAATTTACAATTATTGCAGGCTATTGACATGAAATTTAATTCTCATCACGATCATTATTATTTGAGAACAAAAATCGTTTTCTAGGAATATAAAATAAGCAATAATTGAATTGATAAAATGAACTATAATTTGTATACGTATTAAAATAAAATGCCTTGAAATTATTTAACAGATTATTATAAAAAAATTTAATCTAAGTAAAGATAAATTGAAAAATTCAAAACCCAAATCATAAATTTTAGCAGAGCCACATTTTCCTCTGTGCAATGCTTTGAATAAATTTCAATAAAATTCAATAAATTTTTAATAATTTTTAAAGCCTCTTGCATTCTAAAGAGTTTTTGGAAATTAATTTTAAAAGAGCTCTCGTCGCATGGCTGAAGAGTGTAGCAAGAGCACGGAAAATTTTAATGTGTTTGAAGATAAATTTGAATTTGAAAATCCAAGACACAATCCATAAATTTTAGCAAAGCCGCTTTTAACATTAACAGAGCAAAATTTCCTTTTAACAAAACAAAATTTGCCCTTAACAGAGCACTGTTAACTATTTAACAGTATACATCTAAACAAGTTTAAAGGAAGGTTCCAAGGCCTCTTAATATAATAAGCAATTAGGACACATAAAAAGTGATATGCTATTGAGAAAATTGTCTTTGAAAATATCAATTTTTTGCATAAAAAATTCTCTAAAAGATCTGTGACCATATTCACATACGGACTATATGCAAATGGTAGTCCAGAGAGTCAAACCATAGTTAGAATAATTCCTTTCTCCATCCACCACAAAACTATCCTTTATATTCCAACACTGCCACTGTTAAATCGTTAACAGTGCTCTGTTAATAGTAAAGTTAACCCTGTTAGAGGCTAAAAGTGGCTTTGCTATAAGTAAAGGTTTGTGTCTTTGGTTTTTAAATTCGAATGTATCTTCTTACCTTTAACGATGTATAGCTTACGAAAGCTTGAAGCTACCCGAATAATAAATAAAAATTATTAAGAGCAAGTCACCGTAGTCTAGTAGGTAGTGTGTTGCCTTATTAGACGTAAAGCCAGGGTTTGAGCCACAGGCCAGGCATCAAACCCAAATACAGAAAGTATTTCTTCTGGCAAAAACTCGGAGAGTGTAAAAATAATATTTCTACCAAAGGTTTCCACAAAAAATATGTCGTTCGTAATCGACTTGAAACTGTAGGTCCCACCACTTATGTATAAAATTATCACACACAACGTAAATGGTGTGACAAACTAGGTCAATAATCCTGATTGAAGGGTTGTAATGACCAATCTAATATATAAAAATTAATGCCACTTTTCGTTGTCATTTTATAACTCAAGAACGTTTAGGCTTTGTTCGGACTATTTAGTAGATGGTTTATATGAAGTTTGCCACACCCACTTTTACGCCCACATTTTCTATTTATCTAAAATCCGAAAACGGCTTCAACGATTTGACTAATTTTTCTTTAATTTAAAGTTTTCATCAAGAGAAAATTTGGCCCCACCCACTTTTGCGCCCACTTTTTTTGAAAATTACTTAAAATGAATTAAATCGTAAACTGGCATTCTTTTTAGCAAAGTTGATGCGCATGAGCCGATGAAGATTTCTAAGTTGGTATGGCCAATATCCGATAGGTGGCGCCATTGAAAATTAATTAAAATGAATTAAATCTTAAACTGTGCATTTGATTATGTTATGATCTTTAGAAAAGTTGTTGCGCATGAGCCAATGAAGATTTCTAAGTTGGTATGGCCAATATCCGATAGATGGCGCCACTGAAAATTAATTATGAATGAAATCTTAAACTATGCATTCTTTCACAAAGTGGTAACGAATGAGCCGACGGAGACTAGTGCGATTAACTTTCTATGGATGGCGTCACTGAAAAGTATTCAAAATGAATGACAAGCAACTGGTCGACCTACACCCCAAGCACGGAAGAAAAGAGCATTACGAGCCTCAGAATCATACGGGCACTGTGACTAGAAAATCTTCGAGTATATGCTACTGAGACCCATTCGCATGAACCATTAGGACAACGAGAAGTGAGATTAGAAACTGATCGAATGCTTACTACTCAGGCCCGTTCATCTGAATCATCAGGATAATGGGAAACAAAATCAATAAAATTATTCAAAATTAATTGAACATTTGTGTAATGCCTTTCCTACAAATTTATTTTAGTTGGGGGCGCAGCAACACGTGCAGGGTATAGCTAGTTATGTACGTATGTATGTATGTAATCATTAAAAGGTCGAATATGTTTTTACATTTCATTTCCTTTCTACCTCTTTTATGACCAAAGCCTCTAACCATAGCTTCTACGTCTCTGGTTATTATTCAATTGTCTACCTCTATCTCTCTCTCTCTTCTCTTCTCACACTCTCTAGCAAACCGAACAATTTGATTAATTTGTTTTAATTTTTAACATAACGGAAATAAGCATAAAAATGTAACGGAATTAAATTTATGATGAGAAATTTTTTTACAATACTCGTATAACCGTTTCCGACCCTATTACTCCCTACCTCCTACTCCCATGCCCCTTTAAAAAGTGCGTTAAAAAGTTTTTGAAAAATGGCACACACGCACACACATGCCCACAGTCCTAAGCACCGACTGTCATAAATAATAAAACTACAGTTACAGTTAAAGCCATGGCAGAAACTAATAAATTTATGTTGCATAAGTTTAGGTAAGTAAGCAAGTGGTAGAGTGTTGTGCGAAAACAGGTAACCGCCATGTGTTATACGAATGTAATGGACTCCCACAATAAAAACACACGCACAGAGGAACATAATAAACGCAACCATAAAAGCAGAACTTTAATAAACTAAAGAAAGAGATATCGAAAGAAGAAATGTTGATTTTTGAAGGAAAAGTACTTAAAAAAACAGCAGTTTAAAGCATATCCCTCTGCTGAGCATTCTTCCCCCATCAATCCAATACGTCTGTCTGTGTAAATCTCAATTCCAATAATTTAAGAATTTCTGAAAAAGGAATTTCTTCATTTAAATCCTCTCCTAAAAACAGAACACAAAATTATAGTTTTTCTGCATCCGTAAAGTATGCAATAAAATTGTTAAATTTATCTCAACGTAACGTTACTCATATAAACAGAGAACGAATGACTTCTCACTGTACATGTCATAATGTGTGTAAGAGAATTGCTTTTTTTTGAAATTTGTTTTCACTCTCATTTTCTTCTTTTTCTTTATTTTTTATTTGTTTTTCTTTATTTTTTATACGCTTTACGTGTTTAAATGCCAATCAAAATGCTTTCTTTAGCAACTTTACAGTCAGAAACAGAAGTTATTTCTGGCATTTTTAAGAAATTAACGAATTAAATCAAGAGAGAGAGAGTGTCAGAGAGCGAGGGAGAGATTTTTAATAGCTGTCAGATCCACTTTTTTTAAGTTTTAAAGTTTCTTAACTAAAATTGCCAGCAATATAGAACCACTAGAGAAATTTTCAACATCAACCATAGGAGGCTACGATTTAATGCTGCTCCTTTTAAGCTGTACTCCTTTCTTTCTTCTTTTATAGTCGAAGCTATATCTGCCTTTAAAAAAAATGTTTTCCTGAGAGAAAATTAAAGACAGCCCAGTTCAAATTTAATACAATCTTTAGCACTAAGTGTTCACACAGACAAAAACTTCAATATCAAAGTACGATTATGTGTTTAGGTTAGGAGATTAGATGAATTTTTCATTCGTCGGCCTTACACTCCCCCGAATATTCTGAATCAGCTGAAACAGAATCTCGACCATAGAACAAAACTGTACTCTTTACAAAAGGCTTAAAATATTGTTACGTTTTTACCTTTTTAAAAACGTTAAAAAATATGAGTTCATAGATTGCAATTCTTTATTATCTGCACTACTTTTGTGCCCTGTTCGAACTTGTATCACGTATACAACAATAACTATCACAATATGTGCTCGTTCATTCGTATTTCTCTGCTTACAACCTTTTTGTAAGCAACAACACTTGTTCGTTATTCTCCTTTGCTCACAACCGTTTTGTATGCACAACACAAACAATTGTTTTCTTCACACGCAACTGGTCTGCGCACAAGACTGACTGAATTATCACGCTCGACCTCGATCTCGCAACCAACGTGACGTCGTCATACACGACTAACTTAATTCGAACTGCATCATTGCTCGCTTTGCCTTGTTTTTTATACCGCTGGATCAATAGTGTGATGAATGCTCTCTAAGGAGGATAACGGCCTTTGGGGAAAAATGTAAACAACTTGTTTGAATTTTTGGTTGTCCACGCAGAATAGTTGTTGCTTGTGTATTTGTCTATCCGCTATTATATTTTTTACGCTGCACTTTTTTTTTGGCTGTTTACTTTTCTATCCGCTGCACTTTGTTGTTGTCTGTTTACATCTTTTATCACTTATTTTTGTTTATTCATTGATCTTGTAAACAAGCCCATTATTTTTGTTGCTATATTTTGGACTTACTTGTTGATTACGTGATCAAGTCCATTATTTTAACAACACCATTTTTATTTTTGTAACCATATGTACACCTGAGACATCCAATAAACCCCTAAAACTATGTCTCTTTTATTCCAGTCGTTCACCAGCCTTATCTCAACTGCTACGTAGAGTAGTATCAGTCGAGGAGCATGTTTGAGTGAAAGTATTTTGAGGTTAAGATTAGTAAAGCCAATTTAGTAAAGATGTGTAGTAGCCATAGTCTAATAGATAGTGTGCTGGCTTATTAGACGTGTAGTCACGGACAGGTCAGACAACTCCAACAGAACAAAATGAAATAAATTTTTACGGCATCTTCCTCTCAACAGATTTTTCGCAAAAACTCAAAAAGTAAATTAGAAATCGTCATGAAATGTTTCTTTCGGGATCGACTTTAAATTGTAGGTCCCCTACCACTCATGAACAAAATTAAAACGCACCCACACACCATATAAGTGGTGAGCGAAATATGTGTGCAGACAAATTCAAATTTAAGAACCAAAGACGCAAACCCTTACTTAGAACAAAGCCACTTTTTGCCTCCATGGCCTAGACCTGGCCATGCATAAAACGGAATTACTGGTGATTCCTGGTCGCCGTATCCCCTTGCAGGTGGACATAAGAATTGGAAATGAGGTAATTAAAACCAAGAGCTCGGTAAGATATCTGGGAAGAAGACTGGATCCCAGACTAACATTTTTGCATCAGATTCAGTACTCGGCTAACAAAGCCCAGAATATAGTTAGACAATTCAGTAGATTAATGGCGAATATTGGCGGCCCGCTACCGGCGAGACGGAGACCCTTGATGGAGGTAGGAAGCAGTATTATGCGCTATGGGAGCGAAATTTGAGCCGGAACGGCAGATGTGGAAAAAGCGGGTAAACTCACTTGTATCGGTACAGAGAACGTCTGCAATGCAAATCCCGTCGGCATATCGTACAGTGTCCCTCCCTGCCGTATTTGTAATAACAGGTACAATCTCTGTGTCTCTGGTGGCGGATGGAGATTTATAAGACGAAATCGGTTGGAAGGTACATAATCGGTCACGTCAGGGAATACACCATTTCATAATGTCAACGACGATGGAGCGATGAGGATAGAGGAAGGTGGACCGCAAGACTTATTCCGGACATAAGGCCATGGATTGGTTGAAAATTTGAAGACCTAAATTACTACGATGCACAGATGCTATCGAAATACGGATATTTTAGGAAATATCAGCACAGAATGGGCAAGACCCCCTCCCCCCCTTACTATCTTCACAAGGAATGGGGAATAATTGATGATGCAGAGCACACGGTTTTCGAATGTGCACGCTGGCAGAGCTATCGCTTTGTACCGACATCAATAATTGGAACGATCACAGCCGCTAACATTGCTAGAGTTATGATTGTGGGTAGCGAAAATTGCGTCTCAGTGGCGAATTACGTGGAGCGGCATTCTAAGTCGCCGTAGTCTAGTAGGTAGTGTGTTGGCTTATTAGACGAAAGGCCTGGGTTCGAATCCCAGGTCAGACATCAAAACGAAAAATATGTCTTCGACGGCTTCCTCTCAGCAGATTTCTGGCAAAGATTCTGAGAGTACTGAACTGCCTGAACTGTCGTTCGGAGTCGACTTTAAACTGTAGGTCCCACCACTTAAATGCATAAAATTAACGCACACGACATAAATGGTGTGAGAAGCTAGGTCGTAATCCTGACTGAAGGGTTGTAAAGGCCAATTATGTATGCATTCTAAGGTTGAAGAAGAGAGAGATTTTGAGGTTGCAGAACATGTAGGCACGGCGGCGTAGATAACAGTGACACACATGTCAAACGAAATTCCAAACAGGGACCAAGGGAATAGTGGAGACTGTCTCCTGAACCATTGATACGCAATCCGGACGCAGATATGAGCACCCTGGGGTCAAAGGATTAAAAGGATCCACTCCGAAGTAATACCACCGTAGTTCTGGAGTGGGTACAACAAGTCCACGAGACAAGGGGGGAAGGGGGATTTAATGGGTGAGGGCCCTACACACGGTGGTGGATTTACCCCTCCTCGGCGTAAAAAAAATTTCTCTTCTTTGAATTTTTTGTCAAAGTTTATGGGCGTTTTTGTTACCCTGCAATTGTTGCAATTGCCACAACATTTGATCACTTTTAATCCAATCCAAGTTTCAAACCAATTAAGTCTATGATCCTTGACCCATCTGTTCTTCTTCTGTGTGGCAGAAATTTATGCCAAAAAATATTTTCAGGGATTTTTAAACAGCCTAATGCTTATCACCATTCTCAGCAAAAACTTTTCCCAAATCCATTTGGGTTTTTGGAGAAAATATTGTAGAGTACGGAAACCCAATTTGTATGTCAATGACCATAGTTCGCAATGAGCCTCTCTTTTTTTTTTAATCCCCGTAATATTTAGGCCATAAAGGAAATGAGGGAGGGGGGTTGAGAATTGGGGTGGTGTTAAGCAGATATTAAATAAAATCGTTTATATTACATAGAACATCATCGTTTTCATAACAAATACAAATGCAAACCCAAACACATGCATAGAGCCTTAGCTACACTTTCGATTTCGAAAAAAAAAATTGTGGACAATTATGGACACTCATACACACACACCCATTCATACATGCATATACACTCGAAAATGTATGCTCTTATTGCTAGGGGTACTGTAATGGTAAGGCCAGAATTTTAGATTAATAAATACCCTATGCCCCATGAGATAGAAAGAGGCGTAAGATAAAGAGAGAGAGAGTGTGTATTTGTGATAAAAGGAGAGATATTGTAAATATCCTTTGGATATTGTATACACGAATGAACCAGAATGTCTATTCAAGCAAAAATATGTTTAGAAAAGAACACAAGCTTTGCAAGTGTATGTGTGTGCTTGTGTGTAGCGAAGATAGTAGGAACGTGTCTGTGTGTGGAAATATTTTATTAGGCAAGAACCCCATGTAAGGAGTGCGCACGAAAAAAAAAATGGGTCTACTTTTAAGCTTATAACTTTAATCATAATTGAAAAAATTAATACCGTGGTCTAGTAGATAGTGTGCTGGCTTATTAGACGTAAAGCCAGGGTTCGAGTCTTAGGCCAGACATCAAAATAAAATACAAAAAGCAGATTTCTTCGGGGATTTATTCTCAGCAGATTTGTGGCAAAAAAAAGATTCTCAAAGTCGACTTTAAACTGTAGGTCCCACCACTTATGTTTAAAATTAACACACACAACATAAGTAGTGCGAGAAAACTAGGTCAATAATCCTGACTGAAGGGTTGTAATGATCAATTTTGTATGAATACCGTTACATTGTTTTTTTTTTCGAATTTGAAAATCCAAGACACAAACCATAAATGTTAGCAGCGCCACATTTGCCGTTAACAGAGCAAAATTTCCTCTTAACATCTCTTAAGAAAATTTGCCCTTAACAGAACACTGTTAGCTATTTAACAGCATTCATCTGAACAGACCCCCTTGTTTGGGATCTAATTTTGGGAAATACTCTTGGACTATGAGTATCACATCATACTCAAGGCTTCTTAATATAATCATCATCATAGTCAGTCACACATAAAGTGAGATTGGTATTGAGAAAATTGACATCAATTTTATTCTTCTTCATAAAACGATAGGCAAATGGTAGTCCAGCGGGTCTTCTCTCGAACGGTGGTAGTGGCATAGTTGAACTAAGGAGTACGCACGAAAAAAAATGGGCCTACTTTTAAGCTTATGAATACCGTTACATTGTTTTTGTTTTAGTCATCTGTTTCAAAATCCACGTGCTAAATGTCATTGCAATAGCAAAAAATAGTTTTTTGAAATGGGCCACCCTACAAGAATGTCGTAAAAAAATAATTGAAAAACCGCGCCGCTTACAAAAAACGATTGCTAGGCACGCAGTATTTTGAGTATTGAGAGAAAGCGTGAAAGTGGAAGAAAAAAAAAAGGATTTGCCGATCAAAACAAAGCATGTGAAGAAAACTAGCTCAAAAAGTTGAATGCTCTGGGACCTTGGTCAGAAGAAAAAAATTTTATAAAAATTTATTTTATTTTGAAATCTAAAACGAAAAAAATCCGCCACTTTGTTTCATTTCTATAACGAAAAGTGAAAGTCCAGTTTTTTTTAGGGCGCACTCCTTACAAATATATTCCAAAAGCCTGATGGCAACATCCGCTGCTGTCATGCTTTGTAAACAACCTTCAGTTTGTTTCTTTCGCTCTCTCTCTCTCTCCTTCTCCCTCTCTCGTTTGCTTGGCATATAACATAACCTCACATCTCTTTCAAACTATTATTAATGAATAGCCTCCATTTAAAAAGGTCGTCTATGGGATCAGGGACGTTTTGAGGCTTCTTTAAAGTATACGGGGTGGGTTTTTATTGATAATACAATATTATTAATGTTGTTCTCATTTCTTGTTGTTGTTGTTCTGGCAATGCTTGTTTGTTTGTATTTGTAAATGTTGATGCTGATGCTCATGATGTCCTATACACAGATAAAATGGTCAATTGATGCTTAAACATGTGTGCATAGGGCACCGTAACACGTTTACATGTTGCGGTTAAATAGTTTTACAACAATTGTTGTTGTTGTTGTTTTAATAAAATTAAAAATGAAAAAATAACGTAGATTTAAAAAAGTATTTATAAAGGAGACTACGAATAACCTCTCATAGAGGCTTTAAAATTAAGCTTTCAGGGATCAGGTGTTTTTTGTTTAATATCTGTAAAGATAAATTCGAATTTGAAAACCCAAGACGCAAGCCATAAATTTTAGCAACGTCACATTTAGTGTTAACAGTGCAAAATTTGCTCTTAACATAGGAAAATTTGCTTTTAACAGAGCACTGTTAACTGTTTAACAGTATCCATCTGAACAAAGTCACTTGTCTAGGAGCGAATTTTAGGGCATTTACTAGGTCAAGGCCTCTTAATACAATACAGAGTGGCTGCTATGTATTGCAACCAACTTCAGGTTGTTAATTTGTAAACCGTTCGTCTGACAGCTGACAAATTTATTCCAGTGACAGTTCATTTTATTATTTACAAGCTTACAAAAGCATTTTGATCTATTACATTTAGAAAAAAAGTTATTCGTGATGGGGAATTCAAGCGTGATAAGGTGATAGCTTTATATTTGGCTGGTGGAAAAGCACCACAGGTGGCTATCGTTAGAGCCCTCCATCATTTAAATGTAAAAAAATCTTTTGTTTCTCGTACCATTGCTCGTTACCGTGATACTGGCGTCACGTCCAAAAAGTGGACGAAAAAAAAACGGTAACTACACCAGAAATGACTCGAAAAGTGAAAGCCAGATTTGATCGAAATCCACGCCGCAGTGATAGAAAAATTGCTCGGGAGCTAAACATATCGCGAGAACGAATGCAACACATATTGAAAAATGAGCTTTGGACTAAAGCCATTGAAGTTCCAAAAAGTGCAAGAGCTCACCAATGGACGAAAAAAAGTTAGATTGAAAAGAGCCAAGGCAGTTACTTCGCTTGCACGAAAGTGGCCAGTTACCGAAGATGTCTAATCTGGGGTTTGAACCGTGACCACACGTCTAATAAGCCTTTGCATTAACAGCAAAGCTTAAACTTCATTGGCAGGTTTTGACGACATTTGGTCCACTTTAACTGCCTCTGAACTTCTTTCCATTTTTCGCTTCAAAATTCCTTTGTATTCCACCATGTACGCCTCTTAAAATTTACGACAATTATCCATCCGTAATTCAAGGCTAAACGGCCTATTGCTTTGGAATACTTTGAACAGAAAATATTCGTCATTCTTATTGAAACATTGCAAATGTCAATGACCAATTTAATATCCCCTAGACTCCTCCTTCATGTCTCCTATGTCTCTTCTATTCTGCCATAAATTAAATTGGTTATTTGCCTTAAAGTAGACAACAACAAAAACAACAACTCTTTGTTGTCGTGTGACAGAGAACAAAAAACAAAAAAAACTCTCACGTTGTGAAGTAGTAGGCTGTGCAACGAAATAAAATCCTCTTGTCAGACGGTCTAATGCCAATAATCTAGGCAGCATTAGAACGTGAGAAGAGGCGGAAGTTTTCATATTCCATGGATTTTATGGTGAAATAAACGAATGTACGTTGTAAGGAATTTAAAAAAGAGATTTTCTATCCAGGAATTTATTAAAGGAATGTAAATAAAGTCACACGAAATACGGCAGAAAACATTTGAAATGAAGTTCAAATAAATGCCGATGTGTTCGATGGCCTGTTTAGTATATTATTGAAGGCGCAATCACAATGAGATGTAAATTGAAGGCAGCCGATTCATATAAAATGTGTAGCGTTAAAGCGTTAAAAATATGAGTTTGTAGAAGCACAGCACTTCTGCTCGCCTAACACTAACAACTGTTGTCTTCACACGCAACTTGTCTATACGCAAGACTGACTGAATCTGAATTTTTTTTTTTTATAAAAACCAGCACTCAGGGGATGGCCCCTACTCATACAATGCATTGTGCAGGTTTAGGAAAATAGGTTATAGGAAGGTGGAAAGAGGTAGTAAGAGTAGTGTTTGTGGACATTTGATTTAAACTTACCAACATTGTAACTAACGGGAAAAGCCCTCGCAGGAAAATCATTCCACAAGCGAGCAGTGCGGGCAAAAAAATGAATTCTCCCTCTAATGCATTTTTGTGATTATCGGGAACCAAACCCCTTATCTCTCGAGAACACCTCCCATTATAGTACCGATAGAACAATGTTACACACGCCACATTGCGACGATGCTCCAACGAATCAATGGAGTTAGATATCCTACTGCCATTAATAAGCACTTTGTTGTTGGCTGTTTACATCTTTTATTACTTTTGTTGTTTTCTATTCATCGATCTTGTAAACAAGTTCATTTAAAAAAAAAATTGATTTTTGGCCAAAAATATATGAGAATTCTCTAGAAAATCAGTTTTTAAAAATTCAATATCACGAGTCACAAAATTATTTCAGCTATACCACTACCACGGTTGGAAAGAGGACCATCTGAACTACCATTTGTATATAGTCTGTATGGGGTACAGTTTCTTATATGTTCCCAAATGGCCACTGATCTTCTAGAGAATTTTCAATCAAAAAATTTATTTTTGTAAAGCCAATTTCAACAATACTTTATCACTTCATATGGGAATATATTGCTTACAGTGTGGCTGATATATAATGGAACAAAGTAAAGCGCTATATTTTTTAATTCCTTTTCTTAATTTTATTGTTCGAAAGCAAACAAATTTTGGAAATCACATCAAATTTTAGAATCAGTTTAGATTTGTTCGAATTGGCCACCTTTGGTACGAATTATGGCATTCAAACGGCCGACAAAGTCATCACAGGCTGCACGAAAGTAGCTCTGCGGTAATTTGGCCCATTCCCGGCAAAGTGCCGCCATGAGCAGACCGACACTTTGGTATTTTTTAGTGAGAACCTTACTCTCCAAAATGCCCACAGGCGCAAAAGTCCAACGGATTAAGATCCGGAGATTTTGGTGGCCATTGTGCGATAGAAATGAAGCGAGGTTTCTAAACCATTCTTGGCTGTCGCGTGCTGAGTGCGGTGGCTCTGATTCCTGTTGGAATGTTTGTCTGCCCACGGCTTCAATACTGTCTTTAAGACCCCACGGTCAATGAATACGAACGGGGAACGATCATCGGCCGTTACGGCGGCATATACCACTACCATCGGCGGCGCTTGAATTCTGGTGGCCAATAGCAGGTATAAATTTTCACCTGGACCTCTTTGGCAAGTAAACCCGATAATTTTGTTTGTTCACAAACTGCTCAATTTGGAATAGCTTCTCATTGGAGAAAACCGAATTCAGTAACTGGCCACTTACGTGCAAGCGAAGTAACTGCCTTGGCTCTTTCCAGTCTAACTTTTTTTTTGTCCATCGGTGAGCTCCTGCACTTTTTGGAACTTTAATGGCTTTAGTCCAAGATCATTTTTCAATATGTGTTGCTTACGTTCTCATGATATGTTCACCTCACGAGTAATTTTTCTACCACTGCGGCGTTGATTTCGATCAAATCTGGCCTTCACTTTTCGGATAATTTCTGGTGTTGTTACCGTTTTCTTTTTCGTCCACTTTTTGGACGCGATGCAATACTGCCAGTATCATGGTAACGAGCAATTGTACGAGAAACAAAAGATTTTTTCACATTTAAATGCTGGAGGAGGCTCTAACGATAGCCACCTATGGTGGTTTACCAGCCAAATATAAAGCAATCACACTATCACTCTTGAATTTCCCATCACGAATAACTTTTTTTACTGAAAGCAATAGATCAAAACTGTTTTAGTACGCTTGTAAATAATAAAATGAACTGTTAGGGGAATAAATCTGTCAGCTGACAGACGAGCGGGGTTTACAAATGATAATAACCTGAAGTTGGCTGCAATACATATCAGCCACCCTGTATAACCTAAAAATGTTTTTTTTTTGTTTTTTCAATAATAAAAACGAACAGTATTTACTTAGTCTGCTGTAAAGGGACCGACGAACATTATTGATCTAGAAATTTTATGTGGCAAAAAATGGCCTATAAAATACACACTTTAAGGTGCCATTTACAGACACGTTTATGGCATGCTTCTGTTCAAATAGGCCGCCACCCAGAAACTTAAGGGAACGTTCGTCGTCATTTGCTTGCGCTTTATCGTTAATAATTTTTATTATTATTGACCATCATTTAATTTTATTTTTGTTGTTGTTGGTGTTGTTTTTATCAATTTATTGTTATAATAGGGTTCGATTGGGTTGGGTTACGGTTTTCCGTTTCAATAATAAACAAATATTTGTCCCAAAACCAAAACCAAAGAAAACAGAGAGATAGGGGAAGAAATTTCCTAGAGTTTGTTAGTTTTTGATAAGGTCAACCATGGCAGCAGCACCACCATCATTATTTCAATCATCATCATTTGTTTTATGGATTTTATTTTATTTGATTTCCTTTATCATCATCATTTTACTTCCTCCCCGGGTTGGGTTACTTTTTCAGTTCAATAAATTAGAATATTATGGGTTAGAAAATGTTAGAAAAACAACAACAACAACAACAAAAAAATTTTTTTTATTACTGTTGTGGTCCCCTAGAGTCTACACACTACTAGGCAGGCTTATCAAATTTTATACCAATTGCCAGGGCAGTCAAAGCAATAAAAATTTGATCTTTATGATGTGTACACATACAGTGGGGGGCAGAAGTGAGTACAAGTTGGTTAATCATTTATTTTAATTTTAAAAAAAAAGTGTTGCCATATGTTGCCTATTTTCCCAATAACAATTTTCCATACGCCGAATAAAATTATGAGGAAATTTAAAAAAAAACAGATTTTTGAAAAGCTTTTCATGGTAATTTTTACTCTCAGAGTCTTTGCCAGAAATCTGCTGAGAGGAAGGCGCCGAAGAAATATTTTTTTGTTTTGATGTCTGACCTGGGATTCGAACCCGGGCCAACACACTACCCACTAGACCACGGCGGCGACTTCAAATATGTCATCATTGGGCTTTTAAAATCGACGAAATATTGCCTCACAAAACCCATCTAAAAGGGCGAAGAAAATTATTAACAACCGGAAGAAACAGCACATCTTAGGATGAAAACGATGAATGCGGACATATTGTCAACACCAAAGGAAGCTTCCCTGACAATCAGTACAAATGTTAGCAAATGGCCAGCAAGAAGACCTTTTCAGCGTATTGATTACATAGCACCTGTAAAGAAATCCAAGCCTAAGTTGTCAAATAAAAATATTGCGGCTCGTTTGAAATTTGCAAAGGAGCATAAAAACTGTACCGTTAAGGACTGGATACGAATAATTTGGTAACTTGGAGGCAAAAAAAAATCGAAGAAATTATAAGAAAGGAGGACTATTTGAATATTCTGGAGATCCATCTTCCCAATTTTGTTGACAGGTCTGCCTTAACCTAAAAATTAAATCATATTTCCCAAATTTAACGCAAAAATCCTCAAAGAATGGTTAAATAAGGAGAATTTTGACACAGTGGCCTGCACAAAGTCGTCCTGGTCTCAAGCCGATTGAGAAGTAAAAGTTAGGACAATATCGAACAGCTCCATCCAATCTAAATGAGCTTTAGGAGTGGCAGAAAATTAAAGATGAAATTTATGCCTAAACTCATAAATAAAGTGTTGAAAAATTAACGTTTTTGGTCTAAATACTAATTTTATATTAATTTGATATGTTTTGCAAAAGGTGCAAAATTGAGTACATAATTTTACAGTGAATTTGTTAATATTTTTAAGTTTAATTTTATTGAAAACAGAAATATAAATAAAAGCCAACTTAAAAAAAATCATATCCCTCCTTCTTAGGTACATAATATACATACATGTACTCACTTCTGCTCCCCACTGTACATATTTATATATGTACACAGTCCACAGTTCAATTGATAAATTTTTTTAAGCATCAAATCAATGTTCATTTGAAATCATGATTAATTTATTACGCATAAAATCAATTAACCGGACGGAACAATTGTTTAAGAAATAAAGGAGAAGAAAAACATTGTAGGAAGTACAGACCGACTACAATTCTACCCTACACGGCAATTTTTAAGTGTCTTCGATGGCAGCAAGAAAGAATTTTAAAACGATTTTAATGAAAATCGTCAGAAATATCGAATGTTAAAGCAAACAGACAGACATCTGTTAACTGAGTTGGTTTGTGTCTAGGGAGATAGATTTTAAAATCTATTTTCACACACATTTTTTCTTTCCCACGCCTTAAATTAATTGGTTGAAAGAGTTCTGTTAGTAACATAAGAGAGCTCTGTTAACTGAATTGGTTTGCGTCTAGGGAGATAGATTCTAAAATCTATCTTCACATACATTTTTTCTTTGCCAGCCTTAAATTAATTGGTTGAAAGAGTTCTGTTAATAACATAAGAGTGCTCTGTTAACAGACTTGGTTTGCGTCTAGGGAGATAGATTTTAAAATCTAATTTCACACACATTTTTTCTTTCCCAGCCTTAAATTAATTATTTAACAGAGTTGTGTTAATAACATAAGAGAGCTCTGTTAACTGAATTGGTTTGCGTCTAGGGAGATAGATTTTAAAATCAATCATGAGTAGTTTAAAATCTATCATGAGTGGCAATTTTATCTGCTCTCCGAGCTTCTGCCAAAACACTGCTGAGGGGAAATCGCCCTAAAGAAATATTTCGTCATATTTTGTTTAATTTGAAATGTCTAAGCTAAGTTTTGAACCATAGACTTACGTCTAATAAGAAAATACATTAGCAAGAGGACTACAGCAACTTTCCATAATAAAATTATTAATTTAGGAACTCAATTGAGACTCTCTTCTCTCTATATTTGTGTTTGTATTTCATGTAATGTCCTTTTTATACTCCTTTTGTACTTTTCCAGATTTCTTTTACCAACAAACCTACAGGGAAAAGGTGCCCCTAAATAGTAGAAAATTTTCGAGAATATTAAAGAAAGTCTTTTGTAAACTTTATAGGAGAGCCAAGTAGAAAAAAGTTACCTTTTTGGCAACGTAGCAAAAGCAAATAGGAAACTGTATACGAAATTACGAAGAAAACAGTGATTCCCAAATGTTTACCAATTGAGAAGGGAAAAGGAAATTTTGAAGGAAAACATTAAAACGAAGGAAAACATTTGAGTAAGACTTCCAACTTTACATTTGATAGCTTTAGCGCCGTGAAGTATACACTTAAATTAGTTAAAATAAATGCACACAAATACTCATGCTCTCATACACATACACACTCAAAAGGCATTCATATTTTGAAATCTTATTTCATAAACTTAAAAGTAAAGTACCGTTACTCTCTCTCTCTCTCTCCAATGTTTTATTTCGCTTGTACTTACTGTTTCGCGGTGTCTTTGCTGGTGTATTTGTAAATCTCCATTCAAATTGTAAATGTTCATACGTACGTACGTACAGCTGTGTTCAAAATAATAGCAGTGTTAACATGTAATATTTTCAAAGTTACGAATTGTTTTCGTGTCATTCGGAAAGGCACAGTTGGATCAGAAGTTTGATTCGGGGTATGAGTACAATTTTATCGGTATGAATAATTTTTGGCTGATATGATGTGCTCTCCCAAGTTTGTTAAGATTAACCTGGTACCATTTATTAACCCGTATTACTACACTTCATAAAACAAACAATGCCATGACAATAACGACCTTACCAAAATGGCGTTTACGACTTTATATATTATTATGTGGAATAGCATTACAATTAAGCGACCCTGTTTATCGCACTTGATCTAACAACTACTGCAAAGTATTGCCAAACCAACTGACTTAGTAATACACGGCATTATATTAAATAGCGGTATTGCCAGAATGGATTTTAATGCATACATACTATATATTGTAGAACTGCATTACTATTAAGCGATCCTGTATTACCACACTTGAACAAAAACATATAATTACAATGACAACAGTATTATTATGCAGTTCTATATAAAATATAATTTTTATCACTGAAAATATTAATTTTTCAACTTCTAATTATTTTTCGCCATTAGTGTTAGATATAAGCTTTAAAATGAGATATCGTTCATTAAATTTGATACGGTGGTATGGGAGATATTTGCAACCGACAAAAAAAATCCTTTAGAAATAATATATATGATGATTCTAATGGTAGTACGCAGCGATACAAAAAAAAAACTCGTGATAACTTTAATATTTGCGATGCAATTGCTTTATTTCTGTGATTGCCCTTGACCTCAGTTGATAAAAAAAGGACTGCGAATGTTCTTTTAAAAATAAAAAAATGTAAGAGGATATAATTTCAAAAAAAAGTGAAAGTGAAAAAGTGAAGTGAATTAAAACTTTTTCTACAGGGATTCACATAAATTTTTGTAATAGTGGTACGACGAAAGCACTTTACTGAAGAAAAGAGAAGAACTTATTAAAAATCTTCGAAAAAAAATGGCAAAACTTACAAAGAAATTAAGGAAATCTTAATTTACCACGATCAAAGGATCACAAATGCATTCAAATATGAAAAGGAAACCCGAAACACATGGGCCCACGGGCAAAACTTCAACTGTCGATGACTGCCGAATTAAGCGATACAGCAAAATAAATCCTTCACCGTCTTTAAAAAAAAATCAAAAGAATCTGAATCTTCCCTTAAGTGGCCCTACTATTCATAGGCGTCTGATGGACAACAATTTATACGAAAAAAGTCCACAAAAGGTCCCATGTCCCAGGCTAGACATCAAAAAATTAAAAAAAAAT
Organism: Sarcophaga peregrina; assembly: GCA_014635995.1. NCBI lineage: Eukaryota > Metazoa > Arthropoda > Insecta > Diptera > Sarcophagidae > Sarcophaga > Sarcophaga peregrina. The sequence continues at coordinate 79,852,526 of CM025793.1, read as the reverse complement.
TATTTTTTCGACGATTTCTACTCTTTCTCTTCTTGTTTCTCAAAAATCTGTCTTTCGGAGTCGACTTTAAACTGTAGGTCTCGCCATTTCTGTATAAAATTAACACATACAATATAAGTGGTGTGAGAAACTGCGGGCTTCTTGGGGACGATTGCTGTAGACTGTCTAATGGTGAAGATATAGCACTCTGGCCATTTTATAGTCACCAGCAGCAACTCGTTTCCTTACCGTTCGGATCTTCTTTCTCTTTTTCCTCCTTTCCTAAATAATCTGCACAATGCACTGCATTAGTAGGGGTTATCCCCTGAGTGCTGGTTTTATAAAAAAAAAACAGGTTGCAACACACTTAAAGTTTGCCCAAGAACATATCAAATATCGGAAAGAATAATAGAGAAATATACTGTGGAACGACGAAAGCAAAATTTGTTTTATTTAGTGGCCCTGGATCCAGACAGTATATTAGACGTCTGCCCAATACCAAATATAAAGCTTAGTATACACAAAAGACAGTTAAACATTGTGATGCATAGCTAATGATATAGGGAAGGTTTTCATATAATGGTGTAGGTCCAATACATCCCATTAGAGTCATAATGGATAGGTAAGTCTATGTCGGCATTTTGAAAGAAATGATGCTATCATATGCGGAGTGGAATACGTCTCTAAAGTGGATATTCCAACAAAATAATTACCAGAAACCCACCAGTAAATTGGCAAATGAGTGGCTTCGGGTTAAGGTTATGGCCTGGCTAGCTCAGTCTCCTGACTATAACCCCATAAAACATTTATGGGGAGATGTTAAAAAATATGTTGCAGAGAAACAACCTTCAAATGCATAAGAACTATGGATTACAGTGCGCGGATGTGTAGCATCAAATTCCGTTAGATGGCAAGATAAGGAGTGCGCACAAATAAAACTGGACTTACACTTTTCGTTATAGAAATGAAACAAAGTGGCGGATTTTTTTCGTTGTTAGATTTCAATTAAAGTAAATAATATTTGAATTCCTTTTGTGTATAAAATTTTCTTCTGACAAAGGTCTCAGAGCATCCAACTTTTTGGGCCACTTTACTTCCAGACATTTTAGGGTGTTCCTTTGTTTTGGTCGGCAAATCCTTTTTTTCTTCATCCACTTCCACGCTTTCTCTTAATACTTAACGACTCCTTATATTGTTTTATTCTTACCTTAGAAACTGTTTTTTTGGTCAACACCTGCGAACCTAGCAATCGTTTTTTGTAAGCGGCGCGGTTTTTCAATTATTTTTTTACGACATTCTTGTTGGGTGGCCATTTTCAAAAAACTATTGTTGCTATTGCAATGAGATTTGAAACAGATGACTAAAACAAAAACAATGTAACGGTATTCATAAGCTTAAATGTAGCCCCATTTTTTTTTCGTGCGCACTCCTTATTATTGACTCAATGCCTCTTAGATGTACTAAAGCCATTAAAAACAAGGGTTATTCATTCAAATACGCAATTAGCTATGCTATTATAAGATAATTTGAAGCTTTTATGGCTTTTGTTTCAAAAATTATTAGGTTATGTGCTAACGCTGTTATTATTTTGAACAATTATTATTGAAAGGAAGCTTTATTTCAATGAAATATTTTTTTGTTTTTATAGTTTTAATTAAATAATTGAATTGAGTTGAATTTTTTTAATTTTTCTTAATTTTAAGCTTTACTTTTAAATGAAGTGTACTTCTATTATTTTGAACACAACTGTCCAAACGTAAGAGCACTTGTAAGCATTTTATAATGCCCTATGTAATACACTCCTCCACTTAGAGAACAAAACGCGGCAGGAAATTGTGTGATTTAACGTTCTGTTCTGTTGCGTTGCGTTCTTTCTTTTTTGCTTTCTTTTCCTTTTCTATTATTTTATTCGCTTATTTCGTTGGTTATTTTCTGCCTCAGCAAATTTTCTTTAATTTTGTTTTCGCTGGCAAACAAAAATTATTTTTTTTGCTTAGTTTGGCAAAACGTTTTCAAATAAAAATTTCTGTTTTAATAGCCTGCCACTACAGTACTCTACTTTACTATTTGAGAGAGAGAGAGAGAGAGGGAGAGTGAGAGTAAGAGAGAAAGAGAAAAAATTAATTGAAAAACAAATTGAAATTGCATATTAGAGTAGAGAAATTGTAAATACAAGAAGTGGCAATTATTTAAAGGAAGGCCTATATCAGTAGCCTAAATATGTAGCACACATGCGAACGGGTCTCAGCAGCATATACTCGAAGATTTTTCAGTCACAATGCTTGTCTAATTCTAAGGCTCGTAATGCTCTTTTCTTCCGTAGGCCGGTCAATTGTTTGTCATTCATTTTGAATAGTTTACAGTGACGCCATCCATTGGAAATTAATCGCACCAATCTCCGTCGTCATGCGTAACAACTTTGTTAAAGAATACATAGTTTAAGATTTCATTCATTTTAAGTAATTTTCAGTGGCGCCACCTATTGGAAATTGGTCATACCAACTCAGAAATCTTCATCGGCTCATGCGCAACAACTTTTCTAAAGATCATAACATAATCATATGCACAGTTTAAGATTTAATTCGTTTTAAGTAATTTTCAAAAAAAAAAGTAGGCGCAAAAGTGGGCGGGGCAAAATTTTCTCTTGATGAAAACTTTAAATGGATGAATACAAACAAACATTTGAAAGAAAAATTAGTCAAATCAAAGGAGCCGTTTTCTGATTTTAGATAAATAGAAAATGTGGGCGTAAAAGTGGGAGTGGCAAACATCACATAAACCATCTACTAAATAGCCCGAACAAAGCCTAAACATTTGGCTTGGATAGGTGGAGCCGTTCTTGAGTTATATATATATTAGATATAGGTCCGTCCTCTTAAATAAATTTAATTTTAGAACCCACAGGTCTACTTACTATCGGGACCGCCATCTAACGTTTTTTTTTCCTTCAACTAGTGCTTATTTCGTGAATGGTAACACTTAGCTCATATCTGACTTGAGAGGTAATTAGTTTTATCCTTCCGCTGATCGAATATGGTTGTGTATACGCGTTTTCGCTTCGCTAAGGAGGCCTGCGATCGACTTACAGAAGATGCCGATTTTGGCAAAAAAAAATTATCTTTTCAGATGAAGCCCATTTTGATCTTGGCGGGTATGTAAACAAGCAAAATTGGCGCATTTGGGGCACAGAAAACCGATGCACCCAAAGCGAGTAACTGTTTGGTAAGGATTTTGGTCCAGAAGCATAATTGGACCGTTTTTTTCGAAAATAAGCAAATGCAGTCAATGGCGATCGTTATCGGGCCATGTTGAATGAATTTTTATTCACAAAAAGAGGGGGATATTCGAAACTTTTGGTTTCGACAGGACGGCGCTACGTGCCATACAGCCGAAGCTAGTACACACGTTGTTTTGTGCCCTGTTTTTGAAGATCGCATTATCAGCCGCAAAGCTGATGTCATTTGACAACCTCGGAGGTACGATTTGACACCGTTGCACTATTATTTGAGAGGTGCCGTCAAAGATAAGTGCTACGCCGACAAGCCAAAGACAATTGACGCTTCAAAAGACAATATTCGTGAAGCCAATGGTGAAATACAGCTGCACACAATCAATAGTATGCTTAAAAATTGGACCGTTCATGGGGGCTAGTGTATGGCCAGCCAGCACGCCATTTGAATGAAATTATTTTCCATTATTAACCGGAAGGATTAAACTTTCAAATAAAAACAGAAATTTGAGAAAATATTAAAAAAATTTTTATTAAAGAATTCTCAAAAAAAAAAAAAAAAGTTATTTGGCGGACCCTTTACAAACTAAATGAGTCAATAAATAGTTTTAAATTAAGAAATCAACCACGGAAAATATTCTCTTGCATGGGAGGAATTATGGATTACAGGCCTGTTTATCCACATAGCCCCAATGGAATCAAGCACCTTTTGGGATAGGCTAAGCCTGTCGGTATAACTAAGTAAGAAGAAGATAAGAAGTTGATTTTCGTTGAAATGAAATCAAACTAACCGACAAGTCTAGATTAATCGGTCTCAATAAAATCCCTATCAACTCTTTTTCTTAAAGCCTGGCTTATTTAGAAACAAATTGAAAGCCAGTCTCATCGATTGATCATGAAAGGGGGAATTAATTTAAAGAAGCCTGGGTCAAGCTAAAGATGGTTAATAACTACACAGCCCTGGAACTTTGAACTTTTATTGTGCAAATAAGATATGCAGATTAAAAAATTCAAGATGGCGGATTCAATATGCCTGTCAACGTTTAACAAAATTAACCAGATTCACTTGAAAATTTTTATAAACATCGACCACCATATTGGATCCGCCATTTTGAATTTTTTAAATCCGAATGAAAACCTCCTGAATAAATCTAATTAATGAAGTCGCCGTAATCTAGTAGGTAATGTGTTGGCTTATTAGACATTAGGCCCGAGTTCAAACCCCAGATCAGACATCAAAACGAAAATATGACAATATTCCCTCAGGGACATCCTCTTACCAGAATTCTGGCAAAAAGTCTGAGAGTAAATAAAATTGCTTTGAAAAGCTTCTCAAGAATCCGATTCGATTTTAAACTGTAGGTCCCCGCCACTTATGTTAACTAGGTCATAATCCTGACTAAAAGGGTTGTAACGACCAATTATGTATGAAATCTGATTAATTTTTAAGGACCTCCGAAATGTGTTTAATTTTCTTTTGCACACTTTGACATAAACACCCACCCCCTACTTTAAGGGTGGATGCAATCAATTTTGGGCTTTGGGCTCATTTTAAAGAGCAAAGATCAATTATCAATTTCTGCTAATGCGATGGCTCTAGCACGTCAGTGTTTAGCTTTAGAATTTTCCAAAAAATGGGCAAAAATCCTAGTTTTAGGGGTTCCCCCCCCCCCCTCATTTTTTCTCGGAAACCTGAAGAATCCAGATTTGTGTTCAGCGCGGAAAATGCCTTCGAAAACACCAGCTTATTTGCAAAACCCATACAGTTCCGTTATATTATTAAAGCATGGCGACTTTAGAATCAAGCTCACAATCAACCTCAAAGTAATCGATCTGGCTATTAGACTATGAAGAAAGGGGTAATTAAATTGGTGAGGACTGGGTCGAAGTTTTGTTTAGTGTTGGATAACGATTGTACCACCAACTGCGTCCTACAGAAGTTTACTGTGGCGCAAGCTGCTAAACAAGCTAGGTTGGCATAATCTGAGTCCTAAACCAGGTAGCATAAGTTTCAGTATTTTGAACCTCTCCGTAAACAGCATTACAATGGATTTAAAGGATTGACGTGCTTGGGTTTCCTTGTCAAATGCAAGAGATACGTCACTCCAGCTGATCTCCTTATTATGTTATTTTTTTTTATTATAAAACCAGCACTCAGGGGATGTTCCCTACTCATGCAGTGCATTGTGCTGATTTTTAGGAAAGGTGGAAAGAGAGAGGGAAGATGCGAACGGTAAGGAAACGAGTGGCTGCTGGTGACTATAAAATGGCCAGAGTGCTATACCTTCACTATTAGACAGTCTACAGCAATCGTGCCCAATTTCAGCCGTGTTCTTCAAAGTCCGTTACAAATATTTCCTGTTCAAAATTACCTCCGGATTTCTTTCATTTCCCATTTTTTTTTTTATTACTCGTATTTCATATGCTTGAGAGCACTTACATTACATACTGTTTAATACACTTCAAACGAGTCTAAGTACTTGATTTAAAATAAAAATAAAATGAAGAAAATGAAGAAAAAATATTTCATTTTCCTTGCTTTTAAGTTGTGCTCTCAGAATTTTATTTTCTTTTCAATGCAAATTGAAATTCCTTGACTTTCCGTCTATGAATGGAATCCTTTGACGGATTGCGAAGTAAAGAAGTAAAAGAAATACAAAAAAAAAAAGAAGAGAGAAATTTATTTTGCCATAATGAGTTGCATAATGAAATCGTTTACTGGGTGATGGTGGTTATGCACTGAACTCAAGTCAAGGATGCACAATTTGAGTAAAGTAAAGTTTTTAATTTTCTTTTTAAATTATTAAAAAAAAAAAAAAGAATTTAAAACAAAAACCATTTAAAAATTACAATTCCTTTATGGATTCAACCTGTGTTTGCCTTCTAGAACATTCATCAGACTGTTTACCTTGCCGTATAAGAGGTAAGTCAGTCTTGTGTGAAGACAAGTTGCGTGTGAAGAGAATAATTGTGGTTTGAAGATCTCTGTTATAAAGATCTGTCGAACAATTGCTTGTGTTTACGCTGACGAAACCAAAGAAGAATAACAAAAAAAACAAATTGTTATTGTTTACATCAAGTTGTGAACAGTGGCTCACAGAATTGTGCGAATAATAAAGAAATTTAATTAAAACTAAACACAAAATTAATTTTATTTTATTTGCAATTTACGATCTCATATATTAAACGTGTTCAAAATGTAAAAACGGAACAATTTTAATGACTATAAAGACGGATTCACGGAGCTTGTTTATTACTGTTGTCCCTAAAATGCCTCCCTTGGCCCTAACGCCTCATTGATTAGCATCCAAGTAAATCGTTCTGATATACTTTAACGCAGCAACGGGTTCGATAATATGCATCTTCAGTTTGAAGCAAGCGTGTAAGCAATGTTTAAGAAAAGTCTTACGTAAGACCTTCGATCCAGTGGGAGTTGGTGATAATATCCGCGTTCGATCCAAAAATGAGCTCCTCAACGACATGGTCATTGTGCAGCTTATTAACATCCAGCGATTGTGTTGGCTCGGCCATGTCGTTCGAATAGATGAGGATGCTGCGGCAAGACAGTCGGCGAAGACTTTGTTTGCGTTGGAAGGGTCAAACCGAGGAAACCCTCACATCGATTGGTGTGACCAACTGGCGAAGACACGCTAGAAGCAGAGGCACCTGGAAGGACGTGTTAAGGCAGCCGAAATCCGTTAATTGGGATTAAGAAAAAGAATTTGGATACGAAACATTTGAATACACCCCCTCCTTACTATTAGGGTTCAGGTCGCAGGCTTATTGTCACATATTATTGCTTTATCCTATCCTCTGTACTTCTCATACAAACCGAATTGCTCGTATATTTTGATAATGAATCCCGTAGGCTTTACCTTTGCAATAATGTATGGGCCTGTCCAATTCACCATTTTATTGAGATAAAAACATTGCGAAAATAGTAGAGTCGGTGCTCAAATCGCCGGTCTGGGGTAGTGGTTGGCTATAGAGAAAGGCCGGGTCGAATCCCAGGTCAACTCAAACAAAAATTTTCTTGGCTGACTCCTCACACATTTTCAAAGACCCTAGATAAAAAAGCCTGAAAGCTCTCAAATCTGTCGGTTCGAGTCGTTTAACTGTAGGTCCGCCACTCTGTTGAATAACGCACACACATAAGTGGTGTGAGAAGCTAGGTCTGTAATGACTGAAGGGTGTAAGGCCAATATGTATGTGTATGTGGCTGACACCACATGAACATCAATGAAAAACTTCTAAAATCGGGATTCTTAAATTAAATGGGACATGATCCACTACTCGCTAAAACTGATTATAAATTCCAACAATCTGATACACGTAACGCACACATCTAGTTAGTATGGTAGTGATTGGCTTGTTACAGTGAAACACGGCTTAATCACAGCCAAATATCCCATACAATGAATTTTAAAAATTTTCAAACCTGGAAATAAATAATGAACAAGTAAACAAAAATATACCAAAATACACATAAAAAGTAACAGTAGCTAAACAAATACACAAACAATAATTGGTAAACAACGATTTCACATTATGGTCCGAGAAAGACTCATGCTTTTGAAGAGAATAATTGTGGTTTGAATATCTCCGTTACAAAGATCTGCCAAACAATTGTCTAGTAATTGTTTTTGTTTATGCCAAGGTTGTGAACCGAGGAATAACAAAGAAAAGCAATTGTTGTTGTTTACATCAGTTGGATTAATTAAGTTTGGAGGCTAGTCTGTTGAATTGTTGACATTACTCTAGCTCCAAGCAATGTCTAAGGACATTATGCTTTAATGCTTAGCCTTGATGTAGTTTGCCGAAAGCGATTAAATAGCTCATGGAGGATTGCTTCATGACGTAACACAATGGGCTCCTATTTGTACTCGAGTTTTAATTAATCTGTGGCTTCGTCCCTTGCGCTATCCAACCCTAATAACATAGGCTAAGGAAAGGTTTTTGGATCCAAATTAATAAGTTTTATCAAAGGATTGTGTGTTGTTTTTGTGCAGAAATAATTTATTGGCCTTAGATGCGAAAACAAAATAATTTTCCTTTAAGAAAACATCAAAACGAAAACCCTTATCAAGCTCATGCATGCATATATCATTGGGAAATTGCATTTTTTTTTTAATAGGTTGTTGTCGTAGGGATTTTTTTTGTTCCTTCAAAAGCCCTTTTTAGCAATTGATTTGCTTTTCCTTTTTGCAACTTTCAAGTATTGATGATCAGCTTAAAGAATTTGTTTTTCCTTCAATTATTTTTCCTTCAGTTATTTTAAGCCAGTTTTTCCATTTACTGCCGCGGAGGGAGGGGGGAGGGGTATGGACTGTAATCAAGTAAAAATATTTCGTTTTCCTTCAATCTTGGATTTTAAGCTTGAAATCAGTTTAAGACGAAGAAAAAGCGGAAAAAATATGGAAAAAGTATATAAGAAAAATCTATTATTGACAAAGTAACAAAAACAACAACAATAACAGCAACTATTACAACAAGAAAATCCATCTCTCCCTCCCAGTCTCTCTCTCTTCTGTCTCTCTCTTGAACAATTTTTCCATTCTCTACAATTTTCTAACAATTTATTTTGCAAATAATCCCTCTACTACTGCCAATACATGCTTAAGGCTATATATAGTACGAATATAGGGTGATTCCTTAAGAGCTTTAGAACTTAAAATGGCAATGCAAAACAAAAATATTCATGGAAAAAGATCAATCCATTTTATAAACATTACTAGATCAAGCTTCAAGACTTTCAAGCTTACAGTCGTTCCTGCCTAAGAAGCTGCAGACAAGAACCGTAAAATATGATCCACCGTTGCTTCTATCTCTTTATGTGCCGTTCTTTTATTTTTATTTAAATCTGGGCAAAAATTTCATAAGTAGCCTGCCTCCTAGGCAATTCAATCAGTTTATAAACCCTACTAGATCAAGCTTACAGTCGTTCCTGCATGCAAACAAGAACCGTGACAAAAAAATATGATCCGCCGTTGCTTCTATCTCTTTATATGGCCCTTTTTTATTTTTATTTTAATCTGGACAAGAATTTCATAACTAGCCCGCCTCCTAGGCAATCTATTTAGTTTATAAACCCTACTAGATCAAGCTTGAAGACCTTCAAGCTTACAGATGCTCCTGCCTGTGTATCTGCAAACAAGAACCGTGAAATGTTTCTTCTACTTCTGCACGTAACCTTTTTTATTTTTATTTGAATAAAAGCAAGCCTCCCTGGCACTTAATCGTGTTTATGAACCCGATTAGATCAAGCTTGCAGGCCTTCAAGCTTAAAGATCTTCCTGCCTTACCAGTAAACAAAAATCGTGACATACAAAAAAGAGCCACTGTTTTTTCTGCCTCCTCACATGAACTTTTTTATTTTAACGTGTGGAGAATTTTATAGGTCCTACCTCTTAGGCAGTTAATTCAATTAGATCAAGCTTGAAGACCTTCAAGCGTACAGATCTTCCTGCCTGCGTATCGGCAAACAAGTACCCTGACGTAAAAGCAAAGATCCATTATTTCTTCTGCTTCTTCACACGATCTTTCTTTGTTTTTATTTTAATCCGGGGGAAATTTTATAGGGCCTGCCTATTAAGCAGTCAATCCAATTTTTTAACCATATTTAATCAAGCTTGAACATCTTCAAGCTTACAGATCAATACTGCCCGATTATCTACAGAAATTGTTATCTTTGAGTTCTTCGGTAGATGCTTGATATGTGTTCGGGCCTTAGAACGCCCTAGAGTTTCTGCCCGCTGGTAAAATAATACAACTTCCTGATATTGGTTCCATTGCTGAAGACCTGTCCCAGTGCCCGTTTTCATTTTGAACGCTTATAGATTTCCTTAGCAAAGTGCATCACAGAAACAAACTTGTAACTTGATCTGATCTGTTAAGTATCGAGTATCGAGTGAACTACCGTACAGGAAGTCATTACAGCTAATCTATTCAGTCTAGAGAGGCTTCTAGCTACCACCACCTGTATATATTTCTCAATTAGCAGCAAATGAAGGAGCACATCAAGATAAAAATGGGCTTCATATATAGACACTATATCCTCAGCTTATGAAGCTTCAAATGACCCTCCTCAGCAATAGGGCAATGGAAATTATGGGTGTTTAGTCTCAATTCGTATACGAGCTATATTTTGTAGATAAGTACACCAAGATTCATACGTCGTATTTTTAACGAAGTCAACAAAGGTCAACAAACTGAGAGCTACCAAGAATCGATCATTTTCAGTTGAAAAAAGTCAAAAATTTAATGGGAGAACTGCCTGCAGTAAAAACCAGGCAGTGCTTGCCAACCAGAGATCAGCAATGAATCGTTTTTCCGCTACTCATAAGCACTCATGCTATTTTGAACATGAGTGCATCAACAGAATTGAAATTCAATTACTCTGATTCATTCATACTCGCTACAACATTGATTTATAAGTACAGGGTTGCAATGAGTATGAGTACAACGTGGTATCAAACTCATAACGTTCGAAATGTGTTTCGACTCATACGCCTAATCATTTTGATTCATAAATTTTGAAAAATACTTAGAATATTTATAAGTGATTTGAATGATTCGAATCATTTATCAAAATTTACAGCCTTTGTTGTTGTTGCATATACAAACGAAGAAGAAAGGAAAGATAAAGACAAAGGCAACAAGCAAAGCATACATACAATCTTCTTGTGAGTATTGCAGTGTGCGTACGCGAATCATACTTATTTTGTACTTCGTGTAAATGTTAAGTGGAGACGAGTCGAAATCAATAACATCATGAGTATTGTTAAGTATGAATACGACGAGTACTTCCAACTTTGAGTATGAGTAGTATAAGTATGATATGAAAATAAGTATGAATGAGTATAAGTATCACAATGTATGAGTATGACTCGAATCTACTTGTCATTTTGAATACTTATTGACCATTATTACAACTATGATGAGTACTTCAGACTTTGAATATGAGTAGAGTTGTTCCATGATATCAAAATAAGAATGAATGCGTTTAAGTATCTGAAATTATAAGTATGACTCGAATCTACTCAATGTATACTTATTGCTGATCTCTGTTACCCACTAAGCTGAATACCTTGACCATCGAATGGACAAAGTATTAACGAACTGGAAGCTTTGTACTGATGTTAAACGATTTCTGATAGCTCACCAAACTTTATACACAAAATTGATCATTACAACCCTTTAGTCTGGACTACAACCACTAATATTGTGTTTTTGTTAATGTTATACATAAGCGGCGGGGGACCTACAGTTTAAAGTCGACTTCGAACGACAGATTTTGGAGGAACTTTTCAGGGGAATTTTTTATTTACACTCAGAGTTTTTGCCAGAAATCTGTTGAGATAAAGTCGCCATAGAAATATTTTCTTCATCTTTCGTTATGTTCCAAATATCTGAGCTAGGGTTTGAACCATAGACGACCTATCAGGTGTCTAGGTCTACTAGACTGTGGCGACTATATTATCAAACCTTACTTAGAACAAATGTCACTACAATTTGACGTTTTCTGCTGTCAAACTACGCATCGACAGTTCAAATGCAGCTGAAAAAAAATCACCCGTTAGCATAGCAGAGAGAGAGAGAAAAAGAGAGAGAGAGTGTGTAATAAATATTGCAAAATTTCGAAAGCAACTCATAATACCACTTAAAGTTTTTCGCATAGATTGGAAAAAAGAAAGAGAGAAAAACTAAAAGTTGAGATTTTCTCTCTCTCTCTCTCTATCTCTTTTATTTCTTGCAACACAGAGCCCATTGGCAGGCAGTCAACAGCCAAAGTACGATTTGTAAAGGAAAATTTAAAAATTTCATTTGACAAGCAATTTGTAGAGCTAAGAAGATATGTACGCTGGATGGTGTTCAACACACTGGCTTTTAGGCCAACGTATCACTATTTGCTGTTCAATATTTCATCATATTCCTGTTGTACAGGGTCTTCTGTTCTTCTTCTTTTTCATAAACATTGTAAGTATTATAGGGGTTAAGAAGAGAAAATATGGGGGATATTTAAGGATAAAGTTTACTTTCGTTAGATCAAATCCTTTATTTTTATTATTTCATATTTTCTTCTTTTGTTGTTATTGTTGTTGTTGCTTTATTTTCCTTATTTTCCCCTCGTATTTGATAAAATTGCTCGATTAGTTTTTCCTCTATGCCATGGTAAACATTTCATTTCATGTTATTCCATTCGACTTACATGAAGCAAAATTTACGTTCTATTGATATTATACATGACAGCAGCACCAATAGGCAGCAGTTAAGTAAAGGAATTAATTCTTTGGCGTGTAAAATATATGCCTTGCAGGGAGCAAGAGACAAAGGATGGAAGGTCTGAGTGCTATTACCTCACCAGCCAACATAGGGAAGGCTAGTTATTATAGAAACAAATTTGATTGGCTAGTTGCTATGCCTTCTTCCCAACCACGAGTATCTCGTATATTATGGGCATGTTACCTATGTTCTTAGGGAAAACATACAAATTCGTTAATTTTTATCAGATGTCTATGGTGGTTCAAATTCAATTTTGTTTTCAGAACTCTAAGGAATTCATATTTAAAGCATTAAAACATCTGCAAAGATTCAAACAAATGATGAAATGGAAGCGGAAAGGCCGGGCTATATGGTAGTGCTGTTAAGTGGTAATACTCTGAACAACGTCCATTTCGTTGAGCAGGTCATATAGTTAATTATTGGCCAACTTACACTTACACCAAAGGCTTTGCGTAGAACTCTTGAAGAGCATGAGAAAGGTCTAAACATTGTCTATTTCGTTTAGGAGCTCAAACAGTTCATTATTGAATGCGATGCGGAAATCTTCGCCAATTCTGAAGACTTCTCGATGCGCTTAAGTTTAGGAGCTTGATAAAGCTTGATATTCAAAATAACAAGAGAGAGAGAGAGAGTTATACTCTCCTTGACTGACTTTATTTTCGTTTGGTTACAGCAGAATCAAAATAAATAACTTCACTTACAAAGTGGCAAAGGTATGGTTATCACACGTAACCCGTCATCTCTGAGATACAATGCATGTCGCTAATTGCCAGCAATATATATTCCGTTTTGCCCTCATTTATTGTCTGGCCCATGGCAACAGTAACATGTCACTTTTCATGCTCAATAATGTTGATGCCTTTAGTGTACGCCAGAACTTTTTGTAGAAAATTATGCCACTCCCATGAACTCTCAGTGTACGCAATACACTTTTCAATGATAATGTCGAAGATGTTACGTGATAAATAGTCGCCTTGTCTAAAACCTCACATAGTATTAAAACCGGGATGGAACCACCGGAATCGATACTTTATTCTGCTTTGCTAGCATATCAAGCTCAAACATTGAGTCAAAGGTACATACGTAATAGGTCATTACAAGCCTTCAGTCAGGACTACGACGACATAGCTTCTCAAACCACTTATGTTGTGTGTGGTAATTTTATACATGTGTGGCGAGGGACCTACAGTTTAATGTTGACTCTGAATAACACATTTTTTGAGAAACTTTTCATGGCAATTTTATTTCACTTACACTAACACTCACACTTCTTTTTGAAGAAATATTTTCTCATATTTTGTTATGTTCGAATTATCTAAACTGGGGTTTGAACCGTGGCCTTACGTCGAATAAGTCAACATACTAACTTCTAAAGGACGGCGACTTACAAAGATAGAAAATCTAAAGATGATTGTAATGTTAACTCGCCGTAGTCTATTAGGTAGTGCGTTGACTTATTAGACGAAAGACCCGAGTTCGAATCCCAGGTCAGACATCAAAACGAAAATTTGAAAAATAATTTTTCGGTGACTTCCTCTCAGCAGATTTCTGGCAAAAACTCTAAGAGTAAAAAATTGCCATGGAATGCTTCTCAAAAAAATGTGTCGTTCGGAGTCGACTTTAAACTGTAGGTCCCGCCACTCATGTATAAAATTAACGCACACAACACAAGTGGTGTGAGAAGCTAGGACGTAGTACAATGGGTCAATTCGACCACCGAGTACTGTACTTGTCAGAATTGACAAGTACACGTCCTCTAATCTAACCTAACCTAGTTATCGCCCGTAAACAGACATCCTAGATACACCATATGTCGCTACTTGACAACAACATGTATCGGGTGGATCATCTAACGGTTTTTTCGAATCTGCCAATACTTATTCTCATTCTCATTCTAGTCTAACACAAAATTCCGTACATCTGTTCTACTGAACGTAATGAATCGTTTAAACGCTGGAGCACAGTTGGGGTCTTATTGAAAATTTATTCCCAAAACAAAGGCAATTGGTCGGAAATTGTGCGAAAATATTGTACAAAATTTTATCGCAATGGAGGACCAACAGTGCCGGGTATACTCGAGTTTAGTTGCTAAGGTTTGTACAACTGGTTTTATTGTTAATGCTCCAAGACGCGTCTTTGTATGGTGCGTACACCCAAAAATATCGAAGTTCTGGCTGAGGGTGTGCGTTGTTGAATTTCGCAAAAAGATCGCGATAGAACGCGTTACAAAGTTCAATTGGTTCAAGAGTTGAAGCCGCATGACAAACCGCTTTGTCTTCACATCGTTAGATGGGCCACGATGATGTCGATTTCGCAAAAAAAAAAAAATCATCGTTTCGAATGAAGCTCATTTTCATCTTGGTAGGTAAGTTAATAAGGAAAATGGCCGTATTTGGGGTGCAGAAAACGCAAACGTGGTCTTACAGAGCCCAATGCAACCATTGCAACCATTAACAGTGTCTCTTTGGTACGGCTTTTGAAACGATGGCATCATTGGCCCATAATTCTTTAAAAACGAAGACGCCGCAACCATTACGCCTATCGCATCATGATAAATGATTTTTTTGTACCCGCTTTTCATGGTATTGATGGGAGCGACGTTTGTTTGGAGATCCAGCGCAGACATATAACTCTTGCCAACAGGTGCTACTATGCTCACAATAGGTAATGGAGTAGCAAAGACCGGTCTCGTGTCCCGACGCAACTAATACTCTACAAGATGCTCTACCTACCCGTCCTTCTTTATGGCGCATAAGCAAGGACCCTATTAAGCACTGATGCAGCAGCCTTGAGTGTATTCGAGAGAAAAGTCCTACGTCAGATTTTCAACCCATGGCGAATTGGCGATGATTTCCACATCCTATCCAACAGTGAGGTGTATAAGCTCCTCAATGATATGGACGTTATGCAGCGTATTAATATCCAGCGGCTGCACTGGCTCGACCATGTCGTTCGAATAGAGAAGAATGCTCCGGCGAGGTATTTGATGTGGGGATCTACGGATGTCGGCGAAGAGGACGAACTTGTGAGCATTGGAGGAACCAAATCGAAGAAGCCCCTGTCATCGATCGGTGTGTTCAACTAGCATAGACGCGTAATATGCAGAGGCATCTGGAAGATTGCCAGAGGCATCTGGAAGATGCCCGGAAATCCGTTAATCGGGTTATTAATGGCCAATTAATTAAAAAAAATGAATGTTTTGTTTCAACAGGATGGTACAACATGCTACACATCCCATGCAACAATCGATTTATTGCATCAACCGTTTAATGGACGTATGATTAGCCGAAATGGTCATGTCAATTGGCCGCCCAGAAGCTGTAATTGGGTACCGTTGAACTATTTTCTAAGGGTACTGTAAAGAAATGAGCTATGCCGACAAACCGGAGACAATTTGGCATTTGAAGGCCAACATTCGTGAGGCCATTGCCGAGATACGACACCTCATACCCTTAAAAAAAAGCACGAAAATTGTTCCGATGAGGAGTATTGCCCAAACCCAAAAACCTATGTTTCCTAGAAGAGGTATACTCTTCTTCAAATACCATTCGACAGTGCATAGCTTTAAATAACTCTCTCTCTCTCTCTTTCTTTCTCTCAGAAATTGTATATTTTTTTACGGTTAAATAAACTGACGCCCAAGCCAAAACACAAAAAAGAACAGAAAACATTCAAAATAACAACCACCTACTCACACATAAAAAAAAAAACATGAAGAGACTCATACTTACATGCATGCTCATATGTATACAGGGTGTTAAGCGTATGTGTATAGGTGTGTGTGTGTGTGTTATACCACTTACACTTGTAATGGTTCCTCAAATGTTTGCCAATAAAGTTTAACTTTTGCTAAATTGAATTTTTATTACATAAATATTGAAATTGGAACAAAACGAAACGCACATACACACACACACACATGCACATAAACATATAAACTCTCTCTTAAACAAATGGTTATACACCCATACACCCACAAACGACAAGCACACAGCTCTTCGCATGTTTACTTATACTTTTGGATTCCTTTTTTGTTAAACATTGAATAGCCTTTATATGGCGAGACAGAAACAGAGAGAGAGAGAGAGAGAGTATGTTTGTGATAGAAATAGAGAGAGCATGCGAGAGAGATAAGAGTGTATGTAAATATTAGAAGAAAGTATTTTGCTCCTTAAATATGTTTACATGTGTTAGTTAGTTGCTTGCATGTACGGACGTACATATGTGGTGTGGGCCAGCCTGTGAGCCTATAGATTATGAGTGAGAGAGTGAACTCATGTTTTAAATTTAAATAAAAAAAACAGTTACAATATAGTATTACTGTTATATTGTCCGTTACTTTTGCTTTTTGTTTTTCCCTTAAACTTTTCCCTTCAATTCTATTGTTTATCTCTGTAGCTGTAGGCTAAGCATTTGCTTGGGGGATTTGCATGGTAAATGATAAAATATTTCATGGAATTTTGTTTACTTTTTTCGTATGCCAAAACAACAACAACAACAACAAGTGTAAGAATAAAAGAAAAAGAAATTGTTTAAAGTCATAAATTTTCCTTACATTTGTTGTTGTTATTATTATTAATACCCGCAACATTCTAGTCTAGTGGCTATGGAAGATATATTGTGGCTGGCAAGAATGGCAAGAGAGTGGCAAGAGTAGTGGTGATGGAATTTTGTGGTTTTTAATTTCTATTGAATAATTATTGTTTTATTGTTTTTTCTTTATTTTATTGTTTTTTTTTCGTATTTTGAACTCATAATGAACCCGATCCAACAGCCAGGCATTTAATTTTATTCCAAGAAGGCTGGTAGTATTCAGTTCATCTGTGTAGTGCTTTGAATAACTCCTCTTGAGTCAGTCTCAATAAATTTTTTAATAATTTTTGAAGCCTCTTGCATTCTAAAGAGTTTTGGAAATTATTTTCCAGGAAAAATTTAAAAATGAGTAAAGATCCAAGACACAATCCCAAAATTTTAGCAGCGCCACATTTAGCATTAACAGTGAATAATTTACCACTAACAGAGCACTGTTAACTGTTTAACAGTACCCACCTAAACAAAGTCATTTGCTTAGAAGCTAATTTTAAGGCATTTACTAGGTCTATGAGTACCATATCATATTCAAAGGAGTGCTCAAAGGCCTCTTAATACAAAAAAGTTTGGCTGATATGTATTGCAACCAACTTCAGGTTGTTATCGTTTGTAAACCGTTCTTCTTACAGCTGACAGATTTATTCCAGTGACAGTTCATTTTTTTTTCTTTTTTTATAAAACCAGCCTTCAGGGGATGGCCCCTACTTATGCAGTGCCACAATTGTTACTCTTTCCTACAAATTGAAAATCTATTTTTCTTTGGACAGCGTAAAGTAATTATGAACAAACAATTGGCGCTACAAACTAACATTTCGAGAAGACATTAAAAAAAAAATGCTTCTTAAAGATGTGTGTGAAGATAAATTCAAATTTGAAAACCCAAGACTCAAACCATAAATTCTAGCAGCGCCACATTTACTCTTAACAAAGCAAAATTTGCTGATTATATTAAGAAGCATTGGAACAATAGAACATTGAAGTCGCCGTGGTCTATTAGGTAGTGTGTTGGCTTATTAGACGAAAGACCCGGGTTCGAATCCCAGGTCAGACATCTAAACGGAAAATATTTCTTCGGCGACTTCCTCTCAGCAGATTTCTGGCAAAGACTCTGAGGGTAAAAATTGCAATGACAAGCTTCTCAAAAATCTGTCGTTCGGAGTCGACTTTAAACTGTAGGTCCGGCCACTCATGTATACAAATTAACGCACACAACATAAGTGGTGTGAGAAACTAGGTTGAAATCCTGACTGAAAGGTTATAATGGCCAATTATGTATGTATGTATTGGAACAATACCTAGAGTATGCTATGGTACTCATAGACCTACTATATGCCCTAAAATGAGGTCTTAAACAAGTGACCTGGATCAAATGGATACTGTTAAACAGTTAACAGCGCTCTGTTAAGGCAAATTTTGCTCTGTTAAGAACAAATTGCGCTAAATATGGAGCTGCTAAAATTTATGGATTGCGTCTTGGGTTTTCAAATTTGAATTTATCATCACACACACACATCCCCTAAAGTAGGCAAATATTTATTACTCCTAAAAATATATTCTCCAAGTGTAGTACTCATTGCATTCCAATAACCCACATCCTTCTTTTTCTTCTTTTTTGTAATAAATCTTCTCTGCTGCAAAATGTTATTTTCTAATCCTTAAACTCATAAAGAGGAATTCATAAATTTTTCAATTCGAATACTATTTTCTAACATTTACGAGAGTATGATTATATGAAAACTTTTTCTCTTCGTAACATTATTTATTTAATAATGCTCCTTAAAAAATCTGGCAATATTGCCACACCCCTCCCCCAGTTTGCCGTATGTTATGCTCTATTTAAAGAGAAAAACTTCTTGAAAAACATAAATTTGTAGTAAAAAATTCGTCATAAAAATAAATTTATTGAGACCTCCATATGGAAATATGACTTAACACGATTGACTTTCTCTTGGCGCTGTCAATAAATTATAGATTTGAAGAGAGGAAAAAAGATTGCGATGGTAAAGAAGGATTTAAAATGATAAGAAGGAAAAAAATATAAGATGGCGTGAATAATGCATGTGATTACGATTGCTTATGAATTTATGGCTTTGAAAAAAGAAGTCAAAAATGAAGTACACTTATAGGCTAACATTAAAATTAAAGCATATTTTTAGTTGCATAAAAAAGAAAATAAGATGGCAT
Source organism: Sarcophaga peregrina (assembly GCA_014635995.1). NCBI lineage: Eukaryota > Metazoa > Arthropoda > Insecta > Diptera > Sarcophagidae > Sarcophaga > Sarcophaga peregrina. The sequence goes on along the minus strand of CM025793.1, from coordinate 79,833,262 downwards.
ACTTTTAAGCGCAAATAAGAAAACAGAATTTACAAAAAATTACATTAAATAAGATTATGTATCTTCTGAACTTATTATTGCCCGACAAAAATTATATCTGGAGAGAAAAAAAAAGCTTAAGCCACAAACTAAGTCAGGGAATAGTCATATCCATATAAAGGGCTATCCATTCCGTGGCTTCAAAAGTATGGGACTAGAAATCAAAAGATGCACCACGTTCGTTGCTACCGGGAATGATCCACTTCGTATGGTAGAAGTTGGCATCATCATCCGCCACCAGTCGTCCAATGGGTTCTTGAAGGGGAGAGAGCAGCATTGACATGAGAATCAACCATTGTCACATCAGCGACCTCATCGTCCAATAACAGGGGGGTTACGCCCGCGGATGGAGTCAGTTGGAGCGGGGTCCTGTGGGGGATATAAGGCAGAACGGGAATCTGACTTATATACCCTCAGCTCAATTGAGCTAAAGCCAAAGTTTATCACGCCCCCGAGGGCATTGATAAGCGATTCCTCATTCAGAATGATCACCGCCTCGCGGTAGACACCCCACTAGTCAGCTACTTTGCCAATCCTCTAGTTGTCAGCGGGTAGGTTGGTACTGCTGCCCTTGAGGACCTTCGAAATGGCTTCCGGGACAGATGGTCAAGTCGGGATACTCGCTCTCGATTGGGAGCTGCGTGGAGGGACGACAGTAAGACTGGCTCCCGGCCAGACCTCACCAATTTTTCTGATAGACGCCTTATAAAACCCTATAGAACGGAGGTCAGAGTGGGCTACCAATTTGATGTGCCCTTGGAACCACCCTCCATCGCGACAACTGAGTGAAGGATCGTGGTTGGAGGACATAACCTCAAGGAAGACGTCCAAGAGCGCATGTTCCACCAACTCCCACTTTGTGGGAGCGATGGAACCGTCAGGTGACTCTGATCAAAGATCGTCCAAGTTAGCTCTAGACTGGAGCCATTCACCCCGATAGTCTCCCGGGCTGAGGGGATGCTGGGGAATCAGCTTGTTCATATTTTAGGTGATTTCTAAGTTGCGAAACCAATTTTTTTCTTCGCAGTTAAAAGTCTGACATTGACGAAAATGGATTGCTTAATTATCACAGAATGGATAAAAATGATCAAAACCTACTACAAAAATGATGATTCCGCCACAGCCACGTATCGTGCTTTAATAGGAGATTACGGTTTACATAATCGTCCAACTAAGCAAGCAATTGGCAAAATTGTGAAGAAATTTGAAAAGCCTAAAGTGGTAAACAAATACTGAAAGGCTTGTGCATAAGCCGCTGAAAATATCGCTATTTTAAGTGAAAGTGCAGCCGAAGACCCGAATATGTCAATTCATAGTCGTTCTCAGGAATTAGGACTATCTTGCAGCACATTATGGCGTATTATGCATTTAGATCTACATCTACAGCCATATAAAGAACCATTCACGTCGTAGATACGTGGAATGGATGCTTCAACAACAACAGGCGGTGGACAGTAAGTTTTCGAACAAGATTTTCTTCAGCAATGGAGCATATTTCACACTCGGTAAGTATGTTAATAAACAAATTTATCATATTTGGTCATCTGAGAATCCCCAAGTAATTGAAGAGAGGCCATTAGATCCAGAAAAAGTCACTGTTTGGTGAGCTCTTTGGTTGGAAGTTGTGATTGAATCTTCCTTCTTCAAAAACGAGGATGGAACGACTGTCACCGTTAATTCACAGCGTTATGGTCAAATGATAACTGTCAGTTTTTGCCTGCTATTGAAGAATACGACTTAGGGAATATGTGGTTTCAACAAGACGGTGCCACATGCCACACAACTTCAGCAAATATGGCCGCGTAATTTCTCGTCGTGGCGATATCAACTGGCCACCAAGATCATGGGACTTGACACCATTAGAGCTTTTTTTTGGGGGGGGGGGGGGGGGGGCTACGCGAAAGATCGCATTTATGCAGATAAACCTTCAACTGTTGAACACTTAAAAACCAACATTCGTCAAGTTTGACCAATATGTATCCAAAAGTGGTCGAAAATTACCTCAAAAGAATCAAGGCTTGCAACATTTCGCGTGGCGGTCATTTAAATGGTGATGATGTAATGTTTCACACATAATGTCAACGTTTAAACTTTACGATAAAAAAAGAAACCACGAATGGATAACCCGTTACAAAAAAAGGAGACTTGCAAGAACTGGATATTAACAAAACGATAGCCAAGTATTGAAAACAATGTTGCCAGATGTGCTCTACAATGATATATGAAATGAATAAACTGAGCCCCCATCATATAATGCCTATATCGGTATACGTGAGGTTAATAGACTTTAAGAACGAATCCATGGTCCAGTGAGTAGTAATAATTGGTCATTACAAACCTTTAGTCAGGATTACGACCTAGCTTCGCATACAACTGATGTTTTGTGTTTTAATTTTACAAACGAGTGGCGGAACCTACAGTTTAAAGTCGATACCAAAGGACAGGTTTTTGAAGAAACTTTTCATGGCTATTTTATTTTGCTTTCAGTGCTTGCCAGACTTCTGCAGTGCTTGCCAGACTTCTTAGTTTCATTGAAAATGTCTGACCTAGGGGAGTTTGAAATGTGGCCTCACGTTAATAAACCAGCACACTACCAACACGCGCGACGGGCATTTGATGCGGGAATCTGCGGAAGTCGGCGAAGAAGACGACCTTGTCTCCGTTAGAAGGACCGAATCGAGCAAGCCCTGTCATCAATTTATGTGACCCACTGGCGTAGGCACGCAAGAAGCAGAAGCGCCTGGAAGTATGTCTTGTGGCAGGACGAAATCCTTTAAGCGGGTTGTTATGACCAATTAAGTAAGTCCTACCAACACACGACTTCTGCTTTATTTACGGCAGCACTGTGCCTCCAATGCATAGGTATAGGGGATAGGGACAGTTGACGGCACCTTCATATCATGTCGACACTATAACGGGATTAGGAACTTAAATGATATGGAGATTACGGGGGGGTTTTGAAATTCAGTACAGCCTTAGAAAAGAATGTTATAAGGGATGGAAAATTATTTGCTAGTGAGGTATTTAGGAACCGAAAGACTTGAAGTTAGTGGACTTTCTTTACATCTATCGCTGAGGGTTGCCTGCCCTCCCAAATTTGCCGATATCTAGTCGGTCATGTATGACTTTTTCCTAGACTCAAGAATTCAGAAGACCCTGAGGCCTGTTCTATTCTGTGACCGGCGAGTCCTATGAAGAAGCTTTAGACCAGGTCAGTGTCACACTTTGGATCAAATGCTGTGACCTATATATCAGCAAGACTTTAGATCAAGGTGATCAAGTGCAAAATTTATGTCTTTCATATATGGAGGCGTATTTCTGGTGATAGAAAGTCACGGCTTTGGGTACTTAGGTTAGGTTAGGTTAGAGCACGTGTACTTGTAATCAAGACAATTACAGTATCCAGAGGTCGACCTATTGTACTTGGGTACTTAAGGGGGAAGTCATGTCCAAATACATGGCTTCGAATTGGTACTCAGGTATAACAGTCTGTTGCATTTGGGGGCGTTGGTAGACGCATTGTATTACACCCTGTGCGAAGAGCACCATGGGATTAGGTCCTCGCGGACAGTCACCCACGTTAAACCCATCGTCGTTGTACTTGGGTACTTAGTCTCATTAATATTAGAGATTTGGGACTTTGAGATGTTGCAGGCCAATGTCCTTTTGGAAATCATGCCGGTAGTCTTGGCATTCTTTTGCCTCATTTTTGCAGGAACTGTCTGTGAATCTTTAGGGGAGGAGAATTCTATTTTCAGCTGCAATATTAGTGCCTAGCTCTTATCGTGAAGACTCGTTAATTGTTAGTGATTTTCAGAGATTTCTAGAATATCGAGATTGAGTTTGGATTCCTGATGGTTACCTATAGGAACTGTCGCTCTAAACACTGACCTAAGTAGGGCTTCATATATAATACAAGATGGCATGCCACCTAACCGAACCTATTGATTCATAATCTTTAGAAATTTTAAGATAGGTTTGGTTAAGTCGGAGTGGTAGTTCTGATATCACAAAGCTTACTTGAGCACGCGCATAGCGGCCCGTTGTGATGCCATGGGTGAACGCAGTCCCTATACGACATGCCCTAACGACCATAGAGTTAATCACGAAACCTGATAGAGATCTTATCGCGGCCAGACTATCAGAAAAGATCGAGACGCGAGTGAAAGGAGCATCGTTGACGAGGATTTACTGAGCGGCCCGGTAAATTGACATCACCTCCGCCTGAAATGCGCTGCAGTAGTCCGGTAGACGGGGACAGTTTCCCAGAGTAGACACCACTTCCAACCCCATTATGGAGTTTAGAGTCGTCGGTATATATATCCAGGGCTTCAGGTGGGACGACCGTATTAGGATTCCAGTCATCCGTATTCGGAATCAAAGAGCGGAAACATCTGTCAAGACAATATTCAGCAGGGAAATAGCCCATGTTCACAGGCAGCACCGGATCAACCTCCAGAATAGTGGAGTGAACTGAAGGTACAATGTGTCAACGAGAGAGAGAGAGAGAGAGAGAGCATTAAGTCTAGTCTAAGCTTGACCACCTGCTTAGCGAGAAGCACAGTAGGAAGCCAGTTTAGCATTGCGAACAAGGCTTTCGTGGGGGTGGTGTGTAGAGCGCCAGTTATATAAATGGCGGCAGACGTTCTGGCCTTGTCAAGAAGTCTGACGTTGTATTGTTTGTCCAGAGCAGTCCACCAAATAGCAACACCGTATAAGAGGTTGGATACGAAGAGCGTAGAATATATCCAACGCATGATCCTTGGGCGAAGACCCCATCTGTTTTCGAGCGATCTACTGCAGCAGTAGGCAGCACATGCCGCTTTGCGTGCCCTAGCAGCCAGTTGAGTTTGGGATCGAGGATCAGGCCCAGATATTCAACCTCGGGACTTAAAGTGAGTCTGGTCCTACATATGCTGGGAAGGGAGAAGGTCGGAATATTATACTTCCTCGGAAAAAGATTCGTATCGGTCTTAGAGGGATTAACAGACAGTCTAAAATCGCTACAGTGCCAAGCTCAACTTATCTGACAGTGTCTGTGGACAAATTCCCGATGCAGTGATGACATTCCTCCAAAGATGTGGAACCAGTTTTGTTTGATAATTTGATATCCTTGTTGTCCTTTATAATAAATATTCTAAAAAAAACCTCAAATTTAAACACAATAAAACCCGACAAATGAATACTCAATAAAAATTCTTCCCCAATGGATGGTGATTTAATATAACCTTGCCTAGGGAAATGAGCAAAAGAAAGGCAGAAAAGAAATGAGCAAAGAAAGGAGGAAGGCAAAAAATTTTATTTTCAAATATTTGCATAAAATTCCTAGAAAAGAAAAGGACAACGATGAATGAATAAGAAAAAAAAGGGGGGACCTACTTTCAAAGACAAATGAGAAATTGAAACAAAAATGAAGGGGGAAAATAGGCAAAAAAAAAGGAAGCAAGAGAAGCAACATGAAAATGTAGTTCAAAAGGAGATTTTATTTCTTGTTTAACAACAAGGAATAGAAGAAAAAAATCAATGAAGAGCTAATAATTCTGTAAAGCAAAAAAAAAGAAGAGACAAAAAATTATGCGAAAACTTTCTAAAAAATTCATGAGTTAAACTCAAGGATAAAATAAAATCAGATATACAACCTAAAAGTAGGCTACATAAAATAGCCTACTGCTTAATTAAAGTAAGCAGTGACAGCAATTTTCTAATCTAAGAGTTTTCCTAAATGTCCTTAATACGGTAGGCAAAGGATTAACAAAGAATAAAAAAAAACTCAGAAACCAGAAAAGTAAAAATTATTATTATTTTGTAGCCTAAAAGTATGCTATATTTTCTGCATATAGTAAGTAACTTGTTAAGTAGGCTTTACATTTTTATCGTAAATCTCTATTATGGTAGATTATATTGAAAAAGGGTGATTTTTTTTATTATTTGGCATTGAAATGTACATTTTTTTTTTTTTTTTTTGATTACAAAAGAACATCAACTTTGGGTATTTAAGTGTGCGGATAAATTAAAATTTAAATACCCAAGACGCAAACCGGTAATTGCAGCAGTAGTGCCTTTAAAATTAACGGAATTAACAGAACAAATTTTGATATTAACAGAGCAATGTTTACTGTTTTAACAGTGGCAGCAAGTAGATTCTCATTATGCTCGCCATTAATTGGTGATAAAAATGAAATGTGGGATGATAGAGGATTTCTAAAATGATCCCAGATATCTAACCACTATGGCTGGAAAGAAGACCCTCCGGACCACCTTTAGTATATAGTATATAGTGGGGCATGTGTATCAAGTCTTATATCTCCAGAAAAGGTCACTAATCTTATCAAGATTTTCCAAAAATTCTCACTAGAAGTTCATGTTTTGAGTTCAATTTTCTCCAGTGCCCTAAGCTTACAAAGAATGATAAAAAAAAACTCAGCCAGTTGGACTGCAATATAAAGGGAGAATTCTATCCAACAATTCTGGACTTTCCTTCAAGAAAAATCCTGCATTTACGATCCAAACTCGATGCAGGAAAGTTGAAGAGAAGGTTCTCGTTACCCTTATCTTCAAGGAAATATGGAATGTTGAGGTATGTTAAGGAGATTCCACGAAATTAAGGCAAATGTTAAAGGGTTTAACGATTTTCAACCGAAAAAGCCTTCGTTGATGGTGTAAGCGATAGTGTCAAACTCTAAACTAAGCACTCTTTAGCTAAAGTGTGGAAATTGGTGATGCTAGAACAGTGGGTGCTCTAGCGTGCCCGCTTTGCGGTCGTTATGGACTGTATATGGTCGTCATAGTCGTCTTAGTGCACTGATAACATAGACTTGGAATTCTTTCGCCTAATTTTTGCAGGAGCTGGCTGTGAATCTTTGGAGGAGGCGAATTCTATTTTCAGCTGCAGTGAAAGACTCGTTAATTGTTAGTGATTTTCAGACATTACTGACTGAACACTCCAGCCTAAAGATTACTAGAATATTGAGATTAAGTTTGGATTCCTTATTGTTTTCTTATAGGAACTGTGCCTCTAAACACTGACCAAAGTAGGACTTCATATATAATACAAGAGGGCATGCCACCTAAACGAACCTATGACTCATAAGCTCTATAAATTTTAAGATAGGTTTGGTTAGGTCGGAGTGGTAGCTCTGATATCACAAAGCTTACTTGAGCACGCATAGAGGCCCGTTGTGATGCCATGGGTGAACGCAGTCCCTGTACGACATTCCCTGACGATCATACAGTTAATCACGAAACCTGATAGAGATCTTATCGCGGTCTGACTATAAAAAAACTAGACGCGAGTGAAAGGAGCATCGTTGACGGGGGTCCACTGAGCGGCCCGATAAATTGACACCACCTCAGCCTGAAACGCGCTGCAGTAGTCCGGTAGACGGGGACAGTTTCCCAGAGTAGACACCGCTTCCAAAACCATTATCGAGTTTAGAGTCGTCGGTATATATAGCCAGGGCTTCAGAGGGGACGACCGTATTAGGATTCCAGTCATCCCTATTCGGAATCAAAGAGCGGAAACATCTGTCAAGACAGTATTCAGCAGGGAAATAGTCCATGTTCACAGGGACCACGAAAAAGCCTTCGTTGATAATGTAAGCGATAGTATCAAACTCTAAACTAAGCACTCTTTAGCTGAAGTATGGAAATTGGTGATCCTACAACAGTGGGAACTCTAGCGTGCCCGCTTTTGCGGTCGTTTAGGACTGTATATAGTCGTCTTACAGCACTAATAAAATAGCCCTGCAGATTTGGATGTGCAAATAAGATGGTTCCAGCTGTTTCCGAAGACATTTTGCGCGCTGAACACGAATTTGGATTCAAAAACTTTCCATCACATCAAGTATCGGGAAAAAGGGAGGTGAAACCCCTAAAAATAGCGTTTTTGTTCATTTTTGGATAATTGTAGAGCTAAACACGGACGTACTAGAACCATCACTATTGTCAGAAATCGATAACTGATCTTTGCTCTTTAAAATGAGCCCAAAGCCCAAAATTTATTGCATCCACCCTTAAAGTAGGGGGAGGGTTTATGTCAAGGAAAAAGAAACACATTACGGAGGTCCTTAAAAATTAATCGAATTTCCTTGAAAATTGCTACTCGGGGGTTTTTGGGGCCGCTGATTACAAATCTTCATTCAGAATTAAAAAATTCAAAATAGCCGAGGTTTATAAAAATTAATCGGATTTACTTGAAAATTGTAACCGTCATATTGGATCCGCCCAGATTCGTGTTGAGCGCGTAAAATGCCTTCTTATTTCCAAAACCCATGCAGGGCTGTTCAGCGCACAAAATGCCTTCGGAACCAGCTTATTTAAAAAACCCATACAGAGGTGTGCAATCGGGAATAATTATGACGAAATTTGAAGTAGCAGCATTAAAGGTGGGCCTGTGCATCACTACAATGTATACACTGCCAGAAATATCGGTTTTTTTTTAAAAGTAATAGAGAGGGATAACCCAGAATTTTTTTTAATTTTATGGTGTCCTTAAGCAAATGCCTCTTTTATAGAGATTTTTCTGATGTATTTTGCATTTAGATTTTCACCAAAATTCACCAAAAACCCTACTCGAACAACAATTTAAGCACGGACTTATCATTCCCAACTTCCTACGCTGGCTGAACAACTAGGGCTAGAGCAATAGGTTTTCAACAAGCATTTTTAAGAACGAAAATTTTTTTCTGCTTACGTGGTTCACTTCTTGCAAGTAGTTCAGGTCATGAAGCACTATTGTTGCGTTTGGGGCTCGATGAGTTAAGAAGTGATTGTGTAAAAGACATTTCATCAACAGAGTAGTGCACATTATGGTCTGGAGGTGTCATTATGTCGAATATTTTCGGGAATAACACAGAAAGAACGCCGGTGGCAGATGTAAGTCGACATTTTTTGGCCTACAATTGAAAATTCTGAACTGAATGGTATCAAGTCACAAAAATACGATGCGTTTATTGGCTTTATTGCAAGAGAAGATGAATTTTACATTTAGGGGATCCACACAGTCACCATTGTGTTGTTGCCTACAATGGAAGAATCATATATATTATTTTTAAAGCACTTTTGTTGTCGGTTGCAAATATCTCCCATACCACCGCATCAAATTTAATGAATGATATCTCATTTTAAAGCTTATATCTAACACTAATGGCGAAAAATAATTAGAAATTGAAAAATTAATATTTTCATTGATAAAAATTATCTTTTATATAGAACTGAATGGTAATATTGTTGTCATTATGATTATATGTTTTTGTTCAAGTGTGCTAATACACGGTCGCTTAATAGTAATGCAGTTCTACATAATATAGTATGTATTAAAATCCATTCTAGCAAAATCGGTGCGAAATATTCGCACGGGTTGTCTAGTGATACTTTAATGCACAAAAAGTTTCCCAGCGGAATAATTCCACGTTCCATGTGATTTGATGCCGATAGACTTTTTTTGGAGGATGACTTATAAAAACTCCTAACGTTAGAGCATTTGCACCAGAAATTCATCAAATTATCGCCAAGATGCCGAACAAAATGTGCTAAAAAATGGCCAAAAACTATCATAATTTTATCGCCAGCCAAGCCAGAGGCGACAAGGTCCATTAAATTTATTATGAAATAAAAGACGAAACGTTTCTTCTTTAAGACGCCATAGTTTAGTAGATAATGTGATAGCTTATTAGACTTGAGGTCTCAGGGAAAACCCAAGGACAGCCACTTCCAACAAAACGAAATCTGAAAGAATAAAAAATATTTCTTCTGGTACTTCCTCTCACCAGATTTCTAGCAAAAGCCGCCATGAAAAGACTTTTCAAAATTCTGTCGTGCGAATTCGACTTGAAACAGTAGGGCTGCTATCGCCACTTATGGACAAAATTATCACACACAACATAAATAGTGTGGGAAGCTAGGTTGTAATCCAGACTAAAGGGTGATCAATAATGTATGAATGTCTGTACAGGTGGCCTATGTGAATTGCACTAAGGAATAAACTTTAGGAAAATAAAATATGAAAACACGGCGTCTTCCTCTCAGCAGTGGTCTGAGAGTAAAGAAAAAATTGACTTAAGACATACACCCATACATACATAATTAGGCATTACAACCCTTTAGTTAGGTTTACAACCTACCTTGTCACACCATCTCTGTTCTGTGCAGTTATTTTTATCCATAAGTGGCGGGAAACCTAGAGTTTAAAGTCGACTCCGAACGACAGATTGTTATGGAAAGTTTTTATTTACTTTCAGGAAGGTTTTGCCAGAAATCTGCTGAGAGGAAGTCGCCGAAGAAATATTTTCTCACGTTTTGATGTTGACCCGGGGGTTTGAACCTTGGCTTTACGTCTATTAAGCCAACACACTACCTACTTGACTACGCCGACTTTCATTTGATACAAGAAGTTTCACAAAAAAAAAAAATTGTCGCTCGAAGTCACAGATAAAACTAAGTCTACGCGTTAGGGGTGGTGTGAGCAACGAGGTTGTAATCCTCACTAAAGGTTTGTAAAGGCCAATTATGTGTGAATGTCTGTACAGGTGGTCTGTGTGGATCACAGTAAGGAATAAACTCTAGCAAAATGAAATATAAGAAAACGGCGACTTCCTCTCAACAGTATTCTTGCAAAAGTTGCGAGAGTAAACAAAAATTACCATGAAAAGATCTTGTAAAAATCACAGAATAGAGATGGTGGGACAAGGTTGGTTGTAAACCTGACTACAGGCTTGGAATGACTAATTAAGTGATTAAGGAAGTATAATAGGCCTCTACATACAAAAAAATTTTAATTTTTTTGCAAATACTTTTCAAAAGTGTTTTTAAACACACTGTGTGTGTGTATGCATTAAAGCTTTGAGCAGCTGATTATAGTTTCTCTCTCTCTAATAAATTTCTATTTTGAAAAAGATTATCAACAGGAAAATACAAAAACAAAGCAACGGAATGTTGCAAAAACCATAGTAAATAACAAAAGTGGCCTATTTTTTGTGTTTTTTGTGTTTCTTTCTGAAGCAAAAATAATTTTATCTCCCTTTGCAAATGGGTATGAACGCGTTACAAACTAAAAAAAAATAATTTACAACGAAAGAACAGAACAAAACAGAAGTAAAAAAAAATGGGAAATATTGTTGCGAATGTGGAACATGTGTGTGTGGATGCTAGAAATAATAATATTATGGCAGCCAGACCCAACAACGACAACGACAACAACAAAAAACATGTATTTTCTGATACCGATAAAGTTATACCCAAGCAAACACACACACACATACATACACACCCAAATATGAAGACTATCCGTTACACAGTATTTTACAAGATACGGTTCGTACACGCAGTGCGTAAAATAATTTTTTTTGTTTTTTAATAAAAATAAGCCGTTATTTACCCAGAATATATACGAGACACAATCGCACACTCACACACATACGTACACATATAATGTAAGCATAGAAATACATTCGTCGTTATAGTAAATACTATAACATGGTCTCGTGGCGTATAACGGATGGCTGAAATGGTATGATGACGTCGTCGTCGTTGTTGTTGAAGGGATGGACGTTTTTTGTTTTTTTTTTTGCAAACAGACAGCAGGCGGCAGCTATCAACTGCAGTAAAATATTTCAACATGAGAAGGGAAAACAAAGTGTTTGAATGAGGCAGAGAGAGAGAGTGCGAGTGCGAGTGCGAGAAGTGGCATTTTTAACATTCCATAAGTGATGATGAGATTATAAACCACAACTTACAACATATTTCTGCTGCTGCTACTGCTATTGCTGTTGTTGCATACTTCACTTCACGCTTTTATCGGGGCAAAAAAAAACCGCTTTACAAACCTTCGAAAAAAATAAAGCAGACAACAGTCAGGCTGTTACATATTCAGCCTGTCTGCTGGGATGCCTAACTAACTGCCTGCCTGTTTGCTTATTTGCTTGCTGTTAAGGCTGTCAGCCCCGTAAATGTAAAAAACAAGCCTTTCTGTGGCTGCCGCTTTACGGCAAAAATAAAAGGGGAGATGAACAGAAAACACCAAGCAGGAGAACAAATTGTACAAAAAGTGTGTTCATACAAATGTATGCGTATATGTACATACGTATGTATGTGTATCTCTGTATGTGTGTAGGAATAATTTTTATATCGCATCTTAACACTTTGCTTACAGACAAACGGACGTCGCTGTGTTGTGTGTGGCTAGGACTAAAGCTAGGGCAAGGGCTAGGGCTGTAAGTGGCAAAATATTTTTGCTCGTATTAAACTCATATGTAACAACAATAACAACAACAACAACAATAATAAAATTCATATTAAAATTTATTCATTACCCTTGCAGGATTAACAATAAAAAGTCATTTCTCTTGTAAAGAATTATTAATGGAAAGTATTTTCAACAAAAAAAATCGGGAAAAAATCTTAAAAAATTATACGAAATTTAAGATACGTTTTTTCGTATTGTTAAAGGCATTGTAGGATAGTGGTTTCACATCAGAAGCACATGCAACCGACATTGTCGAGGTCGTAAACCTTTAGCCAGGATTACAACCAAGATTCTCACAACACCCATGTTGTGTGCGATAATTTTTTACATGGGGTAGCGAGATCTATAGGTTACAGTGGAGAAACTTTTCATGACAATTTCTGATTTATTCAGACAGTTTTTGCCTCCAGACTGCTGAAAGGAAGTCGCCGTAAGAAATTCTTTTTTGGTATTTTGTTTTGCTTAAGACCGTTGAACCAGTAATTGAATCACAGTCTAGTGACTCCTACAAAACATTAAACATTCTACAGACTTGTACATTTCCTTTAAAACCATTATTACCAGCTTCACTTACTTACTTATTTACTTAATTGGCCATTACAACCCTTCAGTCAGGGTTATTGACCTAGTTTCTCACACTACTTATGTTGTGTGTGTTAATTTTATACATAAGTGGCGGGCCCTGCAGTTTAAAGTCGTCTAGGAACTACAGATTTTTGAGAAACTTTTCATGGCAATTTTTATTTACTCTCAGAGTTTTTACTAGAAATCTGCTGAGAAGAAATCGCCGAAGAAATACTTTCTGTATTTTATTTTAATGTCTGGCCTGGGACTCGAACGCTGGCTATACGTCCAATAAGCCAGCACACTACCTACTAGACCATGGCGACCCCCTATCACGAGCCTCACTGGCCATTAATAGCTTGGTCCGCATGCTAATCATCAACAGCCTATCTAAATCGTAAAGGGGAAAATTGTTTCCCCAACATGCAGATTGAAGTGACCATCCTCTCTGTGCTGTAATTCGCAACGTACAGTCACTTCGAAATAGGCAATAAGTTGAGGACCTTTTTCAAATTATCAAAAATATGGTTTCGTTTGAACATTAGTTTCTTTTGGACAAGAATGATAAACTAAAGATTACGCCATCACGCACACAAAATTAAAACTTTCTGTGCATGTTAAATCAATGACGTCACGCAAATTGTTTTCCTATTGGCTAATGAAAATGTAAATTATACTGCAGGGCTGCCAACTACTTTCACGTAGTGCATACATATTTCAAAAGAAGTGTTAATTTTCACATTTAAAAAAGACTTGGAAACCTTTAAAATAGCCCAACGACGTCATCTAACGGGAAATCATGCACAAGGCGTAATCTTTAGTTTATCAGTCTTGAGTCACTACCATCACCAACATATATTGGCTTTTCTGAATATTTCAGTAATGAAAACATGCGAGTTGAATTTACCAGTTTAAATCGATAGGCTGCCACTCTCAGCGTAAACTCAGGTAGAAGCAGTTAACCAGCTGCTCGCATTGGGCATGCCATCAATAACAATTCTCTAGCCATTAAGCCAACTAGCCCCTATGGACCATCTCCATAGATGACTTCTATTACGGCACAGACGTCCTGCCATTTTCAGCTAAAACTAGTTGCTGGGATTTGCCTGCTCCAGATCATAATCAATTTGAAATTTTTCGAATGGGTACGGTACGGAATCTATGGAAACTGGTACACGCATCTATACTGGGTGGAGAGCATACCGGATATCCAATTTCTTATGACTCCGGAGCATAATTCAGATCGACTTAGACTGCTATGGTTTGTGAATAATTGGCATACACCTGCAACCTAAGAAAAGTCCCCAAGCAAATGTCTAACGAAGTCAAATCGCACTGACCCGGTAGCCAGTTAACATCATTCCAAGTGAGATGACTGTAGCAGTTAGCTTGTGCAGCTTATCTAATGTAGCATTAGCTGTGTAGTACATAGGAGCAATGTAAGTGTCCACATTATTCAGTCCAAAGGACCAACGTCTGTCTGAAATAATTGTGGAGCGATGAAGTCGCCAGCTAACAATGCACACTGACTGTTGGATTGAATACACTTGTATCCAATGTGGATAATTCTGTTTGCTCACATGACCACTCGTCCTGAAGTGTACGAAAAGGATAAAGGACTGCACGAATTGCTCGATTACCAGGCTGATTATACATACTGAGCTGGCATTTGCCGTACTCTCTAATAGGTTGGGGGGTGTGTACTGTTTAATATTACAACAAACACCAGCATGAGTAAATGATAAACAAGTAAACACAAATACACAAACAACACTACAAGAACAAATGTAAACAACAAAGTTTCCATTTATTAGAGATTTCGAGAAGGCAAAGTTACAAACATTCGTCTTCAAGAATATTCATCAGGCTGTTTAAACTGCCATATAAAAGGCAAGGAAAAGCAAGCGACAGAGTTAGTAAAGTTCAGTCAGTCTTGTGTGAAGGCACAATGCGTTTGAAGAGAATAACCGTGTTTTGAAGATCATACATAACACAGAATTGGTCATTACAATGCTTCAGTCAGGATTTCGATCTAGCTTCTCAGACCACTTATGTTGTGTGTATTAATTTTTTACATAAGTGGCGGGACCTATAGTTTAAATTTGACTCCGAAGAGCTTGAGAAGCTCTCCATGGCAATTATATTTACTCTGAGAGTTTTTGTCAGAAATCTGCTGAGAGGCAGTCAGCGAAGAAATATTTTTTTTTCATATTTCGTTTTGATGGCTGACGTGGGATTTGAATCCGGGCCTTACGTCTAATAAGTCAACACAGTAACTAATATAATACGGCAACTACATCACAATAGGGCCCCTTAAAGTCCACTCCGAAGAGCTTGAGAAGCTTTTCATGGCAATTTTATTTACTCTGAGAGTTTTTGCCAGATATCTGCTGAGAGGCAGTCACCGCAGAAACATTTTTTTTATGCCTGACATGATAATAGGGCCCCTTAAAAAAAAAAATGCTTGAAGATCACTGTTACAAATAGCTGTCAAATGTCTAGTGATTGTTATTGTTAATGCAGAGGAATAACAAAGAGAAGCAGTTATTGTTGTTTACATCAAGTTGTGAACAGTGGCACACAGAATTTGTGCGAATAATAAAGAATTTTAATTGAAACTGAAGGCAAATTTATTTTTATTTAATTTGCAATCTAGGAGCTTATATTTTAAACGTTTTTTAAAGGCAAAAAAATGTGATTGTGTAATGTTCTTGCATTTTTAAAAACTCTTCGTTCTCTAAAATGCGGTTAAGATATGCCAATACGTTCCGAAGTTTTTTTTTTCTTTTTTTTAAACCTGCACTCAGGGGATGGCCCCTACTTATGCAGTGCATTGTGCAGGTTTTTTAGGAAAGGTGAAAAGAGACAGGGCAAGATGCGAATGGTAAGAAAACGAGTTGCTGCTGATGTCTATAAAATGGCCAGAGTGCTATACCTTCACCATTGGACAGTCTACAGTAATCGTCTCCAAGAAGCCCGCAGCAACAAAATTAATGGACTTGTTTACAAGATCGATGAATAAACAAAAATACTGCAACAACAGACATTACAACCCTTCAGTCAGGATTATTGACCTAGTTTTTCACACCACTTATATTGTGTGTGTTAATTTTATACAGAAGTCTTGGGATCTACAATTTAAAGTCGACTCCGAACGACAGATTTTTTTTGAGAAACAAGAAGAAAAAGAGAATAAATTGCTGAAAAATGTACTAAGAATGCACAAATAGTCGCATGAAAATTTTGAGGACTCATAACTCAAAACACACTTTTTCGTTTTAGAATGTTATAGAACGGAGGCGTCGATGTAATAAAATTCTTTTGAATAGGAGCAGTTGATAAGTTTAATGAAATGTTTTTAAGGAAAGACAAAAAATTTATTACGAGTATACCTTACTCTTCAGGACCTTTTCTAGGCTTCTTTTATAGTGCAACACATACCTAGAAATAGAAAAAAGAGAAAATAAAGAAAATCTTATTAATTTTCCATAACAAAAAATGAAAAGAAAAAGAAAATTTAAAACCAACAATAAAAACAACAAAATAGTTTAAATAACAATCAAAATGTATTTTCACTTCCGCCTAGACATTTATTTAATGCCCCCAAACAATTATTAGCCACGAAGATGATGATGATCATGATGATGATGATGATGAGGACACAGAAATTCCGTGATATTCTGCAGGGAATTTAAAATTAAATTCGTATTCAATTGAGGAAAATAAAAATAAGAAACAGCCAACAAAGGAAAATTGACAGATTAATTGCTACAGAGTTAGTTGCAGAGCAGGCTTGTTTGTGGTCCAAAGAAAGGAAAAAAGGAAGGAGGGATGGAGGGAGGTAGGAAGCATAACAAAAAATAAAAACGAATTGAAATTAAATTGTCTGTCGAAGATTAGCACTTTGAAAATAAAAGAAAGAAAATAAAAATTAAATAATAATAGAGAGAGAGAAAGAGAGAGAGAGAGAGAGAGAGGGAGAGAGAGAAAAAAAGCATTTAATATGGAATTAAAATCTCTAAGGATTAAACTCAAGGTCTTTTGTATAATTCTTGTTGTTTTTATTATTTCTTCTCCCTCTTCTTTATTTTATTTGTTTATTAAACATGTCTTGACATAAACACGTACTTTTCACACACACACACAAACACAGACTTAATACGAATAATTTAAGTGTACAACACAGACACACACATATAGCCTTAATACGAATACTTTAAGTACACACAACACAGGGATGGAAAAGTTGACACAATTGTACTTTTTTGTTAGCACTATTTGGAAGTCAAAAACACCATAGCACCTCAATGACTTATTTAGCACTATTGAAAAATGTTCTCTATTTGTATAATGGACTGATGGACAAATGGACTGTTTCCTTTGACTGTCTCTAATTTAATCCAAACAAGGGATTTATTGAAGTCATTTAATTAGTGTTGCTACAATTTTGAAATAACGAATAATTTTCTGGTACAAAATTTATCATAAATAGTGATTTAAAATTTGGATCTCATAAATTTTTTTTATTCCTTTATAGTATTAAGTATTAAAGTAAGTTGTTAAGTTTACCTATTATGAAGTGCTTTTCATAATTATAGCACCACAAGCGTTTCAATAATATCAAACAATGAATTGTATTCAGGCCATATTCTCTGATGAAAAAAAGTGGAACTTAAATAGACCAGATGGCTATCGAAACTACTGTCGTGGCCTTAGAAATTCAAATTTTGGGGATATAGTCTATTGCTGGGGGGTTATTTCTTTAAGTGGTTGCCTCGAATTTCAGTTTCCATCTACGCGAATGTATAGTGCAGAGTACTTTACTGTTCTTAGCTGTAGTTTGCTCCTCTTCTTGAGAGAAAATAATGAAAAAATATATTTTACACCAGGACAATGCCAGGATTCATGTTAGCAGACATAGCAAGTAATGGTTCCGTAAACAATCTATTGAGGTTTTATCGTGGCCAGCTTACTCTCCTGATATGAATATTATTGAAAACGTTTTCCCAAACGAATTCCGCATTCTTGTCCGAAGATTATATTCAAAATAACAGACAATTTTCCAGTGCTGAAAATTTTAAATTAAAAATGATCGAAGAGTGGGTGAAAATAGATAGACGGAGAAATATTAAATAATCTTTATAAGAATATCAAAGACCGAATATTTACTTTAATAAGGGGGTTTACTAAGTTTTAAGTATAAATATTTTTAGTAAATAAAGCTTCTTATTGAACAAAAATGATGAGACTGAAGCTATAATTTTCCAAAGACTAAAAATCTTAATTGTTATACTGAAGTCAAAATTGAGCTAACAATTTGAAAAATTTACTGTTATTTTTGTTCTTTTACATTAATACTACACACAATGAAATGAATTATCATTTATATTTTTATTAATTTATAATAAAAAAAAAAGTTTAAAAAAGAAAAAAAGTGAATTTAGTACAATCGGTCTGAAAAAAGTACAATGTTTTGTGAACGTTAGTACAATTTATTAAGACCAATTTCCCATCCCTGTACGAATACTTTAAGTGTACAACACAGCCACACACACACACCCTTAATACGAATACTTTAAGTACACAACACACAGGAGTGTGTGTGATATTGAGTAGCAAGGCAAAGTAAAGGAAACAGAGAGCGAGAGAGAGAGAGTGAGAGAGCGTAAGGCAGGTTCTCTGCATTTTTTTTTTCTGCCGAAAACGAAAACTTAGGAAATTAATTTTTTGTTTTCCAATGTTCTCTTCAAACATTTTTGTTGTTTTTTGTCATTTTTAGATACGATTTTTGTTTGGTTGGCTGGTTGGTTAGATGGTTTGTTTCGAAAACTTAAAATCTCTACAGAATTGTTAAAAACGATAATAAAATAAAAATAATATTGTGGCTGTCATTTTTGTTGTGTGTACGTATGTGTGTGTACTCACACACATCTGTGGTAAAACCGACAAGAATACCAAAAAAAATTAAAAAAAAAAACCTACAATAAGGTGGTTAAGAGACCCGAGCATATATTGTAGAGATTATTGCCAGCACATCACATCACAGAGATATTAAAACTCATACATGATATAGCAAAATACAGTGTAACGAAAAAGAAAGTGAACAAGCAAATGAGGCATACACATACCATAAAGGGTGGCTAATAAAAGAAGAGAATGACAAAGAATTTGAGTAACTAAGGCGACTCTGTGTTCCTATCAATATCGATTGTTGAGAATAATAATAAACAAATACGAGCTGATTTAATTACAGGGTGGCTGATATATAATGCAACAAAGTAAGGCGCAATATTTTTTTAATTTTTTTTTTTTTTTCTTGGGGTTTGAACCAGGGCCTTACGTCTAATAAGCCAACACAGTACCTACTAGAATATGGCGACCAACTAATTATCCATTACAACCCTTCAATAAGGATGCGTGTGAAGATAAATTCGAATTTAAAAACCAAAGACGCAAACCTTTACCTTTAGCAGCGCCAATTCTTGCCCCTAACAAGGTAAACTTTGCTATTAACAGAGGACTATCAACTGACTAGACTACGACGACGCCTTCAACCGTGAGGTTAAACTTCACTAGTCCTCGTAGTACAACAAAACGACGAGATATGAAAAGGAATATTTGTTAGGCGACTTTCTCTTTGCAGATTTCTGTAAAGAAAACTTTGAAAAGAAATAAAATTTTCATGAAAAGCTTTTCAAAAATCTTTCACTTAGAGTTGACTTTAAACTGTGGGGCACCTAGTCATTTATAAAATTAACACACAAGTGGTGTGAGAAGCTAGGTCGTAAGACTAACAGAAGGGTTGTATGCATGTATGCAATACTAATGGTTCCACTGTCACCAGTAAGGCTAAAAGTGACCTTTAAAACAGACAACATGTGGGAGAAAAACCACAGGCGGATAAGAGAGAGAGAGAGAGGGAGAAAGAGAGAGAGAGAGAGAGAAAGAGATTGGGAGATTGAGAGAAAGAGAGAGAGGGAGAGGGAGAGGAAACGTGTTCTGTTTTTATTGGATAATTTGTATACGTTGTGGTATATGTTGTGAATGTTGTCTGTTGTTGAATCTCAAGGACATCAATATTAAGCAGGTTGTAGGTAAAAATCTTACTGAATCTCGTTCTGTTTGTCTGTCTGTCCTTGTGTTTTAACATCGTCTTCATTAAGGATATTAAGAAGCGTCCTTTTTTCTTCTGTTTGTGATTGCATTTGTGTGTTTGTATGGGTATTTTTGTGTGTGTCTTAACTAAATAAATTAAAATTACAAGAAAATAAATTAAAAATGAAATGAAAAATGTGCTCCAAAAAAAAGGAAAAAAAACTCTGAAGGTTATGAACTTTTAATAAAAAAAAAAATTCAAAAAGAAGAAGAACAAGACGAAGCATTCACAGGCCGTTGTGCTTTTGTTCCATTAATGATTTAATTATCCTGTTATTTTAGAGTTCCTTTAATTTTCCAAAGGATTTCTATGCTTTAATGTATACACCTGGGTGGCTGGATGGATCCGCTCCATTCAAAAAAAAAATTACATCCGCCCTTCCCCCCTGAAAATAAAAAAGAAACGAAAGAAGATTTTTGCCAGTTCGAGTGGAATGAATTTCTGTGAAGTTTTTTTTTTTCTTTTCATTTCAAATGTCCTTTATCCTGCTGTTTGATGTCTGTGCGTATTTGCCTCTCCTCTAGAGAGATTTCAACTGAACTGGTTGAACAAAAATAATAGAAAACTGTAGTGGAAGCAGGAGAAATAACGTGTGACAGGTGTTGATAATTTTTTTTGTTTGTTAACGTTACTTAAGCCTCTTGCCGTAGTCTGTCTGATATACTAGGTTGTCTTGAAGGTCGTTTAATTTTTGACGCTTAGACAGCATTCCTCTTGGAAAAAATTCAAGGATTTCAATTGTCATTAAATAGCAATAATCACGGGCGGGTAAATTGAAAAAGAGTTCTTGGATAAATCTTTAGTAGGAACAGAGTTCGCCGTAGTATAGTTGACGTGAGGCCCCAGGTTAGACATCAAACCAAAAATAAGGAAAATTCTTTCTTCTGCTACTTCCTCTCATCAGATTTCTGGCAAAAACTCTCGAGAGTAATTGAAAATGGTTTCTTAAAAAAATCTGCCATTCGGAGCTGAGTTTAAACTGTAAGTTCCATCACTTCTGGATAAAAGTAACGTACTTTACATGGGTGGTGTGAAAAGCTAGGTTGTAATACTGACTAAAAGGTTTTAGCATATCCGAAATAAAATGTTAGAAAAACAAATACACTTAGGTCGCCGTGGTCTAGTAGGTAGTGTGTTGGCTTATTAGACGAAAGACTCGAGTTCGAATCCCAGGTCAAACATCTAAACGAAATTTTGAAAATAATTTTTCGGTGACTTCCTCTCAGCAGATTTTTGGCAAAAACTCTGAGAGTACAAAAAATGCCATGAAATGCTTCTCAAAAAATGTGTGGTTCGGAGTCGACTTTCAAACTGTAGGTCCCGCCACTTAAATGGATAAAATTAATGCACACAACATAAGTGATGTGAGAAGCTAGGACGTAGTACAATGGGTCAATTCGACCAACGAGTACTGTACTTGTCAGATTTGACAAGTACACGTTCTCTAACCAAACCTAAATACACTTAACATTAACCGTCTACCGAACTACTGCATGTGTTTTAGGCGGAGGTGATGGCAATTTACCGGGCCACTCAATGGATTCTCATCAACGGTGCTCCTTTCAACTGCGTCTCGGTCGTTTCTGATAGTCAGGCTGCGTTAAGATCTCTAGCAGGTTTCGTAATTAACGCTAGGATCGTAAGGGAATGTCGCCGCTGTCTCGACCTTCTTTCTAGGCGCTTCATCAGTGTCTCATTGGTGTGGGTACCCAAGCACAGAGAAATTCCGGGAAATTGTATGGCGCTCCTTCCGGTATCATCTTCTGTTGAATGGGGTATGCCAGTTGCCTCGGTTAAGTTGGACATTGCGCGAAAATCCCTTTGGGACGCCAACCTATTCTGGGCTAATGAGGTGTCCTGCTTCACCGCTTGGCTCACCTGGCACTTGATGGATAGAAGGCGTACCAACCAATTACTTTGTCTTGGTCGTCATGTCATCTAGACTACAGTGGCCGTGCTTACATGTCATTGCGTCATAGATAGACATGCGGAGAGAATGAGACTCCCATTTAGCGACTTCTGCCGTGGATGCAGATCCGCTGAGGAAAAGGAGACTGTTGTCCACTTTCTTTGTCAATGCTTATCCCATGCGAGGTGAAGATATAGGTTATTTGGCTCTCCAAACCTTGTCAGCTTGAAGCAGCTATCGTCCATTGATGTCAAGCTTTCTGGCTGGTTTTCCAGTGCGGGACAGTCGTGGTGCTTTTGCTGGCAACAAATTTCGTCAGAATATAGAAGCAACAGGGTTCAACATAATCTCATAGCCACAGAACACCTAACATTACGGAGGATAACTCGAGGGCTGTAGATTGTAAAGAACATCCACTAGACTTTGGCAAAATTTGCAGAGCAATTCAGTCTCGAATATTAGATTGTGATACGTGATAAGAATTTTGTCAGAATATGAACCAAACAACATTGCAACATGGCAAACGGCTACAGAGCTCGGGTACAGCAAACGGGACTTTCAAGGTAATAAATTGGTTATAAAAAATAGGCGCCAGACCATGATGAAACCAGCATAGCAATCCCAAATCTTGTTATAAGAAGAAGTTCCTGAGAACATTAACGCTAAAACAGCTGATGTAAGGCCATTTTGTAATCGTACAGAACTCATAACATAACCTAACTTAATTGTGATAGCCATCAGACAATAACGAACCATACACAGCAATTCATATTTACTTACTGAATCGGTCATAACAATTCTTTAGTCAGGATTACCACCTAGTTTCGTACACCACCCATTTTTTGTGCAATTATTTAGTCCAAGATTGAAGGGGCGTAGAGTTGTACAACTCGGAACGAGAGTTTTCATGGCAATTTTTATTTTCTCTCAGATTTTTTACCCCAAAACTGCTGAGAGAGAGAAAGTTACCGAAAGAAATATTTTTCGTATTTCGGTTATGTTTCGAGATATCTGAGGCAAATAAATGAAGGTTTACAGAAAAAACTTGATCAACAGGAAAGAAAATTGTACCAGCAATGACTGACGGAATGACTTAGCGACTCTTACTTTTACCAGCGGCTTGCTTTAGGATTGCAGCTGGCAACACTAAACAATTTCTGGCTCTCTGCTTATCAGCTCTTCGTTTATCAATCTAGAACTTCTTCTATTAAAACTTAAGATTCCAAGAATAAATTTCAAGGCCTTCCAAGAGGGCTTCACATAACTGTTCCTCTTACCTTTAAGAGAGAAAAAAAAAAAAAGTTGAAGCACTAGCACAAGACATGCTCATAACATTCTCATCAGACATAGACACACACACGCACATGTCATCACTTGTGATGCAGTGATGGAGTGATAATTTTATGAATGTACGACGTATCACTCAAAGTGCACAAGTGTTGAACGTAACTACGTGAGTCTTAGATTATGGGTGTCTGTACAAGGAGGGGAAGGGGTATGGGGGGACAATTTTCATACCTTTTTTTTCACACTATTTTTCTATTTTCTTGTTTTCCAAACATCATCACCAACTGTGAGGAAAATAGATGATGACAACCTATTCAAGATAATGCATTCCGGTCGGTCGGTTGGTCGGTCGGAATGGGGATGAGGTTTTTTGCGTTTGTCTTCCTATGATGAATTACAGTTTTTAATGTAAATTTTTGTTTTATGTGCAATACGCCATTAAACAAAAAATTCTGTTTTAAAGACAAAGTAATTTAAGAATTAAGCATACGTATCTCTGGTACACCCTGTACACGTATCTGTGGTACACAGATGTCCTTGGAACTACATTATCCAAGGCTTTGTTTTATCCCTACGTAACCGGGAATGTTGGCAAAGCAACTGCCAATGAGACTGTGATCCGTAAAAGCTTGGAATCTGTAGTAAATCTAGGAACTAAACAACACCTAAACCTGCTTTCAAACAAAAAACAATCATCAGACAATTGTTTGACTGATCTTTGTAGCGCATATCTTCTAACCATGATTAGTATTTTTAAACACACCGCGTCTTCACACAAAACTGACTGAGTTTTTACTAACTCGTTAACTGCTTTGCTTTGCCTTTTATGTGGCAACGTAAACATTCTAATGAATGTTCTTGAAGTCGAATTTTCGAGTCGAAATCTCTATAAATGTAAATAGCATTCAGTGTCATTGTTGTTTGTGTATTTTGTTTACATTTATTCTTGTAGTGTTTGTTGTTGCATTTTTGTTTACTTGTTTATCATGTAAACTAGTTAATTTTATTTTTGTTATTCTAGCTCTTGCTTAAGGTTTTAACGTTTTAACGATGTAAACACCCAAACACCATATTCGTATCAATATGATTAGCATGTCACGGAGAATGTCAGTCAAGGTTACAAAAATCCAGATCTTGCTGTATGTAAGTCGAATGGAAAACTGTTTAAGATTGTTCTTTACACCATCCGATAAGCTTAGCTTAACATTTAGATTGAATTAGTAACTGACAAGACAAAAACTGTGTGAATCTAATATCAGAGTATATCGAACGGAGATTTGCGTATATTTTCCGACCGTAAAGCCTCATCCAAGATTGCTGGCTACATCCATAGGAGATAGTGAGACATTCGATGGTTTTCATCATGTGATGACGTGGAAGCATTGACATTAGAGGTAACAACAAAGCCAATGGAAAAAAATTTGTAATTGCAACCCTTCAGTCAGGATTACGATCCCCTTTTTCACACCACTTATGTTGTGTGAGTTAATTTTATAAATCAGTGCTAGGGCCTATAGTTTAAAGTCGACTTAGAGCGACAGATTTTTGACAAACTTTCTCATGACAATTTTATTTAAATCTCAGAATTTTTATCAGAAATATGCTAAGAGGAAGCCGTCGAACAAATCTTCTTCTTATTGCACTTTGTTGAAGATATGAGACCAGGAACCATGGCTTGGTGTCTAATATGGGAACATACTACCTACTAAACTACGGTCTAAGTTGGTACAATGGAAAATTTTATTAAATTTATAGGCAAAATTGTCACTCCTCTGAAGACGGAAGGCCAACTTAATGGTCCCTTATTTTTTTGCAAATGAAAGACGGGAAAAGTCGAAGGGATCTGAACCGATATTAATGCATGCAAAACAAAATTTGCTTTAAAACCTAACCATAATTCATCTTAAGGCAGTAATAGCAGTAATAATAAGACACTAGCTTTTGAGAATGAGAAAACCTTACAAAGATTGCTATAGAAGATGTAATGATGAGGCAAAAAGGAAAGACCACAGATTCTTTGTCGTTGGCAGGCGATTACGAGACTCGACCAAAGAAATCTTGGGCACTCTGTGTTTGTTGGGAGAGCGTGGCTACCCAAAAATGATTGGAGCGGGCTGAGAGATGCTAGTCCTGTATGGCAGACCTGTATTTGTATGGCAGACTAGTACTATGACTGTTGCAATGGTACGTTGCAGGCTGCCAAGCTAATTTCTTAAAGAAATAGATTAATTTCTTAAATGTTCTTATGGTCTTCTATTGATCTGCGATACATCCATTAATAATCAGAAGAAATAATTTTACGGAAATAATGTAATAAAAATAACATTAACAGAGGAGTAAACAACCAACAACAAAATGCAGTATAAAAAACAAAGCGGTTAAACAGTAAACAAGTTACATAAACAACAATAATGAAAACAAAATGTTTACATTTTCAGATATTTCCCGAAGGGCGTTATCCTTTTTCGAGAGTATTCGTCACACTATTGATCCAGTGATATAAAAAGGAAGATAACGCAGGCAACGACGATTGAGTTAGAATTCAGTCAGTTGTGTGTGAAGACGGCGCATGGGATTCAGTAAGAATTCAGTCAGTCGTGTGTAAAGACGTCACATGGTAAAGAGACGTGTGTAAAGAGATTACTGTGGTGTTGCTTACAAAAAAAAGGGTTGTAAGCAGAGAAGAATACCAAATAGTTGTTACTGCGTACGCGAAAGAGTATGAAAGAAGAATAGCAATTAAAGTAAAATTCTTATTGTGTAAATCATTCTGTGACGAGTTATTTTTTTATATTTTTTATCTAGACGTCTTCCAACACTGAGTTTAGATAATAAATCATATTTAATGCCCCTCTGCTATTGTGTGTCAACAAATTCTCGTTAAAGTCTTAATCTGCATATTTTGCAAAATAAATTCCATAGACGACGTCACTACATACTATACTCGCACACTGTGTGTGCAATAAGAAAATTTAAATTTTCATTGCTTTTGTCTTTTGTTTTCGTCTCGGTCTGATTTCTTTCTTTCTTTCTTTCTTTCATAAATTTTGATTTATTAAGTGACAGATTTTTTATAAACCCCCCAACCCATTAAACAATCACTCGAAGATAACCAAAGAGAACGAATAAATAAAAAGGCATTCAAACGAAATTTAAAGTGTTCATAGTGCTGAAGACATTTATTGAGATATTAAGGGAGAGGTTAGGGATTGCAGACGTTCTGGAGAGACTTTATGATAATTTACAGCGTCACATATAGGTTGAGATCCTTAATAGATATCTCCAAATCGCTAAGACCGAATTTCACTTTTACTACGGTCACATACATACCAGAGATCAGCAATGAATCGTTTTTCCGCTGCTCATAAGTACTCATGCAATTTTGCGTATAAATGAATCAATAGAATTGAAATTCAACTACTCTGATTCATTCGTACTCTCAGTACAACATTGATTTATAAGTACAGGGTAGCAATGACTTTAAACTTACAACATTCGAAATGTGTTTGATTCATACCCCTACTCATTCTGATACATAAATTTAGAAAAATACTTAGAATACTTATAAATGATTCGAATCATTTATCAAAATTTACAGTCTTAGTTGTTGTTGCATATACAAATTAAGAAGAAAGGAAAGACAATCTTCTTGTGAGTATAATAGTGTTCGTATGCGAATCGTACTTACTTTGTGCTTCGTGCAAATGTTAAGTAGATACGAGTAGAAGTTAATAACATCCCGCGTATTGTTAAGTATAAATACGACGAGTACTTTCAACTTTGAGTACGAGTACTATGAGTATCATATTAAAATAACTATGAATGTGTATAAGTATCTGAAATTATAAGTATGACTCGAATCTACTCATCGTTTTGAATACTTATTGATGATCTGTGGTTGGAAACAGGAAAGTATGTGCAATATTGCAAACTTTAAGCGTGAGTAGTATGAGAATGACGTTAAAATAAGCATGAATGGGTATAAGTATCAGAAATTATAAGTATGACTCGAATCTACTCATCGTTTTGAATACTTATTGATGATCTGTGGTTGGAAACAGGAAAGTATGTGCAATATTGCAAACTTTAAGCATGAGTAGTATGAGTATGACATTAAAATAAGTATGAATGCGTATAAGTATCAGAAATTATAAGTATGATTCGAATCTACTTACCATTTTGAATACTCGTTGCTGATCTCTGATACATACTTACGTACATAATTGGTCATTTTAATACTTTAGTCAGGATTACAACCTATCTTCTTACCCCACCCATCTAGCAAGCGTTAATCAAATAAATAAAATTCTCAGGTCATGGTGTAAGTGGTTAAACTCCTCCAAAATGGATCGAACGTGATGAATGCATATCGGGTAGGTCTGAGAATCGGACAATATCTAATTTTCATATTCCTATATGTTAAGAGGGGGCGTGGCAAACCTTTAAAATTGAATATTTGGGAACATATTGATCGTAGACGAATAAAATTTGGTAGGTAAGTTGGTAGAGTCGATATCAACAATCCCACTAAAAATTAATGTGAGAACCTTGCCCCTTCAAGTCATACCTACACCTCTTGAACAACTAATCGGTTCAGTAGTTTATTTTTTTGTTCGCAAGCTTATCAAGTTTAGATGATTTTTTTAAAACAAAATTCCATATATGTAGCACAAAGTAGGCGTGGCAAACCTTTAAAATTGAATATTTAGCGATATAGCGACAGCAGTTGGCGCTTTACACTTCTAAAAGGGATGTGGTTGGATGCACCGAAATACATTTCAGCTTTAAGGGTGGGCCCTGGTGGTAACAAATTTCCTTACACTGCTGACGTCAACTCCGAAAGACAGATTTGTGAGAAGCTTTTCATGGAAATCTTATTTACTCTTAAAGGTTTTGCCTGCAGACTGGTGAGAGGAGGTCGTCGAAGAAATATTTTTTTTTATATTTCGTTTTGAGATGTTTGACCTTGTGTTTGAACCTTGACCTTACGTTTAATATGCCAATACACTACCAACTAGTCTACAGTGTCTATCAATGTGTCACGGCAAGAAATATTAGCCTCGTTGTAGTTTAGCTTCAAGGCCTGTGCCACATCTCACTTCGGTTCATAAGTCAAGTACCCAATACCCTAAGGCTTTCTGCAAATATTATGCTCTAATCTCTTAACCTCAATCTCTAATTCCTTAAGCTCATGATATTCTTTAAAAGCAATAACAATTATTTCCCATAAACTTTAAAGGGAAATAGAAAAAAAATTCGAAAATTTTCTTGATATCATCACACTAAATGGTCAGGCTTAAAGTGACTATATGATGGGTTATTGAGCCTCGAACATTAAAAACTTTTCTAAACAATACATAGGGAATAAAAATTATTCCCAAACTACTACGTATGCAAAGTTTCCTATTAAAAAAGTAAAGAAAACGACCCAAAAACACAAGCACATGGAATCACAGCAAAGGAAATAACACTTTAAAGAATGGTTTTCAAACAAAAACAAAACAAAATCCCTCTTTCCCTCTCTCTCTACCTCTCGCGCTGCCATCATATGAGAATAAAACGGTAGATAAAACGTTATAAAGAAAGAAATGCTTTGAAAGCGTTAAAGTTCATTAACACCACCCACCCGTTAGCATCACACAGAGAGAGAGAAAGGAGTAGAGTAACAGAGCAGCAGCATTAGCAGCAGCAGCAGCATAGGAAACATAGAATATTTCTTTATTGTTGTGGTAAATGCCAGGCTTCTACAGAGGGAAACTTTAAACGACAGCAGCTGCTGCTGCTTGGCTGTTTGCTTGACTGGCTGGTATAAAAGAATTGGAAGGAAGGAAAACGTTTAAACTAAATGAGTGACAACATTGACTCTTTAACCTTTTTTTTTTTTTGCTCTCTTTTAATAGTGGAAACAATTTTATTTTTATTTTCTCTTTTTTTATTTCTTTCTTTCATTCTTTCTTTATTCATTTCATTTAAGTCTTTGACTTTTTACCACTTTTTTGTTTTTCTTTCCTTTTTCATGGAAATACAACTCCTGAAATATGTACAATACAGGGAGAAGGAGTGGGAATGAGAGAGAGAGAGAGAGAGAGAGAGAAGTATAGAGACAAAAAGAGTTTGAAGGAATCTTTTGTATTTAAAATGTCAAAGTTATTAAAGCCAAATGACCGTTAAATTACAATAAAAAAAAACACAAAAAAACAACAAAAAAATCTATTAAAAAGTACATATGCAAACTTCCAAGGATTAAACGTTTTAAGGTTCCTTTTAATAATACCGCCCTGCATGGGTTTTGCAAATACGCGCTGAACACGAATCTGGGCGGATCCAATATGACGGTAACAATTTTCATGTAAATCCGATAGATTCTTATAAACTTTGATCGCCATATAGGATCCGCCATTTTGAATTTTTTAAATCTGAATGAAGATCTGTAATAAGTGACCCCAAAAACCCCCGAGTAACAATTTTCAAGTAAATACGATTAATTTTTATATACCACGACCGCCATAATGGATCCACCATTTTGAATATTTTAAATCTGAATGAAGATCTGTAATCAGCGACCCCAAAAAACCCTGAGCAATAATTTTCAAGTAAATCCGATTAATTGTTATATACCACGACAGCCATAATGGATCCGCCATTTTGAATATTTTAAATCTAAATGAAAATCTGTAATCAGCGACCCCCAAAAACCCCCGAGTAACAATTTTCAAGTAAATACGATTAATTTTTATATACCTCGACCGCCATATTGGATCCGCCATTTAAAATATTTTAAATCTGAATGAAAATCTGTAATCAGCGACCCCAAAAACCCCCGAGTAACAATTTTCAAATAAATTCGATTAGTTTTTATAAACCACGACAAAAACCCCCGAGTAACAATTTTCAAGTAAATCCGATTAATTTTTATATACCACGACCGCCATATTGGATCCGCCATTTTGAATATTTTAAATCTGAATGAAGATCAGTAATCAGCGACCCCAATAACCCCCGAGTAACAATTTTCAAGAAAATCTGATTGCTTTTTAAAGATCTCCGTAATATGTTTATTTTTCTCCCCTTTTGCACCCCTTGACATAAAAACCCTACTTTAAGGGTGCATGCAATCAATTTTGGGCTTTGGGCTTATTTTAAAGAGCAAAGATCAATTGTTAATTTCTGACAATAGCGATGGTTCTAACATGTCAGTGTTTATTTCTACAATTTTTCAGAAACGCCCAAAAATGTTATTTTAGGGGTTCCCCCCCCCCCTTTTTTTGTCGAAAACCTGAAGTGGTGGAACCCAGATTCGAGTTCAGCGCGCAAAATGCCTTCAGGAAACACCTGGAGCCATCTTATTTGCAAAACCCATGCAGTTCTGTGCTATTATTAAAGCTGTTAAGCTCTACAATTTTTCAAAAATGGCCAAAAATGTTATTTTCTGGGGTTTCAAACCCCTTTTTCTCGAAAACTTGACTTTATGGAAAGTTTTTGAATCCTAATTCGTGTTCAGCGCGCAGAAAGCCTTCGGAAATACCTGGAGCCATCTTATTTGCACAAAAAAAGTCAAAATTTGCAGGGCTATGTTGGTAAATTGGGAGGATTTGATCCTTAACATCAACATTAAGGCTTTCCTATATCCAAATGACTTGAGGCCTTGAGTTGTTTTTATTCTCAATTAATATTCTCCCAGACTTCTAAGTATTTTTCGCACATAATAAACAAGTTTGAAATACTAAGGCGGGCAATAAATCTTCGAATTCTTGAATTTTTCATCTACTAACTAAAAAAAAAAGGTTAGGGATGGATAGGAAAAAACCAGCATGGAATTTATGTATGTAAAGATAAATTCGAATTTGAAAATCCAAGACGCAATCCATACGCGGCAATAACAGAGCAGCGTGAGTACTTTAGATAACCACTTGTGTTCGATAAGAACGGTTCGCATTCTAACAGGAATTCTAAGGAACACTGCCTTAGCACCAGCAGTTTCGATGACAAGCAAAAGCTGCCAGAATGTAGATGAAACGGAACAGGTACAGCGTTACCTTTTATGTGAGTGGTCTGCACCTTAAAACAAATATCACCGGGCTTTGGTTGATACAACATTCAAGTGATGAAGATGTAGGCATGATATCGATTGTAGTAACAAGGGGACTGGTTGGTTTCATTCGAAACTCGGAATAGTTCAGACCCACTACTAACGGATCGCAGTAAGTGGCTATAATGGGTCACCGTGTAAATTTGCATGTGAATGGCAAGCTGGACTATCCCAACCTAACCTTACTGGAGAAACAAAACCGCTTTTGTCGACGAGCATCTGCATTAAACTTAATAAAAAGTGTGTGAAGATAAATTCGAATCTGAAAATCCAAGATGCAACCCATAAATTTTAACAGCGCCACACTTAGCGTTAACAGAGCACAATTTGATCTTAACAGAGCAAAATTTGATCGTAACAGAGCAAAATTTGCCGTTAACAGAGCACTGTTAACTGTTTAACAGTATCCATTTGAACAAGGTTACTTGTTTAGGAGGTAATTTTTGGGCATATAGTAGCTCTATGAGTACCATATCACACTCTAGGGATTGTTCGAATGCCTCTTAGTATTATCAGCAAAAAAGTCCTATATGAAGTGATATGGTATTGGAAATATTAGCTTTGAAAACATCAATTTTTTGATTGAAAATTCTCTAGAAGATCAGTGGCCATTTGGGAAGATACAAGAAACTGTACCCCTTACCGACTCTATACAAATGATAGTCCAGAGGGTCCTCTTTCCAACCGTGGTAGTGGGATAGCTGAAATAATTTTGTGAGTCGAGATATTGAATTTTAAAAAAATCGATTTTTGGTCGAAAATATATGAGAATTCTCTAGAAGATCAGTGGCCATTTGGGAATAAATACTATGAGAACTCTGCACGTCGTATGCTTACCGCAGTGGTCTAGTAGATAGAGCCGAGCCGGTAGTTTAAATCACCTTCGTCGGCTTTCTCTCAACCTCGTTAAGAGTAAATAAAATTGCCATGAAAAGTTTCTTGAAAAACAAAATCTGTCGTTCAGTGGCTAACCATTCGCCACAGTAGGTTCCGCCACTACCCTATAAATTTGACATACGATAACTTACGGGATAAGAGAAGCTAGATCAATAATCCTTACTGAAGGATTGGGCCGCATGTGTGTATGATTGATTAAGTTGACTGGCGGATAACTAACCCTAATACAATGTTCAGACATGCAATTATATTGAGAAAATCGCAATAAACGGCATTATTGATCTCAATATTTCATATAAAAATTTCAATTAATTATTGCTCAATAAATTCATAAATTGTTAAAATATTGATTAAAACTTCAAATACAACACTGTCATAAGTACGTTCAGTGCGCATATTATATATTTCCGAACACTTTCTATTGATATTAGACACCTCAAATGTAAACAACGACAGTGCCATAAGCAAAAGCTTTCTTTTCTGCTAGCTATTCAATATTATCAAATTTTTATTTCTCATCCTTCTGAGGAAATCCACTTTGGTGTCATAAGTAGTCCCTATTGACCGCAACAGCTCGGCGTTTCGGTTAATCATTAGGAAATTCCTTTACCAATGTTAAAATGTTTTCCATTTTTTCTTAAAAAAAAATTTTTGGCACTATTTTTCGCGATTAAATTAAAATCAATGTTGTTGAAGCAATCAGCTGTTTTGTTTATCAGCTGTCAAATAAATTGTCGTATATTATATGTCTGAACGCTAAAAATATTGTTCTCAATAAACCGAATATTGATTTAATAATAGTGCATGTCTGAACATAGTATAACCCTATCTTAATGTAGATTAACAGATTAACATGAATTTGATCGAATCATGATTACCGATTGCGGGCAATACCCTAATCAATATCTGCTAGGTTTTCCAGACCTCAATGCTCAATCTCAAGTATTTTACGAAAAAAAAAGAAGAGAAATTAAAATAAAATTAACTTGGAATTAAAACTCAATTAATGTGATCAAAAAAAAGAAAGAATAAGAAAAAGAAAACGAATTAAATTTAATTAAGAATGGAAATGAAAAAAATCAAAAACTTGAACTCTGTTAAATGCCAGTGAGTATTAACTCTCATACACTCACATGCATACACTCAAGACAGCCAATTCAGCAACTCGAGTAAGACAATAACGGCCACTTAAATCCGCCCACGTTTTAATGTAACAAGAAATTTTCTTTTTCATTTTCTTTCATTTCATTGGATCTCCACTACATTTATTCCAATTTTATTTTAAATTACTAAACAACAACAAAAACAACAAGAAAAAGAAAAAAGGAAAGAGAGGAAGGACGAACGCAGAATAAATTACAAAATCTGTGCATCACACTGTAAGTTACCAGGCAAACGTTTAAGGAGAAGACTTTCGAGGTCAAAGAACGGCTGCTGCTGTTGTATCCGTGTCCATGTCCACAGGTTTGAAATTTAATTTCATTAAATGTCAGTTTCTTATTGTCCAATAAAGAAGAGAGGAAGAAAACACTAACAACGAGAATTAATTGTTATTGGAAACAAGGAGCTTGGCGCCCTTACGCTTAGAAGAATATTCATTTCCATATTAACTTAATAAAAAATCCATTTTAATTTAAATTAATAAATCTCTTATTGGCCTAATAAGTAATGAGGCAACAGCCTGATGCCTTAAGGCTAAGCACTTAATTAAAATTATTCAAATCCATTCAAGTTCACCCATAAACCGTGGCATTATGTCAAGGAATATTCTTGGACATAAACCTGCTTAGGTTAGGTTAGGTTGTAATGTTAGCTTTGAAAACAAAAGTTCACTTAAGCACGCATAGCGGCCCGTTGTCACACCACAGGTTAACGACGTCCCTGTACTGACCAAGTTTCTTCAAATCACGGAAGAAGAAGGAGTTTGTCAGGGAAAATCCGAAAGCCGTAGGTTTGATAAACGATCAATAGATGACAGCCCTGTTAAGCTGACAAGGGATAAAGAACCAAAAAAAAAATATATCTTCCCCTCGCATGCGATAAGCATTGACAAGGAAAGTGGATAACAGTCTAACCTTCCTCAGCGGATCTACACACACGGCATAAGTCCTTAGATGGGAGCTGCATTCTTTACGCATGTCTTCACATCACACAATAATCTGCAAGCACGGCCTCTGTAATCAAGATGACGTTACGGCCAAGTACAAGTAAATAGTTGGTGTGCCATCTATCCACCTGATTTACTGACCAAGTTCCTCCAAACCAGGGAAGAAGAAGAAGTATGTCAGGGCTAGGGCTACACAATTAAAACACGACTACCGCAAGCTGGAAAACCGACCAGAAAGTTGGATCCTTGATATCAATAGACGATAGCTACGTCAAGCTGACAAGAAAAGGAGAGCGAAATGAAATATATCTACAGCACGCAAGAGGTCTCCTCTTCCTCAGCGGATCTACACCCACGGCATAAGTCCTTGGATGGGGGCTGCATTCTTTCGGCATGTCTTCACATCACACAATAATCTGCAAGCACGGCCACTGTGATCAAGATGATGTTACGGCCAAGTCCAAGTAACTAGTTGGTGCGCCGTCTATCCATCGAGAGCCAAGTAAGCCTAGCGTTGGCTTAGAACTCTCCCCCATTGACCGAGGATAGGCAGGCGTCTTGAAAAAAATTCCGCACTTTGCCCAGCTTGGTCAAGGCAATTGGCGTTCCCAATCGGATTGAGGATGATTCCGGAAGTAGTACACCAGCCCAAGTGAGTTTGTCGGCTCCGAAGTTTCCTGGAATATTATTGTCCGGGGACATGATTTAATTCTGATACCACAGCAGTCAGGAGCCCCTCATTGACCGGGGATACGCAGGCGTCTTGAAAAAATTTCCGCACGTTGGCCAGCTTGACCAAGGCAATTGGCTTTCCCAATCGGATTGAGGATGATTCCGGAAGTGGTACACCAGCCCAAGTGAGTATGTTGGCTCCAGCCTCTTGGGAGCATCGTGATGGCTATGATTTGGACATAAATCGCGGGAAGAGTCTAGTTAGTAGGCTCAGTGTGGAGTTGCATTCTCAACTGGGTGCCGTGAACTAAAGATCGGAAGAAGTTTTAGATAGGCTTTGCTACTAACCAATGGAGAAATCATGTTCAAATACATGGCTTCGCACTGGTACTCAGACGTAGCAGTCTATTACATTTGGGAGAATTATATTTCACTTTCACCCTGTGCGAAGAGCACCGTGGGATGAGGTCCAGGCGCCCGTCATTCAGCCTTGGCCAGATTTTACGAGCCGTTCTATCCGTATCCGAGGACGCCCACCTGTCGTTGACAGAATCGACGACCCCATTATTAATAATGAACTTGCAGGTCCTCATAGGGATGCCCATATTCGAGAATTCACCGGAGAGTTCGATGGTCGTGACCCGCCTGGCAAGTTCATCAGCACTTCAATTACCCGGTATACCACAGTCCCTATTCCGTCGAGTTATCTGCGACAGCTATACATCGTCTTGGAGTTCATTACGTTGGAACTTAGAGCCTTGATAGACGCCTGGCTATCGGAAAGTATTGTAACGTTCCGCTTGGAAACCCTTTCGTACCCAATAACTCTCGTTAAGCGGGGTCTTACTGTATTAGAAGAGCAATAACCGATTTTTTTCCCCCAGAAAAATATCATCTTTCATAACAAACAAATGCAAATAAATTATTGCCTTCACACATCATAAAACCGAATGAAAAGCAATTAAAAAACAAGGAAATTTAAAACCATCTTCACATCAATTTGTTAACAAAACATGAGTAATTTATTAGGAAATAAAAAATAAAAAAAAAAACGAAATTATTTGTCAGTACTTTGGCACAGTACTTCATGTAAAATTCATAAATTAAATGTTACCAGTTCATATAAGGATTCCCTTGTAAAAAATAAATCGCCTTCTCTACTCTCTTAATGCTTTCATAATTCTCTTAATGTACAGCACAAAAAAAAAACCAACAAAAAACAACAAAGAAAAGTAAATTAAAAAAATGAAATGAAAGTTAAAAATAATACGAATATAAATTGAACATAAAAATAAGAACAACAACAACAATAACAAAAACAAAAACGAATTTATTATTTAAAACAAAAACAAAAATAAAAACAAGAACCAATACAATCACACAAAAATTTATTCTATTCTCTAAAGCAGTCCTAGTCAGTCATGTCGTAAGGAAACCGTAATGTTAGAGCAAAAGAGAGTGAGAGAGAGAGAGAAATTTCTCTCTCCTTTAGAAGACTTTATTACTTACATATGCTGTTACATGTCCATATGCATGTGTATGGATGGGGTATGTAAGCATTAATGGAGAACGTACATATATGATGTGAATGTATGTCTGTGTGTGTATGTACGTGTGTGCATTTTAAATTTATGAGCATAAATTATTGCTTCGCATAACAACCGAAACAAGAGCAAAATAACAAAATATTGTCATGCCATAAAAATGTCAATTGCAACAAATGACAAGAGTTGTGTGTGTGTGTGTGTGTGAGTGTATAGCCACACATACTGCTGTTGAAAGTTTTTCTATGGTATACCCTACTTAAATCACTTCAATTTAGAAATGGCGTCCGTTTGAAAACAAAATTTAAAGAAAATCTATTCCTTTGAACGGGAATTAATGTTCCTCAATCCTTAATAGTGGAACTGGGAAGCCGTTGACATCCGTATTTTAAACACAACCTAACAGTAGTCCGTCTGGAATCCATGTATCCGAAGATAAATTTGAATTTTAACTAACAAAACCAAAAATTTTAAAAGAGCTAAGGCGTGTGAAGTCGCCGTGGTCTAGTGGGTAGTGTGTTGGCTTATTAGACAAAAGGCCCGGGTTCGAAACCCAGGTCAGACATCAAAACGAAAAATTTTTCTTCGGCGACTTCCTCTCAGCAGATTTCTGGCAAAGACTCTGAGAGTAAAAAAAAATTGCCATGAAAAGCTTCTCAAAAATCTGTCGTTGGAGTTGACTTTAAACTGTAGGTCCCGCCACTCATGTATAAAATTAACGCACACAACATAAGTGGTGTGAGAAGATAGGTCGTAATCCTGACTGAAGGGTTGTAATGGCCAATTAAGTATGTAGCTGCGTTAGTAGTTCTCGAACGTAATTTTGATTTTTTGTATGTCCCAGTGTAACTTAAGATATTCAGCGACACCAGGGGCGGCACATTTAGGGAGTTTTTAGACCCCTTGTTAGTTGCATCAACTCCTAGCCATGTTTGTTGCCCCCTCCCCGTTTCGACAGTAGAATTGCTAGAAGTAATTTTGATCTGGAATTTGGATCCTATTACTGCCACAAAGCTGCTTCCCTCGTATAGAACCAAGTCTAAAGCAAAGCACTACCATACAAACCCTACCCTAACTCCATAATTAAATGCTGTAGGGTGCCTATGTATCTGAACTTTATCGTTTAGAATTTTCTTTCTCTTTTTTTTGTTGTTGTTTTTGTTTTAGTTTTTATGTCATAAGATTAATACGCCAACAATACTGTGCAACTAATTGAGTTGGCCAATCAATACTCTTACAAAACTTTCTTACCCACATACAAACACACACACACATACATACACACACGAGAACAAATTCTTAATAAAAAAAGTAATCACATAGCGTATATGTCCATATGTATGTATGTATGTATGTAAACAGGAATTAAAAAAGGAATTGATCACGGTATACGAATGAGTCGTGAGTGAATGCGAGTGTTTGCATATGAGAAAGTTTTGTTTGCTTGTGATGTGTGTGTGGCATATCATATCAGATGGATTATGTTGTCAAATCAGAAAAAAAAACGAAATAATCGTAGAGTTTTTCTTTGAAAGTAATTTTATTAATAACCATGCAGGGTGTGGCCAATTTAAAGCGGACAATTAAATAATAGGGTTCCAGTTGAAATATAATGGCAACGCTAAAAATATGGGTTTGCGTCTTTGGTCTTTAAAACTAAAAATTATCTTCACATATATATAAGCGTCTGAAGTCGCCGTGGTCTAGTGGGTAGTGTGTTGGCTTATTAGACGAAACCCGGGCCGGTTCGTATCCCAGGTCAGACATCAAAACGAAAAATATTTCTTCGGCGACTTCTTCTCAGTAGATTTCTGGCAAAGTCTCTGAGAGAAAAAATTGCCATGAAAAGCTTCTCAAAAATCTGTCGTTCGGAGTCGACTTTAAACTGTAGGTCCCGCCACTCATGTATAAAATTAGGTCGTAATCCTGACTGAAGGGTTGTAATGGCCAATTATGTATGTTATGTATGTATATATAAGCGTCTGTCACTAGCAATTATTACTGGGCATTCCAAGGACCCTTAAATAAATAGAAAAAAAAAACTTATTCGGCTTTATTGTAATCTCTGTGGTATTGAAACTGCTGGAGAGAAGGCCTGACGAAAGATGGTAGGGCTAGTTAAACCTTTTGTTTGGCAACTCTTTGGTCTGGTTGATCAGGACACCATTCGAGAAATGGAATAGAGGAGAACATAGAATTCATAGACTACTATGGTCCAAAAGGAAAAGGGTTTATAACCTGGCAAGGAAATCTATTAGACTCCCGATAATTTTTCTAACAGAACCCTGTGTCCTGAGGGCAAAAATTAGAATATGGGAGAGAAGCAAAAAAATCTTTTTTCCACCACTTATGTATAAAATTAACGCACACAACATAAGTGGTGTGAGAAGCTAGGTCGCAATCCTGACTGAAGGATTGTAATGGCCAATTATGTATGTATGCAGTTATTTGCTACCCAAAAAAAAGGCAATTCTCTGATTAACCGCTGATATACGCACCAATTTACATTCACAATTTGATCATTACAACCCTTTAGCCAGGATTACAACCTAGCTTTCCCAATCACCTATGTTGTGGCGGCAACTACAGTATCTCTATTCTGCCAAAAGAAGAGTAAAAATTTATGACTAGGGTATTAAATGATCGCCTAAAATTGTCTAGGATGGCAAGGATGTATGCAATTGATAGCTTCATTATTTGCTGGTTTCAGTGAGTTATCACTGTTGTTTTCTCTTCTCCTGCGATCATCCTGTTTTTTTTAGATCCTAGATCGCCTAGTCTTGGTATACTTCATTGCCTCCTTCGTTCTTTCCGCCTGGCTTATTACTTTCATGGTTTTTTCTTATCTTTGCTTGAACAACATTCCTGAAAGGTAACCACAACATAGTGGTAATAACCGGGTGACTAAGTAGGAAGAGCTCCATGGTATTCCTTCCCTCGTATAGAACCACGTATTAGTCAGATTACTCACACATACATCCATACATACCATTACAAAAATGTAAAATCTAGAAACTGGTTTATCGCTTTTACTTCGCTTAACATTAAAATTATAAACAAAAGCTACAAAAACAGAACAATGCAAGTAAACAAACTTGTTTACAAATTTATCGTACTGCTTAATATAACAACAAACACTAGCATAAGAATGTGGTAAACAAGTAAACATAAATACTACAACAATCACCAAAATAAAAAGGTAAACAAGTAAACAAAAATATACTAACAACACAACAATAATAAACGTAAACAACGATGTGTAAATTTGTTGAGATTTCAAGTAAACAAAGTCATAAACATACGCTTTCAAGAACATTTATCAGACAGTTTACATTGTCAAAGCACAACAGGCAACTAAGTATTGAAGTCCAGTAGGAGGTTCTTGTGTAAACAGGCGTTGTATTTGAAGTGAGTAATCGTGTTTTGAAGATCTCCATTACAAAGATCTGTCAAATAATCGCCTAGTAATTGTTATTGCTTATGCAAAGGTCGTAAATAGAGAAATAACAAACAAAGCAATTGTTGTTGTTTACATCAAGTTGTAAACAGCGAATGAGCTACGAACGAGCTCATATTTTAAACGTTTTTTAAAGTCAAAAATGTAAGAATACATAATTGATCATTACAACACTTCAGTGAGGATTACATCCCAGTTTCTCACACCACATATATTGTGCCTGTTAATTTTGAACATGAAAGGCGGAACGTGCAGTTTACTGGCAATTCCGAATGACAGATTTTTGAGAAACTTTTCATGGCAATTTTATTTACTCTCAGAGTTTTTGCCACAAATCTGCTGAGAGGCAGTCGCTAAAATATATTTCGTTTTGTTGGAGATGTTCGACCTGGGGCGTTTGTACCGAGGCTACACGGGGAATAAGCCAATACACGCACTATCAACTAGACTACGGCGACTGGAAACTCTCGGACAAAACCCAAAAAATGATTTTTAGGTTAATAATGATGGCTTGACGTTTTCTTAATAATTATCAAGGAATCTAGAGTTACAATAACAAAGAAAGGCTGTTGAAATTATGCAAATTGTCCAAATATATTTGGCTACACCCTGTTTCATTGCTGGAACAATATGAATCCTATATATTGAAATATTGTCAATTTGATTACAGACACAGAAACACTACTACGTTCTATAAAAAACTACATTTCCTGGACGCTCTCACTCTCACTCTCTCTCTGTCCACCACAGCAGTGACATAAAAGTGACACATACACGGTTGCATAAATATGTATGAATGTCGTTGAGAGAAAAACTTCCAATAAACTACAGTAAAGAACTCTTTATCAATCTGGTATTAAAAGATTAAATTTTGTTATGGCTTAACAGGAAAAAATATGAACAAATTAAAAATTCATTAAGAAAATAAAATGAAAAATGAAAAATCCATAAAATTGGTTTGTGGATTGGATTATGATGAAATGTTTATTCGAAATATAAAAGCGAAACAAAATAGCAAATCTACAGGAATCAAGGAAAAAAGAAAAAAATATTCGAAAAACAATATTTATTTTGATGATCCTGGCAGATTAATAAGGGAAGTTTTCATATGAAATTCATCAATTTCAAAAGTCATCACTTTTATTAAACGGAAGATAAATTGAAAGGATATGGTAGGGATAAAGTTTCTTTTTTGGTGATTGTTTTAAAATCGAAAAAAAATTTTATTGAAATTTTATAACAGGATACAATACACTCTACCAAACACTCACTACCCAGGACCTTGAACTCATCTTTATAAGGCTTAACAAGGCACAGGATGCAATATTTATTTCGGTAAGAAATATCGTCAGAGTTGATGTATTAGGTCTCGTCTAGGGCACACACTAAATACTGTATACTTCGGCATTTTTTACTTTATTCGTGATTACAACCTTAGCTTCTCGCACCGCCTCTGTTGTGTGTGTTATTTTTTTATGCATAAGTTGCGGGACCTACAGTTTAATGCCGAACACACATACATAATTGGCCATTACAACCCTCCAGTATGGATTACGACCTAGCTTCTCACACCACTTATGTTGTGTGCGTTAATTTTATACATGAGGGGACCTACAGTTTAAAGTCGATTCCGAACGACAGATTTTTCAGAAGCTTTTCATAGCAATTTTTACTCTCAGAGTCTTTGCCAGAAATCTGCTG
Organism: Sarcophaga peregrina; assembly: GCA_014635995.1. Classification (NCBI taxonomy): domain Eukaryota; kingdom Metazoa; phylum Arthropoda; class Insecta; order Diptera; family Sarcophagidae; genus Sarcophaga; species Sarcophaga peregrina. The sequence goes on along the minus strand of CM025793.1, from coordinate 79,791,599 downwards.
AGACGAAGTCGCCGAAGAAATATTTTTCGTTTTGATGTCTGACCTGGGATTCGAACCCGGGCCTTTTGTCTAATAAGCCAACACACTACCCACTGGACCACGGCGACTAATGCCGAATACTAACGACAAATTTCTGCAAAGATTTTCATGGCGATTTTAGTTACTCTCTATAGTTCTTTGCAGACTTTTGCTGACAGAGGAAGGCGCCGCCTAAGAAATATTTCTTTTTTTTCATTTTTGTTTTTATTTGAAACATCTAACTTGGACTTCGAACCATGGAACCTCGTCTAACTACACTACCAACTAAACTACGGTGACATCATATTTACAGTCCCTGAAAAAGTCATGCGAGAGAGTCCTAAGCCTATCGGCATAGAAGGTTGAAAGGGCCAGTCGGCAATAAGGACTACAAATGTAATCTCATGCTGTCAACTAACTTGAGCTTCCTTATACTTCAACCAGACTACATCTACATACATAATTGGTCATTACAACCCTACAGTTCGGATTATTGGCCTAGTTTCTCACACTACTTATGTTGTGTGTGTTAATTTCATACATAAGTGGCGGGACCTACAGTTTAAAGTCGACTCCGAACGATAGATTTTTTGAGAAATTTTTCATGGCAATTTTATTTTACAACCAGAGTTTTTTCCAGAAATCTGCTGAAAAGAAATCGCCGAAAAATACTTTTTGTATTGGGACTCGAACCCTAGCTTTACGTCTAATAAGCCAGCACACTACCTATTAGACCACGGCGACTTCAAATACATCTACATCTAGTTTATTTGAATTTAACTATTCTAATATAAACTGACTTTGATCGAAGCTGTTGTAGTCTAGTCGGTACTGTATTGGATTATTAGACTAGAATCCACGATTCAAACCCCAGGCTGGATATCTTCAATAAAACGATGTTTTAAGAAAATATTTCTTCTGTACGGTTATGCAATTAAAGCCCAAAAAAAGGTTATCTTAGCAATACTGTACTTAAGGTCATGCTGTCAACGAACTTGGACCTCATTATACTCCATCTATAGTATATCCACTAAACACTGACTGTGGTCGAAGCAGCCGTAGTCTAGTAGGCATATTAGATGTGCGTCCACGGTTTAAACCTTAGGTCAGATATTTCCAATTAAACGAAATATGAAACAGAATATTTCTTAGGCGACTTCGTCTTATGCGACTTCTGGCAAAAACTCCGGAAATAAATAAAAAAAAAATTGCCAAGCAAAAGTTTCTAAAAAAAATCTGTCGTACGGAGTCGACACACACCACATAAGTAGTGTGAGAAACAAGGTCGTAAAATTATTTTTATTTGAAAATGATCATCGAATGAGAAACGTAATTAAAACAATAACAAATCAACAGTAAGATTCTCGAAGTTGTCATGTACATCTGCTTTCTTAGCGTTGCTCAAACAGAGTCATGTAAGCTTGAGCATAACAGCTTAGCTATTCTGTTGTATTATTGACTTTGACCAGCTTATTAGCACCGCAATGTTATTCGAATATTCTGGATGCGATATTCCTTTGTAAGAGTGTTACACTTGAATGGTCCGAAATTTCCCAAACAATTTTACTATGATAGGAAATTAGAATTAAACTACGCAGTAGCGCAGTATAAAGTTGTTGCAATAGCTAGATTTATTTTGAACACGGGATGGTTTTCTCTAGGGAATAGGTGATCACCAGACATCAACAATGAATCGTTTTTCCGCTACTCATAAGTACTCATGCAATTTTGCGTATAAATGAATCAATAGAATTGAAATTCAACTACTCTGATTCATTCGTACTCGCTACAACATTGATTTATAAGTTCAGGGTTGCAATGGGTATGAGTACAACGTTGACATCAAACTCACAACATTCGAAATGTGTTTGATTCATACGCCTACTCATTCTGATTCAAAAAATTTAGAAAAATACTTATAATACTTCTAAGTGATTCAAATCATTCACCAAAATTTCCAACTTTTGTTGTCGCTGTTGCCTATACAAACAAAGAAGAAAGGAAAGACAAAGACAACAAGCAAAGCATACACACAATGTTCTTGTGAGTATAATAGTATTCGTACGCGAGTCATACTTAATTTGTGCTTCGTGTAAATGTTAAGTAGAGACGAGTCGAAGTCAATAACATCAGGCGTATTGTTAAGTATGAATACGATGAGTACTTCCAACTTTTGAGTATGAGTAGTATGAGTATCATGTTAAAATAAGTATAAATGCGTATAAGTATCAGAAATTATAAGTATTACTCGAATCTACTCATCGTTTTAAATACTTATTGTTGATCTCTGGTGATCACCGCGAATCATACTTATTTGGTGCTTCGTGTTAATGTTAAGTAGAGACGAGTTGATGTCAATAACATTATGCGCATTGTTAAGTATGAATACGATGAGTACTTCAAACTTTTGAGTATGAGTATCATATTAAAATAAGTATGAATGCGATTAAGTATCTGAAATTATAAGTATGACTCGAATCTACTTATCGTTTTGAATACTTATTGATGATCTGTGGTTGGAAACAGGAAAGTATGTGCAATATTGCAAACTTTAAGCATGAGTATGACTCGAATCTATTCATCGTTTTGAATACTTATTGATGATCTTTGGTGACCACCGAGTGGAATGAATTGTGGTATCGCAATGGCCCTAAATACTCGCCTAAGTGAACATCTTCCTTCTTCCATCTAACCTAACGCTGTAGGGCATCAAATAAAAACCTCTGGATCCCACTATAATTTATCAAATTTAAGTTTTTGGTCTTTGTTTTTTTTTTGTTCGTATTAAATTCCTATAATTCAGTAGAAATATTTATTCGAATTGTATTTTTGATGGTTGCAAATTGAAAGAAGAAGAAAAAAAAAACAAAAAACAGACAGAATAACAAGGGAGAATAACACGAAAAGGCAAAATATTTGAAATTCTTTTTCGAATTTTCACAAAAGAATGAAAAAAAGAACAGAGATGAACAAGAACAACAACAACTCAATGATATACAATACAACACAATACAATTTGATTTATTTTTTCTTGTAAATTTTTTCTCGTATTTTTTTTGCTATCAAATAAACACAATAGCCTTCAATTCTATCAAATAAAATATTTTTCCTGCTGGTTGTAGATGTAAATAAAATATTGGGTAAGTGGAAAAGTAGAATTCTTAATCAGCATCAGCAGTTGTTTTGAATTTTTTTCTTTTAACAAACAAGTGACAGCTATACTCCCTTACAATGATCCCCAATTGACCTCTGGGTATTGAACTTCGCCTAATCTTAAGCACACGTCCTCCTACCTACATACACTCCTTATTATTTCCTTCTTCCTTTAAGAATTACAAACCTATCGGTAAGCATATCCTTCTTCTTAGCCTAGTTCGGTATTATTGATCGGATTTCCTTTCGATATTATCATCTTTGGTTTAAAGGTCTTTCAAAATATTGAAGAGTCTTATCGTAAATAAATTGACTTAAAGACCATAATGAAGTAGCTGTAACCAAGTACAGTAAGACCCCGCTTTGCATAACGCTGTTCCAGTATTATGCGGGAGTATTGGGATTCCCCTGTATTGGTACTTGTTGTATATATGTGTGCGAATGAAATAATGCACCAACCAAAAGCGGTGTACTATATACCGACGGTATATACTACGTACCTATTTCAACGCTCTTTTGTTAGCATGTCAAGAATAGAGATTCTAACTGTATTTTCCGAAGTCGTAATCACAGTACAAACGCATGTTTCATGCGTCACAGTTGATTTATTAGTTGTCATCAACGTCACTAGGTGTTTACATATGTACGTGTAAAGTTGCCTTGTTTAACGCTCTTTCGTTTAGCGCTGGTACTTATTGGAACGTATGTATCATCGCGTTAAGCGTTGTCTTACTGTAATATTAGCATTAACCTATTAGTTGAGAGGCAGTAATTCAAATCTCAGTTCAAACATCTCGTTGCAAACCAAATATGAAATAAAAAGTATTTTTTGCGGCGTCTTCCTCTGTCAAAAATTTTAAATTTCTCATTCGGGTCTTTCAGGCGGAGATGGTGAAAATATACGCTGCAGCGAGAATTATTGGGTACAGAAGGGTCTATAAGCGGAACGTCACAATACTTTCTGATAGTCAGGCGCCTGTCAGGGCTCTAAGTTCCAAGGTGTACGGCTGTCACAGATATCTCGGCGAAATAGCAGAACAATATTATATCCATACCATGGGGTAGCGGGGCACCGCGGTATTCCAGGTAACTGCAGAGCTGATGAACTTGCCAGGCGAGGCTCGTCCATCGAAATCTCCGATAAATTCTCCAATCTGGGTCAGGTCCATTTAATTGATAATCAATTCCGTCAACGACAGGTAGGCGGCCACGGACACGGGCACAACGGCTCGTAAAATCTTACTAAGGCTGGAGGAGAGGCGCACAATAAGTCTACTTAAACTATTAAAACTTAAAGAGGCGCGCTCAGTATAGTTATCGGTGTCATTACCGGGCATCACGTACGAAATCGCCGTAGGTAGTGTGTTGGCTTATTAGACTGAAGACCCGAGTTCAGATCCCAGGTCAGACACCAAAACGAATATATGAAAATATTTCTTCGGTGACTTCCTCTCAGCGGATTTCTGAGAGTAAATAAAATAATTGCATTGAAAAGATACTCAAAGAAAATAAAATCTGCTGTTCAAAGTCGACTTTAAACTGTAGGTCCCGCCTACAAGTATACAAATTAGCACACACAACATAAGTGCAGTGTCGTTCGGAGTCGACTATAAACTGTAGTTCGCCCGACACTCATGTATAAAATTAACGCATGAAATATAAGTGGTGTGAGCAGCAAGGTCGTAATCCTGACTCAAAGGAGCATTGCTTTATGGGTACGCATGCGAGGCGCATTGGTCTTGGACACCTTGCTAACGATTCCTGCAGAACCTGCACAGATGAGGAAGAAGAGAAAACTGTCCCTCGCCTGCTGGGTACATGCCCGGCTCTTTGCCAAAGGATAAGAAAGTGCTTGGATGCTTACTACATGGATAATCTGGAGAAACTGTCAAGGATTAACATTGGCAGCTTAAATCGCATCTTCAAGAACTCCGTGCGATTTCGAGTCTAGGAAATAGTGGATAACTGTGATGACAACACAATGGGCCCAAATCGGCCCATTTCGTAACAAAAATCTTTCATTAATGCTTTCAAGTCTTTCAGCTATTTTAAGGGGATGTCTCCGATTAAGTATGGTGTCAATAAGACTGTAGAAAACTTGCCCTAAATACGTCGTTCATTCTAAAAATTGTATCCAATGACGGTTAACACGCTTCATAGACCATAGTGCCGCATCGTATCTTGTTTATTTAGGAGTTTTTTAAATCCAATGAAATGTCTCTTGGTATTACTCGTATTGATACGAAATTTTCTATATCGACAGGTTCAACAAAGTGTCTTATTCACGCAGTATTCACTTCAGCAGAGCGAAGAGCTTAACGACAATGGTAAGATGTGACGTCATAGAAAAATATTTACCACATGGAAATAGATAGATTTCAATACTAGCTAGAGTTAAACACTAAGATTCATAAGCTAAGCTAAGTGAATTTCGTAAATCGATCATCATGGCTTTAAATAACACATCCCTGTAAATTTGGACATTTATGTGCAAATAAGATGGGTCCAGGTGTTTCCGAAGGTATTTTGGGTCTTCCCATCACGTTAGGTTTTCAAGAAAAAAGGGTTAAAACCCCTAAAATAGCGATTTTGGAATATTGTGGAGCTAAACACTGACGTACTAGAACCATCACAGACGCACTAGAACCATTGCTATCGTGAGAAATTGACAATTGATCTTTACTCTTTAAAATGAGTCCAAAGTCCAAAATTGATTGCATGCACCCCTAAAATAGGTGGTGGGTTTTTAGGTCAACAGGTGCAAGAGAAAAAGAAACACATTACGGAGGTCCTTAGAAATTAATCAGATTTACTTGAAAATTGTTGGTCAGGGGTTTTGTGGCCGCTGATTACAGATCTTCATTTAGAATAAAAAAAATTCAAAATGGCGGATCCAATAAGGTGGTAACAATTTTCAAGTAAATCCGATTAATTTTTATAAACCTCGACTAATTCGAATCTAAATGAAGGTCTGTAATCATACACATACAACTGGTCATTATAACTTTTCGGTCTGGATTATTGACCTAGCTTCTCACACCACTTGTGTTGTCTGCGTTAATTGTATAAATAAGTGGAGGGACCTAGAGTTTAAAGATGGACTTTATTTTTTCTCAAAGTTTTTGCCAGAAATCTGCTGAGAGTAAATCACCGATGAAATTCCTTTTGTATTTTGTTTTAATGTCTGACCTGGTGCTCGAATCCCGGCTGTACGTCTAATAAGCCAACACACTACCGACTAGACTACGGCGCCTGTAATCAGCAACCCCAAACTTCGTGAACCCAGATTCGTGTTCAGTGCACATCTTCTGGTGCCCTCTTGTTTGTAAAACCCACGCAAGGCTGTGTATTCTTCTCGAAATATTTTATTATAAGGAACAACTTAGAACGCCAGTAGAAAGATACACAACCAAACACTTTACCTCACAATACTTAACACCATCATAGTAGTAGTCACGCTCGTGCAATAGTGTAAACAACGTGTCCATTTTGGAGAACAAGGGAACAACAGCAGTTTTTCTTTAATAGTCGAACAAAAAATGGAAGAATTTTTCATTCTGTTTAAATGGGCGCTCTTCCCCTTCCCACACATAATAATATTCCCAAATACAACACTGGCACAATCACAGCCAATCATTTTATACTCTTTATATCTTCGCCCCTCTCTATCCTCCCTTCTCTCTTTTAACACATTTTGCAAAATGCTGCAATAAAAATTTCAAATTAAAATTTTGATTTGATTTCTACAAGGTAATCCCATGCATTGTACATACGTTCGTTCACTAATTGTTAATGTGGGGGAGGGGGACCTGTGTTTCAGGTTGTATTCACCATGGAATGCGTGATGCGAAATTAAAATAAATTTTGAATTTTCAATAATTTTATGGCACAATTATTACGCGGCAATAAGTTTTTCTGTTATTTTTTTTCGTTTGCGAAAATATGCCATAAATAATGGCATTTCGATAAACAATAACAAGAGCCAACATTCAACGGCCAACAACAGCGATATCTATTCGTCGAAAGCTATTGATTTTCCGCTTATTTTTTTTATTTTTTGGGGACAAACAAATAAGAGTTCAATGAACGGTCGACAAAAGTATTTTAAAGACTACACTGGACAACATAATAAATCATCATTTTTGAAATACAAAAATTTTGGGACATTTGACGGATACTCGCGTAGCGCGATATTAGCCAACAGGATGCCTAACATATCAGTAGTGAGTAATTACTCCACTCTGATACCGTAACGGCTTTCTGGGCCAAAAGCACGGTGATGCCAATCGTCCATAAAATGCTTTTGCAAGCTGAACTACAAACAAAAGCTACAAAAATAAAACAATGCTAGTAAACAAACCTGTTTACACATTATCGTACTGCGTAATATAGCAACAAACATCAGCATAAAAAATGGTAATCAGGTAAACAAAAATATACCAACAATATTACTACAATAATTCGAGAAGGTCACGAATATGCACATTCAAGAACGTTCATTAAACTGTTTAACCTGCCATATAAAAGGTAAGGCAAAGCAAGCGAGGGAGTTAGTGAAGTTCAGTCAATATTGAGTGAAGACGCGGTGCGTTTGAAGAGAGTAATCGTACTTTGAAGATATCCATTACAAAGATCTGTCGTTTCTCCTCTAAGGAAAATGCACGTCCTCTAACCTAACCTAACCTAAGATCTGTCGTATCATTGTCTAGTAATTGTTATTTCAAGTGTATAAACAGAGGAATAACAAAAAAACGCCAATTGTTGTTGTTTATATAAAGTACTGAACAGTGGTACACACATAATATGTTTGGACTTTAATTGAACAAGCGTACTGAATATAATTTTAAGATGACCGTTTAACTGCACAAGCTTGGCAGTTTCGGATTCTTTTTATACAGAGCTTATCAGAATGTTGAGCGGAGTATGCTTTAGCTGTTCTTTGTGATCACTAATGCGCAATCGAAACTTGACTCCGACAAGCTATTGGTCCGAGTTCATGTTTGAACCACTGAATGTGTGCACATCTAATACACTGACGACAAGCCTTCCGTCAATCAGTGTGATCGCAGCTTTTTAACGTCCAGCTTTTGCAATGCTCAAGAGAGCGCAGACCTCGCGGTGACATTTCGCAATTGAAAATTGGCTGCGACAAGCTAGAGGTCTGAGTTGATATTTAGAACTCTAAATGTGCGCACATCTATTACAATGCCGATGTGCCTTCCGTCAATCAGTGTGATCGCAGCTTCTTAACGTCAAACTTTCGCAATTCACTAGAGATAATTCGCAATTGAAACTTGGTTACGACAAGCTAGTGGTCTGAGTTGATATTTAGACCTCTTTATGTGAGCACATCTAGTACAGTGGCGACGTGCAATCCGTCAATCATTCTGATCACAGTTTCTTAAAGTACAGCTTTCGCATTGCACTAGAGAGCGCAGACCTAGAGGCGATAATTCGCAATTAAAACTTGGCTTTGACAAGCCCGTGGTCCGAGTTGATGTTTAGACCACTGAATGTGTGCACATCTAGTACACTGGCGACGTGCCATCCATCAATCATTGTGTTCGCAGCTTCTTAGCGTCCAGCTTTCGCAATGTACTAGAAAGCGCAGACCTGGAGGCGAAAATTCGCAATTGAAACTTGGCTGCGACAAGCTTGTGGTCTGAGTTGATGTTTAGACCTCTGAATGTGAGCACATCTAGTACACTGACGACGTGCAACCCGTCAATCATTGTGATCGCAGCTTCTTTACGAACAACTTTCGCAATGCACTAGAAAGCGCAAACCTGGAGGCGAAAATTCGCAATTGAAACTAGGCTGCGACAAGCTTGTGGTCTGAGTTGATGTTTAAACCTCTGAATGTACGCACATTTAGTACACTGGCGACGTGCCAACCGTCAATCATTATGATCGCAGCTTTTTAACGTCCAATGTTTTAGAAAGCGCAGACCTAGAGGTGATAAATCGCAATTAAAACTTGACTTTGACAAGCCCGTGTTGATGTGTGGACCTCTGAATATGCGCACATCTAGTACATTGGCGATGTGCCTTCCGTCAATCAGTATGATCGCAGCTTCTCAACGTCCAGCTTTCACAATGCACTAGAGAGCGCAGACCTAGAGGCGATAATTCAGAATTCAAACCTGGCTTCGACAAGCTCTTTGTCCGAGATGATGTTTAGACCTCTGAATGTGAGCACATCTAGTACACTGGTGATGTGCCTTCCGTCAATCAGTGTAATCAATCTGGTTGGATGTCAATCAATCGGGGGCCATCCAAGTAGCCTTATGAATGTCGAGATGCTGAAATTTGGTGTTGCAAACTACTATGTGTCCCCACATAAGATGAAGTTCCCTACTTAAGGGGAAGTCCCCTACTTAAGGTGAAGTTCCTTACTTCAGGTGAAGTTCCCTACTTAAGATGAAGTTTCTTACTTAAGGTGGAGTTCCTCTCTTGATTCTGAAGCCTGCGTTTGAACTCTTAGTGAATTAAATTTGATGACTATGTTTGAACTACATGGCCTTCAAACTTCTTTCATTTCTAATGCGTTGAATTGTGGTAGAAAAGTTTGAATATTTTTGAATTTTTTTCCTCATAACTCTTTTTGCCTAAAATGGCTTCAATTACTACGAAATTAAAAGTTTTTTTCATCCGAAAAGTCTAACTAAATGATGGGCAAAAATGATTCAATTACTTTGACTTTTTTCGGCACAACAAAACTTTTCATTTCTATAGACAGACCGATAGACCGACCGACCGACCACGTTTAAGAAAACTTCATCTGGAGACCACTTAAGCAATCAAACATCTTTTTCTCTCCCATTTATTTAATGTTGTTTGGCCCTTTGGCAGTAGTTCCCATTTAGTTGGTCTTCACTTACTTCATTCATTCGTAATAGAAAATGTTAAACTGCATTAGGAGAGGCAGCAGCAGCATCATGAGCAACAGCAGTTGGCTTTCATTATAAACTTTAAATCTGTTTAATTGCCTATGGAGTTGTGCGTTTCCATATACCAACCATGATAATACCATGATGCCATGATGAGGATGATGATGAACTTACTTCAGAGCCAAGGCAAAAAAAAAACTGTGGCCAATTTAAAGTTTCCATTGGATGAATGAAATGAATTACAAAAAACAAAATGGAAGGAAAAGGGTTACTTTCGACAGTCTTAACCTGCCAACAGCAATAATAACTAATTTAAATAAATAGTTGAATAAGTAATCAAAACCAAAAACTGAAACTTTCTAATAACTTTGACCAACAACTTTAAAATACACCCACACCCCCGGGAGAGAGCAAGCAGGCCACCCCCTTTTAATTTTAAATCCAAACTAGGATTTACTCTCTTGATTGTGTTTAAATCTTATTGCAAACGAAAGGATTGTAGTTTTACAAAAAACTAAGGCAATAAAATTACGAATTCAAATTCAAACAGGGGGAGGGGGAGGGAAGGAGCAGCAGCAGCAGCATATTAAAGTCAATTACATACGTTTTGAGAATGCAAGCGATAAAAATCTGTGGTGACATGCAATCATCTGACGTTTCTTTTGTGAAATTCTAAAATTAAAGTGAAGCTTAACTGAAAACATAACAGCAAGCAATCTACATATACGGAAACGGAAGCGTGAGTAACTATTTTCAGCGACTTGAACACGAAATATTTTAAAAATAAAAATTCAAATAAATTTCCGCGACACCCGCCAACAACTGCGTACAATGACGAATAGAACCCCAAGCAAGTCAAAATTTTTGTTCTTGTTCAGGATATTTAAGAGAGTTTTGCTGACGAACTTTCTTCCTTGTGTGTGGGGGGATGGCGAGAAAGAAAACAATATGTCAGGAAAATACGAGGGCTTAGTTATAAGTTATTTTATGCATGGTGAAATTTCTCTATTGCTTATTGCACACCCCAGATTTGGTACTCAGGTGTAACGGTCTGTTGCATTTGGGAGCGTTGGTAGACGAATTGTATTTCACCCTGTGCGAAGAGCACCTTGGGATTAGGTCCTCGCGGACAGGCACTCACGTAAAACCCATCGTCGTTGCACACCCCAGATGGCACATAGTATTTTCAAACCAAAGTGTTGCACTTGTGTAAAGATAAATTTTTGAATTTAAAAACCAAAGACGCAAACCCTTACTTAAAGCAAAGCCACTTTTTGCCTTTAACAGAGTAATTTTTACTATTAACAGAGCACTGTTAACCGTTTAACAGTGGTAATAGCAGATTAGTCTTCTACTTTGCAATTATTGTAGGCTATTGATCATTACAACCCTTAAGTCAGAATTACGACATAGCTTCTCAAACCCCTTACATTGTGTGCGTTAAGTTAAACATGAGTCCTAGGATCTACAGTTTAAAGTTGACTCCGAACGACAGGTCTTTGAGAGGCTTTTCATGGCAATTTTATTTACTTCCAGAGTTTTTACAAGATATCTGTAGAGAAGAAGTTGTCAAAGAACAATTTTAATATCTACCAGACTACGGCGGCTACATTGGGGGGAGGGGGGGCAACGGAGGACGCAATTATTCCAATTATTCCACTACTACAGTTTTGAAGAGGACCCTCTGTACGGTGTACTCTTTCTAATATTTCAGAATATGATCCCTAATCTTCTAGAGAATTCTCAAGCAAAAAATTGATTTCCAAAGTCAATTTTCTCAATGCCACATCACTTTACAAGAGACTATGTTGCCGATTACATTAACAGGCCTTGGAACCTTGCTTTGCATAGAATATGCTATTCATAGACCTAGAGTTTTGCCCAAAGTTAGCTTCTAAACAAATGGAACTTATTCAGATTGATACTGTTAAATAGCTAACAGTGCTCTGTTAAAAGCAAATTATGTTCTGTTAAGAGGAAATTTTGCTATGTTAACGGCAAACGTGACTCCGCTGAAATTATTGGTTTGCGTCTTGAATTTTCAAATCCGAATTATCTTCACACACATTCATGGCAAATTTATCTACTTTCAGAGTTTTTGCCAGAAACCTGCTGAGGGGAATTCGCCGTAAAAGCAAATTATGTTCTGTTAAGAGGAAATTTTGCCCGACAAATGTGGCGCTACTAATTTATAGATTGCGTCTTGGATTTTCAAATTCGAATTCGAATTTATCTTCACAAACATTTATGGCAAATTTATCTACTTTCAGAGTTTTTGCCAGAGGGGAAGTCGCCGTTAACTTATTTTATATTTCATTACATTTTATTCTGAGAAGAGGAAATTTTACAAATGTGGCGCTGCTAAAATTTATGGATTGTGTCTTGAATCTTCAAAGTTTAATCTTCTTCAGACACATAAGCGTGGCTATAATAAAGGAGTTTTGTTTTCCAACTGGAAAGTTGTAAGACTGCCCTCCAAATTATCCAATTATGTGCTACAATGGTTTTAAGAGGACCTGAGTAAAGGGATGATTTTTCTTTACTGCAGTTATGGACTCAGGATCTATTTGTCATGGGTACACCTCAGCGACTACTTCTTTGAACATGCACTATAGTTTCGACGAAATATTTTCTCTGCAGAATATTAATCAACTTTTAAAAGTTGATCAACAACATCAGCTTCTAGGGGATGAGGACCTATCCCCTAGAAGCTGATGTCTTGTCTTGTCTTGTCTAGTTGTTTGATTGAAAATTAACGTGATCTTAAATTGCCTAGACAACTTATAGAACCAACATTCTTTGAGAGGATCGCACAAAAAAATTATGCGGATTATCTTCTCTCGAAATCTTGAAAATAAATACTCCTGCTAAGCCTCATACATACATACATAATTGGCCTGTACAACCCTTCAGTCAGAGTTACGACCGAGCTTCTCACACCACTTATGTTGTGTGCGTTAATTTTATACGTGAGTGGCGGGACCTACAGTTTAAAGTCGACTCCGAACAAACGAACAGACAGATTTTTGAGAAGCTTTTCACGGTAATTTTTACTCTCTGAGTCTTTGCCATAAATCTGCTGAGAAGAAGTCGCCGAAAAAATATTTTTCGTTTTGATGTCTGACCTGGAATTCGAACTAATAAGCCACGGGGACCCAATTCAATAAACGTACAAAACCTTACTCCACAGGATATAAGAATAGTTGAAGAATCACAATAATTTCTAAGAAGCTTGACTCATCTATTCTATCATCTACAAACAGAGCAGATATCCTAGCAGGGATTTGAACAATGTCCTCTAATTTTTACCTTTTAAAAACGTTGAAAACATATGAGGTCGTAGATTGCAAATAAAATTAAAATAAATTTTTGTTTAATTTTATTTAAAAATCATTGTGCCACTGTTTACAACATGATGTAAACAACAACAATTGCTTTGATTATTATTCCTCTTTGCACTTGTTTGCGTAAACAATAACAATTACTAGACAATTAATCGACAGATCTTTATAACGGAGATCTTCAAACCATGATTACTCTCTTCAAATGAACCGCGTCTTCACACAATACTGACTGAACTTTACTAACTCACAAGCCTGATTTGGTTTGCCTTTAAAGTAAAGAGATTATTTTACTCTAAAAGGTACTCATTGTATAGGAAAATGAGCTAAAAATCAATCAGAAAAGTGGAATTCAACTACGTAATATTATTTCTTCCTACACTTTCCAACCTAACCTCGTTTTTTTTTTTACCAAATAAATAAAGTTGAGTTTTCAGTTTTTTTATTAGGCATTTGGTTGGACTTTATAGTAGATCAGGCAGTAGATTTTCATTTTCATCAACGGCCAACAAACTTATGCATAAAAACCAAAATAGAAACCAAAGGAACTGCAGGAAACAAATAAAACAGAGTGTGAATGGAAGAAAACACAAAAACATCAGTGACCGTAAGTAACAAATCACATTTGGACGCAAGCAAAATAACTTTAAATGTGACAGGGTGACGGAGAAAAAAAACACTTGTCCCTGCTGTTACATAGTTTAGTTTATCAAAAATTGAGGCAAAATTTTATGAATTTAAATTGAAGGAAAGGTTAGGTTAGGTCGGAGTGGTAGCTCTGATATCATAAAGCTCACTTGAGCACGCATGACGGCCCGTTGTGATGCCACGGGTGAAAGAAAGTTACACAAAATTGTTTTAATTGAAGGGCAGAACTTATTTAGGAGTACCTTTAAATGGATCTCAATCTTTATCCAAAAAATCTATGTGAAAATCTTTGGCGTAAATGGTAGTTAAAAGGCTGGAGGTAAAATTTTTAAATTTAAATTTGAAGAAAAGAAACATAAAGTGGGGGGAAGTAAAATGGACTTTTTTTAGAAGAATTTTTATGTGGATCTCGATGTCTAACTATAGGTGCGTAAATCGGAGGTGACCCTAGTCAGCACTGGTGCTTGAGAGTTTTCGAGAGAAAAATCCTACGTAAGAGCTTTGGTCCAGTGCGACTTTGGCGATAATATCCGTATCCGTTCCACGAACAGTGAGCTGTACGAGCTCCTTAACGCCATAGACCTGCAGCTGTGCTGGCTCGTCCATAAAGGAGTATGCTCCGTCGTCACGGGTATTTGGTGCGATAATCTGCGAAAGTCAGCGATTAGGACAACCTTGTTGAGGAAGCCCAGTCATCGATTGGTGTGAGCTACTGGCGTAGTCACTCAAGAAGCCAAGAAACGCCTGGAAAGATGTGTTACGGCTGCGAAAATCTATTGCATAAACTGGAGTTGATCCTATTCAGCACTAATGCACCACCCTTGAGAGTTTTCGAGAGAAAAATTGTACGTAAGAGCTTCGGTCCAGTGCGATATGAGCTCCAAAAAGACATAGACCTTAGGCGACGTATTAATATCCTGCAACTGTGCTGGCTCATCCATGTCGTTCTAATGGAGGAGTATGCTCCTACGTAATGGGTATTTGGTGCGGTAATCTGTGAAAGTCAGCGACAATATTGTCACGAAAGCCCAGTCATCGAATGGTGAGGCACTCCAGAAGCCAAGACACGCCTGAAAGGATGTGTTACGGCAGATCGATATCCATTAATCGGATTGTTAATGGCCAATTAAGCAAGTAAGTACAGTGAAGTCTAGTCTAGTAGCAACTGCTTTGGCTTATTAGACGTAAGGCCCGATTTCAAACTCCTCCTCAGACATCAAAACGAAAATATGAAGAAAATATTTCTTCGGCGACTTCCTCTCAGCAGATTTCTAGGAAAAACTTTCAAGGGTTCAATAAAATTGCCATGAAAAGCTTCTCATAAAATCTGTTGTTCGGAGTCGACTTTAATTTTAGGTTCCGCCACTCATGCATAAAATTAACGCATACAACATGAGAAGCTAGGTCGCAATCCCGACTGAAGGATTGTAATTTCCATTTCCGTATATACGCTATTGGGACTTGTCCCATTGGAATATGATTTCAAGCACGCTAGTTTTGTCTAAGGTCACAGAAGAAGAGATGTATCCAGACTGGGGCCTATACCTACCGGACTTTGATCAATTAGGCTTACTATTACTGCAACACAGCATTGAGTAAGGATGACGATTAGAGGATTAAGGGACTAACGAAAGAGGGCTACCAGGCGTTTAACTATATCACGAAGTAATTTCGAATGTCAATTCTACAGTTGCAATCCCGACTGACGGGTTGTAATGAGCAATTATGTATGTAAGTAAGTACAGTAAGACCCCGCCTAACGCTGTTTCAATATTACGCTGTAGTATTGGGATTCCCCTAAATCGCACACTGTATTGATATCTGTTGTGTATGTGTGCAAATGAAACGACCATGCGCACCAACCAAAAGCGGTGCACTATATAGCGACGGTATGTGATAGCGTGGATCTGCTGGCAGCAGAGCGGATGGAGATTTATAAGGCAAAATCAGCTGGAAATCACATAACCGGTCACTCCAGCGAAAACGCCATTTCAGAATGGCAACGGCGATGAAACGATGAAGATGGAGGAAGGTGGATGGCGAGACTTAGCCGGACATAAAGCCATGGATTGGTTGGAAATCTGGGAGGTAAATTACAACGTTACGCAGACGCTATCGGGTGACGGATATTTTAGGAAATATCTGCACAAAATGGACAAGACCTTCTCCCCTTACAGTCTTTACGAGGAATGGAAAGTAATTGATGATGCAGAACTCACGGTTTTCGAATGTACATGCTGGCAGAGCTATCGCTCTGTACTGACGTCGATGATTGGAACGATCACGGCCGTTAACATTGTCGGGGTTGTGATTGCAAATAAATTACGTGGAGCGCATTCTAAGACTGAAGAAAAGAGATCTTAAGGCTGCAGAACATAAAGGCACGCGTGTCAAACGAAAGAAAATTGGGCCCCAGTTGCGAATTACGTGGAGCGCATTTTAAGACTGAAGAAGAGAGATGTTGAGGTTGCAGAACATAAAGGCACGCGTGTCAAACGAAATTCCAAACAGGGACCTGAACGAAAGGAATAGTGGAGACACTTAGATGTTTCCTTAACTTTCGATAGGCAATCCGACCTTGGATATGAGCACACAGGGGACAAAGGACTCCACTCCGAACAAATACCATCGTAGTTCCGGAGTGGTCACAACAGTCCACCAGACGAGGGAGGGATTTAGTGGGTAAGGGCCCCACACAAGGAGGATGTAACGACTTCCTCTATGGTGCGGTTAGGTGCATTTACCTTAAAAAAAATAGCGACAGTGTATACTATGGATCTTGTTCAACGCTCTTTTGTTAATCTGTCCAGAATAAATATTTTATATGTACGTGCTAAGCTGTTTCGTTTAACGCTTGATCTTATTGGAGCATATCCCAATAAGCGGCGTCTTACTGTAAGTAAGTAAATCCGAGTTGAAAGGTTGAAAGGTTAAATTTTTAAATTAACTTTTGAAGGAAAAGAACACAAAATTTTTAAATTTCAATTCAAGAGGAGTACAGTGGACATTTTACCCGAAGAATGGTTACGAAAATCTATTGCGAAAATCGTAGTTGCAAGGCTGATTCATGTAGGATGATAACAAGGCCGCTGTATTAATTGTTAACCTGATGATACCACCCTGTCAGAGAATGGTCACGAGCAATTGAATTTAGGCAACCGTATGACAAGCAGGCATGACAACACTGTTTACCATCGCTAGCTGTCAAGCCATAGTTATCGCAATCGATAACTTTCAGGCAGCTTTTTAGGCAAACAATATTTAATTTAAAAATTTTTTCCTGTTTTCCTGCGAAGGCCAACAACATTTTCGAGGTCATTATGAAAATTTTCCCTTTCATTCTGTGTTGTTGTTCTGTTGTGAAATTTATTTCTCCATGAAATGTTAATATTTTCCTTAAGATTATGTGTCGCATTAAGTTTTATTTGCAATTTATTTTAATAAAAAAGAAAATTAAAACAAAATGGAAAGAAAGAAAGAAAAAAAACCTTCACGCACATGACCTTTAGCCTCGAGCTTACCAAGCCCAACCTTTATTTGCTTCATTTCGCTTTGGTTTTATTTCGTAGACTTCTTTGGTGTTCTCTTATTTTGGGCAATCGTATGTAGTACGTGTGGCTGACGGAGAATGTAAACCTTGAACAGAGATTTCCGTTGGTTGACTTGCCCAAAAATCCAACCAAACAACAAGCAAAACACAGCAAAGCTGTCTTGCAGCTAAGTACACCAAACACCACGGCAGTAAACAGGGTGGCTGATATATAATGCAACAAAGTAAGGCGCCATATTTTTTGAATTTTATTGTTCAAAAGCAAAAAATGTTGGACGTAACATCAAATTTCAGAATCAGTTTAGATTAGTTCGAATTGGCCACCTTTGGTACGAATTATGGCCTTCAAACGGCCGACAAAGCAATCACAGACTGCACGAAAGTGGCTCTGTGGTATTTTGGCCCATTCCCGGTGAAGTGCCGTCTTGAGATGATCGACACTTTGGCATTGTTTAGTGAGAACCTTACTCTCCAAAAGTCCAACGGATTGAGATCCGGAGATTCTGGTGGCCATTGTAAGGTAGTGCTGAGTATTGTTGGAATGTCCATGGTCTGCGGCCGAAATGTTTGTCTACCCAAGGCTTCAATACTGTCTTTAAGACATTTTCCCGATAATATTCGGCATTTATTTTCACCCCACGGTCGATGAATGCGAGCGGAGAGCGACCATCGGCCGTTACGGCCGCCCACGTCATTACCATCGGCGGCGCTTGAGTTCTGGTGAGCAATCGCAGGTGTAAATTTTCAGTTGACCTCTTTAGCAAGTAAACCCGATCATTTTGTTTGTTCACAAACTGCTCAATTTGGAACGGCTTCTCATCGGAGAAAACCAAATTCGGTAACTGGTCACTTTCGTGCAAGGGAAGTAGGTTAGGTTAGGTTAGAGCACGTGTACTTGTCGGTTAACAAAAGTACAGTATCCGTAGGTCGAAATTGTCCTTAGGGAAGGAAGGAAATAGAGGATATAGGATGAAAGGTGGGAATGTAAGCAAAGCGAAGTAACTGCCTTGACTCTTTTCAGTCTAACTTTTTTTTTTGTCCAACGGTGAGCTCTTGCACTTTTTAGAACTTCAATGGCTTTAGTCCAAAGCTCATTCTTCAATATGTGTTGCATCCATTCTTGCGATATGTTCAGCTCACGAGCAATTTTTCTACCACTGCGGCATGGATTTCGATCAAATCTCGCCTTCACTTTTCGGATCATTTCTGGTGTTGTTTTCTTTCGTCCACTTTTTGGACGCAATGCAACACTGCCAGTATCACGGTAACAGGCAATGGTACGTTGGGGTAGGTCGGAGTGGTAGCTCTGATATCACAAAGCTCACTTGAGCACGCATGGCGGTCCGTTGTAATGCCATGGGTGAATGCAGGCCCTGTACTAACCAAGTTCCGCCAAATCAGGGAAAAGGAAGAAGTTGGTCAGCGCAAGGACTGCACAGCAATGGTACGAGAAACAAAGATTTCTTCACATTTAAATGCTGGAGGGGACTCTAACGATAGCCACCTGTGGTGGTTTTCCAGCCAAATATAAAGCAATCACACTATCACGCTTGAATTTCCCATTACGAATAACTTTTTTTCTGCGTGCAATAGAACGAAAATCCTTTTGTAAGCTTGTAAATAAAAAAAGGAACTGTGACTGGAATAAATCTGTCAGCTGTCAAACTAGCGGTTTACAAATGATAGCAACAACCTGAAGTTGGTTGCAATACATATCAGCCACCCTGCAATCCAATTCGCTTTAAATAAAACAGTTTTAAACCAATTTCTTTGAAGCGGTTTTCCTTCTTTTTTGGGCAACAAGTATGTGGTGTTTGCCTGCCAGTACATAACATTACGAATGTAGTATTGCCCGCTGGCATTTGAATGAAACCAAATGAAACGTTATTACCATCACCATCATCACCATCAGCATCACAAGACGATTGCCATTATGCGAATCGCTTAAATGTATTGTTGCCAAGTGCCCACTAGTATAAGTGGCCGGCCATACAATCTTATTGTCAATGTCAAAGTGTATGCCTTCATTCATTGCCGTTAATCAGAATCAGAAGAGCAACGAAGCCAAAAATTAGTGAAGTGAGGTGAAGTGAAGTGACCAACACCAGAGAGTATTTTGGATGTTTCAAACACATGACATTCAATTTGTTTTCATTCGATTTGAAAATGTCAGCCAATGGCTTATTTAACAAAAAAAAATTTAGGAAAAAAGGGACTCCAATAAACACATCATTCACGTTCAACTTTTAATTTTTTTGGAAATATTTTCTTGTAAAGATTCTCGTTACAGCGCAAACCAACGGCCAGTACAAGATATTATCAACTTAGGAGTGCGCACGAAAAAATTTGGACTTACTTCCAGGCTTATATCTTCTGCTATAACAGTTACATTGCTTTTGTTAATCCTGTGGCTCAAGACAGGTCCTTCAAAGTGTCTGTATAGTAAACACCAAGTAGGGTTCTCTTCCTACATCATAGCCCTAGCTGCCGGTTTTGACGATTTATCGTCATTTTGGCAATTTTGTACTACAAAAATATTTTAACCTTATTTTGACGATTTTTAGAAATTAAAAATTTACCATATTGTCACCACAAGGCACTAAAAAATGTTTCGGTTCCAGTGGACATCACACATAATTTTTTTAAAAACCTTTTTACCTCACTTCCTTATTTTTTCTGACGATTTTTTGATGATTTTAATAGATGTTTTTGACGATTTCAATGGATGTTTTTGACGATTTTTTGATAATTTCAATGGATGTTCTTGACGATTGTTTGATGATTTCAATGGATATTTTTGACAATTTTTTTTCTAACATACAACGATTTCATGCTTTATCTATCTGCCAGCTATGATCATAGTTGAGCATATACTCAATTGGTACAGCTAGTTAAACTCTAAAGGTCAATCGACAGGTCATTCAAATAGTCTGCATAGTAAACACCAAGTAGGGTTCTCTTTCTACATCATAGCCATAGCTACCGGTTTTGACGATTTATCGTAATTTTGGCAATTTGGTATTCCAAAAATATCGGATTGAGGACTTAACAATTTATGACCTTATTTTGACGATTTTTAGAAATTAAAAATTTACCACATTGCCACCACAAGACACTAAAAAATGTTTTGGTTCCAAATCATATAATTTTTATAAAAACCTTTTTATGTACTTCCTTATTTTTTCTGATGATTTTTTGACGATTTCAATGAAAGTTTTTGACGATTTCAATGGATGTTTTTGAAGATTTTTTGCTTTATCTATCTGGCAGCTATGATTATAGCTGAGCATATACTAAATTGATACAGCTAGCTTGAACTCTAAAGTTCAATCGACAGGTCATTCAAATCGTCTGCATAGCAAACACTGAGATGGGTAACAAACCTTACCCCCCAACCCCCACCGCAATTTACAAATCCAGCAAAAGCCATGTGCCATGTGCGCTAAGACTTCATGCAAGCCTTTAATGCAGAAATGTTCCCAAAAACTATGCTATTTGGAGCAGACTTTCCATATGATTCATCTCCTGATTTAGTCAGATTTGATGCACTATCTACTCCTTCAGAAAGGAGTAGACATGCCATAATGACATGCAGATTTATTACGCTCGCAAAAGCAAAGCGATGCATTAGATTTATAGCAGAATGAGAAGTCCTCTTATTGTCCTTATCTGGACTGATTGGACAAATCAAACACCGGCTTAAGGTGATGTTAGATAAGATACTGGGACTGGGCATGCGTAAACCTTATCATGTCAATAAGTATCTGTCATGACAATGGCGCTAATTCTTCTATTGGACTTTTGCTTTTGGATTGTTGCTTCTGGCAGTAAATTCCAGAGTCTTAGAAATTATGATTGGGATCGAGGGGCTGAAAACCCCTTCATTATTTTGGAGAATAATTTGCAATGAGCAGCTCTATATTCTTTTAAAAAGTGTGTATCCCAGCCCCGTGGTATGGAGAGATGTTAAAAACAGATATTGAGGTTAAGAGTAAAATACTCAGTAAACTCGGGGAATCTAGCAAGTATCCTTCAACTGGAAGTCTGTATTATCGAATGATGTTTAAAGGACAAACCGTAGCAATACTATCCGACAGTCAGGCTTACATTTGAATACTTAGCGCATTTGCGGTCGTTGTAATACTGGCATGAAACTGTCTAGCGATCTCAATCAACCAGAAACGAAATAGGTTTCCGATTTCTGGATCCTATATCTTGACTTTACCAGAAGTAAAGCTTTTGTGACGCTGATAAAACCCAAGTATTCTGAGATGGGAAAAGCTCATTATGGCTCAAAAAAAAGGGCCAGAACCTTTGTACTAAGTCAGAGGTTAGATAGGCAAAGACAGGGAGTTTCCAATTTTTTGAAATTTTGTTGGGTAATCACCATGGATTTAAGTAATGCATTAGATTATCCAGGACGATTGCCTGAGGTTAGTAACAATACTCGATGAAAGTTAATGTAGAGAGTAGCGAGGAGTCTTTTTTGAAGCCAGACAGGCTTGACACAATCTAAAACTAACTAAATAGAAATGGTAATATTGTAATGAAAGATTCAAAAACAAAAACAATGAACTTGTTTACATGATCAACAAATAAACAAAAATATACCAACAACATCAGTATTTGGCCGAACGTCACCTTTTATCATATGTATCCGAACGTTCGGTTGAACTTTACTTATTAGGTTTATAGGGTTTAAAAAAAACAATTCGATATGACAAAAAGTGGGCGTGGCAAACTTTTAGAATTTAACATTTATGGACATAGTAATCGTAGACAAATGCAATTTGGTGGGTAAGTTGGTAGAGTCAATGGCAAATCTTTAAAATTGAATATTCAGGGATCTACGATCACTATATAGACGAATGCAATTTTATGGGTAAGTTCGTAGAGTCGATATCGACGAACTTACCAAAAATGGGCGTGGCAAAACTTTTCCCTTTCAGAGATACACATAAAATGTATTTCTGTTAGGTTTTCGTTTTGGAGCGAGTACAACAACTGCAACTTCGTTAGGGCTTTATGCAGTGTATTATAATAAATTTTTAAAAAATGTGAACTGTTTTAGGGAATAAAAAAAATCAATTTTGGGGGGGACGAAGTTCGCCGGGTCAGCTAGTTTATGAATAAAATTTTGTTAAAGTTTAGATCAAATGACATGATTTCTCTAATTGTTTACTTACAAATATTGGCAGAGTCAGAAAATTCTGCGTAAAACATTTACAAAATTGCTTACCTGAAAAGAGAAGAGAGAGAGGGGGAGATATGAATAAAAATGATTATTTTTTTAAAAATAAATTAAAATAAACAAAAACATTTATATTTAGTTTTTAGATTTGTTTACAAAAAAATTTATATTAAAAAAAAAAACAACACAACAAAAATAAATACAAAAAATAAAAAATTTATCAAAAAAAAAACTTGTGCACAGTGTTCCCTCGATTTACGTTGTCTAGATTAACGTCGTCAAAAATTTTGTTCCCTTCAACTTCGATTTGCGTCGTCTTTCGATTTACGTCGCCTCTGTTGTTTTTATAAATAAGACTAGCAGATTAGACCCGGCGTTGCGCGGATTTTAAAAATAACAATAAATAAAAATCCGGTTTCGAATCCGACTTCTTAAAAAATGCAATTTTGTAAAATTATTCGGGAACCGGTTTATCAGATAACCCAGTTTTTTTGAATACTCTAAGCCCTAAGTATAAATGCTTACAATTTGCCCGTTTTTCGCCCTTACCCTCTTTTTTGGACACCTTTTGCTATTAGGGAAACTTAACCAAGCTAAATCGTAATAAAATACAGCAATTATGCATAAATTTATGCATTACAATTAAGCGACCCTGTTTATCGCACTTTATCTAACAACTTCGGCAAAGTATTGCCAAAACAGCTTTTTACAACTTAATATGCATATTGTGTATAACTGACGGCGTTATAATAAATAGCCGCTATTGCCAGAATGGATTTTAATGCATACCATATTATGTAGAACTGCATTACTATTAAGCGACCCTATATTACCACACTTGATTAAAAACATATAATCACAAACACAACAGTATTATTATGCAGTTCTGTATAAAATATAATTTTTATCAATGAAAATATTAATTTTTCAATTTCTAATTATTTTTTGCAATTAGTGTTAGATATAAGCTTAAAAATGAGATATCATTCATTAAATTTGATGCGGTGGTATGGGAGATATTTGCAACCGACAAAAAAAGTACTTTAGAAATAATATATAGATGATTTAAACATATGTATGTATGTATGTAAATATGTATGATGATATTATGATTTCTAATATTTTTATACTTTTAATAAAATTTCTATTAATTATCTTCATTTTATGTTCCAAAAATGACAACTAATGGTGCGAAATATTCGCACGGGTCATCTAGTAATATATATTAGGATTAGGGGAATTCCCTTTTAAAAAAAATTCAATACACAGAACAAAAATGTAATTATTTTGTTTTGTTTTTTTTTTGTAAAATGTACGAAATTCGATTTACGTTGCTTCGATTTACGTCACCTTTTTCCGGAACATTATTTGATGTAAATCGAGGGAATACTGTATACGTAAACAAACAAACTAAACTTGTTCCTTTTTCTCCTACTACTATAGGGTGTAAACAAAATAATTTAAACAAAAAAAAAATAAAAGTAAACAAATAAGGGCCTCGAAAAGTTTTAGTACCAAAAAGGAAAAGTACCAAAATAGAAATAAAATAGGGGAGAAAGGAGAAGGAGAATTGGATGAGCAATAGATAGACAGACAGACAGCCAACCGAAAAGGAAAAAATAAAATGCTATGTATGTGAAAGAGAAAACTGAAATGAGAATTATGAGAGTGTTAGAAAAAGTTTTCGGGTTTTTTAATGGCTAACAAATACAAACACACCTAAGCATTAATACACATACAAAAAATAAATTTTATTAAAAAGGGAAAAATAAATTCTTTTGTTTGTAAACAAAAAAAGTTTATTTGTAAACAAACAATTCAAGGTGTTGTACTGTTTTGTTTGTTAAGCTACAAAAATACAAATACAATAAAACAACAACAAAACAACAGAGGAAAAAAGTAAACAAATAAAACAAATGTAATTTCGAATTTTTGGTTTGGTTTTATGGTTGTAAATTAAGACACGCCATATGAAAATAGTTGGGGAATAATGGGAAAAATAAAAACCAAATCAAAAAAGCGTTCAACAATTCATCTGGAAGAGAAAGGAACTGAACTCATTCCATATGGACGACATCATTTTAGGCATTGTTTCCTATCCTACACTGACTACCCACTAGCTATTTTGATGAAACCATTGACTGAGCATGTGAAAATCAGACTTAGCGCCATAAAAGCTACTAGATGACCCGTGCAAATATTTCGCACCATTAGTTGTCATTTTTGAAACATAAAATGAAGATAATTAATAGAAATTTTATTAAAAGTATAAAAATATTAGAAATCATAATATCATCATACATATTTACACACATATGTTTAAATGCTTTTATAATACTTCTTTGAATACAATGTTAGAGGTAATGACATGATCATCGTTAACTTTTTGCCCGTACGAATCCTTAATACAAACGAAAATATCTTTAAACGTACGCACTCGAGAAAAAGCCACGTTTAACTGCCCATGTGAAAAGACCGATTCTGGTAAATACAATCCTACCTTTTGAAGGGTTCGACCTAGTGCTTTATTTATCATCATAGCAAAGGCAACTTTCACAGGGAATTGCTTTCGTATCATTCGGAAAGACACAATTGGATCAGAAGGTGTAAGGTTGATTCGGGGTATGAGTACAGTTTTATCGGTAGGAATAATTTTTGCTGATATGATGTGTTCTCCCAAGTTTGTTACGATTAGCCTAGTACCATTTATTAACTCGTATTGCTACACTTCATAAAACAAACAATGCCATGACAATATTGACATTACCAAAATGGCGTTTACATTTTTATATATTATTATGTGGAATAGCATTACAATTAAGCGACCCTGTCTATCGCACTTTATCTAACAACTACGGCAAAGTATTGCCAAAACAGCTTTTTACAACTTAATATTCATATTATATACATAACTAACTTAGTAATAAACGGCATTATAATAAATAGCGGTATTGCCAGAATGGATTTTAATACATACTATATTACGTAGAACTGCATTACTATTAAGCGACCCTGTATTACCACACTTGAACAAAAACATATAATCATAATGACAACAGTATTATCGTGCAGTTCTATATAAAATATAATTTTTATCAATGCAAATATTAATTTTTCAATTTCTAATTATTTTTCGCCATTAGTGTTAGATATAAGCTTTAAAATGAGATATCATTCATTAAATTTGATGCGGTGGTATGGGAGATATTTGCAACCGACAAAAAAAGTGCTTCAGAAATAATATATATGACTAGATGACCCGTGCGAATATTTCGCACCGTTAGTTGTCATTTTTGTAACATAAAATGAAAATAATTAATAGAAATTTTATTAAAAGTTAAAAAATATTAGAAATCATAATATATCATTCAAATTTACATACATACATGTATGTATGTTTAAATGCTTTTATAATATTTCTTTGAATACAATGTTAGAGATAATGACATGATCATCGTGAACTTTTTGCCCGTACGAATCCTTAATACAAACAAAATTATCATTCGAGAAAAAGTCACATATAACTGCTCATGTGAAAAGACCGGTTCTGGTAAATACAATCCTACCTTTTGAAGGGTTTGACTTTGTGCTTTGTTTATCGTCATAGCAAAAGTAACTTTCACAGGGAATTGTTTTCATGTCATTCGAAAAGGTACAGTCGGATCAGAAGATGTAAGGTTGATTCGGGGTATGAGTACAGTTTTATCGGTATAAATAATGTTTGCTGATATGATGTGCTTTCCCAAGGATGTTACAATTAGCCTGGTACCATTTATTAACCCCTGTTTAGCATTAAGATTTCTTATTAACATTATAATTGCATTTGTCTTTCCAAATGCACGTTATTTATATTCTTACGTTGCACGTTATTTTTATTATGTATAATAATTCATTTATTTTTATTATATAATTATATAATAAATAATAACAAATATTAATTTTTCAATTTCTAATTATTTTTCGCAATTAGTGTTAGATATAAGCTTTAAAAATGAGATATTATTCTATATCATTCAAATTTACATACATACATGTATGTATGTTTAAATGCTTTTATAATATTTCTTTGAATACAATGTTAGAGATAATGACATGATCATCGTGAACTTTTTGCCCGTACGAATCCTTAATACAAACAAAATTATCATTCGAGAAAAAGTCACATATAACTGCTCATGTGAAAAGACCGGTTCTGGTAAATACAATCCTACCTTTTGAAGGGTTTGACTTTGTGCTTTGTTTATCGTCATAGCAAAAGTAACTTTCACAGGGAATTGTTTTCATGTCATTCGAAAAGGTACAGTCGGATCAGAAGATGTAAGGTTGATTCGGGGTATGAGTACAGTTTTATCGGTATAAATAATGTTTGCTGATATGATGTGCTTTCCCAAGGATGTTACAATTAGCCTGGTACCATTTATTAACCCCTGTTTAGCATTAAGATTTCTTATTAACATTATAATTGCATTTGTCTTTCCAAATGCACGTTATTTATATTCTTACGTCATTATTAATTATGATTTGATGCGGTGGTATGGGAGATATTTGCAACCGACAAAAAAAAGTGATTTAGTAATAATATATATGATGCTTGTGCCAAAATCATCTAGATATCCGTGGCACCTGAATCCATTTACCTTTGCAAATAGAAATAAATTTATTACTATTCACATAATTCTGTCTGTGTCACTGTTCAGAACTTGATGTAAACAACAACAATAATAGCTTTTATTTGCTATTGCTCTGTTTTTACACTCATTTGCATAAACAATAACAATTACTAGACAATTATGCGACAGATCTTTGTAATGGGAATCTTTTCAAACGCAACGCGCCTTTACACAAGACTGACTGAACTTTACTAACTCAGTCTCCTGCTAAACAATTTGATGAACTAACTAACTTCGTTTGAGAAACTAGATTGTAGTCTTGACTGAAGGTTTGTAATGAATAATTATGCATGTAAGTATGCATGCTAATGACTTGAATATACTTCATATTAATTCTTCTGTTGTCTAAACGATGCCTGAATCTTTTTAAGATAATGATTTACGCCCCCAGAGGACCTCATATTCAAGTGTTCACTCACAGGTCCAGATCACGTGGGCCATCGGATAGGTTAGGTTAGGTTAGAGGACGTGTACTTGTCAATTCTGACAAGTACAGTACTCGGTGGTCGAATTGACCCATTGTACCTCGTCCTAGCTTCTCACACCACTTGTGTTGTGTGCGTTAATTTTATACATGAGTGGCGGGACCTACAGTTTTAAGTCGACTCCGAACGACACATTTTTTGAGAAGCATTCCATGGCAATTTTTTACTCTCAGGGTTTTTGCCAGAAATCTGCTGAGAGGAAGTCACCGAAAAATTATTTTCAAATTTTCGTTTTGATGTCTGACCTGGGATTCGAACTCGGGTCTTTCGTCTAATAAGCTAACACACTACCCACTAGACCACGGCGAACTCGGGCCATCGGATAATTCGGATGTAACATCTTTGGAAAATAGTGAAATCTTAGATTGTGGATTGTGGAGATTACTGGATTATTCCAGTACTGTTAAGGCTAATATAATGGCCATAAGTATTGCCGCAATGCAAATTCGGTATGAGAGTAAATCGAATGGAGATATACCCATGCTTGCTGACAATAAATCGGTTTTGTGAGCTCTAGGCTGTGTTTATACTACCAGTGATGAAATTTTTCCAGAAGCTAAAATAACTTGGGGGGAGCAGACATCTACTCTGTTATTTTTCCTGCACTTGGTCATTACAACCCTTTAGTCAGGATCACAACCTAGTTCCCCACACCACTGATGTTATGTGTGTTAATTTTTATGCATGAGTAGCGGGACGTACAGTTTAAAGTCGACTCTGTGTAACCATATTTGTGTAGGTTGTCGGTTCTGACATATCATATCCAGCTGTGGGCTATTTATTGAGTGAAAAAAGAAAAAAATGAAAATCCAAAAAATAGAACTGAAAACAAGCCCCCAAAAGAAAAAAAAAGAAGAAAATTTCGTTACAATTGGCATCAACAACAATCGCCAAAAAAAATAAACGAAAAATATTTGGCAGGAAAACAATGGCCAGCAATCATCAAACCGAACGGGAGTTGCAGGATGGCTGACGTTGTTATGACAACAATTTCCAATTGAATTGAAAACAACGCGTTCACACATATTCACAATATTCTTTCTCTTCTTTTCTACCATCCTTCAGCACTTGTGGGTTTTTTTCTTCTTACTTTAGCAAATCCAGGACACTTGGGAACATAACGCATTTGAAATTTATTTGACAAAAATGGTTTCAATTGCATCAAAAAAATTTTTGTTTTTTAATTCCTTCATTTTTTTATGGCCAGAAGTTTGGATACCAATTGTTAGCTAAAAAAATATGCAAAAACAACAGCACAAAACTTAAAAAAGAAGTGAAAAATATTTCAAAATGAAGTGCAAAGGCCTGCAAACTATTTCTGTCACAGTAAAAAAACCACTATGTGTGTGAAGATAAATTCAAATTTAAAAACCAAAGACGCAAACCTACACTTTTAGCAGTGCCACTTCTTCTTGCCTCCAACTGGGCAAAGTTTAACTTAATCTAATATAAAAAATTCTCGTGTCACGGTGTTAGTGGTTAAACTCCTCAGAAATAGATCGACCGATTTTCATGAAATTTTGTATGTGTATCGAATAGTTCTAGTTTTCATATTCCTAAATGTTTAAAGGGGGCGTGGCAAACCTTTAAAATTCTATATTTAGGAACATATTGATCGTAGACGAATGCAATTTGGTGGGTAAGTTCGTAGGGTGGATATCGAAAATCTCACCAAAATATAGGGGTGGCAATCCACCCCTTTCAAGTGATATTTATAACTCTTAAACTACTGAACCGTTTTTTAATTCCACCAAAAATGGGCGAGGCAACCCTCCCCCTTCACGGAATATCTATAACTCTTAAACTAATGAACCAATTTTTAACAATTTTTTTTGGTTAGAGCTTACAAGGAGGTATAGATAGTTTGAAGAAAAGTTCAATATAGCAAAAAGTAGGCGTGGCAAACCTTTAAAATTGTATATTTAAGAACATATTAATCGTAGACTAATAACATTTGGTGGGTAACTTCGTAGAGTGGATATCGACAATCTCAATAAAAATAAGCATGACAACCCTCCCCCTTCAAGTGATATCTATCACTGAACAATTTTTTTTTTGTTCGACCTTAAAAGCAGGTATAGATGGTTTAAAGAAAAATTCAATATAGCAAAAAGTAGGCGTGGCAAACCTTTAAAATTGTATATTTAGGAATATATTGATCGTAGATGAATAAAATTTTATGGTAAGTTCGTAGAGTCGTACCAACAATGGGAGTAACAACCCCAAGTGATATCTATAACTGAACCATTTTTTAACAATTTTTTTTTTGTTCGAAAGCTTATCAGGTATAGATGGTGTAAAGAAGGTGTAAAGCAAAAAGTAGGCGTGGCAAACTTTTAAAATTGACTATTTAGGAACATATTGATCGTAGGCGAATGCAATTTGGTGGGTATGTTCGTAGAGTGGATATCGACAATATCACTAAAAATAAGCGTGACAACCCTCCCCCCTCCAGTGATATCTATAACTCTTAAACTACTGAACCGTTTTCTAACAATTTTTTTTGTTCGAGCTTAAAAGCAGGTATAGATGGTTTAAAGAAAAATTCAATATAGCAAAAAGTAGGCGTGGCAAACCTTTAAAATTTAATATTTAGGATCACAATGATCGTAGATGAATAAAATTTGATGGGTAAGTTCGTAGAATTGATATCGACAAACTCACCAAAAATAAGCGTGACAACCCTCCCCCCTCCAGTGATATCTATAACTCTTAAACTACTGAACCGTTTTTTAACATTTTTTTTTGTTCGAGCTTAAAAGCAGGTACAGATGCTTTAAAGAAAAAATCAATATAGCAAAAAGTAGGCGTGGCAAGCCTTTAAAATTTAATATTTAGGATCACAATGATCGCAGACGAATGCAATGTGGTGGTTAAGTTCGCAGAATCGATATCGCCAAAAATGGGCATGGCAATCCTCGCCCTATAACTCGGATAATTCGACGGTTTATAGCTACATATGTACACATGTTTTAGACATTAAAAAAGAATCAATTTTGGGGGGAACGGAATCATACTTATTGTTTACATACAGTGCAAGAATCTTTACTAAATTGCAGTAGATATTCACTTCTGTTATATCTTCGCATGTAAAAACAAAATTTTTGTGTGTGCATTTGAATGCATTTTTAATTAAAAAATTAAAGACAACAACAAAAGCAAACAAAAAAAAAAACGAAACAAATTAATAAAGTCTGCAGCATTGAAATAAAAAAAAATTATCACTTCAATTTGTGAACTTTGTACGAGTAATTAAGATTTCATAATTAAAATTTGAAACCATCCCACCGCCCCATACAGTTTTATGAATCACAAATTGTGCTGAAAAAAAATATTTAAAAAAATTCAGACAACAAAATTAATGAAGGCGATAGTATATCAAACAATTTTTTCTTGATAATTTCTCAATAAATTTGTTTAGAAAACGTATGAGTTTTTATCGCACAGAAATTAAAGAATTTCTTACGTTCTTTTACTGTATTAAGGCCATTATAGTGAAATATTTAATGAGTTCGGGGAATTATTTGTTCTTCGGTATTTTGATTTTAAAAATTAATTTCTGAAAATGCCGTTTATATGGCAAGGGCAAAACCTGCTCTTGAAGGTGAATGAATTCCCTTTCTCGAAGCCTCTAAAAATGTAAACATGTTGTTTGTTGCACAGGTTGTTTACATTTATTCTTGTAGCATTTGTTGGTATATGTTTGTTCACTTGCTTACTACTTTTTTATGCTCGTGTTTGTTGGTATAGTTTTGTTAATTTGTTTACCAGTTTTTTATGCTCGTGTTTGTTGGTATATTTTTGTTAAAATGTTTACCAGTTTTTTATGCTCGTATTTGTTGGTATATTTTTGTTAATTTGTTTACCACTTTTTTATTCTCGTGTTTGTTGGTATATTTTTGTTAAAATGTTTACCAGTTTTTTATGCTCGTATTTGTTGGTATATTTTTGTTAATTTGTTTACCAGTTTTTTATGCTCGTGTTTGTTGGTATATTTTTGTTAAGATGTTTACCAGTTTTTTATGCTCGTGTTTGTTGGTATATTTTTGTTAATTTGTTTACCAGTTTTTTATGCTCGTGTTTGTTGGTATATTTTTGTTAAGTTGTTTACCAGTTTTTTATGCTCGTGTTTATTGGTATATTTTTGTTAAGATGTTTACCAGTTTTTTATGCTCGTGTTTGTTGGTATATTTTTGTTAATTTGTTTACCATTTTTTTATGCTGGTGTTTGTTGTTACAATACGCAGTCCGGTAATTTATAAACAAGTTTATTGTTTTGTTGTTTACAATTTTAATGCAAATCACCAGTATCTAGATTTTCATAATTTTGTAACAATATGATATTCGGACATATTGCCGCCGCTGCTAGAAATTAAGGGATCAAGTCCATTAGCCCAGTTTTTAAATACCTTCTTCAAGAGATTTGAGTGACTTGAATATTCGCTTTCAATGCTTCAAGACTTACTTATTATCGGTTTATAATACATACCACACAATTGGTCATTGCAACACTTTAGTTTGGATTATAACCTAGCTTCTCACGTCACCTATCTTGTGTGTAATAATTTTATCTCTCCGTGGCGGAACTACAGTTTTTTTCTTTTGAGAAACTTTTCATGGCAATTTTATTTACTCTCAGAGTTTTTTGCCAGAAATCTGCTGTGAAGAAATCACCGCAGAAATACTTTTTTGTATTTTATTTCGATGTCTGGCCTGGGACTCGAACCTTGACTTTACGTCTAATAAGCCAGCACACTGCCTACTGTTTTGTTTATAAACAACAGTGGCGACGTAAATCGAATGACGACGCAAATCGAAGTTGAAGGGAATAAAATTTTTCACGACGTTAATCGAGGGAATACTGTATCTGTCATGGAACTGGATATGCGAAAGTATTGCCCTCTGGTGTGCATTAATAGCTTACAATTTCCAGGCATGCATAGGTTCTAGTAACTAATTTTCATTTAAACAGAATGTATATGTTAGGTTCCAGACTATCTCCATTGTAAACAAACGTGCGAGTAAGTTTTCAGCCATTGTCAATAGCCCAGTAACTACCTTGGGTTTGTTCCGTAATAGTCTGATGCATGACTCAAATCCCCTGTTATTGTTTTGTGCCCCAAAACAGTATTGTTTACCTTAAAACAAATTTCATTTATCACTGCAACGGATTCGGGTTTCTTAAGTTATAGGTTTCTTATAATGTTATAGTGGTCTAGCCATCAGTTAGTGCTGATATGTTTCGTCTTTCGTACTTTCTGTTCAAGTTGAATTGATCCTTAATAAGTCTGAATAAGCCTTTAACGCCTGCTATAGGGCAGGATCTAATGTTTCTTACGGTCCCTAACTTATGTTTGTTTATCAAAAAATTAATCCATAGCTAGACAGCAAATTATTGACCATTTCGTAGCCTTCAAAGCGTCTTACAACCCCTCAATCAGCATATGTGTGAAGATAAATTTAAACTTAAAAACCAAAGACACAAACCCATGCTTTTAGCTGCGCTAGTTCTTGCCTCTGGCAGTGTAAACTTTGTTTTAAGAGAGCACTATTAGCTGTTTAATTATTAAGACGCCCGGGAACCTTCTTTTGCATATAGAATGGTAGTCATAGACCTAGAGTATTTCCCGAAATTAGCTCCTACACAAGTGGCCTTGTTGAGATTTATACTATTAAACAGTTAACAGTGCTCTGTTAAGGGCAAATTTTGCTCTGTTAACGCTAAATGTGGCGCTGCCAAAATGTATGGTTTGCGTCTTGGGTTTTCAAATTCGAATTTATCTTGACAGACATCTTTAAGGGGCATTTTTTTTATTAATGTCTTCTCGAAATGTTAGTTTGTAACGTCAATTGTTAGTTCAAAATTACTTTGCGCAATCCAAAGGCAAGAATAACAATTGTGGCGCTACTAAAATTTATGGATTGTGTCTTGGATTTTCAAATTCTAATTTATCTTCATACATATTCAATCAAGAATACAACCTAGTGGCGGGAAATTCAGTTTAAAGTCGACTTCGAATGTAATTTTTTTATGGCATTTTGATTGAGGATTTGCAAAAAATCAACTGCGGGGAAGTGGGCCAAGAAATATTTTCTTTTGTTATTTCCTTTTACTCCAGATGTCTTAGCTTGGTTTTGAACCGTTGCCTCACTTGTAATAAGCCAATACACACACTACACTGGCTTTTAGCCTAAGGCAAATACTTTACAATCACAATCAAAATAATTTCGTTTAATTGTATCCTGTGCGAATAAGCTTTGCTTTTAAGAAAAATACCCATTGGCCTCGAAACCTTATTCCTTAGTAGCCTTTTTGGCTTAGGAAGTATGCCTCCTTATCCACCATGTTGTGCTTATTATCTCATTTATTACGGCCTCATATTTTTTTGTTTTCTAATAATAACTCTGTTAGTAGGTTATTAAGAGCACTTTCATGCAACATTTAAGGAAAAACATAATTATGTATGTAAGTATGTGTGTGTGTGTGAGTTTAACCACGCCCACTGGCCGTATCAAAGACAATGCAATAATTATTGTGATCCAATAAAGTACTTGAACTCAATTATTTATTTTCCAACGACATGTTGCAAGTAGTTTTAATTTTCAAGTAATTTTATGTACTCTTTGTCTCCCTCTCTCTCTTTCTCTCTCGGAACAATTCCGCCCACTTACACTCACACACAAGCACATGCATTCTGTTCAAAGTAGTCACTTGTAAACAAGTGCCACTTGCAACAATCATGTTGTCTAAGGGGCGGCTGGAGCATAAGTTTCTGCTAACATGTGTGAGTGAGTGAATGTGGGGAGGGGTTGCCAGTGTCGCCATAAATTGTTTAAAGAATATCCAAAAGATCGGTTCGGAAACCAAGCCTTATGAAGGGACAGGGGGAGCTTAAAAGCAATGGCAAAATGCCATTCAATGTAAAGCGTTTGGCTACACCATCAAAGTACGTGTTTAAGTTCTCTTTTTTTCTGGTGTTTCTCTAGGAACATCTTTCACATAACATGGCAGAGATAATAGAGCGCAGTAGTGGTGGTCGTAAGCTATGTAAGTATTTAGTATCACCAGCCCTCGCCTCCTGTCTGTGCTGCCATCTGACCAATTTCGCTTTTGTCTGTGTTACTATGTTATGTTCTCAGAGTTGTTATTGTTAAAGTTTTTTTTTCTTTTTATTGTTATTGTTTTAATAGCTTTTTGATAATTTTGACCCAATTTTCCATTTTCATAAAGTAAAACGACAAGACAAAAACAACAACAAAAGCCACGGAATGCATTGTAGTTAACTTCTTTCTAAACAACAGAGAAAGAGAGAGCGGGAGAGGGGGACCGATAGAGAGCTTTAGAAACATGTTCGCAAAGTGTTTCCTTTTCCAGCCCTCCTTCAATATTGTACAGTTACAGTTACATGCACACTTCCCTTCAAACACACTCTTACACACACTCACACATACGCCCACTTCTGTTGTTATAGATACCCTTGCGTGTGTATATTATGTTGTATAAATAAGTAGAGTAAATTTAAAAATGTATGTTCCCTGGAAGTCCCTTATGGTTGGTTGGAGTGTATGTATCACTTTTACAAAGAAAAGCAAATAAAATCCACAAAAAAAAACAAAAAAAAAAATAGAAATTCACTATAAAAACACTTGTCAAGTTTCTCCTGTAAGAACAACTACAAACAAGCAAATAATTTTATCGACAGTGAGTTCCCTTCCTTAACTATCACGGAAAGAAATGTTACAGTGCCGGGAAATAAGAAGGAGTTGCAAGAACCATTCCTACCATAGCCAAGATTACAACCTAGCTTTTCACACCACTTCTGTTGGGTGTGCGTCAGAGATTAGCAATAAGTATTCAAAACAATGAGTAGATTCGAGTCATACATATAATTTCAGATACTTATAAGCATTCATACTTATTTTAATATGATACTCATTCTACTCATACTCAAAGTTGGAAGTACTCGTCGTATTTATACTTAACAATACGCATGATGTTATTGACTTAGACTCGTCTCTACTTAATTCACTCATACTAAAAATTGCATGATCGCTTATAAGTAGCGGAAAAACGATTCATAGCTGATCTCTGGTGTGCGCGTTAATTTTATACATGAGTGGCAAGGTCTACTGTTTAAAGTCGATTTCGAATGACAGAAACTCTTCATGGCAACTTTATTTGCGCTCAGAGTTTTAACCCGAAATCTGATGAGAGGAAGTAGCCAAAGAAATATTTTCGTTTTGATGTCTGAGCTGAGGTTTGAACCCGGCCCTACGTCTAACAAGCCACCACACTACCTACTAGACTAGGACGATTTCAATAACACTATGCGACAAAATAAAAAAAAGAAAATAGAACCGGTTAATGACATAGTATAGGTTGTGTGTTCAGAATATCTCAAAAATATTTTTTTTTTATATTTCTCAAACCCTCCAAACTTTTTTCATTTGATAAAAACTGTTTTTTTCTGGCTTAACGCACAAATTTCTGGATTACTCAAACATTTCTGTTCCGATTTCCAAAATTTATATCCTTTTGGAAAGAGGAGAGATGGACCCTTAAAACGGTATACCTGTATCTATTATTGAACTTAGTATGCTAAGGGGTTTGATGAGGTAAACTTGGAAAATATGAATTTTTTTCATATTTTTCAGATTTGACCATTCATTGTAGCAAACTTTACTCAAAAAGTATGAAATAAGTGATGACATTCTGAAAGTGGATTATCTTGTGAATAGATTCACACATAGTTTGATCAAATTGGACAAAAATTAACGTAGTTATTATATAAAGACTATAACAGTCGTATTATATTTTTTATATATTACATCTCATCAAATGAAGTTTTAGTTCATAAATTTTCGGAATTTTTGATGGATTCCAGATATATAGGTCATCTCATCAAATGAGATTTTAGTTCAAATATTTCGGAATTTTTGATGGACTTAAATTGTTTATCACAAAATGTATCGATTTCAAGTTTAAGTTGCCACCAGAGGGTGGTCAAAGTTTGCGCAAAGAGAAATACTCATAGTTACCAAAAACACAAATATTGGCCAACTTTTGATTGTTGTGCAAATATGAAATTGATCCATTTTCCGATAAACAATCAAGGCCATAAAAAATTCCGAAATTTTTTGAACTAAAACTTCATTTGATGGGATGACAAACATATAAAAAATAAACCACGACTGGTACACTATTTATATAATAACTACGTTAATTTTTGTCCGATTTGAAGATTTTGTCCGATGTCTCAATTGGTTCACAAGAGAACAGACTTTAAGAATATTATCACTTATCCTATATTTTTTATATTAAAATTTGCTACTATGAATGGTCAAACTTGAAAAAAATCGAATTATCCTAGTTTACCTTATCAAATCTGATAGAATATTAAGTCGAATAATAGATAAATGTATACCGTTTTAAAGGTCCATTTCTCCCCTTTCCAACAAGATTTAAATTTTGAAAATCGGATGAAAAATATTTGAGTAATTCAGAAATTTGTGCGTGAAGCCAGAAAAACAAAACAGTTTTTTGTCAAATAAAACAAGTGTAGAGGTTCGAGAAATATAAAAAAGGAGGTATTTTTGAATTCTACGGAAC
Organism: Sarcophaga peregrina; assembly: GCA_014635995.1. Lineage (NCBI taxonomy): Eukaryota > Metazoa > Arthropoda > Insecta > Diptera > Sarcophagidae > Sarcophaga > Sarcophaga peregrina. The sequence goes on along the minus strand of CM025793.1, from coordinate 79,754,043 downwards.
TAACTGAACAACCTGGACTATGTAGTTACTCGAGTGTATTTTCACTATCGCACCGTGTTATGGTTCATTTAACTGATTTTCATATTATCAACCCTTCATTGAAGATACTGAAAAGAATAATTTCCCATGGAACATCCAGTTGATGGCTAATTAATGTTATGGCTTTCATATGGCATTTCTTCAAATTTTCTTTCAGTGTGAGGAGTTGTAAAAGCATCATAAAAGCAAAATAGGTAAACTAGTTTCCTAAAGTCTGCAATATTCAATCAAAATCCTGTCAAAAATTATCACCAGCCTTGAAAGGCTGTTAATCAAATAAAAAATAGAAGAAAAATAAAACGAAAAGTAAGAAAGAGAAGAAAGAGTGAGAAAAAGAGTAAAACAAGTGGTGAATGACAATCTCTCAAAACTGATTAAATGTGATTTATATTGCGGAACATGATAAACTCTTTTAAACAGGAAAAAAACAGGACGAAAGGAGGATATCTATTGAAGCAACGAACCAAACCAGTCAGCCATACTTGTAATCCAATTCTGCTATCTAGGTAGCCAAGCATTCTGTCTCTTAAATATCCTTCATATGCCAACCCAAACTTTTTAAGGGGGGAGTTTGAAGGTAACTCACTTACTTACCTAGCTTCAAACCAAGGCTCTCTCTCTCTCTTCCTTCTCTCTCTTTCTTTCTATTTCTCTGTCTTTCTTTCTCTTTCTGTCCCTGGCCATAAAATAGAATTTTTAACAAAACCTGACAAAATTAATGATGACCCAGTTTTTGTTTTTTAAATTCTCGATTTTTCCTTTTTTTTTCTTCTTCTTGTTTTTCTTTCATTTATTTTCATTCTAAAATTTTTTGTTTTTCTTTTTTTCACCTTAAAATAGAGTCTCATGAAATGTTGATTTTTTCTTCTTTAATTTTTTCCCACTTTTTTTTTTCTTGTGATTTTGTTTTTCAATTTTCTTCGTTGTAATCCTCTCGACATATGAGGTCATTTAGTTGTAGGGGGTCAATTCTAAGGTAAAATAGTTGTTGTTGTTGTTATTGTTATTGTAAATGCAAACAACAATAGATGATGATAATGATCATGTTGTTGATGTTGATGTTGTCGTATAGCCTGTGCCTGGTTGTTTGCCAATTGTTGTTGACGAAGTTGCAGGGCCTAATGGTAGGCAAAAATTGCCGCCTCCAATATGTGTTCAACTGACTACGGCTACGAGACATATACAGGCAGACAGACAGTCTGAATGAATGAAAACTACACAAAAGATGTCTAAAATACAATACAATGTGTAGACCAGTGCTTCGTTTGGCCAATAACCCACTGGCCAGCTGGTCAAATTGCATTTAATGACTGGCACCTACCACTACCTGCCCATCATTAGTAGCTAACTGCTGGACTTAATGATTTCCTATTTTATTTGTGGAAAATTTTCTTTCTTTTATCAAAATTAGAGGCAATTTGGAGTCTAAGTTTGCTAAGAAAAAAAAAGTTAAAGACCTACTACCAGCATTTAACTTTTCTTTTTTCTATGAAATGCAGTCTCGTTAACATCAACTAGAAATTGATTACAAATACACCCGAGTACCAAGAAATATATATCCGAGTAACTACATAGTCCACATTGTTCAGTTAGTTCCGTAGAATTCAAAAATACCTCCTTTTTTATATTTCTCTTCCAACTTGTTTAATTTGACAAAAAAACGGGTTTTTTCTTACTTTATGTACAAACTTCTGAATTTCTCAAATATTTCTGCCCCGATTTTCAAAATGTATATCTTGTTGGAAAGGGGAGAGATGGACCTTTAAAACGCTGTACATATATCTATTATTTGACTTAATATTCTATACGATTTGATGAGGTAAACTTAGAAAATGCGTATTTTTTCATATTTTTTCAAGTTTGACCATTCGTAATAGCAAACCTTAATAAAAAAAAATATAGGGTAAGTGAGAATACTCATAACGTCTGTTCTCTTATGAAGAGATTGAATCATGATTTGATCAAATCGTACAAAAATTACTGTAGTGATTATATAAAGAGTATAACAGTCGAGTGATGTTTTATATATAGATATGTCATCTCATCAAATGAACTTCTAGTTCATAAATTTTCGGAATTTTTGCTAGATTCCAGATATATACATATGTCATCTCATCAAACAAGATTTTCGTTCAAATATTTCAAAATTTTCGATGGATCTTGATTATTTATCGCAAAATGTGTCAATTTTACGTTTGCACGACTTCCAAAAGTTGACTAATATTTGTGTTTTTTGCAAATGTTATTATTTCTCTTTGCGCAAACATAGGCCAACTTCTGGTGGCTGCTCAAACGTGAAGTTGTTACATTTTATGATAAACAATGATGATCCATTAAAAATTCCGAAATATTTGAACTAAAATCTCATTTGATGGGATGACATATATATCTGGAATCTATCAAAAATTCCGAAAATTTATGAACTTAAACTTCATTTGATGAAATGAAATATATAAAAATTATAACACGACTGTCATACTGTTTATATAATAACTACGTTAATTTTTGTACGATTTGATCAAACGAAGTGTGAATCTCTTCACAAGATAATGCACTTTCAGAATGTCATCACTTATTTCATCCTTTTTAAGTAAAATTTGCTACTATAAACGGTCAAACTTGAAAAAATCAGAAAAAAAATTCGCATTATCCAAGTTTACCTCATCAAACCTAAAAACATATTGAATCAAATTATAGATATTTCGTTTCGTATTTCGCTTTAAAGCTGTATCTCTTCCCTTTCCAGCAAGATTTATATTTTGGATATCGGGTCAGAAATGTTTGAGTAATCCAGCAATTTGTGGGTAAAGTCTAATAAAACTGTAAAACTGTCAAATAAAAAAGTTTTTAGGGTTCGAGAAATATAAAAAAAATATTTTTACAATCTACTCAACAAAACTCACAACCTACGCTATATCATTAGCCGGATGTATTTAATTTCTTTTACTTTCTCCCATAGTGTAATCTATTCTGGTACAAAAACTTGAAGTCACCATAGTCTAGCAGATAGTGTGTTGACATCTTAAACATGAGGCTGTATTTTAAATCCTAGTCTTGATGTCTCGATCAAAACGAAAATGAAAACATATTTTTGTCAGCTTCTTCCCTTTATCGGATTTCGGAAATAAATCAAATGCTGAGAGTAAATTTAACTTCAAACTGTAGGCCATTGTCCTCAGAACATGGTTAGTTTGAGAAGCTAAATCGTAAGGGTTGTAATGATCATGTAGTCGCCGTTGTCTAGTAGGTAGTGTGCAAGAATGATAAACCAAAGATTAAGCCATCATGCACACAAAATTAAAACTTTCTGCGCATGTTGAATCAATGACGTCACGAAAATTGTGTTGCTATTGGCTAATGATAATGTAAGTTATATTGCAGGGCTGCCAACTACTTTCAGGTAGTGCATACACTTTGCAGAAGAAATGTTAATTTTCTTATATGAAAAAGACTTGGAAACCTATAAAATAGCCCAACTATGTCATCTAACGGGAAATCATGCGCAAGGCGTAATCTTTAGTTTATCATTCTTGGGTAGTGTGTTGGCTTATTAGAGGTAAGACCCGAGTTCAAATTCCAGGTCAGATATTAAAACGAAATATATGAAAAAAATTTCTTCGGAGGAGGAAATAATGAGAGTAAATAAAATTGCCAGGAAAAGCTTTTCAGAAATCTATCGTTCGGAATCGATTTTAAACTGTAGGTCCCGCTACTCATATATAAAATTATCGCCTACAACATAAGTGGTGTGAGAAGCTAGGTCGTAATCCTGACTGAAGGGTTGTAATGACCAATTAAGCAAGTTTGATACATAAATTAAGGAGTGCGCATGAAAAAATTTTAAAATTCATTTTTCTTAATAAAAATCCAAAACTTAATGGGGGGAAATTATTGCAAAAATGCAACAAAGAAGATTTAAAAGAGATTTTATTGAAAATAATTTAAAAAAATCTCCCAATTTTAGGCCCAAACTGATGAGTTGTGGACAAATAGTTTTTCGTGATGCAATTGAGCACTCCTCCTTCCCATTCCTGCACAAGGCAAATTAAATAATTTAATATAAAAATACGATGGCCTCATTATTATTATAAATAAATAATGATGATTTCTATCTAATCGAGGTCAGTTTTTATTTTTTTTTTTCTATTTAAGCCACACAACTGGGTTGGCTGCAACTTGCAACATGAAACCATCCCATAGCCAGCCATTCATTATTGATTGATGATTAAATCAAAAGCCACAGAACGAGAGAGAGAGAGAGCAAAAAAGCATAGGATCTACTGACCAAATGTTGTATGACAAACGATAATAATTTGTTGTAATTTAATGCGAAAATATTATACGATATTATTTATACAACAACAACAACAGCAGCAATAATAAATTGTAAATTGATACAAATGACAACAAAATATAGGCAGAAGCAGCAACAACAATTGTAAATACTGACAACAAAAGAGTTTTTATTGTAATCATCATCCTCATCATCCTCATCATTATCATAATAAATAATACAATAAAAAGCAACAACAACAATATAAACAATTCAATATCAAACAAAGAAGATCACAAAAAAAGGAGATGACAACAACAACAAATAAAATGTCAAAAATTTTAATAAGAATGCCAGAGAGGAACGTCACACGCGCAGAGAGTATGTATGTGTGGAAGAAAAAACATGACAAAAACGTGCTGCTTTGCATATTTCGAATATTTACACTGAACAACCGTATAGTAAAAACATTGTACAGTTAAGAGAAAAATAATAGCACAAAATTATTAACCTATCCTATACAAAAGTAACTATGTGAACAATGAAGAAACGACAAAGTAATGAAAGTCCACAAATAGAAGGACATCGGCCCTAAATCGCTTAACATCAAAATTATAAACAAAAATACAACAACAAAACAATACAGTAAACAAACTTGTTTACAAATTATCGTACTGTTTAATATAAAAATAAACACCAACATAAAAAAATGGTATACAAAAAACAAAAATACACAAACAATACTACAAGAATAAATGTAAACAACAATGTTTACATTTATAGAGATTTCAAGCGAAGGCAAAGTCGTAAACGTTCGCCTTCAAGAACATTCATCAGACTGTTTACTTTACCGTATAAAAAACAAAACAGTAAACAAACTTGTTTACAAATTATCATACTGTTTAATATAACAACAAACACTAGCATAAAAATATGGTAAACAAGAAAACAAAAATACACAAACAGTACTACAAGAATAAATGTAAACAACGATGTTTCTATTTATAGAGATTTCAAGAAGGCGTTCGCCTTAAAGAACATTCATCAGACTGTTTACTTTGCCGTATAAAAGACAAGACAAAGCAAGCGACTGGGTAGTGAAGTTCAGTCAATCTTGTGTGAAGACGCCGAGCATTTGAAGAGAATAATCGTGGTTTGAAGATCCTCGTTACAAAGATCTGTCGAATAATTCCCTGATAATTGTTATTGTTTATGCAAAGAATAAAACAGAGGAATAACAAACAAAGCAATTGTTATTGTTTACATCAAGTTGTAAACAGTGGCACAAAGATTTAAGCGAATAATAAAGAATTTTAATTAAAATTAAACACCAAATTTATTTTTATTTTATTTACAATCTACGAACTTATATTTTAAATGTTTTTTGAAAGGTAAAAACGTAACAATACATTCCCAGATGGAAAATAAGGGAGTAGTGCTCAGATATAAGTGGTGAGGATAAAATCAAATAATCTCCGTGAGTCATACATACATAATTGGCCATTACAACCCTTCAGTCAGGATTATTAACCTAGTTTCTCACACTACTTATGTTGTGTGTGTGTTAATTTTTAATACAAAATGGCGGGACCTACAATTTAAAGTCGAATCCGAACGACAGATTGTTTTGAGAAACTTTTCGTGGCAATTTTATTTTAATCTCAGAGTTTTTGCCAGAAATCTGCTAAAAAGAAATAGCCAAAGAAATACTTTTTGTATTTTATTTTGATCTCTGGCCTAGGACTCGAACCCTAGCTTTACGTCTAATAAGCCAACACACACCGACTTTTTTCCGTAAGTCAACGAATAACAAATGTCGATCAATAAACGAATTACTTCGGATTTATTTCGACTTAAAAGTAAATTTCAAAACATCAATGCAATAGGTATTCATACCCATACTGCGTAAGCTAAAGATGGAGATATTTCTAGGACTGACTACAAAGAACGTTTGACAATATCGCTGCCTACAATCGGCCACATGATACGTGATAGGCGAATAATTTTGAAAATTTAAAAATCAAAGACTCAATCCATAAATTGTAGCAGCGCCACATTTTGCGTTAACAGAGCAAAATTAACTCTTAACAGCGCAGAAAATTTGCCCTTAACAAAGCACTGTTCGTTATTTAACAGTGTCCACAGCTGAACAATTCCCACTTGCTTAGGAGCTAATTTTGGGCAAAATTTTAGGGCAATGAGTATCATACTATATGCAAAGGAAGATAAAAAGGCCACATAAAGCGACATGGTATTGAGAAAATTGGTTTTGAAAATATCAATTTTTTACTTCAAAATTCTGTAGAAGATCAGTGCCCATTTTGGAATATATGTACACTATACAGACTATATGCAAATGGTAGTCCAGAGGGTCCTCTTGTGAACCGTGATAGTGGAATGGCTGGAATAATTTTGTGATTTGAGAACCCATCAACCATTCTCTACAATTCAACACTTATGTTCACACATAATAATGAACATAATAAGAATGCAAAGTAGAAGACTAACTCTACTGATTGCCACTGTTAAACAGTTAACAGTGCTCTGTTAATAGCAAAGATTATCCTGTTAGAAGCACGAAGTGGCTTTGCTATAAATAAGGGTTTGCGTCTTTGGTTTTCAAAATTTCAATATATCTTCACACATATTATTGCTTGGTATTCTATATTCTAGTTCGCGAAAAGTATCGTCTAAAATATCGAATGACATCACTTCAGATCTTGAAGTCGCCGTAATCAAGTAGGTAGTATCAAGAATGATAAACTGAAGATGACGCCTTGCGCATGATTTCCCGTTAGATGACGTAGTTGGGCTATTTTAATGGTTTACAAGTCTTTTTCAAATGTAAAAATGAACATTTCTTCTGAAAAGTGAGTGTATGCACTACGTGAAAGTAGTTGGCAGCCCTGCAATATAACTTACAATTATCATTAGCCAATATGAACACAATTTGCGTGACGTCATTGATACAACATGCGCAGAAAGTTTTAATTTTGTGTGCATGATGGCGTAATCTTTACTTTATCATTCTTGGGTAGTATGTCTATGCCGTAGCGCAATTCCTAACTTAAACATCCCCAATAAAACGAAATAAGAAAAAATATTTCTACGGCGACTACGTTTTAGCAGATTTCTGTCAATAACTCTGGGAGTAAAAAAAAATTGCCATGAAAACCTTATCAAAAGTCTGTCGTACAGAATAGACTCCACTCAAGTGCAAAATTAGCACAAGCAATGTGCTCTGTTAGAGGCAAAATTTTGTTCTGTTAAAAGGAAATTTTGCTTTGTTAACGCTAAATGTGGCGCTGGTAAAATTTATGGATTGCGTCTTGGATTTTCAAATTTGAATTCGAATTTTTCTTCACACGCTACAATTTTTTTACAACTAACGTTCTACAATTACAGTACGTTGTTGTCTCTTATACTATGTTCAAACATGCACTTTTATTAAATCAATATTCGGTTTATTGAGAACAATACTTTTTTGCGTTCAGACATATAATCTACGAATTGACAGCTGGTAAACAAAACAGCTGATTGCTTCCAGAATATGGCTTTTAATTTAATCGCGAAAATTAGTGCCAAAAAAACAATCTAACTTTGGAGAAGGTATTTGCTAATGATTAACCGAAACGCCGAGCTGTTGCGGTTAATAGGGACTACTTGTGACTCCAAAGTGGCTTTCCTCAGAAGGATGAGAAATACAAATTCGATAATATTGGATAGCCAGCTGAAAAGAAAGCTTTTACTTATGGCATTGGCCTTGTTTACATTTAAGTTGTCAAATATCAATAGAAAGTGTTCGGAAAAATGCAATATGCTTAACGAACGTACTTATGACAGTGTTGTATTTAAAGTTTTAATCAATATTATAACAATTTATGAATGTATTGCGCAATAATTAATTGAAACTTTCTATGAAATATTGCGATCAATAATGCCGTTTATTGCGATTTTCTCAATATAAGTGCATGTCTGAACATATGCATATTACCGTACTCCATTTGTAGTGAGCGGTAATAAGCAGACGCATGTGACAGCTGTCAAATTGTAGAGCATTTGTAAATGAAAACATTTCCTTGGTCTATTTATACAATTTGTTCTATTTTTCTAGCCATTGCTGTTCATTTTAAAAATGACCAACAAAATATCCAATCGTTTGCATATGTGTTTCATCATATTTAAAGCAAAAAAGGAGATGAAATAATAACAACAACAACAGCAACAACAACAAAATTATTTTTCATAAATAAATAATAAATATTTATCGTATTATTTTTCCACTTTAAACATAAACGGCGACTGCTTTTGACTTCCCACCGCTTTCCAACACTACCCCCACATTCTATGGTTCTCAATTTGGTTTCTTTTTTTTGTTGCTGTAAAACACCATTGGTTTACTGTTCCAAATCGCTACTAATGTATCATGACATGGCTGATAACAGCTGACACCAGCCAATTTTAATATTATTTCTGTCCTCTGTCTCTCTCTCTCTCGCCCTCTCATACTCTTTTTCGCTTTGTTTGTTTGCTTCATTCTAAACGAAATGATGACGGCAACTGAAACTAACGATGTGGCTCATTCATGGCAGTGTATATTGTGATTAATGTGTAGAGAGAGTAGAGTAGGGGAGTAGGAGGTGGTAAGTACAAAAAAAAATTTTAAAACCAAATAAACCATAAAAATAGTAAGAGTATAGATATAAAGAGAGAGAGCGTAATGCAGTACAAAAAGTAACAGAAAGAGAGAGGGCACTAGAAATAAGTATCATTGGCAAACAGCAATAAAACTTAGCAGCAGTAGTCAATCCATTACACCTGTCAATTTAGTTATTGGTTTCTAGTCTATGTATGAGTAAGTATGTGTGTATGTGTGTATGTACGTCTAGCTCTATGATTGTCAATTTATTTATTCGTCGTTGGATATTTGATTTGTTTCCATTTCTCTCCTTATTTGCTTTACAATGTAATGGACAAATCCCAGTATCAGTAGAGTAAGTCGCATAGTCTGTTGTAAGTTAAATGACTCACCACCAAATAAAGAAGACAAAAAATGGAAAAAGAAGTTGCCAGTTGACCAGCTGCTGTTTTATTTAAACTTTCGTTAAACTATTCATTAAGAATAGAAAAGGGAAAGATAACGACTGAAAAAATGTATTAAAAAAGCTAAAATTGAATTTAATAAGCAAAGACACAAACCCGTATTTTTAGCAGAGCCACTATGTAAATACATAATCGGGCATTACAATCCTTCAGTCAGGATTATTTACCTAGTTTCTCACACCACTTATGTAGTGTGTGTTAATTTAATCCGTAAAGGCGGGACCTACAGTTTAAAGTCGTTTCCGAACGACAGATTTTTTGAGAAACTTTTCATAATTTTTTATTTACCTCTCAGAGTTTTTTCCAGAAATCTGCTGAGGGGAAATCGTCGAAGAAATACTCTTTGTATTTTGTTTAGACGCCTGTCCTTGGGCTCGAACTTTGGCTTTACGTCTAAGAATCCAACACACTGCCTACTAGACTACGACGACGTCCAGCATTCCAGCGCCACTAAGCATTAGAAAATTTCGTCCAAAACGTTACCCTCAAGGGAAATGATGAAAAGTCACAATAGTTGTGCCAAACAGTTCACCTGGCAGATGTTCACAAACCACGCCATTACATACAGTAATTGATTATAACAACTCTTTAGTTAGAATTACAACAAAGCTTTTCGCACCACATATGTTATGAGTGTTAATATTATTACAAGAATTAAGAATCTAGATCCTGTGTTTTTCTTTTACACCACTTTTCATTAAAATCGTAAACATGTAAACAAAAATACAACAACAAATACTACAAGAATAAATGTAAACAAAATACACAAAGAACAATAATAAAATAACGAAGCTTACATTTATAGAGATTACGAAAAGGCGAAGCTTGGAACATTCATTAGACTGTTTACCCTGCCATAAAAGACAAGGCAAAGCAGACAAGTGAGTTAGTGAAGTTCAGTCAGTATTGTGTGAAAACCCGGTTTGTTTGAAGAAAGTAATTGTGCTTTCAAGATCTCCGTTACAAAGATCTGTCAAACAATTGTTTAGTAATTGTTATTGCTTATGCAAAGACTGTAAACGAAGGGTGTCGAAGTAGTCTAGTAGGTAGTGTGTTGGCTTATTAGACGTAAAGCCAGGGTTCGAGCCAGAGACCAGACATCAAAACTTTCCATCACGTCAGGTTTTCGAGAAAAAGGGGGTTGAAACCCTAAAAATAGTATTTTTGACCATTTTTGAAAAATTGTAGAGCTAAACACTGACGTGCTAGAATCATCGCTATTGTCAGAAATTGCCAGTTGATCATTGCTCTTTAAAATGAGCCCAAAGCCCAAAATTGATTGCATGTACACTTAAAGTACGGGGCGGGTTTATGTCAAGGCCTGCTAGAGAAAAAGAAACACATTACGAAGGCCGTTAAAAATTAATCAGATTTACTAGAAAATTGTTACTCAGTGGTTTTTCGGGTCGCCGATTACAGATCTACATTCAGATTTAAAAAATTCAAAATGGCGGATCCAATATGGTAGTCAAGGTTTATAAAAATTAATTAGATTTACTTGAAAATTATTTCTCCCTGGTTTTTCGGGTCGCTGATTACAGATCTTCATTCAGATTTCAAAATTCAAAATGGCGGATTCGTGTTCAGCGTGCAAACTGCCTTCGGAAACACCTGGAGCCATCTTATTTAGGCAAAAAACAAGTCCAAATTTATTCACACCTACAGTAGGTTTCCTTCTACCTGCCACATTGTATTCCTTTATGGATTTTTATCAATAATTCAATACAAAATTGTTTCAGTCGAACTGCCAATGTGGTTTGTACTACTCACTCTTCCTTTCAATTCCACATGAACCCTTTCTTGAGTGTATCAAGCACAATTGAACTCCTGCCTGGCATAAGAAATTATAGACTATGGGCTAGGTCATCATCTTCCACACCATATTTCCACATCTAATCAAGTGTCATAATATTTCACTTGAATGACAACAACATGCTTGAGTATTAAATTATAATGGAACGAGCAAGCAGACAAACAACCGCTTAACGTGGTCTTTTCCGGGTAAATAACTCTTCTTTATACCTTAAGCTCTCTCACACTCTTTCTCTCTCTCACTCTGTCTGTATGCATGTGAATACATTGTAAGAGGTATTGTTGCCATTACATGTTGCACCACCATCTCTACGGCCATCATCAACCTATAGTTGCCAGCATTGCATGGCTATCATTACAGCTCTGTAAATGCCAGTTAAAGTCAATAATTCTTTGCAAAATTGCCCCCGTGTGTGTAGTAGTGGTGGTGGTGGAGGGTGGTGCTGGTGGTAGTCATAAATAATGCGTAATTTGAATTCAAGTAGGACGTACTGCTCTCTTCTCTTGTCCTCTGTGTGGTGTCAATACACTACATACACACTCCAAATTGAAATATTGATTAAGTAAAGGAGAGATAAAGGCCCGTCGAAAACATATACAATTACACTTGAAATCCTATTGAAGCATGGAAAAGGAAGGAAGGAAGGAAGGAAGGAAGGCTGAATTCCTTGGAATTATTGAACGAAGTTAGAGAAAATTAGCGTTTGTAATGAAAAGGAGCTTCCAAAATATACGTTTACAACATATCTTACTCAAGTGCTTACATGTCATAATCAAAATTCGAACAAAAAATACTTTTTCGAACAAAAATATTTTTTTCGAACAAAAAAAATTTTTTTGAACTAAAAATATTTTGTTAAAAATGCTTGCATACATACATACAAGCATACTTCATATTTCTATACAAAAAAATTTTCGAACAAAAAATTTTTCTAAACAAATTTTTCGAAAAAATATTTTCGAACAAAAAAAAATTGTTTTCAAAAAATTTCAAAAAAAAAGCTCCTGACTCCCATAAATCTAAACTTTTTCCATTTCAATAGAAGACAGCGCATAAAAGTCAAATATATACAGAGAGGCATACTCCATATTTGTAATCCTTTTTGTGCATGTCATCCTGCTTCATTAAAAGTAAAACAAGGAAACTTGCAACACTGAAAAGTTTTTGCCAAAACGAAAATCAAAAAAATTGTTTTCCATCCTTACGGGCTGTAAGAGTCAAACAAGGCAAATCCAGAAAACAGCAATAAACACAACAACAGTGCAGGGAAAACAATTGCGAAAAATCCTTTTTTTTGTGCATGGCAACTTAAAAGTTGGTGGCACAATAGTTTCATTGTTTTTTTGATTCTCCCATAATCAGTTCACTTCAAAAGGCGTGCTACTGTGCTGTAAAGACAGCACAGTGCAGTAGAAGGCAGTAGTAGTGTGAAGGGTATGATGAAGGCATATTGGAGACACATTTTTAAGTCAATTAAAGAATTAATTGCATCAAATGGAGAATTAATTGATATTTGAACAGTTAACTGAACATCAAGTTGAATTTGATAAAGTCAAGACGAAAACCAAAATATTTACGAAGGCTGTCGATCTCTATCTCTCATAGATCTCAGATCAATCAGATACTAGCTCTCAAACCTATCTTAGAGAACGAATAGTAATTGCCTGAGATTTCTGATTTCGAAAGGTAATACCAGAGATATTAGATCTTGAACGGCATCGCTTCAGACCTCTAACGACATACTAACGACAAAGATCTCAGATCTAGAACTTTATCGTAAGTAATCTCAGATCCTTGAAACGCATTGCTTGATGTCTGTGAAGATAAATTCGAATTAGAAAATTCAAGACGCAAACCATAATTCATAAACCCAATAAAAATTTTATCCTGTATCCTGTCACAATGGATCAATGTCGACCTCCGGGTACTGTACTTGTCTTAACAGACTAGTACACGTCCTCTAACCTGTCACAACATTCTAGTATCACAGAGATAAAGTCCTCAAAAAAAAACCCCCATGTATGTGAAGAAAAATTCGAATTTTAATTTGAAAATCCAAGACGCAATCCATAAATTTTAGCAGCGCCACATTTAGCATTAACAGAGCAAAATTTTCTTTTAACAGAACAGAAAATTTGACTTTAACAGAGCAATGTTGGATGTTTAACAGTATTCATCTGATCAAGTCCCACTTGTTTAGAAGCTAATTTTGGGGGATACTTTAGGTCTATGAGTACCACATACTATATGCAAATGAAAGTTCCGAGACAACATAGTCACATAATTGGCTTTGAAACTACTCTAGAAGATCAATAGCAATTTTGGAACAAGAAATAGTACAACTACTCGACTACATGCAAATAGTAGTCCAGAGGGCTCCCTTTGAGAACTGTGTCAGTGGGATAGTTGGAATAATTTGGAGAATTGGGAATATTTCTGTCCTATACCCCCGCCAACCATCCTTTACATTTCAGTAATATGATCATTATAAGAATTAGATTTTATGCCAATAGTCTACAAGAAATGCCAAGTAGAAGACTAATCTACTTAATGTCACTGTTAAACAGTTAACAGTGCTATGTTAATAGCAACGATTACACTGTTAGAGACAAAAGGTGTGGGTTTGCGTCTTTGATTTTTAAATTCCAATTTATCTTCACACATATTATTGCTTGATGTCCGTTCCAGTTCGCGAAAAGTATCGCTTAAAATATCGAACGGCATTACTTCAGATCTTGAAGTCGCGGTAGTTGAGTAGGTAGTGTATAGGCTTATTAGACGAAAGACCCCAGTTCGAATCCCGGGTTTGACATCAAAACGAAAATATGAAAATATTTCTTCGACGACTTCCTATCAGCAGACTTCTGGCAAAAATTCCCTGAGAGTACACAAAATTGTCACATGACAATTAATTAATTTTAAACTCTAGGTCCGTGGCCACTTATGGATAAAATTAGCACCAGAGATCAGCAATGAATCGTTTTTCTGCTACTCATAAGCACTCATGCAATTTTGAGTATGAGTGAATGAACAGAATTAAAATTCAACTACTCTGATTCATTCGTACTTGCTACAACATTGATTTATAAGTACAGGGTTGCAATGAGTATGAGTACAAAGTTGACATCAAACTTACAACATTCGAAATGTGTTTGATTCATACGCCTACACTCATTCTGATTCATAAATTTAGTAAAATACTTAGAATACTTACAAGTCATTCAAGTGATTCGAATCATTTATCAAAATTTACAGCCTATGTTGTTGCTGCATATACAAGCAAATGAGAAAGGAAAGACAATCTTCTTGTGAGCATAGCAGTGTTCGTATGCGAATCATACTTACTTTGTGCTTCGCGTAAATGTAGAGACAAGTCTAAGTCAATAACATAATGCGTATTGTTAAATATGAATACGACGTGTAGTTCCAACTTTGAGTATGAGTATGATATTAAAATAAATATGAATGCGTCTAAGTATCTGAAATTATAAGTATGACTCGAATCTACTCATCGTTTTGAATACTTAGTGCTAATCTCTCACACACACCCAACATAAGTGGTGTGAGAGGCTAGGTTGTAATCCCTAACTGAATTATGTATGTAATTGAGTTTGCAATTGTGTTAAGCAATTTGTTAGGCTTTTTTAATGTTTTCATCATTAATTGAACTACTCAGTGAATGAATTTTGTAACTTTATACTAGAAAAAGTTTGCTTGTTGATGTGAATGCCATTGCTTTCATGCCTAAGGCTTTAAGTATTGTTTGTTGATAATACTACGACTAAAAATCTAAAAATGAATTCGAAAATAAAAAACTCGAGTTTTTTTCTATTTTCTTACTTTACTTAACGAATTAACGAATTTTCTTTTCATTCATTGAACATTAAACGAAAAATCAGTTTTCTTAACTTGGCACAAAAGAGTATGGGTACGTTCCCTTCCCTTCCTTTGATCCCTGTATTCTTTTATTTTAGCTTTCTATTGTGCTTTGGAAAAGCAAATTAACTAAATGCACTTTTTGATTGAATAGAAAAGAAAAGAAAATAGGAGAACGAAAAAGAAGAAAAAAATGCATAAAGGAACTCTATTCCATAATGCAAAGAGAGAGAGAGAGAGAGATGGAGATGGCAAAAGGGGATGTAATGTTTTGTTTAAAGGTACCCATCAGCAAAATAGGAGCATTAAAGAGAAAAGACTCGAGTCTATTCAACAAACATTAAATAAAAGTTGAAAAGTAGAAGAACAAAGAGAGAGAGAGAGAGAGAAGTTAAACTTTTGCTCTTTGTGGATATTGTCGTCGTCATTATAATATTTTCATTTTCTTTTCTTCCTACACTTTAAATAGAGACTACACAGTACATGGCATTTAGTAGTGATAGAGGCAGTGAAGCAAAATTTTCAAATTTTTTCGAACAAAAAAATGTTCGAATTTTTTTCGAACAAAAAATTTTTCGAACTTTTTTCGAACAAAATATTTTCGAATTTTTTCGAACAAAAAATTTTCGAATTTTTTTCGAACAAAAAAATTTTAGAATTTTTTTCGAACAAAAAAATTTTCTAATTTTTTTTTCGAACAAAAAAATTTTCGAATTTTTTTCAAACAAAACAAAATCGAATTATTACCAAAAATATTGTCAGCATCAGGTAATGCAGCTCCAAACTGGAAGGTGCCGTTGGATGCCGAATTTATTCGCAATCAATCCGAATATCCCGGTCTATAAGGCTAACGAATCTCTGCAGCGTCAGTTTCAAGTGAAAGTGTCGACAATTTAGGCAGCGGTGAAAATTATTTTAGACAAAAATGTTACGGAAAATCACCATACTTAACGATAACCTAGCAGTTATCAGTACATTGGATTCTAATGTAATGAACTCCAGAATGGTACACGACTGTCGCAGATGTCGCAACGATGTGGCGAATCGATATAATGTCTGTACCGGGACATAAGGATATTCACGGCAACTGCAGAGCGGATGAACTGGCGAGAAGGGGCACGACCATTGAGTTCTCAGATGTATCTTCTACGTTGAGGATCCCTTTGGATAACTCCAAGCTTGTAATTCACAGTGCAATCGGAGACGTTGTCAAGAGGCAGATAGAAGGCTTCGAACATGGGCAGAACTGCGCAAAAAATCTGATCAAAGCTTGATAAGAGCCGCTTGGCGGCTCTGATTAAACTCCAAACAAGTAGGCCCTGCACTATTACTGGGGTTATTACGGGGCATTGTATTATAGGAAAGCATGCGAGGAAGTATTCCAAATGATTTCTGGACAACATCCCAAGGTCTATAAAGTTACCGAAGCAGGTAAGTAGCATCTTTCAAGCGGAAGTGTCGCAAATACAGGCTACGGTGAAAATTATTGTGGACAAAAATGTTCACAGGCAGCAAATCATCATCATCATCACTGACAGCAGAACGGCGCAGAAGATCTGGGTAAGGCTGGATAAGAGGCGCACGGACTTTCTGTTTAAACTCCAAAGAAGTAAGGTCAGCACTTTTATTGGGGTTATTACGCAGCATTATTTTATAGAAACGCATGCGAGGCACCCAACAAATGATTTCTGCAGAAGCTGTGGAAGTGAGGAGGAGGATGAGACTGTTCTTCACCTACTATCCACACGCCCGGCACTTGGTCGGTTGAGAAAGGGGCGCCTGGGTGCTTAACACATGGAGGGTTTTCTGGATGAACTGTCTTGCATGGATATTGGCAGTGTGGGTCGCTTCATTGGAAGCTACAAGTGGAGTTCCTGGAGTAGGGGGAAAATATGAAACCGTGGTATCACAATGGGCTCCATGTACGACCTAAGTGTGTCCACTCACGACTCCATCGAGGGGACAGCCACTTCTACCAACCTATGCTTTAGTCAGGATTATGACCTAGCTTATCACACCACACCTACATTGTATGTGTTAAATTTTTAAACATGAAAGGCGGGGGGAGCTACAGATTAAAGTCTACTCCGAAAGATAGATTTTTGAGAAACGTTTTCATGGAAATTTTATTTTCTATCAAAGTTTTTGACAGAAATCTGATGAGAGCAAGTCGTCCAAGAAATATTTCTTCATGCTTCGGTTTGTTGGGGATTCCTGTCGAAGGGTTGGAACTGTGGCCGAACGCCACACGTTAGTTCTGTCTAAGGTCACAGAAGAAGAGATGTAAACAGACCGGAGCCTCTACTTACCGGACTTTGACCGATTAGGCTTACACAGTACCGAGTAAGGATGACGATTAACAGTCCAACGAAAGAACTGCCAGTAATTTCGAATATCAGTTCAACAGAGAGTGTTGCTATCTATGAAAGTGTTTCAACCAGTTTTAAGTCCTGAATATTCCTTCTACTGCCAAAAGCAAAAAAGAGGAAACAAAGTTCCAAGTACTATCGTCTGCCTCCTTCTAATTTCCATCGAACAGAATGCAACTGCAACTGCCTTTATAAGGGAACTGCTTAAGTACAGATTTGCATCGTGTCCTTAAGATGATCTAGAAAACTAGCCGCAAATAGAGTCACATTTTTCATTGTGATAATGGGCAATGGTTTGAAATCGCCGTGGTCTAAGTGAGTAGTGTGTTCGCTTATTAGACAAAAGGCTCGGGTTCGAATCCCAGGTCAGACATCAAAACGAAAAAATATTTCTTCGGAGACTTCCTCTCAGCAGATTTCTGGCAAACACTCTGGGAGTAAAAATTGCCATGAAAAGCTTCTCAAAAATCTGTCGTTCGGAGTAGACTTTAAACTATAGGTCCCTGGCCACTTAAATGGATAAAATTAACGTACACAACATCAGTGGTGTGAGAAGCTAGGTCGTAATCCTGACTGAAGGGTTGTAATGGCCAATTATGTATGTAATGGGCGATCAGCTCCCTGTTTAAAATGGTTATGAACTCAATGAATTAAATTTCTTGCTAATTTCACTCGCTAATGATTGTGTCATCTGAAGCTATAGAGGCAACATGTTATTGAGAACAATTATTAGCTGTAAGTGCTTCGATTACATACCCTGACCAAGTCTAGAAAGTTCTAGCAGAGAAACGAATTCCATGGGTTCCAAACATGTGTTCAAAAAAAATTTTTTTTTCCATTTTCTCTATGCTTTCGGGAACACACTGAGAGAAAAACTGTCTAAAAAAAAAATTTTTTTTCAATTAATTTTTATCGTTTAAATAGCTGTTTTTTTTATTTGTTGTTGTTGTAGTAATGGTTTCTGAAAAAGTTGCAATAATTCAAATTGCTGCTGCTACTTATTAACACCAGCACCAGTAACTTGGGCAAAAAAAAAAATAGAAAATTTTTGGGAAAAACATAATAAAACTGAAATGTAATGAAAATGTGCGCATAAAAATGTTTAAAAGAAGATTAAGTGGGTTTGGTTGTAGTAGCTGATAATGTTTTTTCCCTCCAAAAAAAAAAAAAGAGCGAAAAGTGAAGAACTTTCGTTTTTGGCCTCACTTATGTAACAACGTTGGTGGGTATTTAGCCAAAAAATAAAAAATAAAAAAAAAATAGAAAAAAGAAGAACATGAAGAACAAGCAGTATTTATTACTTTTGTAAATAAATTATTAAGCCAGACAAATTAAATTTCTTTACTCTCTGCTACCCTGCCAGCCTGACTGCCTGCTTGGGACTCTCTCTCTTTTTCTCTCTGGCTGGCTATGTATGCAGTAAGTAATCTTGTTAACAAATGAAATAAAACAAGAAAAAACGAAAATATTGAAATAAAAAAGGAAAAATAAATTAAAAACGAAACGAAATAAATAAATAAACGGACGAAAGAAATAAAATTCAAAAAAAAAAAAAACAAAAAAAATATTTCAAATTTCCTGTAAATTTCCGTAACGCGAACTTTTATCAAGTGAATGTTGAGTGTAACGCACTTGGGCATCTCTTTTTTTTACACAAACAGAAAAAAAGTTAACACCGAGTGTTTAACACGGTCATATGTAGCTGTAATGCAAGGGCCTTTTAGGAATTTATTAAAAAGAAATTAAAAAATTAAGTCATTTTACTTCCATTTGAATTAACGTGGTGTTAAGGAAGTGCTAATGCAGTATTAACTTAGTGTTAACGTAGTGGTAACATAGTGTTGACGTAGTCTTAACGAACGGGTAACGTAGTCTGAACGTAGTATTAACGTAGTGGCGACAGTCTTAACGTAGGGTTAACGTAGTGGTAACGTAGTTTAAAAGTAGTGGTAACGTTTTATTAACGCTGTGTTAAGGTTGTGTTAACATAGTGTTAACATAATGTTAACATAATTTAGTATTAATGTGGTATTAACGTAGTGTTAACATAGTGTTAACGTAGTGGTAACATAGTGTTAACATAGTGTTAACGTAGTGTTAACATAGTGTTAACGTAGTGTTAACATAGTGTTAACGTAGTATTAAAATAGTGTTAACATAATGTTAACGTAGTGTTAACATAATATTAACGTAGTGTTAACATAATGTTAACGTAATGTTAACATACTCTTACGTAGTGTTAACATACTGTTAACGTATTTTTAACATAGTTTAATGTGGTATTAACGTAGTGTCAACATAGTGTTAAAGTAGTGTTAACATAATGTTAACGTATTGTTAACAGTGTTAACGTATTGTTAACAGTGTTAACGTATTGTTAACAGTGTTAACGTATTGTTAACAGTGTTAACGTATTGTTAACAGTGTTAACGTATTGTTAACAGTGTTAACGTATTGTTAACAGCGTTAACGTATTGTTAACAGTGTTAACGTATTGTTAACAGTGTTAACGTATTGTTAACAGTGTTAACGTATTGTTAACAGTGTTAACGTATTGTTAACAGTGGTAACGTATTGTTAACAGTGTTAACGTATTGTTAACAGTGTTAACGTATTGTTTACAGTGTTAACGTATTGTTAACAGTGTTAACGTATTGTTTACAGTGTTAACGTATTGTTAACAGTGTTAACGTATTGTTAACAGTGTTAACGTTGTTAACAGTGTTAACGTTGTTAACAGTGTTAACGTTGTTAACAGTGTTAACGTTGTTAACAGTGTTAACGTTGTTAACAGTGTTAACGTTGTTAACAGTGTTAACGTTGTTAACAGTGTTAACGTTGTTAACAGTGTTAACGTTGTTGTAAGCCTTCAGTCAGGGTCACTCCGTATCTTGTCACACCACATCTTGTCACACCTCTTCTGTTGAGTGTGTTAATTTTATACATGAGGACATATATAGTGGACTTCGAAGGACGGATTTTTTTCAAGAAACTCTTCATGGCAATTTCTTGTTTACTTTCAGAGTTTTTGTCGGGAAAACTTTTGATAGAAAGTTACCGACTAAATATTTTTTCACAGTTGGTTTCGTTCGAGTTGTCTGATCTGATTTATGAATCGGGGCCTTACGACTAATAACCCAACATACTACCTAACAGGCTAAGATGACTTCATCGACTGTCTTGGCTTTTCTGAAATCGAAAATTTAAACAAAAACTATCGATAACGTATTCCACAAACTTGTATGATTCAAAAGGAATTATATTCCAAGTCATAACACGATTAGTGAGAACATGACCGAATAGAAATATCAATAAAGTTTGACAAGGTGAGCTCGTCTGTCAAACCATAGTTATTGATGACAGTAGTGGAACTCATGATAGTTTTTTGTTCAATGCTGCCAAACCAAAGAAGAATAAAACAGATTACAGCCTTAGTAGTTCCAATTAGAAGGCCTTAATGGAGAACTAAACACACAAAACAATATAGCAGAGATGCTTCATAACTGGCCTGATTCCTAAAGAAATTATATTCTTCAGTAACGCAGTTTGTAATGCATTACAAAGGGAATAAGCCCACACAGTACCTTCTGTCTAATTCACTAATAACAAATTTTTATTTAAAGCCCCCGTAAAGATTGCGCCCTGTTGTTTTTCCAACAGTGGGCGTGTAACCATTCATTACATTCATTTGAATTTTACAAGGATAGTCGCAAAAACACAAAAACAAAAAAAAGTTCAACACACAAGTAGAAAAACACCAACTCATGGTCATTTCTACTTACAGTTTTTCCACGTAAGTGTGTGTGTAAGTACAGGAATAAGTGACTCTTTATGTTTCGTGCACATGTGTGTTGGGTATGCGAGTGTGTCTGTATGTGTTTGGACTTGTGTTAAGAGTATTTATGGCAGCCAGCGGCACAAAAAACATCATCATCAGCATCATCATATTAAATATTTACCAACTCTTGTACAAATAGTGGTTTAAATCAAATGAATAGAATCTCTATCTCTCTCTATCTATCTCTCTCTCTCCCGCTCACACACATATAGCCACAGGGTGGTGCCAATTAAAGTTTGACTATTTAGAGGAACATAATATTTTAAGAACATTCTTTTACTAAACTCTTCAATATCAAGGTGTAGTTATGTTATGTCTTGGATAATATCGTGTGTAAGATTCCAATAATGAAGGGAATTCTAGGACTTTGATAAGGAAGATTCGTACGTAAACATTTTAACCACCTTGGTGTGGGTAACGTATGGACTTAGTTAACACTTTTGGTCAAACTTCTGATAGCAACGATCAACATTTTGTTGTGATCACAAAATTTGTGACCTTTAGATGCTCCGCAATTTCTTCAAAATTCTAAAGGTGTAAAGGCCCGGCTAGCCAAACGTACACGGAACGTAACGAAACGGAAGATCATTTTTAGCATATGAAGACCAAAGTAAATGCTTACCAAAGTTATATTCCATACATACATAATTGGCCATTACAACTCTTCAGTCAGGATTACGACCTAGCTTCTCGCACCCCTTATGTTGTGTGCGTTAATTTTATACATGAGTGGCGGGACCTACAGTTTAAAGTCGACTCCGAACGACAGATTTTTGAGAAGCTTTTCATGGCAATTTTAACTCTCAGAGTCTTTGCCAGAAATCTGCTGAGAGGAAGTCGCCGAAGAAATATTTTCCGTTTTGATGTCTGACCTGGGATTCGTACCCAGGCCTTTCGTCTAATAAGCCAACACACTACCTACTAGACCACGGCGACTCCAAAGTTATATTACGTTTCGGTTATCGCTCTGATTCTTTTCGTATTTAAAAAACGAACCTACATTCCGCGGACGTTTGGCTAACTGGGGCTTAAGTCTCATGTGTTTCGATTGAAAGCCCCGAAAGATTATTAAAATCTTTTACTTTTCCTTGACAGATGATTGGGGTACATCAGTCGTATTCGTTATTACTAGAGGGCTTTCGAAAACCCAAGTGAGTTGTTCTTTTTTTATGCTCGAGGTATACATGAAGACCCAATTCTGTCTAAACTGAAGCTCATATCGACGACTCCGTTCTATATCATTCGAAGTCGAAAAAGTATATTTTGAGTTATGGACTCTCACAGTTTTCATGCGACATACGACTATTTGTGCATTCTAAGTAGATTTTTCCCTATAACTTCGGAACGGATCGGAGCACCTTAACTAAATTTTGACAATATTTACGCTAGAGAACGTAGAATTTAAAAATGCAAAAACAGTAAGTGTACTTAGAACGTTATAGAATACAGGAGTCGATATGATAACTAGATACGGAGAAATTCTAGAAATTACGATACAGATATACGACGAAATCTTACCCAATTCCACGGCATTTTTTGGCAAATTTTTTTGTTGTTTTTGCGAACTGCCTCTCAAACACAAGTGAAGTCTTGTTAGGAAAGAATTGCGGCGTGTAAAAGAAAGGAGACCAGGGAAACCGAACCAAATTCACAGCATAATTGAGTTTTTTCTTGACGATATATTTGAAACAGTGGGTAGGTCAACGGACGGAGAAACATGGCATAGAAATCGTTCACCATACTTCAGTAAATATGAATGTGGCCGCCATTGATTCCTTGGAATGCAATCCACGATTGATATACTGAATGATCAATAAATAGCTTGTCGGTCATTATTTTCACAGGCAGGTTGTACACGAAACCATGCGTATAGTGTTAGAAGAGATACAGAGCTTAGCATGGGTTGATATAACCGAGATAATGAGAAGGTTAGGTTAGAGGACGTGTACTTGTCAATTCTGACAAGTACAGTACTTGGTGGTCGAATTGACCCATTGTACTACGTCCTAGCTTCTCACACCCCTTATGTTGTGTGCGTTAATGTTATACATGAGTGGCGGGACCTACAGTTTAAAGTCGACTCCGAACGACAGATTTTTTGAGAAGCATTCCATCGCAATTTTTTTACTCTCAGAGTTTTTGCCAGAAATCTGCTGAAAGGAAGTCACCGAAAAATTATTTTTCAAATTTTCGTTTTAATGTCTGACCTGGGATTCGAACTCGGGACTTTCGTCTAATAAGCCAACACACTACCTACTAGACCACGGCGGCCTCTTAACCGTGATAATGAGAATCTGATATACAGTTTCGTTCGACGATCTGTTGGATTTTAAGCTTGTTGCACATGGAAGAGCCTGATGAAGGAAGTAACTTCATAGAGCGGCTGTCAACTTCCACTTTAACTGTCTTAATTTGGAAAACATGTCTTCCCGTTGAATAACGCAAGTTAAAGGCTATTTCGTGGTCTGTGGTGGGGCCAAATACAATTCATAGAGTGAGACAAAAGCAGGAATATTCGATCCCGATGTAGGATATTCGGAACTTATGAGAAAATTCACAAGTATTGTCCAGTCACGTCACCATTAGTCCACTTCAGTGTTTCGAAATTGATCCGATGTTAGTGTGGGCCTATCTGAAGCAACTGAATCAGCTGGGGAGGGAAAATAAGAGTATCAGATACGAGATAGTAGTTGCCGTAGTCTAGTTAGTAGTGTGTCAACTTGTAAGGTCCGAGGTCAGACATTGAAACGAAATTTAAAAAAAAAAAAATATTTCTACGGCGACTGCCTCCTCTCAGCGGATTTCTGATAATAACTCTTAAGAGTAATTAAAAAATTGCCATGAAAAAGATTCTCAAATATCTGTCGTTCAGAGTCGACTTTAAACTGTAGGTCCTTGGCCACTCATGCATAAAATTAATGCACACAACATAAGTAGTGTGAGAAGCTAGGTTGTAATCCTGATTGAAGGGTTCTTATGTATGTTAATACCAGGATCATGTGCGAATTTAGAACAATGAGCAGGAGGATGTAGTTGCCAGGAGAGCAGTCCGAAGGGAAAAGGTATACTCAGTGAAGCCGTAGCCTCGGAAGTAGTGTGTTAACCCCCTAGATAAAATTTCCTCTGATTTGGTAAGCAAAAAAAATTATTCTTTCGCCTGGACTTTTGGTAAAAGTTTTAAGAGTAAAAATCGATGTTCAAACTGTAGGTTCCCAACCTCATGAATAAAAATAACGGCGGGCGGTGTGAGAAGGAAGTTCGTAATCCTGACTAAAGTGTTGTAATGCCCAACTAAGTAGGTATCAACCGATTATCTAGGTCTTACAGCAATCTTTATGCCTTTGCACTATTTGCTGCTCACGACAATGACCAGAACAATGCTGAAGAATACAAACGACAGATGTATGAGAAGCTACTTCATGAACAATTTTATTTACTCCTAGGGGATTTTTGTCAGAAATCTGCTGAAAGGAAATCGCTAAAGAAATAATCTTCATACTTCGCTTTGTAGGACTCGTCTGACCTGGGGCCTCATGTCTATTAAGTCGACATATTTCTACTAGACTAGACTAGACTACTAGTAGCTTCATCCTGGAGCCACGTTGATTAAAGTAACGGTGAATTAAGGTTCCTTATTAAGTTTTGCTAGGCCTGAAGTAGTAAAATTTAAATGTTTTGAATACGCTTAACACGTTACCCTTTTATTTATAACATCTTCAGCTATTACGAAACCTGTATTGTATGTGTGTTGGGATGAAATGTAAAGAGGAGAGTCCTTTTATAGCAGCATTCTAGCTTTGAAGGTAAACAAATTGGAATTTTTTTTTTCTGTTGTTGAGAAAGATTTCCTAATTTTTTCTTTTTCCTTTTTTGCCTCATCTTTTGCCAACAACTTTATTTGTTTTCATTTTCTTTTTTTTATTTCTCTCTTTTTCCCTTTGAATACGAGACTACAGAAGATAATACAAAAAAAAGGAAAGGAAAGGAAAGAATGAAAGAAAAACTAAATTTTTTTTGCTGTAATTTCAACGAAATAAATTTGTTTGCATTTCATGTAATTTAGGATTTCATCTTGTAATTACAAAATTTATACAAAAAAAAAAATAGGAAAAAGAGAAAAAGAAGAGAAGGACAGACAAATGTTGAACTAAAAGTTTTGGACACCAAAAAAATCAAGGAACAACAAAAAAATATTGATCAAATGGTCAAGCAAATACAGTGCAGACAAAAAGATTACGTCCATAATAAAGGCTGTTTAAAGTTATTGCCTATTAAAGAACAGCTTTCAAATTTATTTCATTTCAATACTCACTTTTATAGAGGCAAAGGAATTTCATTTTGTGGAAACATACCTGCAATTAGACAAAGAAAAATTGATTAATAAAAATGAAATATAAAAACAATACAAGGGGAAATCCACGTAATCGGATTTTATTAAAAATTCCTTATCTTATTAAAAACAATTACGCTTCGATAGGTTTGAAATTTTTCAGAAAAAAAAAAATAAATTAGCCTCATGTCTTCGATATCATGATACTTATACTATGGCCGATCCATACCTGGGCTTTGTGGCCTCAAGGCAAGCACTAGAAATCGTAACGAGTCTACTACCTTTCCCCCCAAATATTTACTAGCTTTTTATGGATCATTATGTGTGAATAAGCATATGCGTGGACGAAAATAAATTCCAATTTAAAAACCAATGACACAAACCCTCACTTTTAGCCGCGCCATTTCTTGCCTCTAACAAAGTGAAGTTTGCTATTAACAGAGCACTGTTAACTGTTTAACAGCGGCAATAGGAGATTAAGCATTTACTTTGAAATTATTACAGACTATTGACACAAAAATTTAATTCTTATTATGATCATTATGAACAAAATGTTGAAATGTAAAGGATGGTTGGTGGCGGATGGAGGACGTAAATTTTCTCAACTCTCAAAATTATTCCAGTTATCCCACTAACACGGTTCAAAAGAGGATCCCCTGGACTACCATTTGCATATAGTCTGTACTGTGTACTATTTCTTTTATATTCCAAAACTAGATGACCCGTGCGAATATTTCGCACCGTTAGTTGTCATATAATCACAATGACAACAGTATTATTATGCAGTTCCATATAGCATATAATTTTTATCAATGAAAATATTAATTTTTCAATTTCTAATTATTTTTCGCAATTAGTGTTAGATATAAGCTTTTAAATGAGATATCGTTCATTAAATTTGGTGCGGTAGTATGGGAGATATTTGCAACCGACAAAAAAAAGTGCTTTAAAAATAATATATATGATGGCTACTGATCTTCTAGGGCATTTCCAATCAAAAATTTGATATTTTCAATGTCAATTTCCTTAATACCACATCACTTTGAATGTGACTATGTTGCTGAGTATAGTAAGCGGCCTTGGAATCTACCATAGAGCCCGTTTATGTCCTAAAATTAGCTCCTAACCAAGTGGGCT
Organism: Sarcophaga peregrina; assembly: GCA_014635995.1. NCBI lineage: Eukaryota > Metazoa > Arthropoda > Insecta > Diptera > Sarcophagidae > Sarcophaga > Sarcophaga peregrina. The sequence goes on along the minus strand of CM025793.1, from coordinate 79,727,265 downwards.
TGTTCAAATGGATTCTGTTAAATAGCTAACAGTGCTCTGTTAAGTTCTGTGAAAAGGAAATAGTTTTCTGTTAACGCCAAATGTGCCGCTGCTAAAATTAATGGATTGTGTCTTGGATTTTCAAATTTGAATTTAGCTTGCACTCAACAGACTCTGAAAGCAAATAAAATTTCCACGAATAGTTTCTCAAATCTGTCGTTCGAAGTGGAAATTAAACCATATATCCCGCCAGTAATGAATACAATTTAATCACCTATCATGGTTGGTGTGAGAAGCTAGGTTTTAATCCCAGCTAAAGGCTTTTCATGAAGAACTAAGTAGGTAAGGGGAAGTCAATAATCATGGTAGTGCACAGTATCATGTTCCATTGACTATAATACTAGAATATTAATCTCTCTCTTAAAGAATGTAGTTCCAATAGTGCAAGAGTTCTTTCCTTCTTTTCCATTGAAATGTGAAAATTAGCATGGCCGCACTCCCTAGGTACAGTTACTGCCTATGAGCAAGAATTCACATATAAATACTCCATTCTTTAATGGAGCCCCCAATAAAAGAAAGATCAACCTGAAGAAGACTGTACACCAGCTTTGATCGCCAATTCAAAATTATCCTTATGAACCTTAATCCATAAGAAGGAGTAGGATGATTTAGACTTGAGGACACTGGTAATAGAAACTACAAAAGATTTTACGGACCCAATTTGCATACATAAGTACGAAATGAATCCAAATGAATGATTATTTCTAGGACTGAGAATACAAGTTATATCTGCAACAGTACGTATCGTCTACTATGCTCCTCTACAATTCAGTTCTTAATTGTTGCCATACACTGCTCACAAGTCAGTAAATCTATTCCCCCTACCTATTCCCTAGCTCTGACAATCCCATAATGTTTTCGAGTTCACCTCCTGGTCTGGCAAGTGCATACGTACATATATACATAATCGATCATTACAATCCTTTAGGCAGCCATTGTTAGAGATGTCTAACCTAGGAGGGTATGAACCAGATATCAGCAATGAATCGTTTTTCCGTCAGATTTCCAATACATAATAAAATTCGGACTCAACTTTGGAACAGAGATAAGCAATGAATTCGTTTTTCCGCTACTCATAAGTACTCATGCAATTTTGAGTATTAGTTGACATTCAACTATTCTGATTCATTCGCACTCAGTACAGTATTGATTTATAAGTACAGGGCTGCAATGAGTATGAGTACAACGTTGACATCAAACTCACAATATTCTAAATTCATTTATTTTGATTCAAAAAATTTTGAAAAAGACTTACAATACTTATAAGTTATTCGAATGATTCGAATCATTCATCAAAATTTACAGCATTTGTTGAAAGAAAGGAGAAAGGAAAGATAAAGACAACAAGCAAAGCATACACACAATCTTCTTGTGAGTATTGCAGTGCTCGTACACGAATCATACTTATTTTGTGATTCTTGTAAATGTTGAATTATGGAGAGTCGAAGTCAATAACATCATACGTATTGTTAAGTATGAATTCGACTAGTACTTCAAACTTTAAGTATGAATAGTATGAGTATGATATTAAAATAAGTATGGATGAGTGTAAGTATCACAATGTGTGAGTATGACTCGAATCAACAGAATTAAAATGCAACTACTCTGATTCATTCGTACTCTCAGTACAACATTGATTTATAAGTACAGGGTTGCAATGAGTATGAGTACAACGTTGACATCAAACTCACAACGTTCGAAATATGTTTGATTCATATGCCGACTCATTCTGATTCAAAAATTTAGAAAAAATACTTACAATACTTATAAGTGATTCGAATGATTCGAATCATTCATCAAAATTTACAGCATTTGTTGTTGTTGCATATATAGAAACAAAGAAGAAAGGAAAGACAAAGACAATAAGCAAAGCATATACACGATCTTCTTGTGAGTATAATAGTATTCGTATGTGAATCATACTTATTTTGTGATTCTTGTAAATGTGGAATCATGGAGAGTCGAAGTCAATAAAATTAGACGTATTGTTAAGTATGAATGCAACGAGTACTTCTAACTTCAAGTATGATATGAAAATAAGTTTGAATGCTTATAAGTATCTGAAATTATATGTATGACTCGAATCTACTCATCGTTTAGAATACTTATTGCTGATCTCTAATATGAAACGTGTCTTCACGCAAAATAAGCCAACACACTATCTACTTGACTATGGCCGCATCCAAGTTAAATCGTGCAGACCGATACGATGGTATGGATTTTGACCTACTTGACTATGGCCACATCCAACTATTAAATCGTGCAGACCTATACGATGGTATGGATTTTGACCTACTTGACTATGGCCACATCCAAGTTAAATCGTGCAGACCACGAAAATTCAATATCCTACGGCATACGGATAGGTCACGGTAAACAGATGGTGCCTCATTTCAATGAGATCGTAATATCTTGGTTACTCCATGCACCATATGGACCATTGTCATTTTAATCAAAGACTCATTAGGTCACGAAGCCACTGAATGACAAGTTTTCATTACCCGTTTTATACTAACACATGCTAGTCGCTGTACCTTGTCTTACTTTATGGATGCTTAAATAAATTTGTGTGTGTATGTTAAGCTTGCCTATGAAGGCTGTAGTGTACGCGTCTAGGAATCATTGGATCCAATTAATAATCTCTTGAAATGTTTACTGATTACGTGCTATCATAAGGTCAAAAACAAAAAACATCAAACGTAGGCCAAGTGCATTTAAAAACGCAATTACAGGCTTTAAGAACAATGGCGGTTATTGTAACGCAATGCGTCAGCAAGCAGCAGACTTTAAAAGCCCTGACCTTGGGCAAGTGCCCCATACCATAGCATGCATAGAGGCATTGTAATTATCAGTTAAACCGCTCAACAAGAGTAGACGAACGTCTGTCTACATGTTATCAGTAGATGCAGCAGCAACAGCAGCAGTTGAAGCATGAAACAAAGACTGGCATTATCGTTGTGTATGCCTTACAACAATTGAATTTCATTTAAAAGTACTCAATAGCAGCAGCTTAGTTTTGGCTAGACTTTTAAACGATTTCCAAATGAAACGATGAAAATAAATTTTAAATTGAAACAACAACAGCTTCTCCTAAAGGCTCCGTGTTATTGGAAAATCACAAACAAAATTATATGCCTGCCTTGGCAAACGACCCTATGAACTTTGCAATTTTACTTGGAAGAGACAGAGAGAGGGATGGAATGGTGGCAGAGATGGTGGTAGCAATTTTGCAACACCTGGCAAAAACAATAAAATTGCGATTCTTTCTTTTCGTTTTTCTTTCCCGCCCTCCCTCGTTGCTTTAAGTTTTCCTTTCTCGATTTGATATTTTCGCCATACACACACTTCAAGCGATACAAACAACCTTAAGCCACCGTTTGGATTGAGTTGAAAGGAGGGAAGAGATTTATTTCTGCCAAGGGCTTTAAGGTTTCCAGGAGATGACGACAATGTGTTGTAAAGTGTATGTAATCCTGTGCTTTAGCCATATACAGCGGCATGGCGTTTGGCCACAAACATACTGATGACCTGATGTGCAGCAGCATTGTATGTGGCGTTTTGGTCTTTACGATGCTTGATGTTAAAATTCCCAATTAAGAAACAAAAAGTTTCAAATGGAAACACTTTGGGGATAACAACAACACCAACAACAAAAATAATATGCAACAATAAAAATGTGAGGAAAATAGAAACGAAAGGGCGAAAAAAACTCATCAGTTTCCATTATTGTTTTATTGGGGAATTGCAACCAACAAACCCAATAAATTGCAGCTGACGCTGTTGCCACTATGGAATAGCGAACAACAACAATAACAACAACTACTGAAAGACTGTTAAAAAAATAAAATTTCAAATTCTTTTATCGTTTAACCCCAATTGGTTCAATCTCCGCAATTATTTCACGATGAAAATAGTCTCGTTGTGGAGCAGGTTAATTTTGTTTTTTTTTTTTTGGGATTCCTTCCTCTCGATTGTTTTAACGCTCAAAAAAAAAAATACGAAAAAGGACCAGCATTTGTAAACTTTTTCATTGAACAATTGAAATGATTTTCGTTTAGTTTTAAATGGTTTTTTAAATACAGACGCAACTGGAAAGTATTGAAGATAAATTCGAATTTAAAAACCAAAGACACAAACCCTTACTTATAGCAAAGCCACATCTTGCCTTTAACAGGCTAAGCGTTGCTATTAACAGAGCACTGTTAACTGTTTAACAGTGGTAATAAGTAAATTAGTCTTCTACTCTGCAGTTATTGCCGATTATTGACACAAAAATTTATTTCTCATTATGATCGCTATTATGCATACACAATTGGTGATTACAACTCTTCAGTTAGGATTAGAACCTAGTGTCTCACACAAATATTAATTATTATACATGGGTAGGAGAAACCTACAGAGCTTTTGAGAAAATTTTCATGGCAAGCGTGTATTAAGATAAATTCGAATTTAAAAACCAAAGATGCAAACCGTTACTTTTAGCAAAGCCACTTCTTGCCTCTAACAGAGCACTGTTAACTGTTTAACAGTGTCAAATTTTGCAATTGCAATTATTGCCGACTATTGACACAAAAATTTCATTCTCATTATGATCGCTATTATTTGTGAATAAAAGTGTTCCAAACATACAACTCTTCAATTAAGATTACAACCTATCATCTCACACCACCTATGTTGTAAGTGTTGTTCCTTCTACTCATATATAAAACGTGTATAAAACATGAGTAGAAGAAACCTACAGAGTTTTCTAAAAAAAAACTTTTTATGTCAAACGTGTCTTAAGATAAATTTAGCAAAGCAACTTTTTGCCTCTAACAAGATAAGCTTTGCTATTAACAGAGCACTGTTAACTGTTTAAGGTCGCCATAGTCTACTTGGTAGACTACTGGTTAGACTGAAGGCCCGAGTTCAAACCCGCCAATCATAAATAAAATTAACACACATAGGGAGTGATGGTGTGCGAACCTTGGTTGCAATCTCGACTAAATGATTGTAATAACCAATTATGTATAAAGGTACTAGACTAGTGTCGATGAGTGAGTACAATCTATTTCTGCTATATATAGCGACAAGGTGAACCACAAAGGGAGTTGGAACTCATATGAGAAACTGCTACTTTCGGAAAAACAGCTCAAGACTAATAACTTCCACAACTTCAGACAAGCAGTCATGGTAATGAGTAAGCTTGCTAGTTCACCAAGATTTTGTAAATCTACGAGAACTGGAAGGTGAATATTTAGAGACTTTTGTGACCAAATTATGGTGATCGGTGATAATTTTTTTCTTCTCGATATCACGAACACTTTTAGGCGATACTTCCAGGTGAAGTTCATTAAGCACTCAGTCGAAGCCAAATTGAACGATTAAATTAAGAGATTTTTAGGCGAAACCACCACACACATAATATAAGTTTGGTCATTACAACCCCTTCGGACAGGATTACTACCTAACTTCTCACACCATTTATGTAGTGCATGGCGGGATCTACAGTTAAAAGTCGAAAGACGGATTTTTGAGAAACATTTCATGGCAATTTTATTAGCACTCAGAGTTTTTGCTAGAAATCTGCTGAGAGGCAGTCGCCGAAGAAATATTTTCATACTTTCGATTTAATGTCTGACCTTAGGTTTAAACCGTATCCTTACGTCTAATAAACCAACTACACTACATACTAGACTACGGCGACTTCAAACCCCCACAAACCCACAAGTATTACGTCACATATGCTGCGAGACTAATCGGATTCTCAAAGTTGATAGACACAGCTCTGGTGTACTTGTCCTCCGAGAGAAACTATCGACCACACAGACTGCTTTAAAGATTATTGAGTACGCTGATAACATTGCGGGTAGAAATTTAAACAGGCAGCTATTAGTGAACTGGATTCTAAAATAATGCCATGTAGGTCGGCTTTCCAGCTGCCGCGTATATCTCAACAAAATGGCAGAGCGTCTTACATGAGCAATGAGACATATTGGTGTTCTATGAACTGCAGTTTCGATGGATTAGCCACTTAGAGCATAACTACAGGCCAACTCTTAACGTTGAAAATCTCATCGGAAATTTGCAAGCGCAGCTAAGATCCCATAGACAACTTCGGGTACGGGCAAAATAGTGCAGCAAATCTGCTTCAATTCAAATGGAGCACGCTAAACGTTCATTGTTGAAGTCATTACTAGATCTAGCAGCCTGGATACAAATGTGAGCAGAATTGATCTTGAAAATGAAATGAAAATACGAAAATTTTTCCTCGCCGACCTATCGGCAGATTTCTGGCAAAAACTCTGCGAGTAAATGATTTTGTCATGGAAAGCTTCTCAAGCTTTCTCGGTATCACGAACACTTTTAGGCGATACGATATTAACGTACATACTTCATGAAGTCGGCAACAACCATTTTTTTAAAAGACTTTTATTCCTGTTTTTGTAAGACAAGCGATTTCGTTCGTTGAGTATTTTTGTTTGTATTTTTCACACAGGCAGACGTTAGTCAAAAATCGTTCGTCTTGCAAAAACAGGCCCTTTGTTCCACAGTGCTGGATTAACCGATGACTTATGAAGAGTTACTCCATAAGTTTATTTCGCCACGATCAAGGTTAATGTTCCCTCGCTTACGCTACTCTTTGTAAGCATTTTTATCGATCGCCTTTTCTCTTTAAAACCTTTTAATTAAAGCTAGACAAAGCGATCTATGGAATTAAACTGTAACTCGCTTATTAAGCTATGAACCACACAGCATTTAAGGTGTTTCACTTCATTTCCATTATCATTGCCCTGTATAGACTTGCCTCTTTTACTGGGTGTGAGATTAGTTTTCCTAGACACAAACCCGGTTTTCTTTAATTATTACAACTCTTTTGAGTTTGCCTAAGAAACACCGAGGGGGGTCATGGGGGAGATGGTTGGTTATTCATTGAGTTAAAACACCTGCTAAGATTACCCTCGAAACTAAGCTAAGAACCAACATAGCTAATAACATTACAGTACAGACTGAAACCCTTTTGATAACATTAACCCATTTACAGCTAATCAAAAAGTACAAGTAAAATTTTTGGAAATTTTATGGTATATTTATTTTTAACAATACAAATAAACAGAAACGTAAAAAAAAAATAAGAAAAAAATTGAATTCAGGACATTAAGAGGGGTGTACCCAAATTGGTACAATGGCGACTTATGAGTGATATTTTGCAAAATACGTTTTGTCAACGCAGTAGTATTTTTTTTGCATTTTTTGCAACTTCCAGCGGCTTCTATTGTGGCAGATGACACAACGCACACGCTTAGGAAGTTTTTCTGGAACATGATCAGCGCCGTCTAGATTTAGACCCTCAATATTTGATGACGAAGGCCGAGCAGAATGTCTTTTGGATGACTGTTTTAGATAATATTTAGCTATAGATCGACGAAATTGTAATTGGTCCATTGGATCTTCTTTACAACATTCATGTTGGCGCCACGCATTTGATATTGCCAGGTCAACCATGTACGTAACTAAAAACCACCACCATTTTTTGCTATGGATGCTAATTCTGTATTTTGTACCAACATTTTCACAACCCTACTACCCAATGGCTCAGAAACAGGTATAGTTGATTTACCGCAATAAATATCAAAACAGTAACAGTATACAGAGGAACTTGCTGCAACCCAGTTTTTATAACCAAACCGAATAGGTTTGCCTCGTATATATTGTTTTGCTGAATGGCGACCGTAATATTTTACCATGGAAACACCCCATTGGTTAAATTTTCTGATAAGAATATCAGCAAGTTGACGTACTTTAAACATTTTGTCATTAGTTTTTACAGCGTCGTTATTGTCTACAAGATGTGGATTTCTTTTTATTTCTTTAAACCTGTTTCTGGACATAGCATTTGATACCACATCTACTCCAATATCTTCATCTAACGACCAATACATCTCTTCCCTTGGAAGTTTGTGGTAGCCAGATAGAATCAGTATCCCGAGAAAAACCTTTAGTTCTGCAACAGTGACACTAAAGTTGTGAAGATTGTTTTGATAAGCGTACAACTGGCTAAAATCCGATATCATTTTAAAAACCTCTTCATCGAAAAACATTTCAAATATTTGAACAGGAGTCAAGTTCTCCAATGCCTCTTTCATACGAGTTTCATTTCTGACTCTGTCGTCAGTTTCAAAGTAAGCCTTTGAGTAGTTTGGAGCAGACTTTCGCCACGACGGAACATTCAATTTAGATTTATTTGGAGTAATAGCACGTCGTGGGATTTTGGTTCTCAAACGAGCCCTTTTTGCAGACAATGGTTCATCATCACTGCTGTTTTCAGAATTTGATAGAGCACTAATGTCACGTGCAAACACCTCGATTTCGCCAGGCACATCATTTGGCAAACTTGATGAAGCTGTGTTTTTATCAAACTCCTCTTCTTCATCAGTTACAGCACTAGGTTCTGGAGGAATTATGACTAAGTCATATTCCAAGAAATCGTCACTATCTTCAACTATCGTATTTACGGCTTCCTCTAAGCCTCGAAAGTGATTACTGGCACTATAATGTCGGCTCATCTTAGTAAACTTATTACACCTGTTAACAACTCGAAGGTAAAAAATCAACTAAATGTTTCAAAAATTGTAAATGTAATAACATAAAAAAGAACTTTTGATATTATTTGGGGATTTCCCTTTTTATGTATCTTGTGTATGTTAACGGTTTAGGGCTGCCACACTAACTGGGAACAAAGTGAGTTGGCAGACAGGTGACATTACATTATCAGATTATTTTAGACTGAATACTATGTGTAAAAAAAATTAGAACAAACTTTGTTTATAATTGGTTTTTATTATACTTGTGGCCATTGTACCCAAATTGGAACACCATTATTGTATGTCTTATAAGATCTTATACATTTGAAGTATGACACTAAAAATGTTTTTCAATGTTTCTCTGTTTATTGAATTTTATATTATAATACAAATAACGACTATTAGCTTTACGTACAAAGTATAGAGGACGTGCACCTGTCGGTCAAGACAAGCACAGTACCCGGAGGTCCAAATTGACCCATTGTACAATCAAAGTATAACTTTGGTTACCATTGACCCACCCCCACATGTGTATTGTTAACGAAGTTTGATGGATTATTACAGCAATAACAATAAATGTTGACAAATTGTTTGCTTTAGTATTTATTGAGAGTACCTTCCATTACACAATAATGCAAAAATAAATAACCCAGAGCAAACATTTTTTTTATACTGCCTTAATTATTAAGTGTTCCCAAATTGGCACAGCGACCGTAAATGGGTTAATTTGGAATCAACATTAGCTTCTCATATAAAAGACATGGAGCTCTATAAACTTATACTTGACTTGACTTGACTTCAAGTGACTAAACAGAGACGTGGGCCAACGAGGTAAGGCAGAGGAAGGGAAAGGAAGGAAATTTTATAATCCCTGCCTTAATAAAGTGAATTTGCTTAAAAAACAACAACAACAACAGCATTAATTAACTTCGTTGTTGTTTCTTTTGTCTTGAATTTGATGGAAAACAGAAAAAGAGAAAAAGAAAAACAAAACAAAAGAAAACATGAGTGAATGAAAATGAAAAGTCCTTTCAAATGTCTAGTTAAACGTAAAACATGATGAAAACTCTGAAAGGATATGGAAAACATGGAAAAAAACATGGCGTACAACAAAATAAAAAAAATGAAAGAAAAGAAGAAAAGAGAACATAAAAACACTTAAGCAACGCAAATAAGTGGAACAAAAGTCGTTAAGGGGGAAGAAAAAAATGTCGTCAAATGAAAAACAACAGCAACAACACTATGGCACTACACTACATCAGCAACATAGGAACAACAACAAACAACAGCAGCAGCAGCAGCAACATAAGAAATTTCCTAGAAACAAAAGTTAATTTCAAGACAATCGTAGTCGTAGTAGTAGAGTACAGTACATGCGAAAAAAAGGACGAAATATTGTAGTTAAAGAGGTTAAAGAAAGGAGTAGGAGGAGGAGGAGAAGGAGGATTCAGGTACCTAGTATAAGGAACAAATTGTGTGATTCTATTAATTTGTATCGTTGTAACCCTGATGACTGTTATTTTTGTTTAATTAATTAACATCAGAAACAGTAGCAAAAGGCAAGTGGCAAGTGGCAAGTGGCAAGTAGCAGTAATAGTTTCAACTTCAAAAAAAAACTTTTTTTTTTGCAATATCACCAGCAACCTACTACAACGACAACCTGCTGTTTCGCAGAATTATGTTGTTGTTGTCGTTATTGTTGCACAAGGTTATTAAATTTTATTTTACTCTCACTCTCCTCCCTGTTCCCCTCATACTCTTGTCGTCGTCGTCGTCGCACATACAATTTTGAAAATTTTAACACAAGTTTTCTAAAGTTGACAACGATGGGAAATGCTGATGAACATTTCAAGGTTGCTTATTTTCTTAAGCAACATCAAAAGCAGCAGCACTAACAGAGTGACATGAATTAAACACTACAACGATAGCATAAGGATAGGGTCTTTCACCACCAAGCAAGGTTTTGATTGGTTTTAACGCGACTAAAGCCAGTGCTTATCTTACTCTCCCCTGTGTTTACAGTGAGACCTATCTCCTCGTAATTCACATGGCTAGGATAAGTGGGGGTTCCCTACAGCAACAAAACTAATAACAAAGTGACATGAATTCAACACTACAACGATAGCCTAAGGATAGGATTGTTGACCACAAAGCAAGATTTTGATTGCTTTAAACGTAACTAAACGCAGAAATTAAATTCGGCTCACTTCCATTTCAAGTGAGACATAATTCCTCGCGTTGTCACATTGCTAGGATCAGAGGGGGATCCCGCTTAGTCAAGCATTGAAGACTAAATTCAATATCCAACCGAGGCACTAAACATTTCCTATAAGGAACCAACCATACACTCAAAAAAAAACTTGCTTTTTCAGCCCCTTTTTTATTCAAGACTTCAGTCAAGAGAAGTTAAAAATTCCTGTTCTTCATGCCAAAAGCAAGGCACCGACGCAGGAGGTGAAAGAAAGTCTCTTCTTATATTTCAGAGACACCTTGCTTCTACAGCAGTCATGCGCTGAAATACCATGTATATCGACAAGCCTTCCAATAATTAAGCACCCCCTGCGATTAAGTATGCGTGCGTTGTATAGCCGTGCGATTTAACACGTTGACTGCCGACTACGAGATAACTCGTAGATTGCGTTCCCTTCTAGGGTGCCAAACTACAAGTTATCTCGTACTCACTAATCTGAAAATTGACGTAACAGTCAACGTGTTAAGGGCAGAATCAGTCCTCTTCTAATCCGTACAACTCTAGCAGAGTCTAGCAATATTGTTCCCATATGAAATGCTAAGTCTATCGACAAGGATAATGGCCGCTAAAAATGGAATGCGTGCGATAAAGGGCCGTGTTATTTAAGGGCACAGTCAGCAGAATCAGTACTCTTCTAATCCGTACAACTCCAGCAGAGTATTGTAATAATGTTCCCAAATGAAATGCCAAGCCTATGGATAAGGATAAGGGCTGCTGACAATCAAATGCGTGCCACAGATGGTCGTTCTCTTCTAATCCGTACAACTCCAGAAGAGTTTAACAATATTGTTCCCAGATGAAATGCAAAGTCTATCGACAATGATAATTGCCGCTGAAAATCAAATGCGTGTGATGGATGTCCCTGTCATTTAAGGCCAGAGTCAGTCCACATCTTATCCATAAAAACATCTTATCCACACAACGGAGTCTAGCAATATTGCTTGCAGCTGCTGTGAAAGAAATAGAGCCTCCCCTGTAAAATGAGCGGAGATTACCTTGTCCAATAGAGGCAATCGAATACCTATGCCTTGGTGAGCTCCTAACCGAATCTAAACAATTCATCAGCTCAGCGATTTCCAATAAACATCGAAGAGCATATATAAGAATTACCTTTGAATGATTCGCTATGATTTCTCTGAGAAACTACACGCTTTCGCTTTGACGACTCAAGTCGAAGTGACATTTGTCACGAACCCAATCGGAGCCGAATTGAACGAATAAAATTAAGAGATTTTTAGACGAAATTACACTATCAAACAAATATTCCTCCAGACTAATCGGTTTCTCACGGTAGAAGGCGCCGTGGTTCGAATCCCAGGTCGGCATCAAAAGGAAAATATGAAAATACTTTTTCGGCGACTTCCTCTCAGCAGATTTCTGGCAAAAACTTAGAGAGTAAAAATTGCCATGAAAAGCTTCTTAAAAAAATCTGTCGTTCGGAGTCGACTTTAAACTGTAGGTCCCGCCAATCACGTATAAAATTAACACACAAAACACGAGTGGTGTGAGAAGCAAGGACGTTGTATAATGGGTTAATTCGACCTCCGGTTACTGTACCTGTCACAGTTGACGACTACACGTCCTCTAACCTAAACTAACCTAATCGGTTTATCAAAGTTGGTAGACACAGATTTGGTGCACTTGTCCTCCTCCGGATGAAACTATCGGCCATACAGGCTGCTTTAAAGATTATTTAGTACGATAACATCGTTGGGAGAAATTCAAAAAGACTTTCTAATAACCAGGAAGCTATTTGAGAACTAGGTTCTAATATAATGCAATGTAGGTGAGCTTTCGACTGCCGCGTATATCTCAACGGAATGACAGGGCACTATATATTGGTACCAAGACTTTTTGGCATTCTATGGACTGCAGTTTGATGGATGGATTAGCCAGTTGTAGCACAAATACAGAGCCTACAGATCAACTCTCAACGTTAAGGATCTCATTGGAAATTTTAAAGCACAGCTAATGTCATAGAGACACCTGCGGATAGAGGTAAATATGGTTCAGCAAATCTGTTACAGATTGGAGAGTTTGTTTCAATTCAAATGGAGAACGCAAAATTCATTATTAGATATTGCATCCCGGATACTCATGCGATCAGAATGGATCTTCATCCGGCCCACTACAGGAGTTGCAGAGATGAGGAAGAGAAAGAAATTGTTCTTCACTTATGGGGTAAATTCTTCTGGATTTATCGCCAAGGATTGGAAGAACGTGGACCTCCGCTATCCAGATAATCCTATTGATATGTTAAAAGTGATCATGGACCAGTTTAGATGGCTTCACAAGAAATTCACGGCTATGGAAATCCACGACAACGAATGACAAGTAAATGTACAGCATAAATGTTGGAGATTCGTTCATTGCTTTGGGGTCGGCAACCGATGCAACCTACTAGGACTCACAGAGTCAACTTGGATATGAAAAAACCGGTTTGAATAAGTCCTCGATAAACGCTAAAATCCAGCTCTAGATGCGGCTTTATAAACTTGACTGGGAACTGAAAAACGATGTTCGATAGTGTCCGATGGCGCAGAATGTTCGTCAATGTCATTAACAGAAGCAGAAATTGGGATGAAAAGTTTGCCCAATAGAAGAACTAAAACTTGCAGTTCTGGATAAGAGGCAAAGTGTTCCTCCAGTCGTTTAAGTAACTAAAATGTTCGTCTAAAGCGTAGTCCCTGGAAAAGTTGTTCAACAAAAATTTGCGAGGAAAATTGTCTCTTAAAATTCCAGTCACACTTTCAATTTAAAATTCAAATTTTCTTTCGAAACTACTACAAAAAAAAAACTTGAAATGATTGAATGAAAGCAACAAAAATTATTGATTGAGCTGCTGTTGCAGTATATTGTTGCTACTAGTGTTGCAAATGGTTTTTATTGCTGTTGCAGATAAAACCACCATCACAAACTATAGTAGGGGAGGGGGAAGGGGAAGAGGGTAATGGATTCTTAGAAATAAAGTTTTCATGTCTTAAAAATCGAAAAATTTCTAAGAAAATTGCGTTTTCGAATTTATGTAACCAAGAGAAAATAAAGCCACCCATTTACTTACGATTTTAAAAGTGAATTTTTCTTTGATTGAATGTGCAACAAAATATTTTTAGTTTTACTCACGCAAATCATCAGAAAAATTAAATTTTTTTTCCTTGAAAAAATCTACTTTTCGTTGACTGACGATGAGTGTTATGAGTGCGCAGACGTGAAGGCAATCATAAGAAAACAATGCAAACAACCATTTGCCCAAATACCCACACACTCAATCTCGAATTTATTTTAAAATAATTTTTTTTTATATAAACTGGTAAATGCAACAAAAATATAGTTCAACAAACTTGATCTACAATAAAAATAAAAACAAAAAATATTAAAAAAAAAGATTTTTTTTTTTAAATTTAAAAAAAATTTTAAAAAAATTTAAAAAAATAAAAAAAAATTTTTTTAAATAAAAAAATTAAAATAAAAATATAAAAAACTGAATTAAAAATAATTGCCACCTAAACACCACACAGAAAAACGAAATTATTATTTGCATTGGTGCAGGGCAAAAGTCATTTCTTTCACAAGTTTCACACCAAATGCAAAAAAACAAACAAAAATTTGTTGCCTTAACCTCAAAATTTTCAAACACAGGGCAAGTATTGATATCGAATTCGAAAATAATACTTATCCGTCAGCAAACATTATTGTGGTCATTTTGACCCATTCGATCTGACTTAAAGTGACAACCCCCATCATTCTGTTAGCAAAATCCGTGAGTATGATCCTTAGCCCAAAACACAAAGTGAAAATAGCTTCAGAAGAAAAGTATGTACTACTCAAAGCAGGTTCATATACATGCGTATACACCGAGGACCACTGGTTCTAAATAGTCATGAGATGCTAAGGACCAGTGACACATACATACACCATTGACCATTACAACTCTTCAGTTAGGATTACGTCCTTAATTTTATCTGTAACTAGTGGGACGGACCTACAGTTTAAAACCGATTTCAAACGTCAGATTTGTTTAAGAAACTTTTCATGAGAGTATGACAACCATAGAGTATGACAAACAGAGAGTGTGGCAATCAGAAAGTATGACAAGCGAAGAGTATGACAAGAAGAGAGTATGACAAGCAGAGAGTGTGACAAACAGAGAGTATGACAATCAGAGAGTGTGACAAGCAGAGGGAATGACAAGTACAGGGTATGACAAGCAGAAAGTATGACAAGTAGAGAGTATGACAAGCAGAGAGTATGACAAGCAGAGAGTATGACAAGTAAAGACTATTACAAGCAGAGAATGTGACAAGCATAGAGTATGACAAACAGAGAGTGTAACAAACAGAGAGTATGTCAAGCAGAGAGTATGTCAAGCAGAGAGTATGTCAAGTAGAGAGTATGACAAGAAGAGGATGTGAAAAGCATAGAGTATGACAAGCAGAGACTATGACAAGTAGAGAGTGCGACAAGCAGAGAATGTGACAAGCAAAGAGTGTGACAAACAGAGAGTATAATAAGCATAGATTGCGACAAGCATAGAGTATGACAAGTAAAGAGTATGGCAAGCAGAGAATGTGATAAGCACAGAGTATGACAAACAGAGAGTGTGACAAACAGAGAGTATGACAACCAGAGAGTATGGCAAGTAGAGAGTATGACAAGCGGAGAATGTGACAAGCATAGAGTATGACAAACAGGGAGCGTGACAAACAGAGAGTATGGCAACCAGAGAGTATGACAAGCAGAGAATGTGACAAGCATAGAGTATGACAACCAGAGAGTATGACAAGTAGAGAGTATGACAAGCAGAGAATGTGACAAGCATAGAGTATGACAATCAGAGAGTATGACAAGTAGAGAGTATGACAAGCAGAGAATGTGACAAGCATAGAGTATGACAAGCAGAGAATTTGACAAACAGAGAGTATGACAAGCAAAGAGTGTGACAAACAGAGAGTATGACAAGCAGAGAGTATGACAAGTAGAGAGTATGACAAGCTGAGAGTATTACAGGCAGATGGTAGTGGTATAGCTGAAATAATTTTGTGAGTCGAGATATTGAATTTTAAAAAAATCGATTTTTGGTCGAAAATATATGAGAATCTCTAGAAGATCAGTGGCCATTTGGGAAACTATAAGAAATTGTACCCCATAAGACTATATGCAAATGGGGTACAATTTCTTATATGTTCACAAATGGCCACTGATCTTTTAGAGAATTTTCAATCAAAAAATTTATGTTTTCAAAGCCAATTTTTACAATACCATAACACTTCATATAGGACTTTTTTGGTGATTATATTAAGAGGCATTGGAACAATCCCTAGAGTATGATATGGTACTCTTAGAACTACTATATGCCCTAAAATTACCTCCTAAACAAATAACCTTGTTCAAATGCATACTGTTAAATAGTTAACAGTGCTCTGTTAATGGTAAATTTTGCTCTGTTAAGATCAAATTGTGCACTGTTAACGCTAAGTGTGGCGGCTGCTAAAACTTGTGGATTGCGTCTTGGATTTTCAAATTCGAATTTATCTTCATACACATTTAGTATGATTAAAACATCAACTAGTCTTCAATTTTAATTTTAAGAAACCACTTTTTCTCCTACCCAATACAATATAAAACTAAATTTTTCTAAAAACAATTTTTGTTTTTTTTTTTTATACAAAAATAAAAAAGAAGAAGAAAAAGAAGTCGTAGCCGTCATTGTAGTTGTAGAAATAAAAACGAAAACATTTAACAACTGCTTTATGACACGCATTACCAACACTTGCTTGCTTGATGTTATTCTCTTGCTTCTCCGTGAAAATATTTCGCATGGGGCATATAAGCAAACCAACTGTGTTGTGATGCACGACTATTGTGTGATGTGAATGTGTGGCACATGCATGATGCCATGCAACAGAGACAACAACAACACCAACAACAACTGCAACTAATATAATAAAAAAAAAAAAAAAAAATGATGTAGAAAAACTAAATAAATTGTTTAAACATGAAATATCATTAAGAGCAGGCTGCAGTTGCCGAGCAAGTTAGGGTTTGCCATTAAGGCCAAACTACGTAAGAGTTTAAGAAAAAAATCAAAATTAATAAATGGAGAAAAAAAATACACTTTTAAGCAGGGGTTTTTTTAAAAGGAATTATCAAACAGCAATACGATAAGGAAAGCTTTGGGCTGATATCATAATCGCCACTGTAGGTATAAGTGGCCGTCACCCCAAGTGAATTAGATGAACGCATTTAGGCCCCTTGAGGCCCATTGTGATAAATTAAACATTGTGAAAGTAAATGAAATTCTATTAAATTGATTTGGAAAGGTGTCGAGGTAGAGTTTTCTTTTTTATTTTTTATCTCGCTTTTGTAGTGGGCCAGGGCAATCAATATATTCACTGATACCAGAATGATAATCATAATATCAGATCAAAAAAAAAAAAAACGATCAAAGAAAAAGACACTGCATGAAATTAGTCACCTTCTACCGATAGGCCCTTCAACACCTCAACAAGTTGTCTCGCGTTTACGTTTGACTAATTTTAAGTTCTCTAAGCACAAAGGGAATTAATTGACCATACGCTAGGGAAAAGGGGAATAAATTGTGGTTCACTTGACATAAAGCTGAAGGAAAATATTTAGAGAGAAAAACCACAGGCGAACAAATTATTATCTGTCTCCTGTATGTACCTGTTTCGATGCATAATCTCCTAGTAGTATGGACTGTTGAAGGAATTAAACCTGTCTACCATGTGGGCGATATGTAATACTATTGTAGGGGATCAGTAGATACTCTGGACATACATATGTATATGTGAAGATAAATTCTAATTTAACAGCAAAGACAAAAACCAAAAATTTTAGCACAGCTAATGTTAAAGTTAACAGAGTAATGTTAAGCGGTCAATAGAAAATACAAAAACTGGTTAAGAAAGAAATCAACCGAATATACGATATCGGACAATGGAATCTCTACTTCATTCCTTAAAAATTATGCCCCACACGTTACTGATGGGAACAACTTCTCTGGTAATTCTGAAATTCTAGGCAAAGAAGCTAACTGTTTGATTAAAATGGGGAAAAAATTCTCTGTATAAATGAGACTAAATCATATAAAAAATGGGCTTGTGGAAGAAATAGACCAAGCCTCGGATTTAGCCTAGAAATAGTATTAAGATTCCAAAACACGTTTCCTTACGTTTAAGCGTTAATTGGGACCGGATCTATAGGCTGATTTGCATTTTTAAGGTCGATGACTTGTATCGGGTCCACCATCTAAAGTTTTTTTTTTTAACTAGTGCTTATTTTGTGAATGGTAACACTTAGCTTATGTCTGATATGACAGATAATTAGTTTTATCCTTTCGCTGAACGAATATTGACCATCCAATGCGTTTTCGCTTCGCTAGGCCTGCCATCGACTTACAGAAGGTGCCGATTTTGGCAAAAAGAATCATCTTTTCAGATGAAGCTCATTTTGATCTTGGCGGGTATGTAAACAAGCAAAATTGTCGTATTTGGGGCACAGAAAACCTGCACGCATACATTGAAAAGCCGACGAAACCCAAAACGAGTCACTGTTTGGTGCGGATTTTTGTCCAGAGGCACAATTGGGCCACTTTTCTTCGAAAATGAGCAAGAAGTGACCGTTACAGTCAATGGCGATCGCCATGTTGAATGAATTTTTGTTCACAAAAATTGAAGAGCAGGATGGATATTGGCAACATTTGGGGTTTCAACGGGACGGCACTATGTGCCACACAGCCGAAGCTACACTCGATGTTTTGCGCCCTGTTTTTGAAGATCGTATTATCAGACGCAGAGCTGATGTCGTTTGGTCAACTCGGAGCTGCGATTTGACACCGTTGGACTATTATTTGTGGGGTGCCGTCAAAGATAAATGTTACGCCGACAAGCCAGAGACAATTGAAGCTTTAAAGGACAATATTTGTGAAGCCAGAGGTGAAATACAGCTGCACACAATCGATAATGTGCTTAAAAATTGGACCGTAGACTACTATATTAATCGGAAGGATTGCACTTTTAAATAAAAAAAAAAAAAGAAATTTGAGAAAATATTCCGTAGTTCTTTTTTTAAATGCATTTTTCAAAAAAAAAAAAGTTATTTGGCGGACCCTTTATTTTTTTGGTTGATGACTGCCATTTTTTTGTTTTTGTGTCAGTGTCTTTCATTTTTTAGAAGATGACTTCAATATTTTTGGACAATGGCATGCATTGTTTAGGTCAATGACTTGCATTTTTTCGGGACGATCACTTGCAGTTTTTAATTGATAACTTGCATATTTTTGGTCGATGATCTGCATATTTTCAGGCAATAACTTAGATTTTTGGTTAATGACTTGCATTTTTTCGGGACGTTGACTTGTAGTTTTAGTTGATAACTTAATTTTTTTTTTTAGAAAGATATTAGCATGACATTGCTCCGGTTCTAAGTAAACGTCCGACCGTAAAGGAACCTGCCAATTTTAATACATGATTGTTGTCAAGACCGACAGTTTAAAATCAACTCTGAAGACCAGAGTTTTGAGAACCTTGTAATTGCAATTTTATTTTATTCTCAGAGTTTTTTTTTTTTTTTTTGAACACAATATCGAATAGGAAAAATTCATATTTTGAATTCTCAAAATAAACCTCAAAATTTCCCCAAATATAATTTCTTTGTGCAAAGGCATACCCTAGTGATAGATAGATAGTCTACATTAAATTGCATGATGAGTAAAACGGGTGACAAATAGTTTTTTTGTAGTTTCGTTCACTGGCTACAGTTTAGTTTTATTTTTATGAAACTTCACAGCCCTGGCTCCCCACCAGCAGCTGAAAGCAACTGAAAGAATTTTTCGCTTTATCATCATCAGTGAAATTTATTTTTGAAAAAAAAATATTTTTTCTATAATTTTTTAATGCAATTTGCAGAGTTGCAGTTCTATTTCTGTTTCTGCACTTATTCTTCTTCTTTTTTTTTCTTATTTTGATTGCAACATTTTGTAGCCATTAACTCTTTTGCACATTTTCTTTGTTTCTGTTTGTATTTCTAGAAGTTTTGCGTGTTTTCTGGGGAAATCTGATGGCTGGCTGGCGAGCGGTAGGGGCTTCGAAAGCTGATGATACAACAAAAGTGAGTTTTTAACTCACAACATGAGGTTGTCATAAACCTTGTCTAAAGGACGGGGGAAGGCATGGTGTCGTGTGAATGCTTTCTTTTAAAAACTAACCTGACAACTGCTAACCTAGCTATCTAACCTAGTAAGAGTAAAAGTTCAACGTTGCCAGACAGACAGATACTCTTACTCTCTCTGTACTCTTATGCATGTACGGACATACCTGCCAGGAGGAATGTTAAGAAAAAAATTAAAAATTTTTGCCAAAAATTAAAGAAAAACTTCTCCATTTCCCAAATGAAAGAAAGCTATGGCCAGAGAGTAGCAACACTGACACTCATACACCATAGACACTGGAATTGGAATTGACAAACAAGAAATTTAATTAAAAGTTTATAAAACAATTTGAAACATTTTTGGTTTTTTTTGTTTTTTTTGTATTTCCGAACCCTGACTTTGTAGAAAACTTGCATTACATCTCTGTGTTGAGTGCATGTGTGTTGTTGTACTTCCATTAAGTGCTTCGTAACTCATTTTGTAATTTATAGGAGGGAGGATGGTTAATTCATAATGAAATGAAAATATGCAGCCACACTTAGGCTGTCTGTCTGTCTGTCTGTCTTCTGCCTTAAAGTGTTTTTGGGCAAAAAAATTTTTTGTTTTTTTTTTGTTTCTTCTTTCATGATGTGCTGAATTAAATTTAAATGAGAAAAATATGAGAAAATTATTGAATTAAAAACAAACTTTTATTCCTCTTTGTTGAGTTGGCATAATCAAAAACGATTTAAAATTTAAGTGACTCTTGAGTGAGTTGATGGCATAGCAGAGGAAAGAAATTTTAAAATGAAAAAAAAAATTGCAAAAAATTTTTAATAAATGCTTCAAAAAGATCTCCACGTAATTCCCAATTGATGATGGATTTATTACGATTGAATGACAGCATTTCCAGCCATTTAACTAACTAACCTGGTTAAGGTTATGTGCGTAAAGATAAATTCGAATTTGAAAATCTAAGACACAATCCCAAAATTTTAGCAGCGCCACATTTGCCTTTAACAGAGTAAATTTCCTCTTAATAGTACAAAATTTGCCCTTAACCGAGCACTGTTAGCTATTTAACAGTAGCCATCTGAACAAGCTCATTTATTTAGGAGCTAATTTTGGGCAATACTACAGGTCCATAAGTAACATATTACAAGCATAGGAAGGTTCCAAGGCATCTTAATATATTCAGCACATAAAAAGTGATATGGTATTGAGAAAAATATGTGTGAAGATAGATTTTAAAATCTATCCCCCCAGACGCAAACCAAGTCAGTTAACAGAGCTCTGTTAGTAATATAACAGTGGTCTGTTAGTAGCATTACAGAGCTCTGTTAAACAATTAATTTGAGACTGGGAATGGAAAAAAAGGAAAAATTAACTAAATTTCTGGGTAAAATAAGAAAAATAAGGAAAATTCATAAAATAGGTCCTATATTCACTCACTGTTACAAAATATTGCGCAATAAAAATTACAATAGACAGATTATCACACATTTCCGAAAGCTATTGTACGAGTAAACCGATAAATAAACCAATATTGTGGCAAAACGGGACTGAATGGGCCGATAAAGTAAATTATTTTAGAAGCATTTTACGTCCCTTTAACTAATCTAATCGCCAGAATCCTTAACAGAGCAAATTTTTATAGTACATTTTGAAAATATCTGAGAATTCAGATTTTAAAATCCATTGTAAGTCCTTTTGTGGTCAAAAATTTGGAACGTACGGTGTGAGAGAATTTCGGACGTACGGTGTTAAAAAATTTGGAACGAAGGGTGTGAAAATATTTGGAACGGACGGTGTGAGAGAATTTGGAAAGTAGGGTATGAAAACTAGGAACGTACGGTGTGAAAATACTCGGAACGTACGGTGTGAGAGAATTTAGGACGTACGGTATGAAAAAATTTGGAACGTACGGTGTGAGAGTATTTGGAACGTACGGTGTGAGAGAATTTGGGACGTACGGTGTAAGAGAATTTGGAACGTACGTTGTGAGAGAATTTGGGACGTATCATGTGAAAAAATTTAGAACGTACGGTGTGAAAAACTCGGTAAGTACAGTGTGAGAGAATTTGGAACGTACGGTGTAAAAAAATCTGGAACGTAGGGTGCGAAAAAACTAGGAACGTACGATGTGAAAGTATTTAGGACGTACGGTGTGAAAAAATTTGGAACGTACGCAGTTTGATTAAAAAAAAAATAAATCCTATAGTTAATCACTGTTACAAAATACGCAAACCAATTAGTTAGTTTCGAACGTATAGTGTGAAAAAATTTGGAACACACACCGTACGTTTGTAACAGTGATTAGGACAAAGACGATGGGTTTAACGTGGATACCTATCCGCGAGGACCTAATCCCACGGTGCTCTTCGCACAGGGTGAAATACAATGCGTCTACCAACTCCCCCAAATGCAACAGACTGTTACACCTGAGTACCAATTCGAAGCCATGTATTTGGACATGACTTAATTAGGAGCGGAGTTTATCTAAAACTCCTTCAAATTTTTGGATCACGGCACCCGGTTGAAAAAAATGCAACTCCACACCGAGCCCTTTAACTAGATTCTTCCCGCGATTTGGGTTCAAACTACAGCCACCACGATGCTCGAAAAGGAGCTACACCAACAGCCAGGCTGAAACCGAGGTTCCAGGGGCTCCTGGCTCCCGTATTATACCAGTATTAAGTCTCCGGTCAGACCTCGTGATCAAATCGATTACTACCAGTTAAACTGCAAACAGTTCGGGACTGGTGACCCACAGCGACAACAATAAACATACATCAACATAAAGAACGACGAGGCTTTGGCCACATGGTGTGACACCGGGAGTGGACAAAACGAACAAGATAAGGAGACACACAACAACGCAGCAGGCTTGGCAGCGGCGGTGACGGCAGGGGCGACAATAATGGGGATGACGGAAATGAAAACAGCAAAGGAGAGGGGCAATTTAGACCGGCATATATACAGCAGTAGCAGCAACAGGAACGACGAAGCGGAAGTGATTAGGACAGTAGGACTTATTTTATCAACTTTTGCCTTTTTTTCCTATTTTACCTAGGAATTGAATTATTTTTTTCTTCTTTTCATTCCCTGCCTCAAATTAATTGTTTAACAGAGCTCTGTTATGTTACTAACAGATCTCTGTTAACCGACTTGATTTGCGTCTGTAGATATAGATTTTAATAGCTACCTTCACACACATTTGAGAAAATTGGCTTTGAAAGTATAAATTTTTTGCTTGAATATTCTCTAGAGGATCAGTGGTCATTTTGGAACATATAAGAAATAGTATACCATGATAGTCCAGGGGGTCCTCTATGAAACAGAGGAATAATTTTGAGAGTTGAGAAAATTTCCGTCCTCCATCCCCTCCAGGCATCCATTATATTTCTGCAATAATTGCAATGTACTGGAATAATCTACTTATTACCACCGTTAAACCCTTAACAGTGCTCTGTTAATAGCAAAGTTTACGCTGTTAGAGGCCTAAAAGTGGCTTTGCTATAAGTAAGGGTTTGCGTCTTTGGTTTTTAAATTCAAATTTATCTTCACACGCTTATCTTTTAATATATCCTTGACATTATTACGTAGCATACTTGCAAGAATATCAATTAAAAAAATATTCTGCTCGTCTTACTCCTTCCTTCTTCTTTCAATTTCCCACTCTTATTGAATATGCTGACTCTGTTGCTGGCATAAAAGCCAAATAATTAATAATTTTGGTGGGGAGGATGGGAGTTGTATCGCATACAGATAAGTCTCCAGAATGAATGAGAGAAAATGGACGACAAAATGTTCAAAAATTTGTCACACTCCATGGAATGATTGTATGGAACAAAAGTATTAAAAAGTCTCACACACTCACACGCACCTACACACACAGAAGATACAAATTGTTGTCCGACAACAACGATAAACGTGATTAACGGCCTTAAGAAGGTGAATGAAAAGGAAGGAAGGAAAGAAGGCACGAAGGAGGAAAAAATCACAAATTATTTATAAAATAATGAAGCAATTATTTCGATTATCTTTTCCGGGACCATAAGTATGAGAAACTTTTATAAATTATTGGCCAACAAAGAAAAAATAAACATGGAAAAACATTAAAAATGACAAAAGAAAAGTGAAAATGAAATGAAAAATCGAAAAATTGTCAAATAGAGCGTGTCTTTTAATGCATGGGGCCAAGGAATATCTGCTCGATAATTGATTAAATGCATAATAAATCATACGTTTTTGTTTTCTTTGCAGGCTAAAGGCAATTTTTCACGGGTTTAATCTGCCCTAAGTTATTGCAAAATCAATTAGAAGCTGATACGCCCTAGCTATACACAGTAAGAACATCTCATGGCCTCTTATAACATCAAAGTGAAGTGGTAATGGTGACAATCAGGTAAGGCTACTTACTCTTATTTGTTATCACAAGTCCTTACTCAGTATTACAACCTAGCTTCTCAAACCACCCATATTGTGTGCGTTAATTTTTATACACGAGTGTTGGGATCACCACAATCTACTGTTGACCTCGAACGATAGACTTCAAGACCTTGTCATTGCAATTTCATTTACTTTCGGTATTTTTGTCATAAGATTGAGCATTTTTCTCGTATTTCTTTTTATTCGAGATATCTAAGCAGGGTTTTGAACCACACTATATCGTCCAATAAGTTGAGACACTATCTAATAGGCTATAGCGGCCATTCAAGTGACTCTTTTATTATAATTCTTACGGTTTTGGACTAACTGACGCTACAGGAAAACTGTCCCTTCGTCTCGTTAAATTTTCTCCACTGTCTCTCAGAAGAGTTCAGAATTTTTGCCAGAAAACTAACGAGAGGAAGTAGTAAAAAAGCGTATTTTTCAGCACTTCTAGAATTTCAACGAACGATAGACTTCAAGAACTTTTCATGGCAATTTTATTGTGGGTTTTGAACCATACTCTCCCGTCGAATAAGTCTAAACACTATCTAATAGACTATGGCGGCCATTGTAGTGACTCTTTTATTATAGTTCGAACGGTTTTGGACTGATCAACGCCCGTTGATCCGTTGTGGCGGGAAATCTGCCTTTTTCGTTTCGTCAAATTTTCTCTACTGTCTCTCAGAAGAATTCAGAATTTTTGCCAGAAAACTAACGAGAGCAAGTAGCCCAAAGAAAAATCTTATTTTTTAAGCATTTCGATAACTCCAAACTGGGTTTTGAATCACACACTATCGTCTAACAACGAACGAACTTTTCATGGCAATTTTTTTTTTACTTTCAGTGCTTTCATTATAAGACTGCGCATTTTTCTCGTATTTCGTTTCATTCGAGATATCTAAACTGGGTTTTGAACCACACTATCTCATTTAATAAATCAAGACACTATAAGTAGTGATATGGTGGCCATTCTAGTGGCTCTTTTATTATAATTTTACGGTTTTGGGCTGATCAACGCCCGTTGATCCGTTGTGGTGGGAAATCAGCCGAAAGAGTTCAGAATTTTTGCCAGAATGGATTTTGAACCACACTCCCTGGCTTAATAACTCAAGCCACTATCTAATAGACTATGGCGGCCATTCTAGGGACTCTTTTATTATAATTCGCGCGGTTTTCGGCTGATCAACGCCTGTTGATCCGTTATGTCCCTTTCGTCTCGTAAAATTCCCTACTGCCTCTCAGCGGACTTGAGAATTTTAGTCAAAATACTAACGAGAGGAAGTAGTTCAAATAAAAACTTATTTTTTTAGAATTTCGAAAATTCCGAGCAGGGATCTGAACCACGTGCTCTCGTGTAATAACACTACCTACTAGACTATGGCGGCCATGCTAGTGGTTCTTTTATTATAATTTGTAGGATTTTGGGGTGATCGACGCCCGTTGATCCACTGTGACTGCCTCTTCGTCTCGTGAAATTTTCCCTACAGTCTCTCAGCAGAGTTCAGAATTTTTGCCAGAAAACTAACGAGAAGAAGTAGCCCAAAGAAAAACTTATTTTTTTTAGCGTTTCGAGAATTCCAAACTGGGTTTTGAACCACATACTCTCGTCTAACAAGCCAAAACACTATCTACTGTAGTATGGCGGCCGTGCTAGTGGTTCTTTTATTATAATTCATACAGTGTTGGCCTAATTAACGCTACTTTGTTTTGGCGGGAAAAATGCCTTTTTGTCTCGTAAAATTTCCTCTACTGTCTCCAGCAGAGTTCAGAATTTTCATCAACGGACTAACGAGAAGAAGTAATCAAAAAAACGTACTTTTTTTCAAGAATTTCGAATTGGTTTTTGAAATTTGCAAGACGAGAGTGCATAAGCCAAAACACTATCTACTAGACTAATGGTAATTCCTACAGTGTAGGCCTGATCGAAGCTGCTCCTTTGTGGCGGGAAACCTGCCTATTCGACTTGTAGGTTTTTTTCTGCTGTCTCTCAGCAGCCTTCTCTCAAAAACTTTCAGAGTTAGGTTAGGTTCACAGACAAGTTTACGCTACCGAGTGTGGTAAACATACAGGCATACATAATTGGTCATTACAATCCTTCAGTCAGGATTACTACCTAGCTTCTCACACCACTTATGCAATATTTTCATATTTTCGTTTTGATATCCGACCTGGGGTTTGAACACGAGCCTTACGTTTAATAAGGCCAACATACTAACTACTAGATTACGGCGACTTTTAGGAGGTAAACACTGAAAGTTAATTGCTATGAAAAGTTTTTCAAATATGTCGCCACTCATGTACAAAATGAACACATGCAACATGGGTGCTGAGAGAAGCTATAGGTTGTAAACCTGACTAATGAGTTGTAATGACGAATTAAGTAAGTCTTTACAATGGCATAGTACCCAGTATTTACATGCTTTGTTGATTTCGAGAAAGATTTCGTTATCATTAGACGAACTACGATATTGAAAAGCCCTGAAAAGAAAATATGGGTTCCAGAAAATCATACAAATGAACAGTGAATGCTATGTACGAGAGTGCAGAAGCCTTAGTTTTTCGCACAAAAACTTGAATAAAACAAGCGTACCTCCGTTATTCATCATCATGCTTAGCTGGATGATCATCATGAGCAGAGTCTATTAGGACAGAGAGGAATTACGTGGAGTCTTTCAGGGTAACTCGAAGATAATAGCAGATAATGTGGATAATATTTGTCCGCTCTCAAAACACGGTCTTTAACATGCCTAGCAAAATAAGAACTTGATAACGAGGATGGCACCGAAATGGAATTTCCAAGGCTCAACGAAACACAAGACAATGTACCACAGTTCAAAACCAAGCACAACAACAAACCGGCTAAGAAGAAATTGTTATGAAACTCAACATAATAATGGAATGGATAACGGAATATATGATGATGCTTCCAGTAGGAAAAGGAAGATGTTTTGATGCTCCTAACAGAGCTAATGGAATGTATGCGATATCTACAGTTTAAAGTCAACTCCGAACGACAGATTCGTGAAAAACATTTCATGGCAATTTCCATTTATTCTCAGAGTTTTGTCAAAAATCTGCTGAGGGGAAGTCGCCTTAAAAAATATTTTTTTCATATTTCGTTTTATTTTTTTGGAAATGGCTGTCCTAGAGTTTGAACCGAAACCGCATGTCGTTGTGCACAAAAAAATCATTTCTTAATGCTTTAACCGAATTTGAAGACTTACTCTAGGTTAATTCCCTCAAACCTAATGATTCCTGGAAATCCTATACACCGCATCGTATTACATTGTAATTCCCGAGAAGATTGCTAAGACTTTAGCCACCTCTTCAATACAACTGCCCTACTAAGATAGTTTTAAGTTCAAAGCAAGCTCCATCGATTTAAAATCATTTCTTTGTCGTACACACAAATACAGTACTCAAGCATATTAAGACTCGTTAAAATTTTAAATTTACTCACGTAAAATATGAATGAATATTTACATCACGTAATCGCATACATACCTGCAAAGAAAGTAATAAGAAAAGGAAAAGTCAATTAGTATTGCAAAATAAGTAATCTTAACATAATCTTTACATAGATCTATTAGCCCCCTGCTCTAACCATAAAGGTTTTTAACCTCACATTTTCAATTCAAGACCAAAGACGCAAACCCTTATTTATAGCAAAGCCATTTCTTGACTCTAACAGTGGAAACTTTGCTATTAACAGAGCACTGTTAACTGTTTAACAGTGGCAATAGCAGATTAATCTTTTACATTGCAGTCTACTGACTCAAAAATTTAATTCTCATTATGATCATTATTATTTGGGAATAAAGGTGTTGAACTGTAAACGATGGTTGGTGAGAGATGGAGGACGTTAATTTTCTCCACTCTCAAAATTATTCCAGCTATCCCACTACCACGATTTGAGGGAGGAAGCTACTGTTAAACAGCTAACAGTGCTTTGTTTAGGGCAAATTTTGTTCTGTTATGAGGAAATTTTGCTCTGTTAACGCCAAATGAGGCGCTGCTAAAATTTGTGGTTTGCGTCTTGGATTCTCAAATTGGCATTTATCTTTACACACGTCCTGAAATAATCATCTTTAGCAATGAGGGCTATTTCTGCATACATACGGTGTTTGTACAAGCCATCATTGTCAAAGGCAAGCACTGTAGGTGGACGATTACATAAATAAGTGGTGATTACAACCCTTGTATTAGGATTACAACCTAGCTTCTCGCACCATTTATGTTACATTACAGATTACAGTTGTCTCCCACCGCTAGACTGTAGAAACTTTCCATGGCAATTTTATTTACTGCAAAATTATTGCCAGAATTCTACTTAGCCGATGTCAACGAAGAGAGCATCCAACACACTACGCCTACTAACTTACGACGACGTCTATTCTTCTTCTTTCTGGCATCAATTAGATCACATTTTCCCTTCCCTACGTTCCTATATCCTCCATTTCCTTCCTCCCCTAAGGACAATGTACAATGGGTCAATTTCGACCTCCGGGTACTGTGCTTGTCTTGACCGCCAGATACACGTCCTCTAACCTAACCTAATCTAGATCACATTGAAAGGTGACCAGGATAATGTTCAATTTGGCCCTTTTTTCTGCAGATATATTAAGACACTGGTGTATAAAAATTAGTCACAAGCCCTACAGAGGTCCTCAAAACCGTCCTGGAATCATGGAGATTGCGTATTTCGATTCTTTTGCACCCAGAGAAGCCTTGGGTGCCACACATAATGGCAACAATAGGTCTTTCAAACGTAAAAAATATGATGATGTCGATGTCAACAAGAGTTCTTAATAAAAGACCCAATGCAGCCCGCCCCAGAATATACATACATACATAATTGGCCATTACAATCCTTCAGTCAAGATTACGACCTAGCTTCACACACCACTTATGTTGTGTGCGTTAATTTTATACATGAGTGGACCTACAGTTTAAAGTCGACTCCGAACGACAGATTTTCGAGAAGCTTTTCATGGCAATTTTTACTCTCAGAGTCTTTGCCAGAGGAAGATCTGCTGAGAGGAAGTCGCCGAAGAAATATTTTTCGTTTTGATGTCTGACCTGGGAATATCCCCCCAGAATATGCCCATTCTAAATTACAACTCCACTCCACTCACTTATTAAGGTATTCTCATAGACGTTTGTCAAAACCAAGCACTTGATCGACTTTATTGATTAATACAACTCTTAGTCAGGATTACAACCCACCTTCAATCAATAACCATGTTGTGAGTGTTAAAGTTATCACTAGGACATGGGGACCTAAAATGTTAAGGGCAATGAAAATAACGCAAAATGAAGATGTAGTTCAGAAAGGTTCATTGATCCATAACTTGAAATTAATAATTCATAATAATGATTGAGAAGGGTTATGAAAAGTTAAGTCATAAACCATCTGCTTGAATGCCGTATCAAGTAGCTCAAGTTCTTGTTTAGAATTTCATTTAAAAAATCTATCCCTTCAATATAAAAGGCATTTTCCATCCAAATGGTATTGAATTCTCCTAATTGTTGTATTCCAAATAATCCTGAATCCAATGTTTTTCAATTGAAATCCCGGTTGGTGTAGACAATTACGAAATTTCCCGACTCTTATAACCCATTACAATACAGTGAATATTTTTTTTTTTATTTTTATAGTTTTATTTCATTTTATTTCTTTTCTTTTCAATTCTTTTCTTTTCAATTCTTTTATTTTCTTTTTACTTTGTACTCCATTCATGCAGTCAGTCAGTCAGTCACTCAATCACTCACTCACGAGTCAGCAGAGTCACTTAGCCAGTGAGTTTAAGGTTCAATGATTTTGTTTCCTTTTAAGTGTTAATTTTGAACTTGTTTGATGGTTTTGGTTTGATGGTTCGGCTTGTTTATTTATTGGCTTGTTTGTTTTAGCCAAGTTTTCAAGTTATTCCCTGGCAACAATATGTGTAGAAAGGATTCTTTATTTTAATATAGAAAAAAAAAGAACTTGAATACGTTCATAATCATCAGTGTCACCCTCAGAGCTCGTATGAAATGGGCTGCAAAAGTTGGGAATGAAACTTAAAAGTAAAACAGTGAAAATACGAGGAGCGTTTGAAAAGAAGAGGAAATTTCAAAAGGAATTGCCTTATAGGCGTAAAGCGAGGGTTCAAACCCAGGCCAGACATCACAATAAAATACAGAAAGAATTTCTTCGGCGATTTCCTCTTAGCAGATTTCTGGGAAATACTCGGAGAGTAAAAATAAAATTGCCATGGAAAGCTCCTTAAAAATCTTTCGTTCAATGTCGACTTTAAACCGTAGGTCCCGCACCACTCATGTATAAAATTAACGTACATAACATAAGTGGTGTGAGAAGCTAGGTCGTAATCCTCACTAAAATGTAAGGAGTCATATAGCGTTTGTATTTGAAATTCCTCATGATGCAAATGCAAAACGCTAAGGCTCCAGTACCTTCGTCAAGACCTTTAGTTTTTGAGAACAACTGGAGTATAAGGCCGGTGGTTCCATTGACCAGATATACTTACATTTAAGCACTAAACACCGGAATCAATGAATAGTCTTAAAAGGAAAAGGTTGGAAAAAATCGCATCCAAAATTTTAACCGATCTTTTCACCATCTTTCCCCACAAATATTTGTATAGGAAGCTTAAGCGTCCTAAAAGTACTCGTTACGCCCAACGCATCTAATATAAGAAGTTTTGAAGAGGCTCAAAAATCTGTCGTTCGGAGCCGACTTTAAACTGTAGGTCCCTCCACTTCTGTATAAAATTAACACACAGAACATAAGTGGTGTGAGAAACTGCGGGCTTCTTGGGGACGATTGCTGTAGACTGTCTAATGGTGAAGATATACCACTGGCCATTTTATAGTCACCAGTAGCAACTCGTTTCCTTACCGTTCGGATCTTCCCTCTTTCCACCTTTCCTAAACCTGCACAATGCACTGCATGAGTAGGGGTCATCCCCTGAGTACTAGTTTAATAAAAAAAAAATCAATGGCCGAAAATCTACAGAACTGTCAGTCTGACTGATGAGAGAGTCCTTGTTTTCAACAGGCCCATGGAAACCAGACAACAAAATGACGGCAAAAATCGTTCGATGGAATCTGCAATATTTCCGTGTGTCTTCCCATAACGTAATGAGCTGTAAGCTTAGCCACTGCCTTCAAGTTTATGTAGTTAAATGGGTGCAACTCCTATCCGTCGTGGATCAAGTGAATCTAGCAGTGAGGCAAGATTATTTATTGAAGCAGTTTATACTGACAAAACCTACAACCCGTTGCTTAAAATTTATGGCGATATTGCTGGTCGCCTACCCTTCAACCTACCAATCTATATGGGTTCGTTCAGTCCCAAGTAAAAGTTCAGTCACTATTGTGTGAAGACGTGGTGTGTTTGAAGAGAGCAAACGTGGTTTGAAAATCAACGTTACAAAGATCTGCCGAATAATTCTCTAGTAATTGTTATTATTTATGCAAAGAGTGTAAACAGAGGAAGGACAAACAAAGCAATTGTTGCTGTTTACAACAAGTTGTGAACAGTGACATACAGAACTATAAGAATTTTAATTTTATTTGCAATCTACGAGCCTCAACAATGAATGGGTCAGGAAGGAAGAGCAGAGGCGTTAGGGGAACGGATCGGGTTGTTTTGTTTCTCTTTCCACCTTTCCTAAAAACCTGCACAATGCACTGCATGAGTAGGGGCCATCCCCTGAGCGCTGGTTTTATATAAAAAAAAATGATTGCCTGCTGGGCTCGGATAAGGTAAGCTTAATGTTTGTCGGTTTTATCACAGGACACTGCAAGACTAGATCGCTGACGGGGATCTGGAAGAAATCCCAGCCGGACTATTGCAGGTCATATTGCGGTGAGGAGGAGTTGGAGACTATCGAACACCTCCTCTATAACGGCTTTGCAGGTTGACCTTGGCAGGTCCTTCTTTGAGAGCTTGAATCCAGTGTCGAGAGCCGACATTAAGGCTTGCACCAGATTCATTAGTTGTTGTTGGAGAAGTTCGGCAGTTGTTGTTGGAGAAGTTCGGCTGTTGTCTCCGAAGGCTTTTCCCTGTATGTACGATAAAAGTTGGTTTGTAAATATAGTTGTATGCCAGGGTAATTTGGTGGGGATGGAAAGAAATTAGAGATGCAAGTAATTTGTTGACTGGTTGTATGTGTATGTGTACGTTGTCCGATGTTAGGTGGTTGGTAGTCCAAGGAAGTCTGCTGTAGCCGTTGGATTCAGCCATAGGTCAATGGGTCGTAGAGTTGTCGACTTTGCTGGACAGCTAAAAATGTGCACCGTCGTGTCGTGCGGTGCCTGGTTACATGAAGGGTAGCTATCTGAGGTTCCAGGAATGATCCTAGCCCTATAACTGTTCATACATACATAATTGGTCATTACAACCCTTCAATCAGGATTATTGACCTAGTTTCTCACACTACTTATGTTGTGTGTGTTAATTTTTCATACATAAGTGGCGGGACCTACAGTTTAAAGTCGTCTCCGAACGACAGATTTTTGAGAAACTTTTCACGGCAATTTTATTTCACTCTCAGAGTTTTTGCCAGAAATCTGCTGAGAGGAAATCGCCGAAAAAATACTTTTTGTATTTTGTTTTGATGTCTGGTCTGGGACTCGAACCCTGGCTTTACGTCTAATAAGCCAATACACTACCTACAAGACCACGGCGACTATAACTATTCAGTGTATTCAAATATCCTGATCTAAGTTGGGCAAGAGTGGTCCTGGTAACTCTTGGCAGCCGCCTTTCGAAATCGGAAATAGGTGGAGGATGCCGGCTTATGACCCTATTGTAGCTGAGTTGATGAGGAGTTTAACAGACTGAAGGTCAGCTATTGAAGGTATCAGGAGAGACTGAAGGAGAGGTGAAGTATAGTCGCACTCTCCCACCCTTTTTGTTGTGTCTGGTCTGTGTGATTCCTTCGCTTCCCATTCCCCCCTTTACTACATACCCTCCTTTCATCCAAACCCCTCTATTATCCTTTCCTCTTTTAGGACCTTGTACAATGGGTCTATTCGACTTCCGGGTACTGTACTTGCCTTGAGTGACAGGTACACGTCCTCTGACCTAACCTACGAGCTAATATTTTAAATGGTAAAAACGAAAAATTTTTATTTTTAAAAAATAATTTCCCTGTAACCCTCGTATTATTATGTAAAATTCATATGAAATTTATGTTTCAGTTTATTAAAGTAAAGTAAAGTAAAGTAAAGTAGAATAGAAGAGCCATAATTCTCTCTCTTATCAGAGTAATCCTGGACACACACATGCACACGCTGTTGTTTTACTGACAGTCCAGTTCGTCCTTTTCTTACTGCCTTGCTAGGCTAGGCTAGGCTGGCTAGGCTAAAAACCCTATGTACCCTATTTAATGTTGCGGTAGCTGCTGTTCATTCTTGAGCAGATGTTTGTGGCCTAGGAAGAGGGGTGGGGAGGAAAAAGTTTTGTGTTCTAAACTTCTTTTATCCTGTAAATGTTTAATTTCATTTCAACAATTTTTTTCCTTTTGTGGTGGTGATGGTAGTGGTGGTGGTGCTGGTAGCAGCAGTATGTGGTGGATCCTTTACAGCAGAGATAGGAGATATAAAAAAGGGTTAGGTGGGGAGAGGGAGTTGCCAGACCAAGCCAATACGACCACACTTTGACACAGTTGGTTATTTAGTTTCGTTTTTTTCTTGTTCCCTTCTGCCTTTATGGTTGTAAAACCAATTTTATTCTTTTTCTTGTTTCTTTTCCTGGTGCTTTTAATTTTGGTTGCTGGGTGTCCTTTTTTCGTTTTTCGTTTCTGGTTTGTGTGTGTGTGTGTGTTGCCATAGCATCCTTTTTCCGGTTGTATTTATTTATTTAAATTGTATTTTTGCTAGCATTTTTCAGTCAGTCAGTCAGCCAGTTTGCTTTTTTTTCTATTTCACTTCTCTTACCAGAGTAGCAAGTATGAACGGATCTCTGTTATCCTTTTCTTTTCGATTAAAAATCCTTTTTCTTTTCTATGAATTTTGTGATTATTTTCTTTTGTTGTTATTGTCATTGCTGTTGTTGTTACATTAATTCTAATGGCTTTGTTTGATTACGTTTTTTGGGGGGGTTTCCCTCCCGCAATATTTCAATACTTCAGTATGTGAGTGCGTTTTTTTTGTTTTTCTTTGTTATTACCATTCTATTGTCTGTTATCCTTGATATATGATCAAGGATTTTGATTGTAAAAACATTTTCTATTTCATTTCATTCAAATTTTCTTTTTCATTTTTCCAAAATTTTTAACAAAAGTTGGTCAATGTTAAGCTGAATGCATACAAAACCGAATGTGGTTTTAAAAGCCTTCTTTTCAAAGCCGGTATGGTTTAAATTAAAAAAGAAAGAAAAATCTGTTATAACGGTACAAGGCTTCAACAATTCCCTACTACGTCCACAGTTAGGCTCATGAAGTTCATATACACGTATGAAGAGAAACTCCCAATTTTGTGAGAATTATGCTAGACAACCTCACAAGATTGGTAAAAAATTACTGATAAGCTGCCTAAAGCCGCCTTACTCCTTAGTCAGGATTACAACCTAGCTTCTCAGACTAGCTATGCTTTATTTGTTATTTATATAAAGTAATGGCGGGACCTAGAGTTCAAAATCGACTGCAAACGACAGATTTTTAAGAAACTTTTCATGACAATTTTTAGTTATCCTCATAGTCGCCGAAGAAATATTTTTTCAAATTTCGTTTAGATGACTGACCTGTCTATCAATTGATCTTTACAACCCTTTAGTCATGATTACTCATACCTCCTATGGTGCATGTGGTGTCGGGGCCTAGATTCGAATTTTGATCGAAAATATAGGAGATGAGTGCTGTTAAACAGTTAACAGCAAATTTTGCACAGTTAACACTAAATGTGGCGCTGCTAAAATTTATGGACTGCGTCTTGGGTTTTCAAATTCGAATTTATCTTCACTCGCATAAGTTTGTAGCGAAATATTGCAACAAAGAAGAGACTACATTAAAACTACGTTTACTGTAATTATTCGCACTATATGATCTAACCAAGCCTCCAATTTAATTCCATTGACCCATTTAATTAATTTTTTTTTGTTTCTTTCTCTTTAAACCAAATAATCCTTGAATAATTCAAAATAAATACCAAAAAAAAAAAACGAAAACTTATAAGAGAACATTAAAACAATTTCTATTTTCATTTCAATAACAATAATAAGCTAAGCATTCTTCCATGTGTTCTACAGAATTTGTTGAACATGATGCATCGACAACCCTTATGAATTCCAGACAAAAAAATATTTTGCATTTCATGCATGCAATTCGATATTTTTACATGATGTACATACAGAACGTGGCAGCATGCTTCATATGCTTCTTATGAAAACCGAAAATGGTTTGTGCAACAAAATTATTTGAAAACTTTCATTTGTACATGCATGCACTTGCAATAATTTCATGCGAAGAATACAACACATGCCAAAAATTAGTTTACCCAGGCAGTTTGAAGGGAACGTTACCCGAAGTCAAGAAATGCAAGAAATTACTTGGTTTGAAAAACTTCCTTAAATATCGCTTAGTACTCTAATTCAGTGCAAACAAGCATAATAAACTCTGTCCGTAAAGTGACACTTCATTTCTGTACTCGGCTGACAAAATCTATAGCGAGTGTCCCTAAGTATATACCTCGTAAGTAGTACTGTAACTAGTACAAAAGTGCTATACGCCAGCTGGAGGTTAACATGTCTATGCATAACTGAAAACTATGGATAACTCATTATTACTCATTGCACAAAGACGAACGTAATAGTCCGTACGAGAAACAAAGAACAAATTTGTTTCAGAATTTTACTACCCCCTGACACATGCTCCCTCCCTCCCCTCCTTAGTTCTACGTTCATTTTGTTTATACTTGCATCATTATAGTTTACATACTTAAGATAAAACCAAATGATCAAATTCTTCTTGTAGTTTTCTATACACAAATATTAGGGTGCCTCACAAGGAGGAGACAACAGAGGTTAACCTCAAAAATCCAGTAGTCGATATAGTCTCAACATGCCTTTATGATAAGGCAGTTCTGTTATTGAGAATGCACTACAGATTCCACAGCACTACATTGAAAATTCCTTTCTGCAGAAAGAGCTTACACCTGTAGGTTCTCTCAATATTAAGAGAACTTTTCACTATTAGATTTCCAAACAGAATTGCTGCTTTACACTAGACCTCACAGAATACCTAACTTCCACTTGCCGATTTTCAACGGCATCCAACTATCCCTATCCATGATACAGGAGTTATAGTCGGTGAAGATAATTGTTTTCTTCAAATCTATATAAAGCGCTTAAAATCGAATAACAAATGGACTTATGAGGAAAATAGACCTCATGGGTTGGAAAGCCTTAATATCAAGGTTTCCCAAACAGGTTACTTTACGGTCCAGCTTTACTTGAGATCAGCGATATAGTCAACTAATCAAACTTTTTGGCGAATTAATTAAAAAAACATGGATAGCACTCTATATAAACAGGTCAAATTGGGATAAAAACTGGATTTTTAGGAGAAAATGGACCCAGTGGTTGGACAGTCATAGTTGTTAGGATTCCAAAACAGTCTTCCTTAGATTCGAGCCTTACTTGAGAACGAAAATATTATAGATTCAACAAAATGTAGTATTTTTTGTAAGCTACATTTCTTTGGGAGATAACTTGCATTTTTTTGGTAGATGAGTTGTAATTCTTTGGACGATGACTTGCACTCTTTTTTTTTTTTTTGGTAGAGAACTACCATTCTTGCCGAAGACTTGCAGTTTTTGGTAAATAACTTGCAATTTGGACGAAGATTTTCATTTTTTGGTCGATGACTTGCATTGTATTGGTAGATGACTTGCATTTCTTTGGTTGATGACTTGAATTTTTTTTTGGACGATGGTTTGCATTTCATTGGTTGATGACTTACATTGTATTGGTAGATGAGTCGTAATTCTTTGGACGATGACTTGCATTTTTTTTCTTGGGAGCTTTCATTCTTGCCGAAGACTTGCAGTTTTTTGGACGAAGGTTTGCATTTTTTAGGTCAATGACTCGCATTTATTGGTTGATGGTTTGCATTTTTTTGGTTGATGACTTGAATTTTTTTTTGGATGATGACTTGCATTTCTTTGGTTGATGACTTGCATTTTTTGGTTAAAGACTTGCTTTGTTTTGGTAGATGACTTGCAGTTTATGGTTAAAGACTTGCTTTGTTTTGGTAGATGACTTGCATTTATTTGGTTGAGGACTTGAATTTTTTTTTGGATGATGACTTGCATTTCTTTGGTTGATGACTTGCATTTTTTGGTTAAAGACTTGCTTTGTTTTGGTAGATGACTTGCAGTTTATGGTTAAAGACATGCTTTGTTTTGGTAGATGACTTGCAATTTTTGGACGAAGATTTGCATTTTTTGGGTCGATGACTTGCATTTTTTTGGTTGATGACATGCAGTTTTTGGTTAAAGACTTGCTTTGTTTTGGTAGATGACTTGTATTTCTGTGGACGATGACTTGCATTTTTTGGCCGATGACTTGCAATTTTTGAACGGAGATGGATTTGCATGTTTTAGTCGATGACTGGCATCTATTTGGTTGATGATTTGCATTTTTTGGTCGGTGACTTACAGTTTTTTTGGTTGATGATTTACATTTTTTTTGGCCGAAGACTTGCATTTCTTTAAGTCGATGAATTGTATTTTTTTGGCCAATGGCTTGCATTTTTAAGGTCGATGACTTTTCATTTTTAAGGTCGATGTCTTGCATTTTTAAGGTCGATGACTTCCCTTTCTTTTGGTCGATAACTTGGATTTTTTTGGTCGATGAGATGCATTTTTAAAGCTGATGAATTGCATTTATTTGGGTCGATGACATACATATTTTGCCCACGGACTAACATTTTTTGTCGTAGACCTGCATTTTTTTTTTTTTTTTTTTGTTTTGACGAAGACTCTCCACTTTTTAGTCGATGACTTGCACTTATTTTGGTTGATGACATACATATTTTGGCCGCGGACTAACATTTTTTGTCGTAGTCCTGCATTTTTATTTTTTTGTTTTTTTTAACAAAGACTCTCCATTTTTTAGTTGATGATTTGCAGTTTTTGAATGATAAATTGAATTTTTTTTGGACAATGACTTGCAGTTTTAACCACATAACATTGGCCTGTAAACTTTAACATTAGCCCTGTTAAAATTTTTGATTTTCGTCTTTGTCAGGTAAATTTCAATTTATCTTCACCTATATGAGATGAAGAACAGTCTCATCCTTCTCCTCAACTCTGTATAGTGAAGTAATTTGTTCAATAATTTTTTCAGGAGTACCCCTTCATTATAATGCCAAATAGATGGCTCCTGCGTATATGTATGACTCATTTTAACAGATGCACCTTGTGAACCCTAGTGCAACGATTAACTATAAATGGAATAAGAGTTCCATTCCAGCATGCCTCTACTGTCAATAGTTTCCATTGAAAATCCGATGTGATACATTCAAAATTTTATGATTGAATCTACCCATCTTTGGCGGAACTTGGTTAGTACAGGGACTGCGTTTCACCCGTGGCATCACAACGGGCCCCCATGCGTGCTAAAGTGAGCTCTTTGATATCAGAGCTACCACTACGACCTAACCTAACCTAACCTAATCTAACCCATCTTGATGGATTAATCACAGCATAACTTTAAAATCTCTTAAGAGCATTATTTTGTTAGCACAATGAATACCACCCTAATGCGCATCAACAACTGATCGTACGCACACATTATTTCTTTAAGCATTTGTGAATTCGATTTCTGTGTTTATTTATTTGCCTGTGAATGCAAAGACTTGTGAATTGTTTTGTCCCTCCCTTCTTTCCTTTTTCTCTTTGTCTTCTTTTCTTTGTTCTTTGGTAACTTTGTTTTTTCAATTTATAATTTGTTGTTGTTGTTGTTATTATTGTTGTTGTTGTAAGCATTAAAATTAAAATCATATTTGTTGAGCCTGTCTGTCGTTGTAATGATTTTTATTTCAATTTGACGCTTTTCTCAGTTTGCCGGCTTGGTGATAGTGTGCAACAATATTATTCGTACAGTTTAGTTTTTAAATTATATTTCCGCTTAAAATGGAAGCCGTGGCAAAGAAAGGGGCCGGTTTTAAATTATAGAATTTAAAATTTTTGTTGTATTTCTTGGTAATTCTCATGTTTAGCTAGAAAAAAGTCTACTTTCTTACAGGTACAGTGCACTGATTTCGCGTCAAATAGTACCTGGAAGTTGTCTTAATTATTAAAACAAAACTGTTTGCTCTACGGTGTGCCTGGTTGTTTGAAACAAAGGGACGAAACGCAGAAATTCTATTTAAAAATACTTGTTGAATGGATTTGTCTGAATACTTCACATGCGGTTTGTTTTCTAGGGAAACAAGGCAGTGCTGAGAATTTGCAACTCTATTGTTCACAATCAGTCGAAATAAATTTCAATAAACAAAAAACACATTTATGAAGAATTTTACAGGAAATTCAGTTTTCTAAGAGCAAAAGGTTCTGCCATCTGTTGAATTGCGTTTTAAAACGTGTGGTTTTCCATTAGGAACTTCGGATCTTTAACAGCTGACAGCGGCCATCTTGTTAAAGCTGCATCTATCAAATTAGTTGTCAATTATTCGTATTGTTTTGCCAAATTGCCTTAGACAATATTATTGATCGTTGAATGGGCTTTGGAGCAACCGGCAAGTGACACTCAGTTCCAAAGCATCCAATGCACCCCGAAAGAGTTACCGTTTGGTGTGATTTTTAATCTTTCGATCAATATTTCTTTGAAAACTGCTTTCGACGGGTCATTGCTTTCTCCGTGGAATACTATAAGACGATGATTCCCATAGCAAGAGGTTTTTCGTTCGTTCTATTTCAAAAAAAAAAGTCAAGAGAATATAAAACGCTCACTTCAGCTCAGGTTTCCCTTAATCCAGTGTATCAGTTACGACAATACCATCAAAATGTGATGTACATATGTATCAGAGATCAGGAGTAAGTATTAAAAACGATGATTAGATTCGAGTCATACTTATAATTTCAGCTACTTATACGCATTCATACTTATTTTGATATCATGGAACAACTCTACTCATATTCAAAGTCTGAAGTACTCATCATAGTTGTAATAATGGCCTTACTTAGCAATAAGTATTCAAAATGACAAGTAGATTCGAGTCATACTAATACATTGTGATACTTATACTCATTCATACTTATTTTCACATCACACTCATACTACTCATACTTAAAATTGGAAGTACTCGTTGTATTCATACTTAACAATACGCATGATGTTATTGACTTTGACTCGTCTCTACTTAACATTTACACGAAACACAAAATAAGTATGATTCGCATACGAACACTACTATACTCACAAGAAGATTGTGTGTATGCTTTCCTTGTTGCCTTTGTATTTCCTTTCTTCTTTGTTTGTAAATGCAACAACAACAACTAAGACTGTAAATTTTAATGAATGATTTGAATTACTCGAATCACTTCTAAGTATTTTTCTAAATTTCTGAAGTAGAATGAGTAGGCGTATGAATCAAACACATTTCGAGTGTTGTGAGTTTAATTTCAACGTTGTACTCATACTCATTGGAGCTTGTACTTATAAATCAATGTTGTAGCGAGTATGAATGAATCAGAGTAGTTGAATTTCAATTCTGTTGATTCACTCATACTCAAAATTGCATAAGTACTCATGAGTAGCGGAAAAACGATTCATTTTTGGTCTCTGATACATATGTACCCTAACGTTAGAACCCCTAGCAGCTTACTCATTATCAAAATTACTTTTTTGGTTAATCGAACGACTTAGGATCAATATCAGTTCGACAACTAACCTGTCGCAGTGACGAATGCAGCTGAGAAGAGAGTTCGATATCAGTTCATAGCAAGTAAGAGCACTAGCCGTTGTAATGCTAGTACGCAGTTTCCGTGTCTTTGATACAGTAGGTTGTCTAGTAGATATGAAAAAGTTGCTCCTTAGGCGACTTCCTCTCGGCAGTCTTCTGGCAAAAACTTTCGAGGTTATGAATAAAATTGCCATGAAAAGTTACCTAAATCAGCAAGTAGTTCAGTTTAAGATCAAGGTTTCCCTACTCTTAGATAAAATTAACACGCACTACATTAGCGGTGTGAGAAACTAGGCCATGATTCTGTCAGAAGGGTTGTAATGGCCAATTCAATAAGTAAAGCTTGACATTGTGTAGCATTGAAGAACAGATTCTCCAGCTCAATCTTCAACTGAAGGGTACTCAAACCTCATAAATCCTTCCTTAGTTCAGAAGAACCCCTACATATTCTATCCGATCATCCAAGTCGACCTTCCTTAACACAATAAGCTGTCCTCTGACTGTGACCCAGCCTCCTTACACATTTACCGGACATTGACGCATTGATCGGTCCTCCAGAGCGCTATAAATGAAAATCGACTCGTGATGCCCGTCTTATGCAGACCATGAGACCTAAAACACCATTCCTTTCCACAAGCTTTCTACGTGAACAGCTTGCTTAAGCCTCATATTTTGTAATTTTTAAATGAAAACATGATACTGCCCCGCAACCAATCACAAAGTGCCTGCCTTAGTGGTTCTTTGAATTTGAGTTTCAACTCTACGCGGATACATTTACAACGGAAAAATTCAAAAGTATTAGGGCAGGAAGCATTGTTTTCAAACTATCCTGACGGGTGGCACTCATTGTCTTCAGACTATCCTGACGGTTGGCACTCATGGATTATCCTCTAATCGGAAGATAGCATATTTAAGTCACTTTGTTTACGGAAGGATGAATGGAGGATGTCCCCTTCCTCGTGAATAAAATTAAAACTATAAAATAAAAAAACTTAGCGCACATATGGTCTAAGAAGCCAATTCATAATCCTGACT
This sequence comes from Sarcophaga peregrina, assembly GCA_014635995.1. Taxonomy (NCBI): domain Eukaryota; kingdom Metazoa; phylum Arthropoda; class Insecta; order Diptera; family Sarcophagidae; genus Sarcophaga; species Sarcophaga peregrina. The sequence continues at coordinate 79,684,881 of CM025793.1, read as the reverse complement.
CAGGGTTTGCTTGTAAAATGTATGAAAAATTCTTAGTCACACTGTAGAAGGTCTGCATATATATGGGGGAAATTGTTGTTAATATTTATAGCACACACACACACACATACACAAATTGCTGTATATTCCTCTGTAATATGTTACTTAACCCATCCGAGTATGCATATCTATGCCTCCACACATATTTGTTCATGCCGCTTAAATATGAATATTATTTTAAGAGAGTATCCTTCCCTTTAGCCCTTATCTCTCACTGTCTGCCTGTGTAGATGGTCGTTCATCCATCAGTCTTAAACATTTATCTCTGTCTGTCCCTGTATCTGTGTCTCTGTTTCATCAATGTTTGCTCGCTTGCCAATGGCATGGTAATAAGATTACAGTAAGACCCCACTTGATGCGGGGGTTACGTTTCAATATGTTGTAGCGGTAAACGAAACAACGTTAAACGAGGCAGCTTAACACGTATATGTCTTCGGAAAATACAGGCGGAAACTTTATTCTAGACAGGGTAATAAAAGAGCTTTGGAAAAGGTATATATCAGGTCCGCCATCGAAGGTTTTTTTTTTCAACTACTGCTTATTTCGTGAATGGTAACGCTTAGCTCAAGTCTAATTTGACAGATAATTAGTTTTATCCTTCCGCTGAACGAATATGGTTGTGTATACGCTTGAACAATTGATCATTCAATGGGGTTTCGCTTCGCTAAGTGGGCTTGCGATCGACTTACAGAAGATCCCGATTTTGACAAAAAAAATCGTCTTTTCAGATGAAGCCCATTTTGATCTTGGCGGGTATGCAAACAAGCAAAATTGTCGCATTGAGGGCACAGAAAACCTGCACGCAAACATTGAAAAGCCGATACACCCAAAACGAGTCACTGTTTGGTGCGGATTTTGCTCCAGAAGCATAATTGGGCCATTTTTCTTCGAAAATGAGCAAGGAGTGGCAGTTACAGTCAATGCCGATCGTTATCGGACCATGTTGAACGAATTTTTGTGGTAATGGGGATGATTGCTGTAGACTGTCTAATGGTGAAGGTATAGCACTAGCCATTTTAGTCATCAGCAGCAACTAGTTTCTTTATCGTTTGCATCTTCCCTCTTTCCACCTGTCCTTAACCTGCACAATGCACTGCATGAGTAGGGGTCATCCCCTGAGTGCTGGTTTAATAAAAAAAAATGTGGTTAAAAATTGGATCGATCGTGTAGGCTACTGCAATGGCCATCCGAGTCAGCCATTTGAATGAAATTATTTTCCATTATTAACCGGAAGGATTGTACTTTCAAATAAAAAAAAAATTTGAGAAAATATTCACTAGGTTTTTATTTTTAAAGCCGTTTCAAAAATAAAAAAAGTTATTTGGCGGGCCCTTTAGTATATATCGTTGCTATATAGTACACCACAAGTATCAATACAATGCACGATTTAGGGGAATCCCCAAATACTATCGCGTAATACCGGAACAGCGTTAAGCGGGGCAGCGGTAAGCGAAGTTCGATACAATATTCCAGGTCGCCGTGGTCTAGTAGGTAGTGTGTTGGCTTATTAGACGGAAGACCCGAGTTCGAATTCCAGGTCAGACATCAAAACGAAAATTTGAAAATAATTTTTCGGTGACTTCCTCTCAGCAGATTTCTGGTAAAAACTCTGAGAGTAAAAAAATTGCCATGGAATGCTTCTCAAAAAATGTGTCGTTCGGAGTCGACTTTAAACTGTAGGTCCCGCCACTCATGTATAAAATTAAAACACACAACATAAGTGGTGTGAGAAACTAGGACGTAGTACAATGGGTCAATTCGACCGCCGAGTACTGTACTTGTCAGAATTGACAAGTACACGTCCTCTAACCTAACCTAACCTAACCATTCCAGGTACCTGTTGAGTGGACGGACTGTCCAGCGGGACACAACTACAAAACTCTTCAAAGTTCTCTTAATTTGGAAACAGCGTTAAGCGGGGTTTTACTGTATTTCATTTTGAAATTCCTCTTTCTCTCTCTCTCTCTCTCTATATATAATGCTTTGGGTGTTCTTGGCTTAGGCAAATATTTCATTTGCCTTCCCTTGCCGAAGTCTTACTGTATACGTGTACCGATACGGTATTCTAGGTACCTGTCGAGTGGACGGACTGTACAGCGGGACACAACTACAAAACTCTTCAAAGTTCTTTTCATTTGGAAACAGCGTTAAGCGGGGTTTTACTGTATTTTATTTTGAAATTTCTCTTTCTCTCTCTCGCTATAATGCTTTGGCTGTTCTTGGCTTAGGCAAACATTTCATTTGCCTTCCCTTGCCACAAATCGTTGCATGTTTTTCCCTTTTTCGTTTTGGGCTTCTATTGATAAAGTTCCAGTTGTAGCTGTCGATGTTGATGTCACTGTCGCTGGCAATGTTTCGATGAATGGTTGGTTGGTTGGATGGTTTATTGTATTGGAGAGTTCATTTTGTGGCTATAAAGTTCATAACGTCATCATTATCGTCATCGTCTTTTATTATCGTCATCATCATCATCATCATCTTCATTGTCAATAACTGAAGTACCAGCAGCAGCAACATCGTCTCCAACATAATGTTGAACAACAATGAAATTGACGTCTAAGAGAATCGTATTCGCAGCATTTGATGAAATATTTCAAATGCCTCAGACATTCCAAACCCTTGGGTTTTCAATTAGAAAAAAAAAACAAAACAAATCTTTGTACTTTTCAGATTTTTATTCTTTCTTTTCGCCGTTTTTTTTTCCAACTTTATTTTCCATTTTAGATTTTCCAAGCCATTGTTGGCCTAGCTTGGCTGGTTTAGTGAACTTCTTTTCTTGTTAATTTGCCTTGCCAGCCCTTCTTCTTCTTTTTTGCCACTGCAGACATGTTTATTATGCTGCTGCCAAAAGGTTATTAAACAGAATACGGTTACGAGAGCATGGGGAATGAACACAAGCCGATGGTACACCATAAGGGCATCTGCATGTGAAGATAACGACCGCAGGAATTGCCAACTTTAAATTGAATTAAAATATTTAGTTTTCTCACTTTTGTTGTTGCTATTGTTGTTGTTGTTATGTCTGTTGCCGTTATTTCAATAAGGAAATGTTTTGTCAGTGAAGAGAATCATTAAAAAAAAATTACAAGCAAGAGAATCACAATCGGTGATAAGCGACTACTCCAATACCCTACAGTTTTAATGTGTGTGAAGATAAATAGGAATTTAAAAATCCAAGACACAATCCACAAATTTTAGCAGCGCCACATAAATTACCTCTTAACAGAACAGAATTGTTAGATGACCTCATCTCACCACTCGTGCCTTAGCTTTGTGAAAATAAGCCAGAATAGGGACAAATTTGGAGTATTCTGATGGAAAATTAGATGATTTTCCATATTTTCCTTAATTTGGAAGACGCCGTGGTCTAGTAGGTAGTGTGTTGGCTTATTAGACGAAAGGCCCGGGTTCGTATCCCAGATCAGACATCAAAACGAAAAATATTTCTTTGGCGACTTCCTCTCAGCAGATTTCTGGCAAAGACTCTGAGAGTAAAAATTGCCATGAAAAGCTTCTCAAAAATCTGTCATTCGGAGTCCACCTTTAAACTGTAGATCCCCATTCACGTATAAAATTAACGCACACAACATAAGTGGTGTGAGAAGCTAGGTCGTAATCCTGACTGAAGGGTTGTAATGGCCAATAATGTATGTATGTCCTTAATTTATGCAGTTGTGTGATATCAATAGCTGTCTAACATAAACTAAATTGCTTAGGTTTGACAGAAGCCAGCTGACAGATGGCTGTATAGTGTTGGCCTTTAGATTAGAAGGTAAGAAATTAAAAGAAAGCCTCATGGTCTTACTGAAACACTCTTGTAGCTCTGATGGTTTAAACTATTTTGTGGGATCTAGCTAGTAATGGCATGGAACGCTTTCTTGAAATCAATGAACAGCAAATAAAGGGGGGAGTCTACGTAGACTGTGTTGGCGTCGCAGTCTAGTAGATAGAGTTTTGAGTTATTAGATATGAGACCGAACAAAACGAAACATGAAAAAAATATTTTTAAGGCTATTTCCCCTCAGCAGGTTTCTGGCTAAAACTCTGAAATAGTATAGAAATTTAAAAATCCAAGACATACATACATAATTGGTCATTATAACCCTTCAGTCTGGATTATTGACCTAGTTTCTCACACCATTTATGTTGTGTGTGTTAATTTTATACATAAATGGCGGGACCTACAGTCGACTCCAAACGACAGATTTTTTTTTTTTTGGGAACTTTTCATGGCAATTTTATTTAATCTCAGAGTTTTTGCCAGAAGTCTGCTGAGAGGAAATCGCCGTAGAAATATTTTCTGTATTTTATTATGATGCCTGGCCTGGGACTCAAACCCTGACTTTAAGTCTAATAAGACAACACACTACCTACTAGACTACGGTGACTTCGTAAATCCAAGACACAATCCACACACTTTAGCAGCGCCACATTTGGCGTTAGCAGAGCAAAATTTCCTCTTAACAGAACAGAACTTGCCCTTAACAGAGCACTGTTATCTATTTAACATTATCCATCACGTACACGTTTGGAACATAGAAGAACTATATGCAAATGGTAGTTCAGGCAGTCATCTTTCGAGCCATGGTAGTGGGAAACCTAGAATAATTTTGAGAGTGGAGAAAATTAACATCCTCCATCCCCCACCAACTATCCTTTACATTTCAACACTTTTGTGCACAATTATTAACGATCTTAATAAGAATTAAATTTTTGTGTCAATAGTCTGAAATAATTGCAAAGTAAAGATTAATCTGCTATTGCCACTGTTAAACAGTTAACAGTGCCCTGTTAACAGCAAAGTTTACCCTGTTAAAAGCAAGAAGTGGCTTTGCTATAAGTAAGGGTTTGCGTCTTTGGTTTTTAAATTCAAACTTATCTTCACACGCATTCATTTTTATGAGACAAATTTTTTAATTTTTTGCATATTTAAATTACTTGTCAGTCAAGAGGTTAAAGAGAGCAATCACAGCGGTTTACAACTCTAAAAGTATCGTGAATAAGACCCACCCACCGGTCACATGCTATTTATATCGAACGGTGTTGTACCAAATTTTGTTTTAAGGTGCTCAAGTTAGGTGGACGTTTGGTTTTTATATTGTCTTTCTTATTACTGCGATAAGGTATGGCTCCCAAATAGGTTTCCTAGACAAAATAATACGCGAATATTATATCCATTCTTGAGGCGGCCCTTTAATATTCTCTATGCTCAAACGGGATATCTCTGTCACCTTTTTCACTCTCTCCATCCCTCTCTCCCTCTCTCTCTCCCTCAATCTCCCTCTCTCTCTCCCTCCCTCTCCCTCTCTCTCTCCCTCCCTCTCCCTCTCTCTCTCCCTCAATCTCCCTCTCTCTCTCTCCTCTCTCCCTCTCCCTCTCTCTCTCCCTCCCTCTCCCTCTCTCTCTCCCTCCCTCTCCCTCTCTCTCTCCCTCCCTCTCCCTCTCTCTCCCTCCCTCTCCCTCTCTCTCTCCCTCCCTCTCCCTGTCTTCCTCTCCCTCCCTCTTCTTCTTTCTCCCCTTCCCTCTTATTCTTTCTCCCCCTCTCTTCTCTCTGCCCCTCTCTAATCTCTCTCCCAATCTCTCCCTCTCTCTATCTCGCCCTCTCTCTCTCGCCCTCTCTCTCTCGCCCCCTCTCTCTCCGTCTCGCTCTCTCTCTCTCCCTCTCTCACTCCCTCTCTCACTCCCTCTTTCACTCCCTCTCTCACTCCCTCTCTCACTCCCTCTCTCACTCCCTCTCTCACTCCCTCTCTCACCCCCTCTATCTCGCTCCCTCTCTCTCTCTAATTATAATAATAATAATATTTCTTTCTCCTTCTCTCTCACCCTCCATCTTTTTTCTTTTGGTAAAACCAGCACTCAGGGAATGGCCCCTACTCATGCAGTGCATTGTGCAGGTTTAGGAAAGGTGGAAAGAGGGAAGATGCGAACGACTAGGAAACAAATTGCTGCTAGGTGACTATAAAACGATTTCCTCTATCTCTCTCCCTCCTTCTCTCACACTCTATATCTCTCTCCCTCCTTCTCTCTCACTCTATATATCTCTCCCTCCTTTCCCCCTCTATCTCCCTCTCTCTCTTTCTAGCAGGTGGTGTGTTAGTAAATTAGAGGTGAGGCCATGGCTTTAAATCCCGGAACAAATATTTCTTCGGCGACTTCCTCTCAGTAGATTTCTGGTAGAAACCATCTGAATGTATAGATAGGTAGGTAGATAGGTTCGAGTGGTAACTTGAGCACGCATAGCATCTGAATTGTGATGCTCCAAGTAGGCACAATCCCTGTCCTAAACGGATTCCATCAAACTCAACGAAGAAGTTAGTTAGCACAGTGATCGGCATACTAAAGCATGACTCGCCAATGCTGAAAACTAGCTTGAAAGTTTAATAAACGAAGCGATAACCGTGATAACTTCGTTAAGCAAACAAGGAATGGAGAGTCAAATAAGCTAAATCCACAGCTCGTAAGAGATAGTTATTGACAAAGAAAGTGGATAACAGTTTCACTCTTTTCTGCAGACCCTCAACCTTGGCGAAAGTCGTTTGATGGTAACTGCAGTTTTACCACGTTTATTCACATGAAAGTGAAAGTGGCGATGACCTGTAAGAATGGCAACTGTGATCGAGATGAGTTTGCAATCACTTTTGAGTAGTGGGTTGGTTGGCGTGTCTTCTAGCCAACGTGGACCAAGTGAGTCTGGTAATAGAATAGAACCCAGATACCCAGAATGAAAAGTATTCTCGAACCATAATTACACTGGGAGGCAAAAGTAGTCTGAAAGTTTGCCTGTTAACTGAGTATTTGTAACGGATAGCAATGACTTAAAGCCCTTTATGTTAAATCTGTGATAGGGACGCGAATCACTGGATTAAAATCTTAAAATCTTTACAGCGTTTACACATTTCTGGACATTCACAATATTAAGGACATGCATAGTGAAATAACTTGTGCGGAATGTGTTTAATGGAGTGTGGTATGTCGTCCATCGCTTTGTATCTGTCAAACCTTCTTAATGAGAATACAAGGAAAGTGTTTCCAGCTGGCTTTTTAAGGGAACTCTCATTTGTTTTCTTAAGGGTACGTATTAAGTAAAAAGGAAAGTCAAAGGAAAACTATTGGGAGCCGGCTGTACAACATTTCATCCCTTAGGGGTCGCAAAATGTGTGTCATTTTTAAGTGAATCCTTAAATATCCTTTTTTTCAGTTTCATTTCCCTTTTTTAAACACTTTTAATACGTCTTCATTAAACTTGATTATGAACTTTGGTGTTTCATTTGTCTGCTGCGAAAAGGGTGGAATTGGTTTTCTTTTAATTTCCAGACAATTTTTTTTTAGGTTAGAGGAGAGAATTTTAAAGATTTTGTAAATTCAATTAAGTGCCTTTGTTTTTTGGTTCAGAAATTCATCCTAGTTTATCACAACACACACAGAACTGCAACCCATCCCTGGTGTTTCCAGTTTTTAATAAAAAATTTGTTTTTTTTTCTCGTTCATCCTTTTGAACAGCGTTTTAGGAATACCTATTAAAATGCTAATTTTTTTTAACAGCCGAATAATTAAATAGGAAAACAACAATCGCAATTACACTGAAAAAAAAATTCTCTCCCTCTCTGTGAATATAAATAGATCAGGCCTTCATTATGATTGTCTTTAGAATTCTAAGAGTTTTAGATTTGACATGAAGTCGCGCGTAGTCTAGTAGGTAATATGTCGGCTTATTATTGCTATTGAACTTTAACTACACTGAAAAAAAATCTTCTCTCTGTGGAAATAAATAGACCAGGCCTTCGGCTGGACTAGCTTCACAATTATAATGAAAGTTTCAGATTTTACATGAAGTCGCGCGTAGTCTAGTAGGTAGTGTGTCGGCTTATTATTACTAGTGAACAGTAATACACTGAAAAAAAAATCTGCTCTCTGTGGAAACAGGCCTTTGAGAGAATTGGCTTCACAAATATAACGAAAATTTCAGATTTGACATGAAGTCGCCGTAGTCTAGTAGGTAATATGTTGGCTTATTATTGTTATTGAGCTGTAACTACACTGAAAAAAAATCTACTTTCTCTGGAAATAAATATACTAGGCCTTCGACAGGACTAGATTCACAATTATAATGAAAGTTTCAGATTTTACATGAAGTCGCGCGTAGTCTAGTAGGTAATGTTTTGGCTTGTTATTGCTATTGAACAGAATTTACACTGAAAAAAATGCCAGGTCTTCAGAAATGGCTTCCCATTTATAATAAAAGTTCAGATTTTACATGAAGTCGCCGTAGTCTAGTAGGTAGTAGGTTGACTTATTAGACTTGAGGCCATGGTTCAAACTCCAGGTCAGATATCATCGCGCACAAAACGAAATATAAGGAAAATATTTCTTCGGTGTAAACCTCTCAGCAAACTTCTGCCTTAAACTCTGAGAGTAAATAAAAATTGCTATGAAAAGTTTCTCTAAAATCTACTATTCGGAGGAAATGACTTTAAACTGCATGTCCACCACCATTGCATGATGTGAGAAATTACAGCTATGGGCATTAAAGTAGCACAAAATCCATTTATAGTTTGATTATGATTTTTTTTCTAGAAGGATAAAGAGCTCTCATTCTGGAAAAAAAATTAAATACTTTGGAGTGATGAAACAAAGATAAATCGTTTGGGACCGGATGGTGAAATCTTTGTTGATCGGTCAAAATGTCAGGCATTTTCTGACGAATTTTTGTACTAATTTAATGCCCATAGCTGTAGGTTTTAGTCCTGACTAAAGGATTGTAATGACCAATTATGTGTATACGAGTATAGGGTGGGGAATTTAAAAGTTTAAATTTAAAAATGCAAGAAAACAAAAACGTTCTGAAAATTTGCCAAATTTATTTTGTTTGTTATGAAATACAATTGCTTCGTTTGAAAATAGAATATCACGGCTGTCGTGGCTGGCCTCATAGGACCTCATTCGATCAGACCGAATTTTCGTACACTTTTTCGAGTGTTTGGGGCCGTATCTCGGCAATGGCATCACGAATATTGGCCTTCAAATTCTTTAATGGCTTTGGCATGTCGGCATAGCGCCGGGCAGAAAAGAGTTGAACGGTGAAAAAATTTCGGATTCTTGACGCCCAATTGACATCACCATTTCGGCTAATTAAACGGCCATTAAACGTTTGAGGCAGTAGATCCGTTATAACATGAGATTTGTGGCAAGTTGCACGATTCTATTAAGAGCAAATATCGTTCACATCAATACCAGAGATCAGCAACGAGTATTCAAAATGATGAGTAGATTCGAGTCTTACTTATAATTACTGATACTTATATGCATTCATACTTATTTTAATATGATACTCATACTAGTCATACTCAAATTTGGAACTACTCATCGTATTCATACTTAACAATACGCATGATGTTGTTGACTTCGACCCGTCTCTACTTAACATTTACACGAAGCACAAAATAAGTATGATTCGCGTACGAACACTACAATACTCACAAGAAGATTATAAGTATACTTTGCTTGTTGCCTTTGTCTTTCCTTTCTTTTTTGTTTGTATATGCAACAACAACAACGCCTGTAAATTTTGATGAATAATTCGAAACACTCGAATCATTTATAAGTATTGTAAGTATTTCTCTAAATTTATGAATCAGAATGAGTAGGCGTATGAATCAAACATATTTCGAATATTTTGAGTTTGATGTCAATGTTAAACTCATACTCATTGCTACTTATACTTATAAATCAATGTTGTAGGGAGTAGGAATGAATCAGAGTAGTTGAATTTTAATTCTGTTGATTCACTCATACTCAAAATTGTGTGAGTGCTTATGAGTAGCGGAAAAACGATTCATTGCTGATCTCTGAACAATACCATGAAGAGCTGGTATAAAAATATTGCTTGCCATGGTGCGATAGGTATTTCAATTGAGCGCCATGGTTGCGCCGTCATCATTTTCGAAGACGCTTTAAAAGCCCCACCAAAAAGTCACTTGTAATGGATGCATTAACTTCTGTAAGGCTACGTATGTGTTTTCTGAGCCCTAAAATATGGGAATTTTGCTTATTAATGTACCCACCAGGGTCATTGCATCATGGGTAGGCACGCCGAGAGAATGAGGCTCCCTTTTAACGACTTCTGCCGTGGATGCAAGTCCACTGAGGAAGAGGAAAGTGCTATTCATTTTCTTTGCCAGTGCCCGTCTCTTGCTAAGTGTAGATATAGGTTATTTGGCTCCCCATTCCTTGTTAGCTTAACGGAGCTATCATCTATTGCTATCAAGGATATAGCTTCGTTCATCAAATTTTCTGGCTGGTTTTCCAGTGTGGGGTAGTCGTGCTTTTGTTGTGCAGCCCTTGCGCTGATCAATTTCTTCCTTTCCCTGATTTGGCGGAACTTGGTTAGTACAGGAACTGCATTCACCTGTGGCATCACAACGGGTTGCTATGCTTGCTCAAGTGAGCTTTGTGATATCAGAGCTACCACTACGACCTAACATAACTTAACCCACCAGAATAAAAATGAGTTTCATTCGAAAAGATGATTTTTTTTGGAAAAGTCGTTATCATCGTGCAGTTTCTCAGCTCGTTTCTGGTTGTGGTCATTACAGCAACCCTTCAGTCAGAATTACGGCCAAGCTTCTCACACCACTTATGTCGTGAGGATTAATTTTATCCATATAAGCGGTGGGACCTATAGTTTAAAGTCGACTTCGAACAACAGATTCTTGTGAAGCTTCTCAAGCCATTTTTTTTTACTCTTAGAGTTTTTGCCAGAAATCTCCTGAGAGGATGTCGCCGAAGAAATAATTTCTTATTTTCGTTTTGATATCTGACCTGGGGTTTAAATCACCTTACCTACTAGACTACGGTGACTTCATTTCAATTCCAACGTTACTCAAGCGTAGATCGATTCATTACGTTCAGTGGTGACAATATATTAAATTTTATATCAGAACAGAATGGTTCAAATTTAAACCGATAATAGGCCCGATCTATATCTATGCCTCAGATTTGAGATGAAAAAAATTTTGATTTAAGTGACCAACTTTTTCTCCGGTGTATAGTTATAGTTTTAGGCATACTGGTGTCCTAAGCCAATCAAGTTTTTTTTGTTGTAATTCACGTAAATTAAAAACAACAACAATTATCCACCTATACAGCCAGGCTCTGACACAAAAACCGTCTAACAAAGCGATGACGTTACAGTTAAATTATCTAAAAGACAGGCTCTCCTCTTTCACTCACACACAGCACAGCACATACACACACACACACCATAAACATTCACCCATAACGTAATGTAACGTAACGTAACGTAAACATCATATTAATGCCAGACCAAAGTAAACAATCTAGTTGGCAACGGTTTTTGTTTAACTAAGTAGTGGCAGGCATTACAAAGTCTGACGGCGGGCTGGGCTGGGCTGAGCTGGTGCATAGTATGGGGCGTATAATCAAGATTTTTTTTTCTTTAGTCACTTTTATGCACTATTTTTATCATGATTATGTTACGTAGTAGCGTACACAAACAAAAAAAACCTGATTTTTTCATTAAAATATGCACAAGGAAAAAAAAGAGTAACGCACCTCCTGCCATTACAAACACAGACATAGACATTTATGCTCTCACAATAACAAAAAAAGAAAACAATGGGAGAGATGAGAGGATGTTGTAAGGAAAGCCTGGTAAACAATTGTTACGTGCTTGCATATTAAAAAAAGAATACAACAACAGCAACAATAGAAACTACATACTTCAACTACAATAACACTAAGTCACTGTCATAGAGAATAAAACACACACACACAGGCAAACAAGCAAGCAGATTGTCTGTCACTGTGTCAGTCATTGTGTTGACCTAATTTTGTGATTTATTCTTCAAAAAAAAAGACAACAACAACAAAAAAATACAAAAAGAGAATAAAAATAGCAGCTACAACAACAACAATAAAAAAAGCACGCAACCATGCATGTACCGTAAAAAAAGGTAACATTAAAACAGTATAACGAAAAGAGAGAGAGAGAGAGAGTGAAAGGCTCTTCCTTTAACTACTCTACTCCAAACAATACTATAAGCACGCATTTCATTCAGTTTAAGTAGATGTGTGTGTGCAAAGGATAGTTGAAAATCGTATTTTATAGGAAATAAATAAATTTTTACTCTCTCCTTCTCTCTCTCTTTCGCTCTCTATCTTGTACTTGTCTCTGCTAAAGAGCAAAAATAATAAACAAATCATTATTATGCTACTTGAGTATAATGATGATTGCAAATATTATCATTCATTCTCATTTATATTTGCTGTAAACATTATTATTGCCATTGAGCAGAAAAATACACACACACATGCATACATGAAGGCTCACGTACATACATCCAACATATGCCTTTTAATCTATGTATGTGTACGCTCTATAAACAATACGTATAATTTTGCGCTATTTACTCAACTTACTCACTCATTCGATGAACAAAATTTAAGAGAACAATGAGAAGAGGATACAAAAAAAAAACACACACAGGGACACAAAAAAAAAAACATTGACAAGAATAATAAAGAATAGCCCATAGAAACTATGTGGAGAATAATCAGGACCAAATAAGCCAATAAAATAACTCTTGTGCTCACAATACTCTTAATGCTATAAACACAATTGATGCGTCAAGTGCTGCGCAGCAACCTATCATAAGCGTGTGCAAATGGAATCAATTACTTAAATGACTTCACGTAAATAGGCCTCGATGATGATATTACTTCAACTGCTTACTTAGGTTAATTTTTCTTAAGCTATAAACACATTTAATAAACACAAATGCTGCGCAGCAATCTAAATTAAATACATGCATGAATTTGGAAATTATTAGTTTAGAGACATCACATAAACAGGCGTTAATGATGTTGCTGCTTCAGCTGCTCACTTAGGCTATAAACACAACTGATGCACGGCAACCTATCATACGCGTGTGTAAATAGAAATAATTACTTAAAAGACATCACGTAAATAGGCGTTGATGACGATACTACTTTAGCTACTCACTTAGGCTAATTTTACTTAAGCTATAAACACATTTAATAAACACAAGTGCTGCGCAGCAATCTATTAAATGCATGCGTGTACGTGGAAATGATTACTGAGGAGACATCGCATAAATAGGCATTGATGATGTTGCTGCTTCAGCTGCTCACTTAGGCCATAAACACAACTGATGCATTAAGAGCTGCGCAGGAACCTATCATACGCATGTGCAAATGGAAATAATTAATTAAAAGACATCGCATAAACAGGCGTCAATGATGTTGCTTATTCCGCTGCTCACTTAGGCTATAAACAAATTTGATGCGTCAATTGCTCCGCACCAATCTATTAAAGACATGCAGGCGTTAATGATGTTGCTGCTTCAGCTACTCACTTAGCCTATAACAACTTTTGAGGCGTCTAGTGACGCGCAGTAATCTATTAAATATATTTGGAAATTATTACTTCAGAGACATCACATAAACAGGTGTCTTAGGCTATAAACTCATTTGATGCGTCAATTGCTGCGCAGCAATCATCAACTATAATCAATGGAATGCATGCGTATATACTGAAATCATAACTTAAAATACATCGACGCTTCTGTAATCAAATTCTATTGTTGCCTGCGTCAATGAATGCGGTACTGGTATTAAACCAAAAATTCGCTAACAGGCTAGGTCTACCCAAGCAGGATTACTACTGCAGAAGATGCCATGATGTGGAGAAAACGGAATCGTTTTTATGCGAGCGCCCTACACATCAAAAAACAAAAAAAATTGGTTTCTGGGTGACAGAACATTTGAAGATTTCGATATGATGGCCAGCATGCCACTGTGGTAACAGGTCGGGGTGACTCAAACTCATCACTAACGGATCATGACAATGGTAACACAATATGCCATATGTGTCACGGAGTGAATATGGCTGTGAACGACAAGTTACCCCGCTAGCTTAACCAAAACTATAGGCATGTTCTGTTCATATGTGAACGAGATATCGACATCGAAAGATTTGACCCGATTTGACTTTTTCTTAAGGGGTTTTCTTGAGTTGCAGATGTATGCGAATAAGTTATAAAGCACAGCGGTCCTCTAAACCAGCATTACCCATACCAACGATCATAGTTATCTTGAGAAGCAATGGCGAATATTTAAAGGATTTCACCGAACTTTGTTTTATTTCAACTTAAAGATAGGAAGGACATGCCTAATAATGGAACCGATACTTCGCAAGGTCAGGACTGTTTCAGTCCATAGGCCATTTAAGAAAGACTTAAATGACTAGACTTTTCATCTAGTCGATCACGATGGTTTCGTCCTAATGAACGTCGTGTTCGGTCCGTGATTCTCTTCGTGGGGCAGTTAAGAAAATAGCCGGTGACTCTCGATCTGGCCTGTGGTGGTGTCCTAATCAATCCGATCTGTTTTCCATTATCTTAACACCATGGTCTCCATGATGCTGCTGTCCGAGAGACAGCTGGGAAGAGACGATCAATGTCGCGGTTATGCTGAGACATGGCAGAAGCCTTATGTTATTAATAACACCAGAGTTTGTGCATAAACTTCCCATACAATATACGGGTTGATATGACTAAATAATGTGCGCTTAAAGAGCCGCCCTTATGGTTGGACGTGAGGCCTTGAACCCTATGGCTCGTGTTATAAGAGTAATAACGCAATTTCCTATTACCTGATTGACAGACAAATTACCAGTTTCCTTAACTGAAATTAAATTCTTTCTTAAAAAAAAGGGGGACCCGCCCGCTTCTCAATTCAATTGAAATTTTGTAGGAAATGATTTTCCAAAGAAAAGTCATTTTCATTTTCTCATTTTCTTGTGAGTAGGTGTTGTTTTCAACATTTATGGGGTTGGCGGCTACAATGTGTCGGAATGTTGTTCATTTCTTCCTTTCTTGTCACTGCTGCTTGTGTTTAAATGAGAGGAGGAAAGAGGGGACATTTGAAGTGAGTTGAAGTGAGAGGGCTCCTAACATTTTAAGCCATAACAACACAACACAAGCAGCCGACCAACCAACAATTTCATGACTTCTTCGAAAATCATTAAAAAATCAGTTTTTGGCCTCCTTTTCGGTTTTCATTCTTTTGCCAGGACGTGTTTTGTAGAATACAATGTGAAGGAATACTGGAAAATATGCAAAGTATGTGTGGGTGTGTGTGTGTGTATGTGTGAGTGTTACAATTTGAAAAGAATTGGCAAAGAAAAGAAGAAAAAAAAACGGATTTCGTAGAACAGAACATTCAAGTTGAAAAATGTTTCTCTTCGATTTTGTGTTTGTATTATGGAGAGGATTTTCTTTTTTTTTGGAGCTTTTGTTTCAGCAGCAAGACGAACAATAGAATACCAAATGCTGGCAAATGTTAAGAGAATCTTTAATCATCAAACTTTAAATGCAAATTTTAACAAACTTTTAATGAGCCTCACAAACGCCCTCCCCTTATCTAGGCCCCCCTGTAATTACAAAAGGTTTACTTTCGTTTCAAAAATCTAGCCTTTTCAGATCAATTACTTCCATGAAAAGAAGAAGAGAAATGAAAAGCCGGTGTTACTTGCTTACTAATGAGGCCAAATCTGTTGGAAATTAATCACAATTTTAGGGATTTTAGTTCGTAAAGTTTAATTTTTGTTTAAAGGAGATAAAAAGGAGGAGGAGTATTTCAGAGAACAAGAAAATATAACTGAAAAGGAAAAAATCTATGAAAAATAAACAGTTTTTGAAAGATTATCCTGCAGGAAATAGATAAACGTTTCACTCTAATGGAGCGACGTTTAATTTTTTTTTTTTTGGAAGTCAAGTTTGTAATCTAATTCAACGCTAAATATAGTTTTGCCCCTCTATTCGAAGTATTTTTATGGTAAGGACCACATGATTGAAGACGAGTCTTCGCCAGTTTCTATTCACTTGTGTGTGAACAGATAGGATCTCGCCCTAAGTGTGTGAAGACAAATTCGAATTTGAAAATCCAAGACGCAACCCATAAATTTTAGCAGCGCCACACTTAACGTTAACAGTGCACAATTTGGTCTTAACAAACTGTAAGAAACTGTACCCCATATAGACTATATACAAATGGTAGTCCAGAGGGTCCTCTTTCCAACCGTGGTAGTGGGATAGCTAAACTAATTTTGTGCAGTTTTTTATATGTTCCCAAATGGCCACTGATCTTCTGGAGAATTTTCAATCAAAAAATTGATGTTTTCAAAGCCAATTTTTACAATACCCTATCACTTCATATAGGACTTTTTTTGCTGATTATATTAAGAGGCATTTGAACAATTCCTAGAGTACGATATGGTACTCATAGACTAACTATATGCCCTAAAATTGCCTCCTAAACAAGTGACCTTGTTCAAATGGATACTGTTAAGCAGTTAACAGTGCTCTGTTAACGGCAAATTTTGCTCTGTTAAGACCAAATTGTGCACTGTTAACGCTAAGTGTGGCGCTGCTAAAATTTATGGGTTGCGTCTTGGATTTTCAAATTCGAATTTATCTTCACACACATTCTCGCCCTATGAGCAATTTGGAAGACCCCAAACTCGCTTCATCATCTGCCCAAAAATTGACGTGAATATCATCTATACGACTTAGGACCTGAGATTATTTCCAAGTTAACCTTCTGACAGTAGTCCGCATAGATGTGTGTGAAGATAAATTTAAATTTAACTAGCAAGGACAAAAACCAAAAATTTTAACAGAGCTAATGTTAAAGTTAGCAGAACAATTTTAAAAGGTTAACAAAAAATAGTCAAGGAAGAAATCTCCCCTATATACGATACTAGAGAATGGAACACCTATTCCATTCCATTAAAATTGTTCTCCACACATTCCTAAGTGGAACAGCTGCTTTGGTGGTTCTTTACCAGTGATGTGGATGCTCCCATACTCGCTTCATCATCTGGCCAAAAAATGACGTGAATATCTGACCTGGGATCTGCTATTATTTCCGAGTTGTGAACCCAAGAAAGAGGAGAATGCGTAGAAAGCGCTAACGCGTATCAAATCCTTGCACAGGTCAGCTTGGCCTTTCATTCATTTCCACAAAAATGGCCTCGCAATCAACTGAAATAACCGCTTACCAGGCAAACGTTTGCCTACGAAAACCTTACCTCAGCTTTCATGGTTATTTTGCACCTAAAATGCCAGTTGATCGCGCCAAACTTCATCTTAAATAGAGCATTCTACAAAACGACAACATTTACCGAAATCAAGTCACCAACGCCAAGTTCTGATATCTAATCACGCTTCCAGTACTGAAGCCAAAATTAGCGAACACCTTAAGCCGGAAGGACCCCATTTCGCTTTACTGTCTAAAAATTAAAAAGACAAAATGAGTCTGAATTAAGGCCACCTGCCTCTCCGGCAGTTATCTGTTAAGTACACCGTCCAAGCATCTCAGCAATCTCCCGATTGGCAGAACATTTGCCCGTCATGCCCCTCTCAAAAGTTTCATTAAGGAGTGTCTTACGTACACTAATGTGCTAAGTACACCGTTCAAGCATGTCTGCATTCTCCCGAGTGACCGGGAGACCATAAAATCAAATTGAAAACCAGACCGAAAATGTCATAAGTCCAGTGATCGATTTATTATCAAGCGAGGACGGCTCCGAAAGGCTAGATGAGACAAATCTGAGTCGAGTTATAGGATACTATTGGCATATAAAGTGGTTAATATTTTACCCTACACTAATGACTACATGTCACCGCGGTACGACTTCACGAGGAGATTCAAGACATCGGTTCCAGACAACGGGGTCTGGAAGGATAGTGTGACACAACTAAGGGACTCCGTACAAATCTACACTGACGGTTCGAGGTTGAAAGGAGCTGTTGGCAGTGGAATTTTTTCGGAATCAGTTGGAATAGCCCAACAGTCAATAAAACTGCCAGACCACAGCAGCATCTTAAGTGTCTTTCAGGCGGAAGTGCTGGCAATACAGGGGACAAAAGGGTCTCGAAGCGCAACGTTACAAAACTTTCGGTTAGCCAGCCAGCTACTATGGCTCTAAGTTCTAACGTAAAGAACTACAAGACGGTGTATGGCTGTCGCAGATATCTCGACAGGATAGCGGAACGATATGACATCCATATCGATGGGGTACCAGGGCACAGTGGTTTTCCGGGTAACTGCAGAGCTGACGAACTTTCCAGGCGAGGCACAACCACCGAACTCCCCAATGAGTTCTCGAATATGGGCATGCCTATAAGGATCTGCAAGCTCATAATTGATAATGCGATTGTCGATTCCGTCAATAATAGCTGAGCGGACTCGGACACGTGTAGAACGGCTTGTAAAATCTGGCCAAGGCTGGATGAGGGGCGCTCAATGAGTATACTGCAAACAGCAAAGAGGCGCACACAGTGTAGTTGTCGATGTCATTACGGGGCATTGCATTATGGGCACGCATGCGAGGCGCCTTTGGTCTTGGACACTTTGCTAATGACTTTTGCAGAAGCTGCAGAGATGAAGAAAAGGAGAAGACCATAAATGATAAACTAAAGATTACGCCTAGCACATGATTTCCCGTTAGATGGCGTAGTTGGGCTATTTTAAGGGTTTCCAAGTCTTTTTCATGTGTGCAAAATGAACATTTCTTTTGAAAAGTGTCTGCACTACGCTAAAGTAGTTGGCAGCCCTGGAATATAACTTACATTATCATTAGCCAATGGGAACACAATTTGCGTGACGTCATTGATTCAATATGGGCAGAAAGTTTTAATTTTGTGTGCGTGATGACGTAATCTTTAGTTTATCATACTTGAGAGAAGACTGTCTCTCACCTACTGGGTACATGCCCGCCTCTTTGCCAAAGGAGAAGAAAGTACTTGGATGATATGGAGGAACTGTCGAAGATTGTCATTGACAGCCTGAATTCCTTCTTCAGGAGGTTCGAATGGTTTTGAGACTAGGTGATAGTGAAATAACTGTGGTAGCACAATGGGCTTAATGAGGCGTAAGTGAGTCCATCTAAGAATTTTTCTTTGACGGGCGGCCACCTTTACCTACCTATTTAATGCTTTAAAAATACTGTGATCATGCGAAGACATGTAATTACTAGGTGGAGTGATTCTTAACTCATATGAGTTATAAACTGATACGGAGAGATTTCAAATGCGATTATTTATCATCCAAAGGGTTGAGTGAAATCTTGTTAAATTCTGTGAATAATTATTCATAAATACGATTAAAAAAAATACAACGGCGAGAGAGAAGAAACACACACAAACGATATGATAATGCAGTGGCGGTTATTCTTAAATTGTGGTTGAATTGTGTTAGTCATTGTTGAAACGACACTCAGCAGCCAGCAACCAGCCAACCACCAACCGTGAGTGTCACATTTTAATACTGGAACTGGTAAAAGTAACATAACGACCGACAATGAAACGAAGGGGGTATGAGGCAGATGATGATTATGATGCAGACAGAAAAAAATATTTTTTTTTGGAATGCATAAATGCGTGTATTTACTCACTATTGATCACTCACTCACTCGTACACTCTTATACTCATGAAAATGCTTCAATAAATTTTTGGTTTCTTCAACTATTTTCAGTTCATATGGTCGTTTTTATTCTGTTTTTGGATTTTTTTTCTCTCTCTCTCTCTTTTTTTGTTTTTGTTCTTATGCAAACGCCATTCAAGCAGATGAATGTCTGCATTTAAACGCTGAAAGGAAAAAAGCAAAGAAACGCGAAACGTGAAACGTGAAACATGGTTATTGAATATTCAAACGTGGCACCACAATCATCTGCTGCTGCTGCTGCCACATCTAGTGATGAGTGTAGTGAGAGAGAGAACGAGAGTGAGAGAGAGAACGAGAGTGAGAGAGAGAGGACACAAGTTTTTGACAAAACAAAAAAAAATGTAAAATAAGTGCGTTAATGTTTCTCAATTCATATTCGAATAGATTCACTCGTACGTACGTACATACCCTACCTATACTATGATGGCCAGAGGAATGTGAAAATATTTTCGAAAAAAAAAATTTTTTTCAATTTTTTTTTTTATCATATCGTACACTTTACAAACCGCTCTTCAACATAAAAAAAAAATTTCTTGAAAAGCAATTTTTTTTTTCTATGTTTATAAATGAATTGTAAACAAATTTTTATTTAAATGATGATGAATCGCAACGTCGTCGTCGTTACTTCTGCTGCCTTATAACGAATAATGAAAACGTTTGCCTGAATTGATTCAAGAGATTAGAAGAAAACGAATTTCTGTTTTAGATTTATGCCCCAATAAATCATGATTTCTGTACAGCAGTTGTTAAATTTATTAAGAAATGTTATTAAAAATTTTAAAAGTTTAATTTAAAATTCCAAATTTCACACAAAAATTTCATTCATTTCAGAGATTTCAAAAGGCAAAAGGGGCAAAAGGGGCAGAAATGATAAAAAAAACTTCATCACTTTAATACTATGTTCAGCTATGCACCTTTATTGCGTAAGTCGCAATTAACGCCAATATTGATCTCAATATTTCATATAAAATCTCAATTAATTATTGCTCAATTAAATGCTAATTGTTATAATATTCAGTAAAACTGTAAATACAGTAAATGAACATATTATAGGTAACCGAACACTTCCCATTGATATTTGACAACTCAAACAAACAAAACAAAAACAATGTTGTTGAAACAGCCAACTGGTTTGTTTACCAGCTGGCAAATGAATATTGAGTAAGCTGAATATTGCCTATATTTATAATACTTGAACGGTTAAAATTTTGTTCTTAATTAATCGAATATTGACTCAATAAAATTGCATATGTGAACATAATATAAAATAGAAAACAAAGTAAGAAATGAACAGCAAGTTCAAGCTATGCATGTACACATACATAATTGGTGATTACAATTGTTCAGTCAGGATTACTTCTTACCTACTAATGTTATACATGAGTGACGGAACCTACAGTTTAAAGTCGACTCCGAACGACAGATTACTGAAAAGCTTTTCACGGCAATTTTTACTCTCAGAGTTTTTGCCAGAAATCTGCTGAGAGGAAGTCGACGAAGAAATATTTTCATTTTGATGTCTGACCTGGGATTTGAACTCGGGCTTTACGTCTAATAAGCCATCGCACTACCTATTAGATCACAGCGACTTACATGTATACATACATAATTAGTAATTACAACCCTTCAGTTCGGATTACGACCTAGTGTTTCACACCACCTATGTTGTATGTGTCTTAATGTTATACATGAGTAGCAGGAACCCAAAGATTTTATGAGAAACGTTTCATGGCAAATGTGTATTAAGATAAATTCGAATCTAAAAACCAAAGACGCAAGCCCATACTTTTAGCAGCGCCACTTTTTGGCTAACAGGGTAAGCGTTGCTATTAACAGAGCACTGTTAACTGTGTAACAGTGGCATTAGCAGATTAGTCTTCTACTCTGAAATTATATGCAGATTATTAACATAAAATCGTGTCTTTGCCGCAAGGTCTGAGCTTGGTTTCAGACAAGGCGTCCCCTTATCATACGTCCTCTTCAACTTCGTCAGGGAGTGTTCAGGGAAAGGCAGGAGTGCACGACGACATCGTCATCATTGGGCGTACCAAGCAAGATGCTAATGGTGCCTTTAGTGCTATTGATCGGGAGTCTAAGAAGGTGGGTCTCTCAGTAAAGGAGGGCAATGTAAAGTATATGTCATCGATAAGTACAGACCTGTGGCGTATTGATTCTTATATTCTGTGGCGTATTGATTCTATTATTATATACTTTTTTTTTATAAAACCAGCACTCAGGGAATGGCCCCTACTCTCTACTTGCAGTAAAGGAATTCATTTATCTTGGCTCTGTCGTTACCAATAAAACTGATGTTAGTCTAGAGATCAAACGCAAGATTACTCTTGCCAACAGGTGTTATTATGGTCTCAATAGGCAATTGAGTAGCAGAGAACACTCTCGTAAGACAAAACTAATAATCTACAAGAGGCTAATCCTCCCCATTCTTTAATGCACGGAAGCATGGACCCTATTAAGCAGTCTTGAGTATTCGAGAGAAAAGTCCTACGTAAGATCTTCGGTCCAGTGCGAGTTGGTGATAATTTCCGCATCCGATCCAACAGTGAGCTGTATGAGCTCCTCAACGACATAGAGGTTGTACAGCGTTTAATATCCAGCGGCTACGCTGGCTCGGCCATGTCGTTCGAATGGAGGAGGTTGCTCCGGCGAGACGGGTATTTGATACGGGGATCTGCGGAAGTAAGCGAAGAGAACGACCTTCTATCCATTGGAAAGCCCAAATCGAGGAGGCCCTGTCATCGATGGGTACGACCAACTGGCGTAGGCGCACAAGAAGCAGATGCGCTTGGAAGGATGTGTTCCTGCAGGCCGAAATCCGATAATCGGGTTGGTAATGGCCAATTAAGTAAAGTAAAGTATGTGACGACTTCCTCTATGGCGCGGTTAGGTACATTTACCACCGCTCGGCGTAAAAACAAAAAAAAGAAAAAAAATCCATTGTGGGCCAAGTGATGAATCACCGAAAAGCATTTAAACTACCCAGAATAGAACACAACCGTGGATCATCATCGTATACCACAGATAAGGCGCAGAAGATATCGTAGAAGTCTTAATGTAATTTGAGTGAGGCTGGTACTTCAAAAAGGAGAACACCTACCAAGGGACATACATACATACATAATTGGCCATTTCAACCCTTTAGTCAGGATTACGACCTAGCTTCTCACGCCACTTATGTTGTGTGCGTTAATTTTATACATGAGTGGCGGGACCTACAGTTTAAAGTCGACTCCGAACGACAGATTTTTGAGAAGCTTTTCATGGCAATTCTTACTCTCAGAGTCTTTGCCAGAAATCTGCTGAGAGGAAGTCGCCGAAGAAATATTTTTCATTTTGATGTCTGACCTGGGATTCGAACCCGGGTCTTTTGTGTAATAAGCCAACACACTACCCACTAGACCACGGCGACTTCACAGGACGCCACAGGGACCCCAATACTCATGAATTCGTCGGAGAGCTTAGGGAGCCAAGGGAGCTTAGAACAAAAACGAAGCCAGCGAAGGTTGTAATATCAGCTAAGTGAACTGATCACTCTTTGCAGTAATGCCAAGTAGGATACGCGAGAATTGTTATACTGACGCTGGAGATGGTTTTAGACGATAGGAATCCAATATACGTGCAAAATTTCTAACACAATCACAAGAAATAGATATAAACTGAGTCCACAGTGATGGTCAGAACCCGCACAACCAGTTATTAAAATGGGTGAAGATGTTTTTTTCGAAAAAAATTTCACAAATTTATGCAAAAAACTTTGCGTAATCCGATAATTTCGGTAAATCCTCATTAGATTTACTTTCTATTCCATTTCACTAAAATTGTGGTACACTTTTACGACAACAAATCAACTTTTCCTAAGATACGACGCATTCATACATAAAATATTACAAAGAATACATATTCTGGAGTTGCCAGAGGAATATAAAAATTGAAGAGAAAAAGTTCATTAAACTTACCTTATAAACATCGCCATAAGTGCCGGAACCAATTTTCTGTATGAGTTCATATTCATCCTGTGGATTGCGACGTGATATATCCGAACTCAGAAGATTTGCATTGTGATGAGCCATTGTTTACAAAAGTTGCGGTTGCAGTTGCAATTGTAGTTGTAGTTGCAGTTAATGTAGTGCTTTAGTAGAGTGTTTGTATTGTTTTTGTTGTCCTAATTGGTTATTATTATACTGGTTGGTTGGTTGGTGATGTAAATTATGTTTTAACGATGACGATGATAACAGACGAACCGAAAAACCATAAACGACTAAAACCCGATTATTTTCTTTGTTTTTGTTTTTTTGTAGAAATTTACAGCCGAAACGAAAGACAATCTGTTTTTTTTTTTGTAATTTTAAAAGATTTTGAAAGAGTTGTTGTTTTTTTTTATTTTTTTAAGGAAAGACGACACACTTTTAACAACAACAATTTATGAACACTAAAAAAAAGAGAAAGAAAACACACACACAATAAGCAATTGGCAATTATGTTGAGAGAATTGTAGAATAAAAAAAACAAAACCAATTGCATTAATTACAGTCGCTTAAAGACCATATGAAATCACAAACACACACACGTACACCCACTGACTTCATTAGTTCATAACTATTATACAAAACGGAGTTGTCAACTCAATGTTTTTAGAACCAATTTGAGTGATTTTAAGAGTTCTTAACACGTAGAATATTTATAACAGTGTTCAGTGATTTTTTAAAATTAATCGTTGGAATTAAACTAAAGCCGATAAAATCTCGTTAAAATAATTAAACACGGGGCCATAAAAATTTTTTGCCACTAGATGGTGTTGTTGGCCATTTAAAGGACTCCACATTCATTATTACTAACGAACATCGGATTGTATTTGTTGTTAAACTTACTGATCGAAAAATTGGCAAGTCATTCTTAAAGAATTCAGCAAAAAAAAAAACGGTATTTTAATGTGGACCCAGTATATTGTAGTTACTCTTGACAGTAGAAAAATTCAAACACTTAGAATTTTGACAATTCTTAATTACTCTTTTGGAGTGAGAGGGTTTATGAATAAATGAATTCCTTAGAGCCCCTTGAAGCAAAATAAAAAGAGGTGTTTAGTAATAAGCCTAATGAAATCGCCGTAGTCTAGTAGGTAGTGTGTTGAATTATTAGACGAAAAGCCCGAGTTTAAATCCCAGGTCAGACATTAAAACGAAAATATGAAAATATTTCTTCGGCGACTTCCTCTAAACTATGAGAGTAAAAGTGCCATGCAAAACTTCTCAAAAATCTGTCGTTCGGAGTCGCCTTTAAACTGTTTGTACCGCCACTCATCTATAGTATTAATACATACAACACGAGTGATGTGAGAACCTAGGACGTTGTACATTGGGTCTATTCGGCCTCCGGCTACTGTACTTGTCACAGTTGACAAGTATACGTTCTCTAACCTAACATAACCTAATAAGCCTGATAGTAAAGCCGGAAAGCCGGCAGTATAATCGTATATGAAAATATGCGAAGGTAGCAGCCACAAATTATGAGAAATTTGAATTCTTTTTGAAAGTCTTGTGTTGCCAAGGGCAGTGAAGTAAAAGATCTAATGGGAGAAGGCTTTTTTAATTAGTATTTAACCGCCTAACAATTAAAGTAATTGCTAGCTGGAGTCATTAATGAACCAATTCTGAGAACTGTAGGTCCTACCACTTATGTATAAAATTAACGCACACAATATAAGTAGTGTGAGAAACTAGGTCAATAATCCCGACTGAAGGGTTGTAATGACCAATTATGTATGTTATGTAAGACGTAAAGTGCAGTTTAGATAACGTATATCGTGTAAATTGGCCTTTATATTATAAACACAATAAACGCAAGGCAGCAAATGCAGTAATCGCTTAAAAATAGAATTCCTGGGTTTATATGGAAATTATTATTTTAATACATTGACTAAGAGATGACTCGTAAATTGCATTTCTTTCGAGAGAGTCAAACTGCGAGTTATCACGTACTCACTAATGTGAAAAAATCAATTTATCGTTTTTTAGGCTAGTTTTCTGAAAATTGGAGCACACTCTACGTGTTAAAGGCAGCACGCCAGCAAATAAAGATTCTGTTGTGGCGAATTACAGGAATTTTTTACAATTTAATATCGACAGTTTTAACACGACGTACAATTTTCTTTGGTCTCTTCACAAATAGAAAATTTATTGACGTCTTAAATGACGGCATTAAAATTAATCTAAAATGCCAAAGATTCAATGTGTTTTAGTACTTAGATAAGGGACATTTAATAGATAGATAGGCGCGTTATCAGTTATAAATGGCGGCCATTTGTTAAAAATTCTTTGTTTATTTTACAGACAAGAAGAACAAACCTTAACCTTGAAGTACTTGGTAGATATTAATTGAAATTTTAAAAATTTTTAACACTGAACACTGTTATGCGAAATTCTTTTTTTTATATTTTTTCTTTTAATAGTTTTTCTTTTAAGAACATATTAAAGCGGAAGTCTTTTTAATTTGCAATGTTTTTTTATCTAAAAGTTCAGCATTGATAACACTGTCTATGGCCAAGAACTTTGTTTTTCATATTTTCTTTTGGGAAGTAGGTACTTTTCATTATCTTTTTTACATAATAAAGGTGTTGAAAGTTTATATAAAATGTGATAAATTATACGGCAATTGCATAATATTGCTTTTTATTTATTTGTTTACTTGTGAATATTAATTTTTTTTCATTTTTTTTATTTGTTAATTTTAACACTTCAAAAAAACAAGAATGAAAATGAAAAAATACGTCATTCTCTTGAACTCCCACTCTCTTACACTGAGTTTCTTTTGTTATGATTTTGTTTTTGTTTTTTTTTTAGCATAAACTGTAGGCTCTTCAGTCGTTTAATGTGGCTGTTGTTGTTCTTGTTGTTGTTGTTATTGTATGTTAATGGCGAAATTCTTTTGTTTTACGTATTCACAGACATACAGGTTGTTGCAAATTGTTGTTATTTTTTCTCCCGTTTTGAAATAAAATTCAACACAATATTGTTGTTGTTGTTATTGTTTTTGTATACACTTCCCTTTAAGTAAGGCGTCGTCTGTTTAATAAAACAAGAACGTACGTAACTGAAGAGCAAACTAAATTTAAAATCTTTTTTTTTTTGGTTTTTTTTTTTTTTGCTTCTTTTTTAAATATTTTGTTGTTTAAATTTTATTTTTAATTCTTTTTTGTTTTTGATTAATTAAAACAGGCAAAACAAGTGGTCACAATTTCACATTTTTTTAGAAACACTTTTTTGTTTGCTGTCTACGGAGAGAGCCGATAGCTGAGAACAACCGTCTAACGTTAACAGCGCTGTTACTGGAGTAAACGAACGAACAGTGTTATTTAAAATAGTCATAGCCACACATGATAATAACGTTGTGCATGTTGTTATTATTATTGTTTTTGTTTTTGTTGTTGTTTTTTTTATTTCTTATTTTTCCTTTATGGGCTTTCTTCTCTTTTTGTAAAGACAGTTTTGCCTTGACACTTCTCTCATATAATAAATGTTAAAAAGCAAATACAAAAACAAACATTAACATTAGCAGCAGCATTTGCTGCAGCAGCAGCCATTTGCAGCAGCAGCAGCCCGTTTTCAATTAACAAAAAAAAAAAATAAAACAAAATGTTTTTAGCAGGTACAACAATTTCTTTACGCGAAAATTAAAAACACAAACAACACAAGATAGATTATAATTTTTTGCTTTTAATTTTCAATTCATCAATTTCATTTGCATTTGTTTTTATCATGGAAAATGTAAATTTTTTTTTCGTTTTTTTTGTAAAGAAAAGGGGGTTAAACATGGGGCGTGCGTGTCTTTTTAGCAGCGATTTAAGAAATTGTACACGCCAACACAAACACTTACAATAGGAATAAAAAAAAATTTATCAAAACGCACTGTGTGTGCGAGTGTAATAAAGAATGAAAAACAACAACAATTAATTCAAATGTTATTATCGGTTATTGGTAGGCAAAAATTAAAAATTTTAGTTTTATTAACGCTTCAGAATTTAATTTCTTTGTAGAATTTTTCCAAAAAATTTGTTTTTGTACTTTGTTTGAAGACATTTTGTTTCAATTACATTTTCTTTTAACAACAAAACACACACAAACGCACACCCAGTCACACACACTCTGTCAAACATATGAGAAAAACAAGGGCGACGTCAACTCAAAAACAACAAAAAAAAGCATGAAATTATGTTTTTTCTTCTTCTTTTTTTTTTAATAATGATTAGGGAGAGCAAGAGAATCAAAGAGGAAGAAAAAAAACTTCTTTTTTAAACACACACTCTTTTTTTCTTACACGAACTTCTTTTGCTTTATTTTAAAGGCTTTTTTTTCTCTAAATTTTCTTTTGGCCCAGGCAGAAACACATTTTTATGAACACTTTTTTTGTTTACATTATTTATTATTCAATAGGCTTTCTTTATTAAATTAAGAATTTTAATCAATTTCGCTTTTTAAACTACGTTTTCTAATTATGGTTGCTTTGCTAAATAATAATAATTTTTAATAATTTTTTTTTAAGATTTTTTTTTGTTTTATTTTCCCGTCTGTCGTCGTGCGAAACCCATACGCGAACGTCTCGAATTTTTGACAGCAAATGAGAAACAAGAATTTCCCTACAATACCTACACTAATGCTTAAAAACGTAGTAGAGCATTAGGTACCTTTTTCTTTATAAGAAAAAGGAAAAAGTACTTTCTTAATTAATATGTTTTAAAAATAAATGTTTTCTATAGAAATTATTAAAATAATATTAATTCGGAGCTCCTTTCCATTTAACAATAATCTATTAAACAAATATTTTAAATTTATCAACTAAATTAGGCCCAATATCTTAGTACTTAGTATTTACAACTGTGTTCAAAAACATATGGATTGTATGTTCAGTGCATTACTCCAAATATCTTCACCACCTGTGATGTAAATGTCAAATAGGAAAGAATTATAAACAGTCAGTGTTGCCGTCTCTTTGTTATTTTTAACCCAAAACTGGTGTTTTGTTGTTTTTATTTAATCAATATTTATTTAATTATTGTAAATTAAACAATAATTTAATTTTGAAAAATTTGAAGTCGCCGTGGTGGAATTTTCTTGGAGTCAATAGGTATAGACGAATTTATACGGCTATCGGACGGCGGAGGTATAGGCAATACAGGCTGCGCTTAAGATTAACTGGGATTCGAATATCTCCAAATGAAACATCACCATACTCTCCGATAGCCAGGCGGCTATTAGGAAACTGAGGTCTATCGTGTTGTACTCCAAGACGACCTACGGCTTTCGAAAACACCTGAACAAGGTGGCAAAGAGCTATAATGTACATAATGTTTGGATTCCGGAGCAAAATAATATTCCGAGAAACAGCAATGCGAATGAACTGGCCAGACACGGTACGACCATCAAACTCTCCGACGAAATCATGAGTATTGGTGTGTTGGCTTATTAGACGAAAGGCCCGGGTTCGAATCCCTGGTCAGACATCAAAACGAAAAATATTTCTTCGACGACTTCCTCTCAGCAGATTTCTGGCATAGACTCTGAAAGTAAAAATTGCCATGAAAAGCTTCTCGAAAATCTGTCGTTCGAAGTAGACTTTAAACTGTAGGTCCCGCCACTCATGTACAAAATTAACGCACACAACATAAGTGGTGTGAGAAGCTAGGTCGTAATCCTGACTGAAGGAATGTAATGGCCAATTATGTATGTATGCATGTTAATTTTGAAAAAACAAAAAAAAAACATAGAGAAAACCATGAATTTAAATTTGCTTTTGTTGTTTTTTTCTTTTAGTATTTTTCACGAGTTAATTACAAAATTATTTGCTTGCTGGCAACACTGTTATTTAGATAACTTCATTTGTTCATTCACAAAGCAAACGTTTAAATTAATTCAAGCATTCTTTTACAAATCCTATTTATAGAAATGAAGAATTAAAAAATGTTTTCCACTAATTCTTGATCTGGTTGTTATGTGTGTACGCTGCTGTAGCCATCCATGTGTTTATATGTGTTTGGAAGTGGTGAATTTTTACCCATTGTGGTGAGTTTATCAGAATGTGGTGAATTTGTTCGATGTGGTTAGTTTCCACCTATGGTAAGTTTTTTTTAGTGTGTGGTGAATAAATTTGTATTTCACCAAAGTACCACTATTCGTAATTGATACTGTATTACAATATATTACTACCACTTCTGTATAAGATTAACACACACAACATAAGTGGTGTGAGAAACTGCAGTGTGAAGATATAGCACTGGCCATTTTACAGTCACCAGCAGCAACTCGTTTCCGTTCGCATCTTCCCTCTTTCCACTTTTCCTAAACCTGCACAATGCACCCCATGGCTAGAAGTCATTCCCTGAGTGCAGGTTTATTAAAAAAAAAATTAGTGGTGAATTATTCGGTGTGTGACTAGAATTAGTAAGTTTCACCTCTTTTAGCTGAGTCCGTAACCATCAACCAACATTTTGGGAAAGCAAATTTGTAAGGCATGTTCAGTTCATTACTGCAAATTACATATGAGTGTAGTCACGACCTAAAGGCCAAATAAAATGCATTTATATAGTGGTTGGAGACTTTACTACATTTGAACATCATATTTAGACTTGCCAGCTTGATTTTTTTTTATTAATTTAACCCTTTCGGCAATTATGCGGGAATTCCCCTCCTTCACTATACTCTAATTAAAGTAATGACGGGAATTCCCGTTGATATTGGAACAAGTATTTTAATTGTAAGAGCTGATTTGTGATATTCTTTGTACAAAATTGCTATTGTGGTAAGATATTTACTCTGACAAAAACCCCTTTTAGCCGAGTCCGTAACCATCAACCAACATTTTGGGAAAGCAACTTTGTACGGCGTGTTCAGTGCATTACGGCAAATGATATATGGGTGTAGTCACGACCTAAAGACCGAGTAAAATGCATTTATATAGTGGTTGGTGACTTTACTACATTTGAAAATCATATTTAGACTTGCCAGCTTGAAGTTTTTTTTTTAAATTAATTTAAATTAAATTAATTTCGGAAGTTATACGGGAATTCCCCTCCTTAACTATTCACTAATTAAAATAATGACGGAAATTTTAACTGTAAGAGCTGATTTGTATGATCTTTGTACAAAGTAGGGGGTGCTATTGCGGTAAAATATTTCCTCTGACAAAAAAAAAAAAAAAAAAACCAATTCAACAACTTCTTATTGGGAATTCCCGTAATTTGACCGACAGTTAAAAACCAAGATTTAACAATAAAAAGACGGAAATACCCGCTCTTCATTTTTGTATGGAAAAAATAAGAGATTTTCTTGGCGGCAACAGTTAAATTTAAATGCTGCCGAAAGGGTTAAAAAGGAAATTTCAACAATTTAAATAAATAGGAGCTTAAACAAAATCATATAAAAATAAAGTCAATTGTAATACGATATCAGAGAACATCGAGAGGAGATCTACGCATATTTAGTCACAAGCGTTAGACCTACAAATATCAACATGAGAATATCAACAGGAAATTGATTGAACATTGAAACTGAATGACGGACCCACCCCCGGTAGTAAAAGACATTTTCGAAATATTTGTTATTACTGTCGTTTATCATAGACCATCATTTTATTTATTTATTTTATTAATTTATTTTTATAATTTTTATTATTTTTCTTTTAGCAAAAAACAAATAATTATTGTTAATTATATATTTTTTTGATTAATAATTTAACTTATTGTTAATTAACAATTCCTTAAAAATTTGTTATAACAATTACATTTTCTTTAATTACAATAAATAATTATTTATTGAAGAAAACATATAAAACTTGAAAAAAAATGGGTAAATAATTTCAATAAATAGAAATATATATTGAACATAACATTT
The DNA here is from genome assembly GCA_014635995.1 of Sarcophaga peregrina. Classification (NCBI taxonomy): domain Eukaryota; kingdom Metazoa; phylum Arthropoda; class Insecta; order Diptera; family Sarcophagidae; genus Sarcophaga; species Sarcophaga peregrina. Next base: position 79,653,396 of record CM025793.1, on the reverse strand, counting down.
ATGATTTAAATATTAAAAAAAAAAAAATTAATAATCAGGAAAAATATCAAAATCAGATTAAAAAATAAAGAATTCTTACATAAAACATTTTTAAAAAATGTATTAAAAAATATTTGAACAACAGGAAAAATTAAAGGAATAAAAACAAATTAAAAAAAATATATAATTAAAAAAAATATTGTTTTCGTTATAAATTATAAAATAAAATTTAATATAATTTAAAAAATTTAAGTTAAAAAATTTTAAAACAATTAAAAAAAAAAGAATAAATTTTAGTTTAAATTTTAAAATATTTTATTTGTATTTTTGACATTTGTAATCAAAAGAAAAAATTTAAAAAAATAAAATATTTTTTCATCTTTTATCCCAAAAAAAAGAAATAAAATATTAAATAAGTAAGCAAAAAATAAAAACCAAAATCCCAACAATAAAAAAATATACAAACAATTTTAAAATATAAAAACAAAATTCAAAATTCAAAAAAAAAAAAAAATTATAAAACCAAAAAATTGCAAAGAAAAAAAATAAAAAAGGAAAAATTTAAAAAACAAATAAAATATTAAAAAAAAATAATAATAATAAAAAAACATGTAAAAAAATACTAAGAAATAACAAATGTTAAGAAAAAAATTCTAGAAAAATTAATATAATTAAAAAAAATATAAAAAATAAAGAAAATTTAAAAATTAAAAAGAAAAAATTCTAAAAAGTAGAAAAAAATATTAAAAATAAAGATTAAATAATAAAATAACAATTCTGAAAAATAAAATAAGATAGTAAAAAATAAAAATAAATTCCAAAATATAATAAAAAAAATTCTAAAACAAAAAAAAATTCTGAAAAATAAAAAAAAATCTAAAAAAGACTAATTATTAAAATAATAATTCTAAAAATAAAAAAAAAATTCTAAAACAATAAAAAATTCCAGAAAAAAATTTTATAAAAATAAAAAAAATCATAACAATTCTAAAAAAGTTTAAATAATAAAATAATATTTTTAAAAATAAAAAATAATTCTAAAACAATATTTTTATACAATTCTAACAAATAAAAAAATTTTAAAACAACAAAAAAAATTCTAAAAAGTTAAAAAAATTCTAAAAGAAGACTAAATAATAAAATAACAATTCTAAAAAATAAAATAAGACAGTAAAAAATAAAAAATAAATTCCAAAATATAATAAAAAAAATTCTAAAACAAAAAAAAATTCTGAAAAATAAAAAAAAAAAAATTTTAAAAAACAAATAAAATATTAAAAAAAAATAATAATAATAAAAAAACATGTAAAAAATACTAAGAAATAACAAATGTTAAGAAAAAATTCTAGAAAATTAATATAATTAAAAAAATATAAAAAATAAAGAAAATTTAAAAATTAAAAAGAAAAAATTCTAAAAAGTAGAAAAAAATATTAAAAATAAAGATTAAATAATAAAATAACAATTCTGAAAAATAAAATAAGATAGTAAAAATAAAAATAAATTCCAAAATATAATAAAAAAATTCTAAAACAAAAAAAATTCTGAAAATAAAAAAAAATCTAAAAAAGACTAATTATTAAAATAATAATTCTAAAAATAAAAAAAAATTCTAAAACAATAAAAATTCCAGAAAAAATTTTATAAAAATAAAAAAAATCATAACAATTCTAAAAAAGTTTAAATAATAAAATAATATTTTTAAAAATAAAAAATAATTCTAAAACAATATTTTTATACAATTCTAACAAATAAAAAAATTTTAAAACAACAAAAAAAATTCTAAAAAGTTAAAAAAATTCTAAAAGAAGACTAAATAATAAAATAACAATTCTAAAAAATAAAATAAGACAGTAAAAAAATCTAATTCAAAACAATTCTAAAAAATAAAAAAAAATTATAAAAAATAAAATGAATTCTTAAAAAAGACTAAATAATAAAATTACAATTCTAAAATTAAAAATAGATTGTAAAAATAAAAAAAAAAAAATTAAAACAATAAAAAAAATTATAAAAAGTAATAAAAATTCTAAAAAGTAATAAAAATTTTAAAAAAATATTAAAATAATAATTCTAAAAAATAAAGTATATTTCTAAACTAATAAAAAAATATTTAGAAATAAAAAGAATTTATAACAATAAAAAAAATTCTAAAAAGTATAAAAAATTCTAAAAGTAGACTAAATAATAAAATAACAATTCTAAAAAATAAAATGAGATAGTAAAAAAAAAATACAACAAAAATAAAAAAAAATTCTAAAACAATAAAAAATCTAAATAATAAAAAAAATTTCTAAAAAAAAACTAAGTAATAAAATAATAATTCAAAAAATTAAAAATAAATTCTAAAACAATAAAAAAATTCTAAAAAAAAATCTATAAAAATAATATAAATTCTAAAAAAAAACTAAATAATAAAATAATAATTCTAAAAAATAAAAATATATTGTAAAAATTAAAAAAAAGCTTTAAAAAAATAAAAAAAATTCTAAAAAGTAAAAAAATTCTAAAAAATAAAAAAAATCATAACAATTCTAAAAAATAAGAAAAATTCTAAAAAAAGACTAAATAATAATTATAAAAATAAAAAATAAATTCTAAAACAATATAAAAAATTCTAAAAAATAAAAAGAAAATCATTAAATATAAAAAACAACAACAATTCTAAGAAAATGAAAAATAAATCTAAAAAATAAAATAAATTCTAAAAAAAGATAATAAAAACTAAAAAAAATTAATCAATAGAAAACATTCTAAAATGTAAAAAAAATTCTATAAAAAGATTAAATAATAATTCTAAAAAATAAAGAATATTTCTAAAACAATAAAAAAGATTATAAAATACAAGATATTATAAAAAAAGACTAAATAATAAAATAACAATTCTAAAAAATATAAATAGATTGTAAAAAATAAAAAAAAAGCAATAAAAAATTTAAAAACTAATAATAATAACAAAAAAATCTAAAACAACAAAAAAAATCTAAAAAATAACATAAAATCTAAAAAATAATGTAAAATCTAAAAAGTTTAAAAAATTTTAAAAGAAGACTAAATAATAAAATAACAATTCTAAAAAATAAAAAATATTTCTAAAACAATAAAAAAATATTAAAAGTAAAAAAATGCTAAAACAATAAAAAAAATTTTCAATTCTAAAAAGTAAAAAAAAAATATAAAAAAACTGAATAATAAAATATCAATTCTAAAAAATAAAAATTGATTCTAAAAAAAAATAATCTAAAACAGTAAAAAAAACTACAGTAAAAAAATTCTAAAAGAAGACTAAATAATAAAATAACAATTATGAAAAATAAAAATATTTCTAAAACAATAAAAAAATATTAAAAGTAAAAAAATGCTAAAACAATAAAAAAAATTTTCAATTCTAAAAAGTAAAAAAAAGTATAAAAAAACTGAATAATAAAATAACAATTCTAAAAAATAAAAATTGATTCTAAAAAAAAATAATCTAAAACAGTAAAAAAAACTACAGTAAAAAAAATTCTAAATGAAGACTAAATAATAAAATAACAATTATGAAAAATAAAATATATTTCTAAAACAATAAAAAAAATTTTTAAAAATATAAAAATTCTAAAAAAAAAAAAAAAAAAATTTTTAAAATTATAAAAAGTAAAAAAAAAATATAAGAAAAGACTGAATAATAAAATAACAATTCTAAAAAATAAAAAATAAATTCTAAAAAAAAATAATCTAAAACAGTAAAAAAAACTACAGTAAAAAAATTCTAAATGAAGACTAAATAATACTAAAAAAATATAAAAATTCTAAAAAAATAAAAAAAATTTTAAAATTATAAAAAGTAAAAAAAAAATATAAGAAAAGACTGAATAATAAAATAACAATTCTAAAAAATAAAAATAGATGGTTAAAAACAAAAAAAAAAAATCTAAAAGAAACCTAAATAATAAAATAACAATTCTAAAAAACAAGAAATATTTCTAAAGCAATAAAAAAATTTATAAAAATAAAAAAAGAATCTAAAACAATAAACATTTTTTTTGTTTAAATTTTAAAACGTAAAAAAATATATAAAAAAACCTAAATAATAAATAAACAATTCTAAAAAGATAAAATATATTTTAAAAAATAAAAAAAATTCTAAAACATGAAAAAGTTTCTGAAAAATTAAAAAATAGAATTCTAAAAAATAAAAAAGAATTTTAAGAAATAAGAAAGAACTCTAAAAAATAAAAAAATAATTCTAATAGAAAAAAAAAATAAATTCTAAAAAATAAAAAAATTATTAAAAACTAAAAAATATAAAAAAATGTTAATTTTACCGAAGTAAATTAAAAAAAAAAAATAAAAAAAAACAAAGAAATGTACACAAATTGTTAATTTATTTATTTTTTTATTTTGTTTTATTTAAAAAAATATTGTTTAAGAGACTTGAAATTTATGAAATAAATTATAAAACAAGATTACAAAAAAAAAAATTATGTACTTTATTATATAAAATTGTTATTAAACAAATAATCACAAATTACAAGATACAAAATTTAATATTTTTAATATTTTTTAAAATAGAAAATAAAATAAGATATTGCCACACAGTTTACTTTTGTCGTTAAGTTATTTAAATATTAGGGAAGTTATAGAGACTTTGAAGAAATATTACTTTAAACAATTATTTAAAAACAAATTTTACATGATATTATTTTTTTTATTGTTTAATTAAATTAAAGACAACATTAAACATATAAAAATATTATTTTTTTTTTAAATTAAATTATTAATATTGTTAACATTTTAAGAGATTTTTTTTTAATAAAGAAAAATGAAATAAAAATTCGTTAAGAAAATTATGAACAATTATTTTCTATTTTTTTATTTTGATTCCAAGAGAGTTTCATGCTGCTTCCATAGGATGGGGGGGTATCGATCATTTGCTATTAATTTTATATTTATTTTCGTAATGTTTTCTTGTTATTAATTTTATTATTTTATTATTTAAAAAAAATTGTTTGTAGAGAGTTTATTATTCGTTTGTTTAATTGATTATTTTTGTTTTTATGTTTTTTTTTTGTTAAAATTTTTTAGAGAGCCTTAATAAATTAATTTGTTCATAATTTTCTAATGCTTCTATCTGCTGCTGCTGAATTAAGTTTTGTTCTGTAAATAAAATTAATAAAAAAAAATTATTAAAAATTTATAAGAAATTAAATTTTATTCAAAACAAAATAACTTGAAAAAGCACGAGAGTTTAAAAACAAAATAAAAAAAAATTAAAACTTTTTTAAGCGGGCTAAAAGCGGTCCACATGCAACACTTTACTTCAGAGAAAACATTTTTTGTGGATAAGTTAGGTTAGATTGGTAGTCCAGTACTTGAAACTTATCCAAGGCAATTTTGCACTATAATGCCGGAAAACTGTCTAATGTAAACAAGTTTTAAAAACTGGATAGTTGTTGTTTTTGTTGGATTGGAGTGCCTTCACACAATTATCAATCATTGGATTATGTCTTCCGGCAGTATTTTTTTATTTTAAAATAAAAATATTTCTAGTAAACTAGGAACTTAGCTACTGCCTAAAAATCGACATAATATTGCTCCGAAAATGGAAAAATCTAGATGCTGGTGTTTTGCTTTTACATACATAATTGGCCATTACAACCCTTCAGTCAGGATTACGACCTAGCTTCTCACACCACTTATGTTGTGTGCGTTAATTAATACATGAGCGGCGGGACCTACAGTTTAAAGTCGACTCCGAACGACAGATTTTTGAGAAGCTTTTCATGGCAATTTTTACTCTCAGAGTCTTTGCCAGAAATCTGCTGAGAGGAAGTCGCCGAAGAAATATTTTTCGTTTTGATGTCTGACCTGGGATACGAACCCGGGACTTTCGTCTAATAAGCCAACACACTACCTACTAGACCACGGCGACATCGTTTAATATTAAAATTATAAACCATAGCTACAAAAGCAAAAAACAATGAACTTGTTTACAAAATATCACACTGTGTAATATAACAACAAACACCAACATAAAAAGTGGTAAACAAGTAAACAAAAATATACCAACAACACTACAATAATGCACGTAAGTAAAGATGATAGAGATTTCGAGAAGGTATCTTAAAGAACACTCATCAGAGTGTTTACCCTGCCATATACATAAAAGGTAAGTTAAAGCAGACGAGTGAGTTAGTAAAGTTCAGTCAGTCTTACGTGAAGACGCGACGTGTTTGAAGAAAGTTATAACGATTAGAAAATCTCCGTTACAAAGATATGTCGAATAATTACCTCATAATTGTTATTGTTTATGCAAAGGGAATAACAAACAAAGCAATTGTTTACATCAAGTTGTGAACGAACAGTGGCACACAGAATTGTGTGAACAGTAAAAAATTTTTTAATTTAAAGCTAAAAACAAATTTATTTTTATTTTATTTGCAATCTACAAGCTTATATTTTAAACGTTTTTAAAAAGTAAAAACGTAACAATATGGTTAAAGGAATGATTTAAAAAATTTCTGAAAATTTAATTAAAATTTTAAAAGGTTTGTTAAAGAAGACATAATTAATAAAAACGTATATTAAAACCAGGTTTAAGGTTCAATTAGTCGGGACTTTACCATAACGCTGTAGTCGTAACATAATGCATAACCGTAAATTTACTATTAGCAGCAATCAGTGCTGCCATGGCCATAAACAGCTGTTTACATTAATTGCACATATGCATTTTTCAAAAGTACAAAAGTGAACGAAAAAAATATGTATACATCTAATTAAATTCAGCAAACAGCTGTTTATGGTTATGGCAAAAAACCAAAATTCAATTGGTACATATGGTAATCGTTATGACTATGGCATTATGGTAAGTCACCTATAATCGAAAACAGTGATGTCCATAAAGTTGGTTAAAACAGTTGATTTATATGGTTATGGTTAAGTCACGAGTAATTGAACCTTTAAGCTTAAACCGTTCGAATTAAGAAAACATACACATGTGAAGCGTTAGAACAAAATCCGGATGTAAAAAAACTCACAGAAAATTTTGGAAAAATGGCAAACATTTAGAAGAAAAAAAAGAAAGAAATTTTTAAATTTAAATTTCATGCCGTTATTGAAAGAAAATGTTATACGAGAACAAAAATGTTTTTATAAAAAAAAGTTCTTTAAAAAGTTTACATGCATTCATTTGAAAATTGTTGTCTTACCCTGCTTTTTGTGTATTTAAAATTATTTTTAACACTCGTTTTTTTAATTTTTAAGATCAAGGAAAATTTTTTTTTTTTATTATTTTAAAATGGACGTACGAGGAAGAGGTTTTCTTTTTTTATTTTCTGCTTAAAATTTATATTTTTTTTTTGATTTTGATTTTTTAGAATTGAAAGTTTAATAAAGAGTATAAAAAAATTTTTTGTTTAATAAAGATTCGTTGCTTAAGAATATTTTAAAAGAGAGAAGAAGAGGGGCAACAAATTTAATTCACATTTTACACTAGACTTTGCAGATCCTGCCGGTGGTAATGCAATGTTATTGGAAGAAAGAGAGAGAGATAGGGAGAGATTTGTAAATAGTTTATAATGTAAATCGGTTTATTTGAAAGCTTTAAAGATTTGCAAGACCAAGAAACTTATATACGAAAAGGAAAATGTTTGTTTAAGTGCAAATTCAAGGCTAAATATCATGAAGCTTTTTTGAAATAAAAGGGCAGACCAAATATCTTAAAGCTTTAAGCTTAATTTGATAAAAAAAAACTAAAGAATATGTGAAGCCTTTTAGAAATGAAATTCCAAGCTAGATATCTTATAACTTTAAGCTTAATTTGATCAAAAAGAAATTAAGAAAGCTATACATAGTTTTTTAGAAATAAAAGTTTAAAAAAAAACTTAAGAATATGTGACCCTTTTTTTGAAATAAAACGCCCAACTAAACATTTGAAAGCCTTAAGCTTAATTTAATAAAAAAAGAAAGAATACGTGAAGCTTTTTTGAAATACAAAAAGTTTAATTAAAGTTTAGGTGCATTATAAGCTTTTATACAAATAAAACATAATAATTGAAAGCGTTCCAAGTTGTAAAAATTTCAGAAGGCTTAACAGTTTTTAAAAACCTTTAAAAACCCATTGTAATTAGACCAACTATACTATGATAGTAAACAATTTTTGAAAAGCTTTGCAGAATTTCTGTAAATACTAATGGTGTTTTCTTTTCTACAAAAAAATGTTACCCCCTTACAAGGTGCATTTTTGAAAAGCATTGCAGAATTTCTGTAAAAGCTAATGGTGTTTTCTTTTCTACAAAGAAAATGTCACCCTCTTAAAAGGTGCATTAAAAAAATTTTTTACCAACCCTGTTGTAATGTCATTATTTATTTGAGAAGAACAGAACACAAATATTTAAAAAAAGGTATGGCCCTGTGTTTGCCAAGGCGGCTGTTGACTATGTATCTTGAAATAAATTCAGCAATTCTTCTTCATCAGATGACGAAGTTGAATCTAATAACTGATTTATTTCAATTTGCGCAAACAAAATAGATGCAGCAATATCCATACTTATATTTTCTTTTTCATAAAAAAGCTTTTAGATCTAAAAATATTTTGTATTTGTTTAATGTAAATATGAATAAAGTGTTGCCAGATCGCTAATTTTGCAATTTTATTTTCACATTATTCTAATATTGAATGCAATTTTTTATATTACGGACCATGTAGCTTTAATAATGTAAAATGTTTTCTTAAGTTTACTTAACAAAACAATGAAAAAAATTAACTTCAAATTGGATAACAATATCAGGCGACTTTTTTTAAATATCATCTGGTAGCCCTATAAATAAACAAAAGTCATCTGCTTTACAGGTCATTATCAGCACTCTCGATTTATATAGGGCATAAACATACCACCCTTTTAGAGAGCGAAATATTTTTAAGAAACAAACGCAAAATTGGATTTTGCCTTAATAAAATGCACATTTTTTGTTAGAAAAGAAAACACCATAAGATATGTAAAATTTTAGTGTTGTAGCCCTATAAATAAACATAAATATAATAAGCACTCTCGATTTATACAAGGCATAAAATACAATGCCCTCCACCATTGGCAAGTGCGAATTATTTAGAATAAAACATACCACCCTTTTAGAGGGCGAAACATTTTTAAGAATCAAACGCAAAATTGCATTTTGCCTTAATAAAATGCACATTTTTTTGGTAGAAAAGAAAACACCATAAGATATGTAAAACTTTAGTGTTGTTATAGCTTAGCATTTATCGAAAAATAAAATTTTTTAATTAATAAGACCTTCTCAAGAATGGTTTGGCAACAGAGTACAAAGTATTTAATAGAGCTTTTTGCAGGACATATTTATTTCTAAAATTTAACGCTTTAACCCTTAGTTTTACAAAACAAAATGCATTTAAAATTAAAAAGCTTTAAATTTCTTTAAAGAAGCTTTAAAAATCATTTGGAAAACCTATAAAGTCCAAAGAAAATATTTTTAATTGATAAGAACTTAAACTGCATTAAGAAAGCTTTTGATTGGACTACATTAGGCATAATTTCAAGCATAGAAAATTTTAAAAAGTTTTAAGAAATATCAAAATAATGAAGAAAAACTTTAAAAGTATGCGTACGTTAGAAAAAATTTTAAAAAGCTTTGAAGAATTTGAAAATAATTAAAAAAAAGTTTAAAAGTGTGCATACATAAGAGGAAATTTTAAAAAGCTTTGAGAAATATCAAAATAATGAAAAAAAATGCATATACAAGAGAACAAGCTTTGAAGAATTTAAAAATAATCAAAAAAAAGGTTTAAAATTATGCATACGTAAGAAAAAACTTTTGGAAATATTAAGAATTAATAAAAAAGCTTTAAGGTTATGTATACACAAGAGTAAAATATTCTCTTGAAAGAAATGCTTATACAAGAGAACAAGCTTTGAAGAATTTAAAAATAATCAAAAAAAAGTTTTAAAATTATGCATACGTAAGAGAAAATTTTAAAAAGCTTTGAGAAATATTAAGAATTAAGGTTTAAGGTTATCTTTACACAAGAGAATATTTTAAAAACTTTTAGAAATTTAAAAAAATACGGGTTTATTTAAAAAATATAACTCTTAAGCTTTAAAGAGAATTTAAAAAACAGCTTTAAATATGTACAACGAATAAAATTAAATTTTTAATAAAGTTTTAAGCATTTAAAAGTTTATAAAACAAAATATTAAAATAAATAAAGCTAGTAAGCTTTAAAGCTGATCAAATTTAAGAAAATGTTTGTTTAACATTAAAAATAAAGCATAGTTTTAAACTTTTGAAGTTTGAAAATTATTTGCAAAATGTTTGAAAGCTTTAAAAGCTATCCAAAACAGCTTTCTTTATAATTTTTATTTTATTTCTTTAAATAAATCTTCCAATTCTAAAAGCAACTAAAACTTATTATAAAAAAAGTATTTTTTTTTATTGTACAACAATTTTAAATAAATAAAAAACATTTTAAAAATATTCTTCTAAAACAATTATTATTTAAAATTTATATTTTTCAACAAATTGACGTGTGACATGTGACGTATTTTACATTTAAAAATTGTTTAAATTTAAATAGAAGAAGAATTAGAATTTAAAATAAAACTTAAATCGATAGTAGTTTAGTTAAAAGTTTTTTTTTTTTTTGTTTAAGAAAATTAATGTAAAATAATTATTTTTTTTTTTGTTTAAATAATAAAAATTATGATTATTTAGCTATATTAACTAAATGTAAATCTTGTTCTGTGAGTACCGGAAATGAGGCCCTTTAAATACCATTTTAAATAAAATTAAAAAATAAATAAAAAAAAAAATAAAGAAAAAGAAGAAGAGAAGTAAAATAATAAATTAGTTTTAATAGATTATTAGAAAAATTATTGTTGAGGGATTAGTAGAAATTAAATTGTAATCGGAAAGCAATTTTATAAGATAAACTTTAAACAACTACCGCAATCTCACTAGAAGAATGGTTCAAGAAGTTGCCATAGTAGATATCTAAGTATTTCATGGTTTCAAAACATTTCACTCTGGCAAGGTTGTCAGCGATCTGACAGTGTATTCTCTATGCTAATGTAAATGTGGCAAGCTTGACACCAAGCAATTAAATATCTTCACCGAATATTAAGCCACAATTAGGGCAATAGTTAACGGGGGGAATCTTCCTGGATATCTAGGACTGACATTGAAGGTAGAAACTTTGGGGAAGAGGATGAGGGTAGAGCCTAAAAAGAATTCCAGAACATCCAGAATTTATGGGCGGGACACAATTAGAGCAATAGTTAACTGGGAGAAGATGTCCAGGAGTAATACCGAAGGTAGAAACTTTCGGGAAGAGAATGAATAACAAACAAAGTCGACCGAAAGAAAACTTCTCTGTCTTTGTCAAGTACTTGGTTACCGAAAGAGAATTCTAGAACATCCACCATTTATGGGTGGAACACAATTAGGTCAATAGTTAACAGGGGGAAGATGTCCAGGAGTAACACCGAAGGTAGAAACTTTGGGGAAGAGGATGAATAACACACAAAGTCGACCGAAAGAAAACTTTTCTGTCATTGTCAAGTACTTGGGAACATAAAAAGAATTCCAGAACATCCACAATTTATGGGCGGGACATAATTAGAGCAGTAGTTAACAGGGGGAAGATGTCCAGGACTGACACCGAGGGTAGAAATTTTGGGGAAGAGGATGAATAACAAACAAAGTCGACCGAAAGAAAACTTCTCTGTCTTTGTCAAGTACTTGGGAACATAAAAAGAATTCCAGAACATCCAGAATTTATAAGCGGGACACAATTAGAGCAATAGTTAACAGGGGGAAGATGTCCAGAAGTTACAGCGAATGTAGAAACTTTATGAAAAAGGATGAATAACAGACAAAGTTGACCGAAAGATAACTTCTCTGTCTTTCTCAAGTACTTGGGAACCTAAAAGGAATTCCAGAACATCCAGAATTTATGGGCGGAACACAATTAGGTCAATAGTTAACAGGGGGAAGATGTCCAGAAGTAACACCGAAGGTAGAAACTTTGGTGAAGAGGAAGAATAACAAACAATGTCGACCGAAAGAAAACTTCTCTGTCTATGTCAAGTACTTGGGAACCTAAAAAGAATTCCAGAACATCCAGAATTTATGGGCGGAATACAATTAGGGCAATAGTTAACAGGGAGAAGATGTCCACTAATAACACCAAATGTAGAAACTTTCGAGAAGAGAATGAATAACAAACAAAGTCAACCGAAAGAAAGCTTCTCTGTCTTTGTCAAGTACTTGGAAACCTAAAAAGAATTCCAAAACATCCAGAATTTATGGGCGGAACATAATTAGGGCAATAGTTAACAAAGGAAAATGTCCAGGACTGACACCGAGGGTAGAAATTTTGGGAAAGAGAATGAATAACAAACAAAGTCGACCGAAAGAAAACTTCTCTGTCTTTTCTAACTACTTGGGAACCTAAAAAGAATTCCAGAACATCCAGAATTTATGGACGGGACATTTGGCTTTGGGACATAATTCATACCTTAGGAAAATATCGAATTTAGTCTGTTTGTGGAGACCACTTCTTCATGTCTCAAGCTGCCAGACTATAATACAGTATTTCAAGCCGAAGTAAATGCGATCAGAGAGTGTTTACTCTGTACCAATACAAATATCTTCATTGAGAGCCCTGCGATAATTAGGCCAATAGATTATAGGAATATGTGATCTACGAGTATTGTGGATTGACGCAGCAAAAAAAATCTTTTAGATAGTCTCGTGGGATCTAAATGAGAGTAAAATTAGAAGACTAAGTAAAGGTGAATTGAGTACACAGATGGACGCTCCATATTAATAATAAAGTTATAATATACAAGGTCGCCATAGTCTAGTAGGTATAGTGTTGACAGAGAAAACGTGAGGCATCAGTACAAAGGTCAGATATCTCGATTGAAACGAAATGCGAATTTCTTGCATCGCGTGAATAAAAAGTTTCTCAAAAAGCTGTCATTCGGAATCGACTTTAAACTGCAGGTCCCCGCCACCGAATATAAGTGGTTTGCGAGGCTTGATCGTAATCCTGACTAAAGAGCTGTGATAACTAATTGTGTTATGTATGTGATGTATAGCATACGGAGAACATATCGAACCGACTTTTTACATCATTATCTAGCCTTTGTAATTGCGTGATTCCAATAATTTAAGAAGCCCACAATACACAACACAGTTTTCCACATAGGGGTGGTCGGAAAGAAGTTTACCGCCGAAGATATCTCTTCTGTTGGGGAATGGGCCTTATCTTATGCCTCATTACGGTATTTGAATTTGCGCGTCCTTCCCCATAGAGTCAAAGTCATATAGAAGTACTGATTGGATGCTGGACTTTCCAAACGCGATTTACTTAGGCAACAAAGAAAATTATGGCAAATGGGAATTGGAAATTTTGGAAGTGTTTTTAAAATATATTTGCGTTCGGACAAAGTGCTCATTATATTGAGAATTTAGTTATAATTGCCTTCTCACATTATCCATGTAGTGGGCGTTAATTTTTTTTTATCCGTAAGTGTTGCAGCCTACAGTTTAATATCGAATCCGAATCAAGAGAAGGTTTTTTATGACAACTTGCTGTTAAACTTGGGTTTAGTTAAAGGTACCTTTAGCTAAAGGGAACTGTAAAGTTACCATTAACTGATTTTCGTTATTACAACTTACAGATTAAAAATTAAAATCTGGCAATGCCGGAACAAAGTCGATAATACTGCTCAATTAAACAAGTTTTTTTTTTTTTAACGCAGTGGCAACAGTGGACTTCGTTGTTTGTTGTATGTAAATGCTCATTTTGTTTAAATTTGAAGTTGCCATATTGAAAATAGTCCATGATATGGCAAGTTCAGACATAAAGTGACCTTTAAATGTTAAAGGTGTGATCTTCCGTTTAGCTTAACGATCACTTCAATCTTATTGGGTACTCGTAATAACGAAAGTTGGAATAATGGCCCCTTCAGAATGTTGCCAGACGGCTACTATTATTTTTTTATTTTCAAGATATCAGGATAGAGGTTGAAACTCTCGTTTTGTAATCCAACACACTACTCAGTAACCACAGAATGTGTCATTGAGTTGTGTTTTTTTGTAAATAAACCTGAAAGAACCGTTGGCTCCTATGTTCATTTGGTTACTATGCTTTGGACTGCTATAACCTCGGTTAGGTTAAGTTAGGTTAGAGGACGTGCACCTGTCGGTCAAGACAAGCACAGTACCCGGGGGTCGAAATTGACCCATTGTACATTATCCTTAGGGGAGGAAGGAAATAGAGGATATTGGAATGTAGGTAAGGGGAGGGAGAATGGGAAACGGAGGAATTACACATAAAGAAACAGACACAAAACAAAAGAGGGTGAGAGTGCGACTACACTCATGAAGCCCTAGCACCTCTCAACCAGCCCAAGCTGCTAATGAATCTGTGGAGAATCTTGATGTTGGCTCTCGACACAGAACTCAAGCTCTCAAAGAAGGCCCTGCCAAAGGTTCTTAACCTCAACCTACCAAGGGCTGGGCAGTTGCAGAGGAGATTTTCGACAGTCTCTAACTCCTTCTCATCGCAACATACCCTGCAATAGTCCGTCAGCGACCTAATCTCGCAGTGCCCCGTGATAAAACCGACAACCAACCTTAAGCTGGCCTTAACCAAGCCCAGCAGCCACTTTGCCCTCTTGCTGTCCACAGCAGGCCATAGACGCCTAGAAACAGAACAACCCGATCCGTTCCCACAACGCCCCTGCTCTTCCCTCTTAACCCATTCATCGATGAGGCCATAGAGGTGGCAGACTGGAGGGTCAGGACCAGCTATCAAATCGCCACCTGAATGCTATAACCTATTAAAACCGACTTCTATGACCTGTAATTGAAGATTATGGACTGGAAGATAAGTGGTTTCAAGAAGATGTTGTCATGAACTACACAACATAACCGATTTGAACTTTATGGCATGAGAAGTTTCCAAGACGAGTAACTTCATGTTAGGGTGACATCAATTGGCCATCAAGATCATGTGATATGAGGACGTTAGATTTTTTTTAGTAGGGCAACGTAGTAGAACCTCTGTCTACGGGGTTAATGCCCTCACTGTTGAGAATTTCAAAACCAAGATTTCTCAGTTTATCGACGGTATTATTTTCTTAACTTTAAACTTTAAAACCAATCAATAAAATACTTCACTTCGAACAACTTTGCCATGCTCTTTCTAGATTAATTTTCCCGGTTTCTTTGCTATATCTTCAATATATAAAATTGCCTTCCGATCCCATTTAATCTCCTTTCTTACAATTTAATAAAGATTTTTAAAAATAAAAATTAAAATGATTTTAAATAAAATTTTTTTACTTACAATTCCATAGAGAGTACAGTTGGATTGGGACATGCTTGTGGTGCACGGACATGACATTGTTTGTGACAAATTAAATGACAGTCACGACACTCATAACCTTGTTTGCCAGGTCGTCGAGGTATTGATTTCATACATATTGAACATTGCAAGCCGCTTCTAAAAAATTAAAAAATCGATTAAAAAAATGGAAAGTTTTTTTTTAATTCCAAGGCAACATACCCGCTTAAATGCTTGGCAATAAAGGTATGATCATTATAGATGTGTAGCTTTGTGCCTTTACGACGCCATCTGGGACGTTGTGCTATATTGAGAGGAACTATAAAGTGTCTGTGAAAATAAAACAAAAAAAATGTATTTTAAAAATTTAATAACAAAAAAATTAAAAAGAATCCAAAACTTGTTGAACTGATCCCCTAAACCCAATTGCACAGTTGTAAATCCTATTACCTTCCTTACAATAAGCAAGAGAACTTTGAATAAGCAATGCAAATTTAATGGGGTAATTGCAACCCTTTAGTTAGGACTACAACCTAGCTTCTCATACGTCTTTTGTTGTGTGTGTTAATTTAATCCATGTATTGCATGACCTACAGTTCAAAGCCGTTTGCAAACGATAGATTTCTGAGAACCAACTATTTACTAGAGTTTGGCAACTTCTAGAACCATTATTGTGCAGTATTATGCATGATAGTAAGACTGTGGTAGTCGTTTAAGAAAAATACTGAAAAAGCGTGCAACGCTGTTTTTAATATTTAAACGTTGGGATCTATAAATTTATATAGAACCCAGGAGAAAGTCTAGAAGTTGTCCGTATTAACACCATAATTAAAGGATCATTATAGATGTCGAGTGGAGGAACTCGCCGCAAGAAGTATTTCGCCTTGCTTGAGTTAAGACTTGAACCACAACCTCTTGTCTAACAAAGCAATCTACTATTTACTAGAGTTTGGCAACTTCTAGAACCATTATTGTGCAGTGTTATACATGCTAGTAAGACTGCGGTAGTTGTTTAAGTAAAATACTTGAAAGCTCTGCAACACTCCTAGGATATTTAAACATTGCGGTCTATAAATTTATAGTATTCAAGAAAAAGTCCAGAAGTTGTCCTTATTAACCCCATAATTAAAGGCGAGATGGTTAAATATGTAGCCATTATTACGCACAAACATAGGTAATTGGTAATTACAACCCTTCAGTTAGGATTACAACCTAGATTCTCACAATACTTGTTGTATGTTATTTTCATAAATGAGTCCAGGGTTTTACATGAGTTCCGCCATGATGGCATACCTTACGGTGTTCAAAGCACGGGTGGAAACAATGCGTCTACCAGCGCCGCAGCATATTATGTAGTTGCTTCATCATACGTGAGTACCAATCGAAGTCATGTATTTGGTCGTTACTTCCCTCTTTGTAAGGGGTGGCAGGAGCTACAACGATCATTGGTTTTACGTGGTTGCCTGTCCGCGGTGACCTAAACCCAGCCTGTTCTTCTCGCAGGATGAAGTACAATGCATCTACCCACGCCCCCAGATGTAATAGATTCCCACCCCTGAGTATCAATTCGAAGCCACGTATTTGGAAATGACTTCCTCCCTGGGTTAAGAGCGGAGCTTATCTAAAACTCCTTCCGATCTTTGAATTTCGGCACCCGGTTGAGAATGCAACTCCACACCGAGCCTAACTAGACTCTTTCCGCGATTTGGGTTCAAACGACAGCCATCACGATGCTCCCAAAAGGGCCACACTAACAGCCAGACTGGAACCGAGGATCCAGGGGCTCCTGTCTCCAGTGGTACCAAAATTAAGTCTCCGGTCAGGGCAGGACCTACAGTCCGAAAGACAGATTTTTAAGAATCTTTTTTATGGTCACTTTGATCAATCAAAGTTTTTGCCAAAAATTTGTTGAGAGGAAGGAGCTGAAGAAATATGAAAATTTCGTTTTGTTGGAGACTCCCTAACGTGGGATTTAAACTAGGGCCTTCGTCTAATAGGCTAGAGCGACTTCAAGAAGCCGGTATAAGCAAAAAACAATCGTTATCATTGTTCGAATAAACTGAATTTCTCATTTCTGGAGTTCGAACCTGGATTGCTTGGGTCTGAAGTAGACCCAAAACGTTACCACTGTTTAAGATTTTATATGAAGTTTTATAGTGGAACTATGTTGACAATGTAGGGCAATATTTTTCAAAAAAGTGTGCAATTCCTTGTGTACGCTGACGACATCGACAACATAGGGCGATATAAGAGAGATGTTACTGCTGCCTTTAGTGCTATTGAACGGAAGTCTAAGATAATGGGTTTGGCAGCAAATAAGGACAAAACAAGGTTAATGTTGTCGACAAGTAGAGACGTGTAGCGTATTTATTCTCAGATTACGGCCGATAACTATACTTTTGTGACAGTCAAGGAATTCTTTTATATTGGCTCCACCGTTACCACCAAAAATGATGTCAGTCTGGAGATCAAACGCAGGATTACTCTTGACAACAGGTACTTCTATGGTCTTAATAGGCAATTGAGTAACAGAGACCTATCTCGTGCGATAGCGTCTATAAGACGCTCATTCTACCCGTGATTCTTTATGGCACAGAGTCATGGGACCTATTAAGAACTAATGCGGCAGCCTTAAGGGAATTAGAGAGAAAAATCCTACGTAATATCTTCAGTCCAGTGCGAGTTGGCGATGATTTCCGCATCCGATCCAACAGTAAACTGTATGAGCTCCTCAACGACAAAAACGTTGTCCAGCGTATTAATGTCTAACGGCTATGCTGGCTCGACGTATTGTAGGAATGGAGAAGGAGACGAGGAGGCGGGTATTTGATGCGTGAATATGCGGAAATCGGCGAATAGGATGCTCTTGTATCATTTGGAAGGACAAAGGCGAGAAATCCCTGTCATCGATTGGAGTGACCGACTGGCGTAGGCGTAATAAGCAGAGGCACCTGGAGGGTTGTGTTGTAAGTAAGTAAGTATGTTGATAGGAAATATATTGTAGAATTAAATTCGGGAACCTGTTTCCTTATTTCTAAAGCTAGAATCTTAAACAAGAATATCGCATAGAATTACACAAATGGCCACGGAACGTATGTTCATTTACAGCCTGGGAGAATAATGCAAATCATGAACGAAATTCGATTCAGTAACATACGATTCATTAAATTACGTTACGTAAACCTTTGTCTAATTCTACCGTTAGGATTAAGTAAAACGTAAACTTACCTCTTAATACCATTTTCAATAGTCTCCAGCACCAGTGTTGATGCTTCATGAATATAAGTTTTTGTGCTGGCTGAGGAAAAACCTGAGATTGCTGAGGACTCTGAAAGTGAAGAGCGTCTTGAGTGATCTAATGTGGGTGAAATGCCCGTGCGAGGTCCTAGAAACCCCATAATTTTGATACAGATTTTTGGATTTTTTTTTTGTGGTTTATCGATAACATATAGAATATTTAAAGGATTACACATAGATTAACCGATTTCAATTAAAGGCGTGCACAATTATGTTGTTGTTTTTAATAAAATAATTTTAAAAAAATTATGATTTAATTAAAAAATTATAAAAAAAAAATAAATTAAAATTTTAAAAAGTTTTTTTGAATTTTTAAAAAACAATACACCAGTTATTTACACACAATTTTTTTATTTTTTGTTTTTTTATAGCCGAAAACCACCATTCACAGATAAATTCATACGGGGGTAGTAGTTTTGGATTTAATACATTGATTGATTGATTGATTGTTGGTAAGATTCATTGATTGATTGATTGACAATGTTGTAGTATCAAGCAAAGTAGGATTTGATCAATAAAAACCACGTATAATAACCAGTTAGAAACCCAACAAAATTAAATAAATTTTTTTTTTTTGATTTTGTTTTTGTTTTTATGAAATGAGAAATTGAAAAAAAAGAAAATTTTTTAAATTAAAAATTTGTTGTTGAAATAAAATAAATTAAATAAAATACAATAAATTATAAATTTTTTTGTTTTGTTTATAAATAAAAGCAATTTAATTACAAAAAAAAAGCATTTTTATTTTTTTTTAGGAATTTTCAAAATAAAAATATAAATTTCGAAATTCGAAAATTTTTCGAAATTATTTTCGAAATTTTTTTCGAAATTATTTTCGAAAATTCCCAAATGTTTTGCCAGTGTTGCAGTGTATAAGTATAAATGTGTTCGTGTAAAGATGTGCATGTTTAAGCATTTTTTTAAAAACAATTTTCATAGTAAAGTAGGCGTATGTGTAGGCGTGTCAAGTTTGTTATACATACAGTTTATATATTTTTTAAATATTTGTTTGTTTTTGTTGTTGTTGTAGTAGTTTGACATTTAGTTTAACATTTAGTGTACAGTTTAGTAGGGTTTGGTTAAGTTTTTGTTAATTTTTTTGATGTTTTTTTTATTCAAGAGAGACAGAGACAAAGAAACCGAAAAAAGAAAAAGAGACAAAAGAAAATTGAAAAATTTTACTAAGGGACAAGGGAAATGAGAATGCAATATGATTAAAAAAATAAAACTTTTTTAATTTATGAAATAAACAAACTAAAACATTTAAAAGAATTTTTTAAAAAACAAAAATTCTTTAAAAATCGAAAAATTTTTTTTAAAAATTTCTTAAAAATCGGAAAATTTTTTTAAAAAATTTCTTAAAAATCAAAAAATTTTTGTTAAAGTTTTCTAAGTGCTCTAGGAAAATCAAAATTTCTAATATTTTCTAATAAATTCTAGAAACAAAATAAAAATAATGGACTTTAGAACCTGCATGCTGTCGGGGAATCCCCAACCTCTTCTGCAGCAATTCTTTGTGAAAGATTTTACATTTCGCAGATGTTATGGAAGCCTCTACAAACCCTGTATTTTTTCCCTAGGGACTTAATCTTAAAATATCCGTTCGCCTCTCTGCGCTTAACCTTAGGATATCTGTTCGTCCCCCTCCCGGAAAGTAAGGAACATAGATCACGCTGGAAAACTGATCCTGAGTAAGAGATCTCTCTATATGACTCCTCTGACTGCCAAGTAGCAAACAGATCTAAGCTGGTTGGCATATGCCCCGATTCTTTTGATAGACTCTCTCAATAGTTTTGTATCAATATAATGAATCTCTAGTCACTGGGACATCTAGGGTCATTGTGTAATTAAAGCATTTGCTTGAACAAGTCCTCTCCTAATGAGTAACGCATGTAGGCATACCTCCTAACATTAATCCAGTCCATTAGGCGGATGGATTTATTGGCCGTTGAAATCACCGCAGTCTATACATATTATACATGAGACCTCAATTCTAACCCCAGATCAAACATCTCCAACAAAGTGAAAAATGAAACAAAAATATTTTTTAGGCGACTTCCTCTCAGTAGATTTGTGGCAAGAATTCTAATAAAATTGCCATGAAAAGTTTCTTAAAAATCTATCGTTCGAAGTCGACTTTAAAAGGTAGGTCCCATCACCCATTTATAAAATTAACATACACAACATAAGTAGTGTGAGAAGCTAGGTCATAATCCTAACTGAAGGGCTGTAATAGCCATATATGTGGGTGTGTATATTATTCCGCTAAGATATCTCTTTATCTCCCTTGCTATAGTAGTGTGTATCAGGCCAAGGTTATGATTATAAATCACGCTACGAAACTGATCTTAAGTAAGGGATTTCTCTACGCATATTTGTATGTCCTCTCCTCGCCAAGTAGCAATCAAATCCTTTACGGGTGTACTGTCTGAGATCTGGTTGGCATATGCCGCAACATCTTTAATCGACTACCATGACAATTTTGTGTCAATGTAATAAATTCCTGGTCACAGGAACATCCAGGGTGATTGTGTAATTAAAGCATTTGCTAGAAAAAGTATACTCCTAAAGAACACCAATTCACACGGGGATATAGGCATACCTCTTATGTTCAATGACCCGTCCATTAGACAGACGTACTTATGGGCCGCTAAGAAATTCTAACCAGACTTTTCTAGCATAAATAGGATAAGAAATATACAATCAGCTATTCAAGCGAGATTTTAGGATCATCTCTATCACTGTATCTCATGGTTCATCATGTACAGCATGTGTAGGAGCAATTCCCCAAGTGTTGATCTTCCAGGCAACTGATAGAGCATCAGTTAATATTTCTCATTTCGAGATCCCTGTAGACTTTTAATAGATATAATCGGTGAATCTAAAGGAACACGCAAGAAAAGACTCTGTTTGTATGCAAGAGCAGGCTTGACAGCATGCTTGATTGATAACATGCTTGATTACAAGATTGAAGAGAATGAAATATTGTAGAGTATTGGTATCCTTGCGCACTTTTTAACATTTTTTGTGTGATTATTCGACAAAAGAACTTGGAACTTTTGTGGCTTGAACACGATATCAGAAGGAATAGATTATGAAGAGAATGCTTGATCACAAGATTGATGAGACTGAAATGTTATAGAGTATTGGTATCCGTGCGGATAAGACGGAAGACTTTTTAATATTTTTTGTGGGACTATTCGGCAAAAGGACTTTGAACTTTTGAGGCTTGAACACGTTGGTAGTAGGAATAGATTGTGAAGAGGATGCTTGATCGCAAGATTGATGAGTATTGGTATCCTTGCGGATAAGACGAAAGACTTTTTCAACATTTTTTATTTAACTATTCAGCAAAAGAACTTCGAACTTGTATGGCTGGCTTGACCACGATGTCAGAAGGAATAGATTGTGAAGAAAATGCTTGATCGCTAGATTGAAGAGAATGAAATATTGAAGAGTATTAGTATCCTTGCGGATAAGACGGAAGACTTTCTCATATTTTTTGTGGCCCTATTCGGCAAAAGAACTTTGAACTTGTGTGGCTGGCTTGAACACGATGGCAGAAGAAATAGATTATGAAGAGAATGCTTGACCGTAAGATTGATGAGAATTAAATGTTGTAGAGTATTGGTATCCTTGCGCATAAGATAGAAACCTTTTCATATTTTTTGTGGGACTATTAGGCAAAAGAACTTTGAACTTGTGTGGCTGGCTTGAACATGATGGCAGAAGTAATAGATTATGAATAGAAGGAATGATTGACGGACCACCTATAAGAGTTCATAGGGGATTTCTAAAATACGGTAATTGATTATGTAAGTAGAACAGTTAGACCATGTGTCTATATTTGACGGTTGCCTATAGTGTGAGCTAATTTAAACTTAAATTGTCTAAGAAAGTTAAGGAGAACTCCTTACATTTTTTTAAACTTGATTTGCAATTCAATTTGATCAATTTAAACAAAAATTTTTAAAAAAATGATATTCCGAAAACAAAATATTAGTCAAGGGTTAAATGACGAAAAGAACATGAAAGTGAATGCAATGAAGTGACACTTTAGGTGCCAATGGATGGATGACAAAGTGAATGATGGGGGTGAAGGTGAATGTGGTGGTGGTGGGTGGGTGTTGGGATCTAAGGTAATTACCAAGTGAATTGCTTTTAGACAAAACAGCACGATCGACAGATAATGAACGTGAATCACCGTTAAGTGTTCCTGTAGGGGTTGTAAGATTATTATTTTGTTGTGACATTAATGCGCCACGATCAGCTGAATGGGTGCGTGTCTTGGAGCGGCTTAAACGCTTTTTCAGTGTACCAAAGAAATTACGTTTTTTACTGCGGCCACGATCATCAAATCCGCTAGCATTTGGATCATCCGTATCATGTAGATTATAAGAGGCTGTGGGTTCGGGCAGGCCATTGCGTGATAGACTATTCTTGGAGAAGCCATTATTTGGATACGAATTGGAGGAGGTAGTATGAGCGCCATTCGTATAAGAATTGTTTTGATAACTATTATGGCCATTGGGTGATGAGGCAGCATTCGGTTGACCAAACTAAAGAAAATTGAGAAATTAAGAAGGAAAGAAAGGAAAATTTAAAAAAATATTTGAAAAGGAATGGAAAGGAAATTTTTTTAAATATTAGAAAAGAAAAACATGCTTAGAGTTTTAGTAGTAAAATAACTATGAAAGCAGTTTCTGTTTTTGTTTTTTTTTAGGGACTTACCTCTGAAGTGGATTCTCCCAAAGCACTATCGTTACCTGTGGTATTGTCTAGGGACGGTGTTTCTGTATTTAGGCACTCAACTTTTGGATACGAATCAGTTGGACTCGCTGTTATATCGGTAGTCACTGATGTATCCGCAACAATTTGTTCAACATCTTCTAAATTCACCGATTCGAGAAGCAAAGCCTCTTTACTTTCGAACTCTGGGCCGACATTCTAAAGCTTCTTTGCTGTTGTTGGTGGCCTTATTTAAAACATCTTGAGATTCTTGAACTTCGATTTGGCCATCTTTATTTACTTCAACCTTTTTTGGGGGGATTTTTATTTTTTGTTTTTGTGTTTGCGAGCAGGTTTTAGTTTTTTTTATGTGAAGCGAATACGAAAAAATCATAAATTGAGGTTAGGGTTAATGAAGCGCAGTTTTTTTTTTAAATAAAATTTTTAATTTAAAAAAATAAAATAAATTTAAAATCTATTGTTAAAACTACTTATAAATTTCATTCACATGAAAAGAAATAAAAAAAATTTTTGTTTTCGTTTCGAGTATCATTTTTTTTATGAAAACATGTGTGATTTTGGCAACTCAAATTATAAAAAAAAATTAAAAATTTAAAAAAAAAAAAAAAATTCTTTTAAAAATTCAAAACAAAACTTGTAACTTGAAAATGTTAAAAAATTTGATGTTAAATTTGATCAAATGTATGACCACATTAATTACCTTAAATGCATTTGTATTTGAAATTGTTGAATTCTGCTTGGACATGGGCGATTTGTGCAAAAAAATCATTGATTTTGTGCAGTTTCGTTATACATTAGAGGAGGACGTGAAACGAGGTGGAACGTGTTATGACGAGGATTTTTTATAATGGATCATGAAAAGATAAAATAACCAATTAAGAAACAAAATATAAATTTTTTATAAAGTAAATAATAAATAAAAAAAGGCTTTTTATGAATGAATTTCAAAGATATTCTTTAATCAATGAAATGTTGAGATAAGACATGGCCATACATAATTCTATGTATTGCAACCAACTTCAGGTTGTTATCATTTGTAGTCAACCGCCCATCTGACAGCTGACAGATTTATTCCCGTAGCAGTTTATTTTATTATTTACAAACTTACAAAAGCATTTTAATCTATTGCATTCAGAAAAAAAAGTTATTCGTCTACGAAGAACTGAAGTCGCCATAGATTATTAGGTAGTGTATTAACTGGGCCATTAACAAATATTTCTTCTGGCAAAAACTCTCAGATAAAAATAAAAATGCCATGAAATGTTTTTCCTAAAAAACTATCGTTCGGAAGTTATTACAAATGGTTGTTATCATTTGTAGTAAACCGCTCATCTGACAGCTGACAGATTTATTCCAGTGACAGTTCATTTTATTATTTTTCGAGCTTACAAAAGCATTTTGATCTATTGCATTCAGAAAAAAAGTTATTCGTAATGGGGAATTCAAGCGTGATAGTGTGATTGCTTTATATTTGGCTGGAAAACCACCACAGGTGGCTATCGTTAGAACCCTCCAGCATTTAAATGTGAAAAATTCGTACCATTGCATGAACAGTGATACTGGCAATGTTGCATTGCATCAAAAAAGTGGACGAAAAAAAAAACGGTAACGACACCAGAAATGGTCCGAAAAGTGAAGGGCAAATTTGATCGAAATCCACTCCACAGTGATAGAAGGAAAAATTGCTGAATATTGTGCGAGAACGGACGCAACATATATTGAAAAATTAGCTTTGACTAAAGCCATTGAAGTTCCAAAAAGTGCAAGAGCTCACGGATGGGCAACAAAAAAAAGTTAGACTGGAAAGAGCCAAGGCGTTACTTCGCTTGCACGTAAGTAGCCAGTTACCAAATTTGGTTTTCTCCAATGAGAAGCCATTCCAAATTGAGCAGTTTGTGAACAAACAAAATGATCGGGTTTACTTGCCAAAGAGGTCAGCTGAAAATTTACATCTGCGATTGGCCACCAGAACTCAAGCCCCACTGATGATAATGGTGTGGGCCGCCGTAACAGCTGATGGTCACTCCCCGCTCGTATTCCTCGACCTTGGGGTCAAAATAAATACCGAATATTATCAGGAAAATGTCTTAAAGACAGTATTGAAGCCCTGGGCAGACAAACATTTCGGCCGCAGACCATTGACATTCCATCAGGACTCAGCATCAACCAAGAACGGCTTAAAAAGGAGGATCCTCGCTTCATTTCTACCGCACAATGGCCACCAAAATTTCCGGATTTCAATCCGCTGGACTTTTGCGCCCTGGGGCATTTTGGAGAGTAAGACGGCGCTTCGCCGGTAATGGGCCAAAATACCGATACAGAGAGTAGGCAAGATAGTGCGATAACAATTGCGACCAAATAGATTTACTTCGGAAATAGGCGACAACTTTATGTGCCCCAGTATTGAGGAATGCATACGTATTAAAGAACTTTAGTTTTCAAAGGAAAGTAAAAGCATTTGGCCTTTCATTAAAAACATTCGACCTTTGAGGCGGCACACAATTTAATCTAATTTAACCTCTCCAACGTCTGTGAAAAACCTGCTTGACTGTAGAAGACATGGATTCGAAGACATGGATTCTTATTGCAGATATTGGATGTTTACCAACATATGGTTATGAATGGGTCAGGGGCGAAGTGCAGAGGCGTTAGGGGAATGGATCGGGTTGTTATGTTTCTAGGTGTCTATGGGCTGCCCCAGACAGTGTAAGAACAGGTAGCCAGCTGGGCTTGGATAACTCCAGTTTAAGGTTATTATTGGGTTTATTATGGGGCACTGCAACGGACTATTGCAGGGTATGTTGAGGATGAGGAGGAGTTGGATGCTATCGAGCACCTCCTCTGTAACTACCCAGGCCTTAGTAGATTGAGGTTGAAAACAAACTCTTCGCAGGGTCTTATTTAAGGGTTTGAATTCTGTGTCGTGAACCGATATCATGGTTCTCCATAGATTCATTATTAGCTTGAGTTAGTAGAGAAATGCTAGGGCTTCATTAGTGTAGTTGCGCTATCCCGTGTGTGTTCTTGGTCTGTGTAATTGCTCCGCTTCTTTATTTTCGCTTTCCTACTTCCTCTCCTTCTGGCCACGAAGTCGTTGTTGTCTAGTAATAAAGAAGAAGTGAAGCCAAGGGTCTAATCCCAGCCCTAACATCTCGAATAAGATAAAGTTTGAAAAAATATTTCCTTTAGCAGCAGTCTTTTGGCAAAAGATGAAAAGTTTCTCAAAACTTTAGGTCCCGTAACACATTTATAAAATTAACATGGGTGGACATGGCTGCTGTAAGAAGCTAGGTTGTCATCCTGACTAAAGTGTTGCAATCACCAATTATGTCAGCAAGTAAGATGATCTCGAACTATTACAAACGATGAGTTAGTCTTCAAAGTGCTCTAAATTAGTTCTGATATCGTTAGATGAGCTGTTGATTTGACCGATTTTCGTCGATATAAAAAGTAACTGCCTTTCCCGAAGCAATTTAGGAACAGAGATGAGGAAGCAAATAATTTAGCTAATAAGGAAAGAGGACTACGAATATAAATTGGAATAATACAATGCCTTTTAGGGATTTAGTGAGTGGAAACGTTACATAGATTCCCTAGAACAATTCTTATAAGAAAAAAGTATTAAGATTACGAGAATGCGACTGATGGGCGCCCATATAGGGCACTTTGTCTCCTCTGAAGGGGTTTAGTATCCTCCGAATCGTTTCAAAAAATAATCTTTTGAACCGTTATCTCAACATTTCATTGGAACCATTTTCCCATAATTAAAATCCAACCACAACCAGTCGAAAACATAAGTCAAATAGAATTACTTACCCTCTGAACACTGTGTATGATTAAAGTACTCTTACTGGGTTGGCCATTGGTGGCCAATGCACCCTCCTGTAAGGCACGTACGGCAGCATCAGCCAAATTAGAGCCATTTTTCAAATGTTCATTTATGGCTGGCGTACTTATATGTAAGGCCTCCTTAAGTTTATAGGGTCTAGGACCGGCTGGTATTTCGGCACCCTCTATAAACACAAAATCTACGGTTATGGAACCGAAGACCGGTTGTGTTTCATAGGGGCGGGGTTGCAAAGCTAGGACTTGTGTTGAGGCAGGACCCACAGCCAATTCATCAATGCCGACCAGACCAAGACCCAAAAACTTGGCAGGATCTGATGGATCTGAGGGGCGATCATAGACTTCAAAGAGGATTTCAGCGGATTGGGGTGCCAAATCGCTGGAAAAAAAGAGATGGTTTGAGATTTTTTTTTTGAGAGAGAAAGAGGAGTACTTACAATAAGAAATGTTCATCCCAGTAGGGATTGTTGCCTTGCCGGGCACCGGTTTGATTTTTTTGTGCAGGCTCATCCATTTCCACAACCACATAGGGATCCTTGGCCTGTTGCAATCCCTCGCCTTTCACAATTTTCACAAGCAATCTGCGGCCCGAGATCATGGGCTGTAGACCTGGTTGCATGCTGAGGTCGCCTTGATTCTGGGGAAATGTATGAGTATAAGGAAATGTAAAGATTTTTGTTCGATTTATAAACTAAATGTAGAGTTTAAAATAAAACAAAAAAACAGTTTAAAAATAGGCCTTTGCTTATGAAATTTATTTTATTTTGGAAACTGTCTAGAAAAAATTTACAATATTTTGTTTGTTTTTCTGATTTTGAAAAGGTTAAAGGTTAGCTATGTATGCTATATGCTATGCTATGGCTTTAGTAATTGTAATAATATTGAAAGGGGCCCTGAAAAAGGAAGAAAAAATAAAAAAAGACACAAAATTATACCGATTTTGTCAAGAATTTCGAAACAAAGTGATTAACAAGACAAGATGACAGTTGACAAAGGCTTATTTTTGTTGCTGTTTTCTTGAAGAACAATAAAAAAAAGTGTCAATGACAGCGTTTTGTAAAAGGAGAAAATAAATTAAAATAATTTACAGGGGGTACAGGGTAAAGAACACAGAGAAGTATTGGGGAGTGTAAACAAAAAGGATCATACGAAACAAAAATCCATTCAAGTTGTATAAATTATGATGACAGCCGTTATGTTTTTGTTTGAATTTACAAAGAAAAGTAACTGTAAAGATGTTGAAAAGATATGGATTATGGATAAAAAGATCAGTGTAACATGTACATATCAATGTATGACATGTCATGTCATGTATGACAAATCGTGTTTGATATGTCATGCCAAGTATGTATGACTTGTCATTTATGTATGGCATGTCATATATGTATGTCATTTCATGTAAGTATGTCATGTCATGTATGTATGACATTCCATGTCATATCATGTCATGTGTGTATGACATTCTATGTCATATCATGTCATGTATAACATGTTATATCATACATGACATATCATGTCATGTGTAACATGTCATATCATATATGACATATTATGTCATGTATAACATGTCATATCATATATGACATATCATGTCATGTATAACATGTCATATCATATATGACATATCATGTCACGTATATGTTATATCATATATGACATATCATGTAACATATATGTCATATCGTATATGACATATCATGTCACATATATGTATGTCATATCGTATATGACATATACTATCACGTATATGTCATATCGTATATGACATATAATATCACGTATATGTCATATCGTATATGACATATCATGTCACGTATATGTCATATCATATATGACATATCATGTCATATATAGCACGTCATATCATATATGATATATTATGTCACGGATATGTCACATTATATAGGACACATCATGTCACGTATATGTCATATCATATATGACCTCTCATGTCACGTATATGTCATATCATATATGACATATCATGTCACATATATGTCATATCATATATGACATGTCAGGTCACGTATATGTCATATCATATATGACATATTATGTCACGTATATGTCATATCATATATGACATATCATGTCATACCATATTTTATTGTGTATGGAAAAAAACAAATTTAAAGCAATTCACTTCTCAATGTTCTTACGCTCACCGCCATTGTATCGTATGGTATTGGATATATTACAGGTAAATCGAT
Source organism: Sarcophaga peregrina (assembly GCA_014635995.1). NCBI lineage: Eukaryota > Metazoa > Arthropoda > Insecta > Diptera > Sarcophagidae > Sarcophaga > Sarcophaga peregrina. The sequence continues at coordinate 79,623,960 of CM025793.1, read as the reverse complement.
TGGTTCAACATCAGCCCTGGGGCATGTCGAATACATAGAGAAGTCAACTGGATAAATGGTATCACGTAAGGCACGTGTTAATATTTCAGAAACGGTTGCCTGGAATTGTTGTTCATCCTGGTCCATGGGCTTAATGGCACCCACACTGTTCATGGCGATGCGTATCTGTAAAATAAAAAGAAAAATCGAAATTAAAGAAATAAGCATGAAAAATTAGGTGTAGTAAAAAGAAATCCCATATGTTTTGGTTGATTCTGAATGTCAAAGAAATAGCAGGCTTGGATACAAAAAGTATGTCACTAGAAAGATACCCTCATCTGAAACTATTAATCAGGTGGCTACTAAATCCCTAACGAAGGACATTTCGACGTCTGTCTTAGTACATTTATGTCGAGCATTTCTAAGGGAAATTTCGGATGAATTCCCAAAACAGATGCCTATCCTCATAACATGCATTGCTGGTCATGGTCGGTACGGTAATCACAATTTGCGGCGTGTCATATTTATTCGGATGGTCGAATTATTCTTTGCTCCTTTTAGAGGAAAGCTCAATTTCTTTCGTTGTAGGAAGTTACGAGCAGTGTTGCTAGATCCTGTTGGATTTGTATGGACAAGAAAAGAATTGATCCACTTCTATCATTAAATCATGTGATCCTGCATGTCACAATTGTAATCCTTATAGTTTACTGTCTTACTTCTGCACAGTCTGTGCCTATCAAGAGGAGAAAGAGACTGTGTTTCACCTCATGCGTCTGATTTTCTGACAAACTCTAATGAACCCTTCCATTATAAAGTTTGCAGGTCAGACATCAAAACGAAAAATATTTCTTCGGCGACTTGCTCTCTGCAGATTTCTGGCAAAGACTCTGAGAGTAAAAATTGCCATGAAAAGCTTCTCAAAAATCTGTCGTTCGGAGTCGACTTTAAACTGTAGGTCCCGCCACTCATGTATAAAATTAACGCACACAACATAAGTGGTGTGAGAAGCTAGGTCGTAATCCTGACTGAAGAGTTGTAATAGCCAATTATGTATGTAGGAATATTAAGATTAATTTTGGACTACTTGGATATTATTTGCGGCGCTTGAATAGTCCTAAACGCTGGCCTAAGTGGAAACTTATTCTTGAAGAAGAGTTCGTCATCAAAATGATGCTCTAAGTCTTCTTTTGCTACCTCCTGAGTTTTAGTCAACTGCCAGTTTGAATTTACCGTCATTGGATTTTCGCAAAAAAATTTGTTTTTACGGTTTCGTTGCGTATTGATGTTATCTCTGCCTTCCTGGCGGAGCTATCTGTGCCTTACGTGCCACCGTATAGGAATTCCGCATTTGAGGAAATAAAAAGTGAATTTGTTCGGGGATTAATCAGCGAATTCGTGATGAATTCGATATCCTTTGTACCCATTCCCACTTGAACCGCCGATAGTAGATATAATCCTCGGCATTCATGTCGTCGTGCATTACAAATTTCTCAGCTGGTCGACTGTGTATGATAAATTTCTCCAGACGGTGCCAGAATCATTCCAGAACAGCTTTCACAGTGGCAGGAATAAGGAATTTTATTCATATTTGTAGTTGCCTGTTCTGTTTTTCGTCTTAATCGAAGAGAAAATGTGAAAAGTGCAATATTATCGATTTCCTATAGTCCACTTTTGACTCTCACTTGTAATCCAAAGGATTTTTGCCTGTAATCCGCTTAGATCGCGATCGATTACCTAAGGCGTCTGTTTTGTATTACACAAAAACTATAAATTTAAACTCATCCGGAGAATCTATTTTCAATATTGCAAAAGGGCCCTTAAAGTAGAGACCCCATATGACCAATCCCTACTTAATTATTTGAAAGAATAAAACTTACATCTGGAAAGCCTTCTACGCGCATATCACCCTTCAAGGTATTATAGTTCATGGCATTGGCTATGCGTGCCCGGAATCTCGATACCGTTACTTTATAATGCGAAGTTTCAACTTTACCCGCCTTGTGACGGAAAGTTTTCACCTGCAACACGGGCATGGCATCACAATCGAAGGTAATAAGCTATGAAAGACAAAAACAAATCATATTTTAAACTCGAGGAAAATTTTGAAAAAAAATATTCACAAACTTACCATATCAGCTGGATTAGCTTCGTCGGCATTACAGAAAATATTACTTAAACCGGGTGGAGGACTATCGGGTAAGACTCGGACAATTTCAACAGAAAGAGCCTGTAAAGAAATGATAAGAAAAGGTTTTAAGATTAGAATGAAAGTTCTTAACTCAAGAAATAATTCATTGCGGATGTATGTCAAGAGGACACTACTAGGGTTTATGACTAGTAAAGCGCTTTCCAAGCTCACATATAAAAATCTTCCAACATAATGATTCTCCTTATACCAAGAGCAAGACTCAAGACTTATGAAAGAGGTCATCTTTGCTCCTTCTCAGATCCATAGCTCCTGCAGGAGTCAATTTACGAAATGCTAAGACTATAGGTATGCCTTTCAATAGGGCAGTGACCCGTTAGAGTCCTAACTATGGTCATGTAATCCAAGTACACAAGTAAGCCAGCCCCCTTCTTATCTATACAACAGAGTCAATAAAGTCTAGCAATATTGGAGGCACTTTTCTGCTTCCAACGAAATTTAAACTGCCTTTGAAAAGAAGAAAATGATGTCAGTCTGGAGATCAAGCGCAGGATTACTCTTGCCAACAGGTGTTATTATGGTCTCAATAGGCAATTGAGTAGCAGAGACCTCTCTCGTACGTGCTTCTTTATGGCGCAGAAGCATGGACCCTATTAAGAACTGATGCAGCTGCCTTGAGAGTATTCGAGAGATCTTCGGTCCAGTGCGAGTTGGCGATGATTTCCGCATTCGATTCAACAGTGAGCTGTATGAGCTCCTCAACGACATGGACGTTGTACAGCGCGGCTGCGCTGGCTCGATCATGTCGTTCGAATGGAGGAGGATGCACCGGCGAGACGAGTGTTTGATGCGGGGATCTGCGGAAGTCGGCGAAGAGGACGAGCTTGTATCCGTTGGAAGGACCAAATCGAGGAAGCCCTGTCATCGATTGGTGTGACCAATTGGCGTAGGCGCGCAAGAAGCAGAGACGCCTGGAAGGCTGTTATCGGGTTCTTATGGCCAATTAAGTAAGTAAGTAATATCTGCCAGTGATAATTCGAATACTATGAGTTCCCCTTGACTCTGGGAAGTCCAGCAGCAATTTTATATCCAATGATATCCCTATGCAGTGAAAGCCCTATAAGGTTACGTTTAAATGATACGAAATATCTCTGAGAAATTGTCGAAATTCAAGGATAAACACAGGGTTGGTTTTAGGACAAACACCACCAAAACTCATCAAGCATTGCACCGCTAGCAAAACGGCTATGGCCTCCATCTAGAAAACATTGCAGTGGTCATTAAAACAATATAAAAGTTTAATATCGGAACTCTTAATTTATACCACACTACCTACAAGACTGCGGTGACTGTTTACCCTGCCGTATAAAAGACAAGGCATAGCAGCAATTAGTCAGTAAAAGTTCAGTCAGTATTGTGTAAAGAGGCGGTGCATTTAAAGAGAATAATCATGGTTTAAAGATCTCCGTTACAAAGATATGTTGAATAAATCGACTAGTAATTGTTATTGTTTATGCAAAGGGTGTAAACAAAGGAATAACAAACAAAGCAATTGTTGTTGTTTACATAAAGTTGTAAGCAGGATCACACAGAATTGTAAGAAAAATAAAGAATTTTAATTGAAACTCAAGACAAATTTCGTGGTCTATTAGGTATTGTGTTGGCTTAGCAGATGTAACCCCCGAGTTCAAATTACAGATCAGATATCAAAACGAAAAAATAAAAATATTTCCTCTCAGCAGATTTCTGGCAAAAACTCTTAGATTAAATAAAAATTGCTATGAAAAACTTCTGAATAATCTAACGATCGGCATTAACTTTAAACTGTAGGCCTCACCACTCATGCATAAAATTAAAACCCACAAAATAAGTGGTGTGAGAAGCTAGGTCGTAATCCTGACTGAAGGGTTGTTATGACCAATTAAGTAAGTAAGTAAGTAATCGTAGTTTGAAGATCTTCATTAGATCTGCTGAACAATTGTCTAGTAACTGTTATTGTTTATGCAAAGCGTGTAAACAAAGTCGTCGTAGTCCAGTAGGTAAAGTGTTGGCTTATTAGACGTAAAGCCAGGGTTCGAGCCCCAGGCCAAAGATGAAAACAAAATACAAAAAGTATTTCTTCGGCGATTTCCTCTCAGCAGATTTCTGGTAAAAATTCTGAGAGTAAATAAGATTGTCATGAAAAGTTTCTCAAAAATCTGTCGTTCGGAGTCGTTTATAAACTGTAGATCTGGCCACTTATGCATAAAATTAACACACACAGTATAAGTGGTGTGAGAAACTAGGTCAATAATCGTGACTGAAGGGTTGTAATGATCAATTACGTACAATTCCGTAGGTATGTGTAAACAAAGGAATAACAAACAAAGCAAATTGTTGTTGTTTACATCAAGTTGTGAACAGTGGCACACAAAATTGTAAGAATAATAAAGAATTTTAATTAAAACTAAACACAAATTTCCAAAGTTACAAATGTCTATGATTTATGAAAGCCCGTGGATAGGAAGAAATAAGTCTTTCACTAAGGGTACGAATCAAAAACAAAATTAAATTTTATGTAGGGTTTGGAGTAGCGTACAAAAACCACCATCACCACGAAATAAATATTCGTGTTGAATTTTGTTTTTGTTTTTTTCTTTTCAATACTAAGGTCAAGGTTTTAATTTAAATAAAAAATAAACAACAACAACAACAACAATTGTTGTTTTTGTTTTTATTTTTATCGCTGAAATAATTCTACAAACAACGCACCTTCCTAAACCAAGTATAAGCATTGGGCACATGAATTTCAAATGAGCCCTGCTAAGCTTAAGAAGATCAACTGAAAAGAAGTCGCCGAAACAAAGAAAAACTGTGTGTGGAACTGGTTCTTATGCGTTGTTTTTAGATTTCGATGAGACACAGTGTCAGAATCTAAAGGAGAAAAGCTTACGTAATTAAATAATGAACCAAAAATAAAAATGAATCAGACCAAAACACATTAGACCAGTCCAGTCCAGTCGAGTCGAATCAAGTCGACTGTGTCAGCCTGTTAGATCGTCAATCAATTTCTATCGTTTTTTTTTGTATAATTTTTGTTGTTGGTGTTGTTTTAATGATTTAAACCTCAACAATGTAGCACCTTACGTACGTGGTTTGAATTTTTAAATAAAAAATGCAAAAAAATATGATTTTTTTTTAAACAGGGGCTGTGTGTTATAATTTTTTTATTATAATTTATTAATAAAATAAAAAAAAATTAAAAAAAAACTTTCATTGTGGTAAACAAACTGTAACTCCATTACCTTATAAATTAGAATTATTTTTTAACATTTTTTTTTTTGTTGTTTTTGTTGCTAAATGAAGTGTGAACCACTTAAAATCGGGATGAGGTTTAAAACGTAAAATTAAGTTAAGTACGATGTCTATAAACCTTCAAGCATTGTCAGCTTGAATTTAAAAAAAAATTCATTAGCAGATGTTTTCTTATCCCGACAATAATTTGGCCGAGTTTAGGTTTTTAAATTCTTCAATCTTAAAGGATTATCCGTACAGGCATACACAAGAATGATAAACTAAAGATTACGCCATCATGTACACAAAATTAAAACTTTCTGCGCATGTTGAGTCAATGACGTCACGCAAATTCTGTTCCTATTGGCTAATGATAATGTAAGTTATATTGCAGGGCTGCCAACTACTTTCAGGTAGTGCACACATTTTTCAGAAGAAATTCTAATTTTCACTTACGAAAAAGACTTGGAAATTTTTAAAATAGCCCAACTATGTCATCTAAGGGGAAATCATGCGCAAGGCGTAATCTTTAGTTTATCATTCTTGAGGCATACATACATACAGTAGGTCCTTGATTATCTGCGATTCGATTATCCGGGATGGAAAAAGAAAATTTTTTGCTTATTATAACCCTTCAATCACAACCTAGCTTCTTACGCAATTAAAGGTTTGTGTGGTAATTTTATACACGAGTACCCTGATCTACAATTTAAAGTCGTCTCCGAAGGACAGATTTTTTGAGAAACTTTTCATGGCAATTTTTTTTTCTTTTTTTATTAACTCTCAGAGCTTTTCCCCGTTTTGTTTGGCCTGGAATTGAAGATAATGCATGGGTCGGTATGTGGTTCCATTAGACGATATCACCAGTGACCGAACATGATCGGTCGTGGCTGTATTGAATGTAAAGTTTATGTTTAACATTTCTATTGCATAATGGGCGACTAAAATCATGCAATTTAAAGTTCTTACGTATTTTTTTTTGTGAGATTTCATTGACGACGTTGTTATGAAGCCACCATAGTCCAGTAGGTGATGTGTTGACCTATTAGAAGTGAGGCCATGGTTTAAACCCCTGGTCAGACATTTCTAGCGAAACGAAACATGAAAAAAATATTTATACGGCGACAACCTTCGCAGCAGCTTTCGGGGATAAACTCTCGAAGGCAAATAAAAAAAAAATTGCCATGAAAAGTTTCTCAAGAAATCTGTCGTATACTCGTGTATAAAATTAATACACACAATATAAGTGGTGTGACAAGCTAGGTTGTAGTCCAGACTGAAGGTTTGTAATGACCAATTATGAGTGTATCGTCTGAATCAGTGAACCTGTAAACCAATTATGTTTGTAGGCATGTACTATAGAAATCTTAGGCAAGATAAAGTAGAATCGGTGCTGTTAGAAGAAGTCTTAATAGAAATGGCATCACCCATTAAAAGTATGTTAACAAACCTAGAAAATATGGTTACCTAGCTAATTTTAAAAGTTTATCTAATATATAAAAATCAATGCCACTTTTCGTTGCGATTTTATAACTCCAGAACTGGCTCACCTATCCAAGCCAACTGTTTAGGCTTTGTTTGCCACTCCCACTTTTACGCCCACATTTTTTATTTATCTAAAATCAGAAAACGCCTCCATCGATTTTACTAATTTTTCTTTCAAATGTTTGTATTTATCCATTTAAAGTTTTCATCAAGAGAAAATTTTGCCCTGCCCACTTTTGCGCCCACTTTTTTTGAAAATTACTTAAAATGAATTAGATCTTAAACTGTGCATTTGATTATGTTATGACCTTCAGCAAAGTTGTTGCGCATGAGCCGACGAAGATTTCTAAGTTGGTATGACCAATTTCCAATAGGTGGTGCCACTGAAAATTACTCAAAATGAATTAAATCTTAAACTGTGCATTCTTTAACAAAGTTGTAACGTAAGAACCGGCAGAGATTGGTGCGATTAATTTCCAATGGATGACGTCACTGAAAAAAATTAATGACAAGCAATTGGTCGACCTATACCCCAAGCACGGAAGAAAAGAGCATTACGAGCCTCAGAATCAGACGAGCACTGTGACTGGAATATTCGCATGAACCACTTGAACAACGAGAAGTGAGGTTAGAAACTGATCGAATGCTTACTACTCCGGCCCGTTCATCTGAATCATTAGGACAACGGGAGACAAAATTAAGAAAATAATTCCAAATTAATTGGACATTTGGGTAATGCCTTTCCTTCAAATTTATTTTAGTTGGGGGGGCGCAGTAACACGTGCAGGGTACAGGTAGTAGTTTATAAAGTTTTTATTCTAAAATTAAAGTCTTTAAGAATAAATTACTTACGTCTCGACTTTTAATAGGCCACCCTGTATCATTGTAATACAAAGTGACATTTTTTTGTATTGAACTTTTGCAATTCGATGCAAATTGTTTAATAATATTAACAGTACGTACCAGGCGTATGGTCAACTTTAATAGAAAAAATGTGAATTGACCTAGATTCATTAAAAAGCGTTTTTTTTAATATTCAAATGAAGTTCTATGGCAATAAATTTTAATTTTATTATAAATTCACTCCAATTACAAAAAAAAATTAATTCAAATTAAAATATTCAACCAGTAATTATAGTTTAATAAAGAATTAAAAAAAAAAAAAAAATTGAGAAACATTGAAAACAGACGTTAGAATTTGGACTTTAAGATAAAAGTAATCAAATCACTTGATTAATGAAGCAAATGAATGACTTGAAAGTAATAAATGATTGCATCAGTGTAATGAAGTACTTAAAAACAGTTGAAACAACGTTTTCATAATGACAACAGCTAGGATATTAAAGCATAGCCTACATAGCTAAGAAAGTGGAGCTAATCTTGAAGACTGGTAAAGATTCGAATCCCTGTGAGATTTAAGTGTAATTTTTTTAATTGAAACGTTATTTTAATTGCAATTATCCATTTTTCCTTAGAAAGAACTAGCATCACTACAAACAAATTAGAAGAGACTGGAAACTCTGTGTATATATCGGGTCTGCCATCTAACGTTTTTTTCAAATAATGCTTATTTCGTGAATGGTAACACTTAGCTCATGTCTGATTTGACAGATAATTAGTTTTATCCTTCCGCTGAACGAATATGATTGTGTATACGCTTGAATTGACCATTCAACGCGTTTTCGCTTTGCTAAGTGGGCCTGCGATCTACTTACAGAAGATGCCGATTTTGGGAAAAAAAATCATCTTCTCAGATGAAGCTTATTTTGATCTTGGCGGGTATGTAAACAAGCAAAATTGTCGCATTTGGGGCACAGAAAGCCCGTACGCATACATTGAAAAGCCGGCGCACACAAAACGAGTCACTGTTTGGTGCGGATTTTGGTCCAGAGTGCATAATTGGGCCATTTTTCTATGTTGTTTGCGTTAATTTTCTACATGAGTAGCGGGCTTAAAGTCGACTCCGAACGACAGATTTTTTAAAAAGTTTTCGTGGCTATTTTATTTACTGTCAGAGTTTTTTGCCAGCTGAAAGGAAGTCGCCGAAGAAATATTTTCATATTTACGTTTTGATCTCTGACCTGGGAGTAGTCTCATGGAGACTACCTAACGTGTCATGATCTATAACCGCGTGTCGTTGGTGTACAGATAATCAAATTCCGACCTATAACGATTGTCGTTTACAATGATAGTCTAACCAATGTCACTCTCCAAGAAATATGGACTGATGACACTGTCTCATGTTGCTTGGCTTGGTAAATCCTCAAAGTCGACAATTTTCTTTGTTCACATACGCATTCCATCAGTTGGGAGGAACTGTTGGTAGTGGAATTTTCGCGGAGTCAATAGGCAGAGCCTAATCTATAAGGCTATCGGATTACTGCAGCGTTTTCCAAGGGGAGATGTTGGCAATATAAGCAGCGGTTAAGATTATTTGAAATTCGAATATTCCCAGTGGAAACATCACTGTACTCTCCGATAATCAGGCGGCTAACAAGGCTCTGGGCTTCACTGTGATGAACTCCAGGACGGTATAAAGCTGTCTGAAATACCTGAACAGGGTAGCGAAGAGGTATAATGTACATATCATTTGGATTCCAGGACACAATGATATCCCGAGCATCTGCAGAGCGGATGAACCGGCCAGACGCGGCACGTTGATGGAACTCTCCGTCGAATTCTTAAGTACTGGGGTCCCTTTGAGGACCGGCAGTCGCACGATTGACGACGAGATCACAGATTCGGTCAACTGCAGGTGGACAGCTTGGGATAAAGGCAGAGTGGAGTGCAAGATCTGGCCGAAGCTGGATAGAAGGCGCACTGCAAATTTGTTGAAACTCGAAAGAGGCGTGCTTAGTGCGGTTATTGGAGACGTGACGGGTCATTGCTTCGGATAAGGGCAGAGTGGCGCGCATGATCTGGCCGAGGCTGAATAAAACGGGCACTGCAAGGCTGTTAAAACTCCAAAGAGGCGTGCTCAGTGCGGTAATTGGAGTCGCGCCGAGTAACGGCATTATGGGTGTCCACGCGAGGCGCATTGATCTGGGAGACCTTGCGATCAAGAATCTGTAGGGACGAGGTGGACAGGGGAACATGCCCGGCACTATATCAAAGGAGAAAGAGACATCTGGGTGCCTACTCCATCGATGATTTGAGAGATTTGTCGAACATTGACGTCGGCAGTTTGGGTCGCTTCATGGTAAGGTCTAGATGGTTCCAGGACAAGGGGATAGTTATCACGGGTTGTGGTATCACAATTGGCTCCATAGAACCCAAGTGCGTCCATCTAATTCATTTGGCGAATGGCCACTTACCTACGCATTCAATTAAAAATTAGTCTGTTCTTTGAAGAAGATTTTTCGATGAAAATTAACTTCAGTTGCCAATTGTCTTAGAGTCGATTCAGTAATTATAGATCTATGGTACGTCATTTTATTAGGCAAGATTTACGCCTTATATAATATATAAAATTCTAGTGTCACGGTATTAGTGGTTAAACTCCTCTGAGAACAGAGGACTGAGAACCGAACAATGTATATTTTCCATATCTCTAAATGTTAAGAGGGCGTGGCATATCGTTAAAATTGAATATTTAGGTACATATTGATTGTAGACAAATAAAATTTGGTATGTAAGTTCGTAGAGCCGATATCGACAATCCCACCAAAAATGGCCATGACAACTCTCCGCTTTCAAGTGATACCTATAACTCTAAAATTACTGAACATATTTTAACCATTATTTTTTTGTTCGAAAACTTATTAGGTTTAGATGGTTTAAAAAAAGAATTCGATATAATAAAAAGTAGGCGTGGCAAACTTTTAAAATTGAATATTTTGGGACATAGTGATCGTAGATGAGTGCAATTTGGTGGGTAAGTTCGTAGAGTCGGTATTGACAAATTTACTAAAAATGGGCGTGGCAATCCTCCCCTTCAAGTGATACCTATAACTCTTAAACTACTAAACAGATTTCAACCATTCTTTTTTTGTTCGAAAGCTTATTACGTTTAGGTGGTTTAGAATTCGATATAACAAAAAGTAGGCGTGGCAAACTTTTAAACTTAAATATTTATGGACATAGTGATCGTAGACGACTGCAATTTGGTGAGTTAGATCGCAGAGTCGATATTGACAAATTCACCAAAAATGGGCGTGGCAATCCCACCGCTTTTAGAGATACCTAAAAGTCGGCTAATTTGATGGTTTATTAATTTTAGTTTTGCAGCGAGTTCAACAACTGCAATTTCGTCAGCGCTTTATGCAGCGTATTACAATAAATATGTAATTTGACCTGTTTTGGACAATAAAAAAAATTAATTTTGGGCGGGGCGAAGTACTAGTCAGCTAGTAATGAAATATTGAATTTTACTTTCAAAACCGAAGAATGGATAACTCTTTCTAACACCCTCAGGAAATTTGCAAGAAAATAGCTTGACTATGACTCTTAAACGTATGGACTTTAGGATCAATTTAGTAAAGACACACTGTAGTTTAACCACAAACCTTTAAAATATGACGTCACTTGTCCTCTATTGCTACATTACAGTAGCGTTGTAACTGATAAATAAATTCTTGAAAGTGAAAAATTATGATGTCATAACAAAAACACAATAAATAAACGCAATTGATAATTGAAAACATTTTAATGTTTCGAATACAATTGAAATAAAAAAAAAGTAATTACTTTACAAAAAGAAGAAGCAACTGAAAACATTCTTCCATTCAAGTAATACAAACGTTTTCTTTTATTTTTAATAAATCAAGCAAACAAATGAATTCTTTTGATATAGAAGAACGTGGCATATTTATCTTGGAATGTTTAAAACATATTTTTTTAGGGTCAAGAGTTACAATTTCAAAGTCAAATCATTGTGTTCGAGTGTTGAGTGTTGAGTGTATTGTATTGTAATGTAATTTTCTGACAAACACATATTAAGACAGTCCCAGTATTTGTTGGTGCGTGGCATTATAGTCACGCTTGCTTGATTGCTTATCAATTTGCATCGAAAAGAATACTCCCCCCCCCCACGAGTGTTTACATACGGAATTAAGATTTCCTATTTGAAATACTTTAAATCGAATTAATTTTTTCTATTGATTCATCATGTTTTAAGTTTATTTGGTTTCGTATTTCATTAGGTACGTATCTGTGTTTAATTATTAAATCATCATTAGAGTAAGTAGTATAATTGCCAACCAATATGCATCCATATGTGACCGGCTTGTGTCATTACAATTACCATCATCCCATCACCAAGACCATATTTGTTTTCGATAAAACGATTGTAAATGAATTGAAAAAACATCCCTCATCATTCATCTGTTTATTTTCTTTATGTTTTCTCTCTCTCTCTCCCTCTCTCTGTCTTTACTGACGCGACACTTGTCAAAATGTGTTATTGATATGGTCGTCATAATATTGACATTCGAAATGTAGTTATCGTTATCAATTATATGTCATAAGCATTTATTTAAATTTGTTTAGAGATCTGACCCCTTAATACTATGTTCAGACATGCAGAGAAGTAAAGGAATGCTTTTGTATAACTGTTAGGTTTGAAACCAATAAATGGATGACCCGATATTATGAATTAAATCCTTTATCACAAGTAATTAAAGGAACATAGTTTTTGTAAACTTTTCTACAGTATGTAATAAAGGGTCCGCCATATAACTTTTTTTGGTTTTTTGAAAATGCTTAAAAAAAAACTTTTGAATATTTTCTCTTTGAGGATTTACCAAGCAACATGAGACAGTCTCATCACTGTAAACGACAATCATTATAGGTGGGAATTTGATGATCTGTACACCAACGACACGTGGTTTCTACAGAACGGTGCCACCTAGTTATAGATCATTACACGTTGGGTAGTCTCCACGAGACTACTCCCAGGTCAGATTTCAAAACGGAAATATGAAAATATTTCTTCGACGACTTCCTTTCAGCTGGCAAAAAAACTCTGACAGTAAATAAAATAGCCATGAAAAGCTTTTAAAAAAATCTGTCGTTCGGAGTCGACTTTAAACCCGCTACTCATGTAGAAAATTAACGCATACAACATAGGTGGCGTGAGAAACTAGGACGTGATCCTGACTGAAGGGTTATAAGGTCAATTTTGAAAATGCTTTTAAAAAACCTTGTGAATACTTCCTCAAATTTCTTTTTTATTCGAAAATACAATCCCTCCGGTTAATAATGAAAAATAATTTCATTCAAATGGCTGCCTCGGCTGGCCATGCAGTACCCTACGCAATTCGTCCAATTTTTAAGCACATTATCAATTGTGTGCAGCTGTATTTCACCAATGGCTTCACGAATATTGTCCTTTAAAGCGTCAATTGTCTCTAGCTTGTCGGTGTAACATTTATCTTTGACGGTGTCATATCGCAGCTCCGAGGTGGCCAAACGACATCAGCTCTGCGGCTGATAATGCAATCTTCAAAAACAAGGCGCAAAATATCGAATGTAGCTTCGGCTGTGGGTGGCACGCAGCGCCGTCCTGTTGAAACCAAATGTAGCCAATATCCTGCTCTTCAATTTTTGTGAATAAAAATTCGTTCAACATGGCCCGATAATGATCGCCATTGACTGTAACGGCCACTCCTTGCTCATTTTCGAAGAAAAATGGCAAAATTATGCACACTGGACCAAATTCCGCACCAAACAGAGACTCGTTTTGGGTGCGTTGGTTTTGTGCCCCGTTTTCGAGAATTTTGCATGTTTCCCTACCCGCCGAGATCAAAATGAGCTTCATCTGAGAAGATGATCTTCTTTAAATCGATCGCAGGCCCACTTGGCGAAGTGAAAACGCATTGGATGGTCAATTGGCTTCAACTCCTGAATCAATTGGACTTTGTATGGCGTCACACCAAGGTCTTTACGCAAAATTCGTCGGAATGATGTCTCCGAAATGTTCAGTTGTTGAGAACGACGGTGAATTAATGTTGATGGCGCTTCACGCACACTTTCTGCCACAGCAGCAATATTATACATGAGTTAAGTCTTACCATTCGCGAAATAAGCACTAGTTGAAAAAAAAAGTTAGATGGCGAACCCGATACATGATGCACCAATGTGGTCACTTATAAATCGAAATGGCGAAGGCGGATTATATGTGCATAGGATCTGTTTTATGTTCAGTCTCAAATTAACTTCGGGAATGTATTGTCTAAGACTGTATATGTTACTTCTGGTGTTCCGCTGGGTAGCCATTTGGGACCTTTACTGTTTTTATTGTTTCTGAATGATCTTCCTTGTGCTGTTTCTGAGTGTAATCTTCTGATTTATGCTGACGCCGTTAAATTATTTTATACTTTTGATGATGATCATGGTCAGGTTGCTCTTCTTCTTGTTTGTAACTTGGCGCAGGATTAGTTTAATGGATCTTAACTTGAGAAAATGTAAATGCATGGTTTTCTCTCGAGAGGGTTTAATTTCGTCCATTTATGTGATTAATTCTTGGCCTTTGGAAACTGTGACTACATTTCTTGATTTAGGAGTATTATTGGATATGAAATTGTCTTTCATTGATCATATTAGTTTGATGATTGGCAAGGCTCGGTCTGTTCTTGGTTTTGTGAAAAGATGGGCTAGGGAAGTTATTGATCCTTATATAACAAGACGACTGTAACTTGTTAGACCTATTTTGGAATAAGAGTCTGTTATTTGGAATCCATACTATCGTTGTCATAGTGATTCAATTGAGTCTGTGCAGAAGCTGTTTTTATTATTCTGTTTCCGTGGCTTAGGATGGGATTATGGCAATGGCCTTCCGTCATATGAGGATTGGTTAGCTTTGATAAAACTTTCAACTTTGGAACGTAGAAGGGCTGTTTTAGGGGTTTATTTTGTTTTTAATCTGATTAAAGGTGATATTGATTTTGAATTTTTGCTTTGTAACCTGAATTTCAGTATTCCAGCAAGATTTTCACGGCACTATCGTCCTCTTTCTTTAGATTTCTATAGAACGAACTATGGATGTAATTTTCCTTTCAGCTTGTGATTAAGTTCTGTAGCTGTTTTATGTTCTCGTTGCATTAACTTTTCCCTTACCCGCTACAGTCCGGACTGTATTGTGTACGTGCCCCTACGTAATGGGGACGAGCCCTCCGCGGTCGGGTGAGGGTGGGTTAGAGTGAGGCCGGGGACGTTGGAACTTAATTTTATAGGATTTTATTTAAATACACACCGAAATTATTTCAATTTATTTCGTTTTCATTGACAAAAAAAAGAAAAAATCAACGTTACTTACCTCATCTTCGTTTTTATGCAAAGTATCGTTCAGGGCAATAACCCAAGACATTAATAACTCGTTAACAATCACCAAATCACTATAAAGCCAGCGAAATACTTGACTAGTCCAAGTGACGGAAGTCTATTAAAAAGAAATAAAAATTAAAAACAAAAAAAATTTCAAATTGAAAACAAAAACCTACCGTTTCTGGTCCAACAACATTTGATGGCGGCGGTACATAACGTTTTTTAATATTTTCCGGTCCTGTTGAACCTTGTCTCACCATACGTCTACGTATACCGGCACCTCCAACACCAACACCACCAACAGGTGTTCTGCCACGGCCACCAGCTGCACCCATACCACCAGCACCACTACCACCACTGCCCGATGGTTTGGCTAACAAGTCTTTAATTTCACTTTTGCTTGCTAAAATTTCACGTGGTTCGGAAAGGCGTTTTTCCGTTTTTACGCCACTACTGCCAGCAGCACCGGGTGCAACGCTACTCTGTCGACTGTTACTGGCGCTGGCCGGTTTCTCTTTAAGCATGTATTTTTGGTAAATAAATTTGCACAGCCATATTATGAAGAGAGCCAATACGGCCCATATAAATATAAAAATTGCTAATGAATCCATTGTTATATCACCGAGACCTTCAAATGTACAAATATAATCATCGATTTGATCTGCTAAATCCATAATATTTTTAACAGCAATTTAGGGAAAATTTAATTTGCAATTTGCGCCATGGACCCACACATATCTGAAAGGAAATTTGAGAAGAGAAGTTAGGTTTTAGTAACTTTGAGGGAAGTATTATCTTAAACTTATCAAATAATTGATCTGTTAGAACACAAGTTTCGTTGTGAAGCTTATCCACATAGCGGTCTTAGGAAAATTACAAGATTACTAAGGAATTCTTAAAACTATCCTGAGAGTTGCCTTCCACTAAGTAAGTAATGCCAGATATCTTGAAATCTTATAGGTAATCCAAATTGACTGAGGTCGCAGGGTACGTGTATACCGGCTTTACGATTTTGTAATCAATTTTATGAAACCATGGTCAACCTCTAAAAAATTTGGAATAAAGAAATCAGCAAACCCGATAAGAATGGTAACGAATATAATAGTAATTGCTCGTGGAACCACTTCACGCAGGGCATTGTTTATTATTCATATTCGGCATACCATCTAGGCATAAAGTGAAAGTATAAAAGCTATAAAAGGGGCACCAAATACCCCCAGGGGAAGATCATCTTCGGCTTTTAACACACATAGGACACGAACATCAACATTGTTCATTAAAAAGGGCGTAAAAGTGCATTCAGTGAAGCAGGTTTTCGTTGCTTCTTTTTGAAATTTTTTTGTATGTCAATTATACACCCGAAGAAAAATCACTGTAGGATTCACTAATAACAATGAGAAATGATCTCTACTTTTAGAAGAATTTTTGTCAAAGTAAATACGCAGTCTTTAGGGGTTTAGCACTGTACATTTTCCGCTTGAAACTATTACTAACAATTTTCCTCTGGCTTACACACATGCCTCTCACAAATACACACACATTTTTATTATGTTCTCTTTGTGGCGAGGTCCGGCTATGATTATGCCAAATCGACTGTAACAGCAGCTAGTCTTTACAGCTGGAAAAATAACGTACCGTATCGGCTTTACAATTTCGTAATCTATTCTCTGGAACCGTTTGGTTTGGAAATTGAAATCATTAAAACCGATTTGAGTACGCCTGGAACCATCTCGCCTAAGGCATTGTTTACTATCCGTAATAGGGATTTATATACGAGCGACAGATATGACTTCATAGCATATATAATTGGTCATTACAATCCTTCAGTTAGTTTTACCACCTAGCTTCTCATACCACTTATATTGGGTGTTTGAATTTTATCCATAAAAGTCGGGACCTATAGGTTTAAAGTCTGCTCTGAACGACAGAATTGTTTGAAAAACTCTTTCGTACCCAGAAATCTTTCAGCTGGAGATATCTGATCTGGGTTTTGAACCTTGGTCTTACGTCTAATAAGCCGACTCACACTGTCTACTGGACTATGGCGATTTCAATATAAGACTACGAGGTACCAGGAACGTTTTTAGAACTGGTTTTACAAAGAAAATACGGGTTATGCTAGTATACCATAGTGGTGATGACTGAAGACTTCAGTCAAGTTTTTACTGACGGGTCAAAATCACGTAATAAAGTCCCCTGAATTATAAATTGTCCTACTATTCAGTTTCAAAAATGGCTATAAAAACAGCCGCTGTAGAGATCCGCTATAAGAGCATATGGGATGGCAGTAGACGCTAGTGTATTGAGAGTAAAGCGGCCATTAGGTCTTCTTCTTATAGGCTAAAGACACTCTCTTGAAGAGTTAATGAAACGTTCGATTGTTTTTTATATGGACTCGTGGACACGAGAGCAAGGAATGTAAAAAATACGCCAGTATTCTGAATATAAAAGTGGTCGTAGTCTAGTAGGTTGTATGTTGGCTATTAGACGTAAAGCCAGGGTTCGAGCCCCAGGCCAGACATCAAAACAAAATACAAAAAAATATTTCTTCGGCGATTTCTTCTCAGCAGATTTTTAACAAAAACTTTGAAAGTAAAAAAAAAATCTGCCATAAAAAGTTTCTCAAAAAATATCTATCGTTCGGAGTCGACTTTAAACTGTAGGTCCCTGACACTCATGTATAAAATTAACACACATAACATAAGTGGTGTGAGAAACTAGGTCAATAATCCAGACTGAAGGGTTGTAATGACCAATTATATATTATATATGTATGTATTCTGAGTGTAAAGCTGCCATTAGGTCTCTAGAGACTGTATTTACTCTCATGAAGAGTTAATGAACTTTCGATTGTTTCGTATATGGACTCCGGGACACGGGAACAAGGAGTGTAACAACAAAGCTGAAGAGCTAGTTAAAGAAATTCGCATAAATTCATACAAGAGATTGATATTCCTTTGCAGGGAGCCAAACAAATGAACAAAGGAAGATTGTGCTGGTAAAAGAAATTCGAGTGAATTCACACAAGAGATTGATATTCCGCTGCAAGGAGGCAAACAAGTGATTAAGATAGGCGAAAATATTTAAATCTGACATGCCGTGATGATAAATTTTTAGTCTATTTCCGTAAATATTAGATTTCATATTTATATTATTTTATTTATGTTGCTGAAGCAATCAGCTGTTTTGTTTACCAGCTGTCAAATAAATTTCGTATATTATATGTATGTCTGAACGCTAAAAATATTGTTCGCAATAAACCGAATATTGATTTAATAAAAGTGCATATCTGAACATAGTATAAGTCGTCCTGAAGTTGTTGCAGCCAGGTAGGTGGTATGCTGGCATGGGCATGTCAAACAAAACGAAATATGAAAAAATATTTCTTGTGGCAAGATCCTAAACTTTTAGAATAAGCTACTAACATGAAAGGCTTTTCAAGTATATACTTAGTTCGGACACAACACAAGATGGTTGGTGTGCGAAACTAGGTTGTAATTCTAACTAAAGGAATTTAATAACTAAGTATGTACTTCTGTATAAGCAAGCCTTATAACTTTCGATATACTGAACCGATTTTAATGATTTATACATTATATAAACAGTAAATATATACCTTTCAAACTGTGTAAACAATTGTGTAAGTGTTGTGCATTTTTTAAAAATTACAATCGTTTTAGAAAAACTACTCTGCTGTAGGAATTTTTTCTTAAAATATTTCTTAATTTTTTTTTTATTTCGTTTTATTTTTTTTTAATAGACCAACCATATTAAATTTATTTTGACACTTCTATCAAACAGTTGTTGTTGTTATTTACATACTGTCAAAATATGAAATATAATGTAAACAAAAGAAAAAATTTTACAAATGAAAAGGGTTTACAGGTCTTCGAATATCATCTGAATATGAAGCATAGACATCTTTAGGAAAAGAATAAAATTTAAATATCGTATCGTATCGTATCGAATCCGTATTATTTCTTATAAAAATATTTTTTAGAATAATAGAAGCAAGTAGAAAATAAAAAAAAAAATTATTAATTGTTGTTGCAATTGTTTATTGAAACAATTTTGTATTGTAGAGGAAACACATCTGGGGATTTCGAAATAAAAACGAAATGTTTGACAAAAGAAAAGAGGAAACAATAACCGAACTAAACCAGATGAATTATTGAAGAAAAAAGAACATCAAACCTTTTAGTACATGGTTAACCCAGCGAAATTTGTTGTCGAATTAATAAAAAGAATTCAATCTAAATAGAAATTATGGAAACAAAAATTGTTGGCGTCTAACTTTAGGGGATAAGTTAAAAAAAATGAAAAAATTTGATCATGTTTAGCATGTGAAAAGGGTTTCAATTCCATCAGTAGTTTTATAGTCCGCAGTATATCTTGAAAAGCGCACCATATCAACAGAAAAGGTAAGAACTTAAACAAAATTTCGAAAGCTACGTAAGAGATTGTTAACCAATTCAATATCAACTCACTAGGGCCTATCGAATGTTTCGAAATGTTTGACATTCAAAAATGACCAGTTTCTCCAGGGGAGGTTTGGCTACGTTGATGGTATATTTTTTAAATTTTAAGCGCGAGGGCTGTGGGTTTTATTCTCACCAAAGTCTCTGGGTCCGGTCGTTTGCCACACATTATATGTGATTATTACTCACAAGAAAAAAAAAGAAAGTGGGAATTATTACTAAAAAAAACAATTCTCGGAAAAAAATATTTCGAATATTTTAAAAAATTGTAGACTTAAACACTGACGCTCTTTAAAATGAGCCCAAAGCCCAAAATTTATTACATGGACCCTTAAAGTCAGGGTGGGTGCAAAGAGAAAAAGAAACACATTACGGAGGTCCTTAAAAATTAGTCAGATTTACTTAAGATTTGTTACTCAGAGGTTTTTGGGGTCGTTGATTACAGATCTTCAATCAGAATCAAAAAATTTAAAATGGTGGAACGCAAAATGCCTTCAAAAACACCTTGAGCCACCTTATTTGCACAAAAAGTCCAAAGTCCAGAGTTTCTATTGGAAATTGAAACCATAAACTCGAAACACACAGATTAGCACACCACACTCTAAACTACTTTAAGCTAAGTAAGTAAAATGCCTATCGTATGGCCGTAAATCCGAACAGGTTATTGAGTGACTGTATTTACTAACCCGACATCATCCAATACTTTTTGAGCTGACCGAATATTTGCGATGTTTCGCATATCTATTCGATGTACTTGACAAAGCCTCAACCAATTTATATTCTTCCCTTTACGCTGCTTTAAAAGTTATCGAAATAGGCTAAATAAGGTACATAAGTTGGAGGACCCCTTTAAAGGAAGAGGTCCCACATTTAAGACCATTGTGATACCACATTCAGAAATCCGGAAATAAAACTTCTCCTAAAGGAAACCCAGCCGAGTCCAAAGTAAATATTTTTAATGCAGAGCCTGTTCCTTTAGAAAGCTCGGTTAAGAATTTTAGAAACTGAGAGGTCATAAATCTTTGGCTTTTTATGACAAGTGAAGACTAACTGAAGACGTCATAGTCTAGTAGTTATATATTTCCATGGAAAGCTTCTTAAGAATATGTTACTCCCTCCACTGGTATAAAATTAACACACGCCCAACATAAGTGATGTGAGAAGATGGGTTGTAGTCCTGAGTGAACGGTTGTTGTTATCAATCATATATGTAGGGTATTGACAAATGAGGAGAAAGACTGCACAACAGCCAAGTCTTTCGGCATGCTTTTCAATAAGACAGTGGCATGTGAGACTCGCTATTGTGCGATGGAAGGTCAAGCGATTTAGGTGCAAAATTTTAGGTCCTCTTCTTTTACAGAAGAGCTAAGAAATGCTTAGACTTTCGGCAAGCCTTTCAGTAAGAAAATGTCATGTGAAATATGTCTATTGTTCGATGGAAGGCCGTTAGATTTAAATACAGAAATGAGTTGATCCACTTCTCATCCGAAAGAGTCAAGCCGCACGAACGAACTCGTCTATCTTCTCAGTGTTTCTTTTGCTTTGTTGTGATAAGGTTATGAATGAGGACTTACGCTGATTGTAGGTCTAGTTGTTAATATAGACTGGAATCAACTGCCTATGCTAACGTGTGGTATCTATTGTGGTGAAAGACTTTCGCCGATTGATCTCATTTTCAAGTCGTAGCTCTGACGATGCTTTCTCTGATTTACGTTGTTTATGTTAGATTGTCTGAGTGCTTTTTTGTGATGCTTGTCTAGAAAGCTCTTATAATTTTAATGCGAAAACCGTGATGAACATTTTTTCCTGAATTTGTGGGAAACACCTCTAGCTACCGTAAGGCTTCAGAAATAATTATATTTCTGGGATGCGATTACAAACCCCAGAAACTAGTTTCTGGAATCAACACTAAACTACAATTGATCTTTAAGACGGTGTACGGCTGTCGCAGATACTTCGTCAAGATAGTGGAACGATATGATATCCATATCGTATGGTTACCGGGGCACAGTGGTTTTCCGGGTAACTGCAGAGCTGATGGTGAGTCAGTTGCGACACGACCATCGAACTTTCCGATGAGTTCTATTATCTGGGCATCCTGCAAGCTCATAATTGATAATGAAATCGTCGATTCCATCAACGATAATTGGGCAGCCTCGGACACGGGTAAAACGGCTCCTAAAATTTGGCCAAGGCTGAAAGAGGGCTGCACAATGACTCTACTTAAACTCGAAATAAGCATGCTCAGTGTAGCTGTCGATGTCATTATGGGATATTATATTATTGGTACGCATGTGAGTTGCCTTGGTTTTGGACACCTTGCTAATGACTTCTGCTAATGAAGCTGCAGAGATGAGGAAGGGGAGAAGACTGTCCCTCAACTACTGGACTCTTTGCCAAAGGAAAAGAAAGTACTTGGGTACTTACTACATGAATGATATAGAGGAACTATCAAGGATTGACATTGGCAGCCTGAATTGTTTCTTTAGGAGCTCGAAGTGGTTTCGAAACTAGGCGATAGTGAATAACTGTGGCAGCACAATGGGCCCAATGTGGCCTAAGTGAGTCCATCTAAAATTTTTCTTGAATTCTCTAAAATACAATGAGAATGTAAAGATGAGTATAATTAAACAACAACTCAGATAAGGTTGGCCTGAGGCTTCATTATTTTAAACCCCTTAGGTGTTTTATACCAGCCTGGGGTAATACAGATTAAATACTTTTAATTAAAAAAGTTACTGGCTGGTGATTACTTCTGGTTACGATTCCATATGATTTTTGCCTTCATTTGGAAGCCAATTTGTTGTGAAAATTTTTTTCACTTTTTGTTTTATTGTGGAAACATTCAGCTGGGAAACTTTTCATTTTAATTTTCTTCAAATACACACTAAATGTTCAACATTATTCGAATATCTATTTATAGAGCTTTCAATATGTATTTCAATATTTTTTTTTAATTTTTTTTTTTAAATTTTCTTTGAAAAAAATTTTCTTTTTTAAAGAAATTTTCACTCACTTTTTTGAAAAAAAAAAATTTTTTTTGTTGCAAATTTTTTGTGATTTTTTCTTATTAAAAATTAAATAATTAAACTAAAATTAATATTTTAAATAAAATAAAGAGAACTTATTGTCGAAATCGAAAATTAAAACGTTACGCGCAAGGGAAACTGAAAAAAAAAACGGAAAAAAGCGAACAAACTTAAGCGTTAAGCGAAAATGAAAACTGAAGAAAATTTTCTTCAGTTTCCTTATGAAAATCAAATGAAAAACTAAAATTCAATTTTAGAATTTTTCCCCCAACGAAGAAGCACCATCACTAAAATAAGAAAGAAAATTCAAAAGACAACAACAGGCAAAAAAAAAGTGAAAAGAGATGAGAGTGAAATGCCACACATACCTATATACATATACGAAGAGAATGTTTAGAATGTGTGGTGAATATAAGTCGGCTGTTGAATGAAAAAGTTGAATGAAATCTAATGACGTTATTATAGTCAGGCACCCATAAGTTATGTGGTGTCAAGACACGACACTGCATGTATTATGATGCTGTGCTGTAAGTGTTATTGCTGTGGCAATACACTTATGATTGCTTCACCAAAATAACAAAAAATTACATCATAATTTTGTACTACACATACATACATATGTATGTAGAAGAACACACCTTATAAGTGACGTCATTTATCCCAATAGGTTTGGTAATTTTGAAAACAAAAAAAAATCAAAAATTAAAAAAAAAACAAATTTAATGGTTTAACAATTGTTTAAACAATTAATTTAATTTGTTTACATCTATTGAACAAAAAAAAAACAACAAAACCAAAAACAAAATAAATTTTGTTGAAAACCTTAAGAAAAAATAAAAAAAATTAAAAAAAAATTTAAAAAAAAAATAAAAAAAAAAATAAAAACAAAATAAAAAAAATTAAATCAATTGAAATCACAAAAAAAACAAAGTTTTTTCAAGATGTTTTCTGTTGACTTTTGGGGCGCATCAAATGCCAAATTCTTACATTCGTATACAACTAAGTAAAGATGTTTGTTTTTTTTGCTTTGTAAAAATTAAGTAAAAAAATTCGAATTGAATTAATTTAAATAAAATAATGTTCGAGTCCATTTTTGGTTTTAAAATTTTAAAGTTATTAGCTAAAAAATAAATTTTTTTTAATCATTATAAAATACTATAGGTTTGCTGGGTTATGTTTACTCAGAGTTTTAAGAGTATAACTGCCAATTGACGATTTTGTGCTCCAAAAATATTAAATTGATGATTTAATGATTTGTGCTTTTATTTTGATGATTTTTAGAAATTAAAAAATTGAGGTAATTTTCTTTACTTTGGTACATAAAATTTTTTACTTTTGGAAAATTATTTTAGTAAAAACAAGAAGTAAAGTTATGTACAATAACGCGCAATGGTAATTTCTGGAAATAACTTCGCCGTGGTCTAGTAGGTAGTGTGCTGGCTTATTAGACGTAAAGCCAGGGTTCGAGTCCCTGGTCAGACATCAAAACGAGAATATGAAATTATTGGTTCGGCGACTACCTCTCAGCAGATTTTTGGCAAAAGCTCTGAGAGTAAAAATTGCCAAGATAGGCTTCTAAAAAAAAAAAAAAGAAATTCGTCGTTCAGAGTCGACTTTAAACTGTAGGTCTCGCCACTCATGTATAAAATGAACAAAATAATCTGTCATTCGGAGTCGACTTTAAACTGTAGGTCCCGCCACTTCTGTATAAAATTAACACAACATAAGTGGTGTGAGAAACTGCGGGCTTCTTGGGAACGATTGCTGTAGACTGTCTAATGGTGAAGGTATAAGACTGGCCATTTTATAGTCACCAGTAGCAAATCGTTTCCTTACCTTTCGAATCTTCCCTCTTTCCACCTTTCCTAAACCTGCACAATGCCCTGCATAAGTAGGGGTCATCCCCTTAGTCCTGGTTTAATAAAAAAAAACCAAATAATGGGCAACAGTACTAAGAATTTTGACCATTTGCCGTTGCAGACCATTTGGAAAATTTCGAGTGTAGATCCTAATATCACTCTAGGAAAATCAAAGGAAAGTGCTTTTGTTGTAGGACCAACTCCCTACTCATGCAGTGCATTGTATTGGAACTAGGAGAATATGTTTTGGGAAGGAGAAAAAGAGGGCGGACACTAGATGAGAACGAAAGAAGAACAAATTTTCTTTGTAATGCATTGTGCAAACCAGTAGCCAATCGTGTTATATAATTCTACGGAGCAAGTTCTTTATTACGCTTGAACAAAGTCCATTGTAGCACCACATTAGAACAATGCTCTTATAAATCAATGAAGTTGGATACCCTACTCTCTCCAGTAAGCGATCGAAAGGTCTCAAAATAGATCTTGAGGCACCGGCTCATACAATAGATGAGTGTTGTATTCTATTCTTGGTCGGATATAAGTGGTGTAAATAGGAGATAGGTGAGGATAGATGATGTAGTGGTGTTCTTGCACCATCTTAAGAAGCCAAGGCACTAAAAAAGAATTTTTTTAAAATCGTTTTAATTTATTTTCTTATTTTTGTAAAGATTTTTTGACGATTTCAATGAACGTCGTTGACGATTTTGCTAATTTTGACGATTTTTTTTTTCTAATATACGACGATTTGCTGCTTTATCAATCTGGCAGCTATGTTTATGAGTTCATTGTTAATCTTCATATATAAAACAGAAACAGAAAATAAAGGCCAGTTACCAACTGTTTTAGAGCCTACTTAACGAACATATATCGCTGTTCCTAGTGTCATCTATGCTGATTTGGCAAAACAGACTGGCAAAAACGATGTTAGTAAAAGTTCAGCCTGTCTTGTGTAAAGTGGCGGTGTGTTTGAAGAGAGTAATCGTGGTTTGAAGATCTCCGTTACAAAGATATGTTGAATAAATCGACTAGTAATTGTTATTGTTAATGCAAAGATTGTAAACAGAGAAATAACAAACAAAGTAATTGTTGTTGTTTCCATCAAGTTGTGAACAGAGGCACACAGTCTTGTGCGAAAAATAAAGAATTTTAATTTTATTTGCAATCTACAAGATCATATTTTAAACGTTTTTAAAAGGTATAAACAGATGAAACAGATGTTGCTTTAACAAGATGGCGGTTATCAACTGTCAAAATTTGGAAGTTTCTGTTGCTTTTCGGCGACTACCTCTTGTCATTTTTCTGATTTTCTATTAAGAAGGTCTTCAAATTTGACCACCTTCCATAATTTTTCTGGTAAAACCTCTGAAAGAAAACCAGAAGCTTTTAGAATGCTTCTCAAATCTGCCTTTTGAATTTGGCTTTAAATTGTAGGTCACTTCAGAAGCCAGGCCATAATCCTGACTAATGGGTAGTAGTGGCCAATTATGTGTGTGTACGCCAAAGGCTCTTATATTCTCTATTCCTGAGTGTATCGTCACCGTAGTCTAGTAGGTAGTGTGTTGACTTATTAGACATAAAGCCAGGGTTTCAGCACTAGGTCAGACATCAAAACGCATCTTTGGCAATTTCCTCTTAGCAGAAATCTGGCAAAAACCCTGAGTGTAAAACACAATTGCCATGGAAAGCTTCTCATAAATCTGTCGTTCGGAGTCGACTTTAAAACTGTAGATCTCCATTCACATATAAAATTAACACACACAACATAAGAGGTGTGAGAAGCTAGATCGAAGTCCTGACTGAAAGGTTGTAATGACCAATTATGTATGTATGAGTGTATCATCTGAATCAGTGAAGCTGTAAGTCAAATCTGTCGTTCGGAGTCCACCTTTAAACTGTAGATCCCCACTCACCTATAAAATTAACACACACAACATAAGTGGTGTGAGAAGCTAAATCGAAGTCCTGACTGAAAGATTGTAATGACCAATTGTGTATGTATGAGTGCATCGTCTGAATCAGTAGACCTGTAAGTTATCATGGGTTTGAGTTCGTACTAGACTTTGTTTTCAAATATTAATCGGCCTAACATTTTCTCTCAGTGTACAACCATAAATACAAAGTATTTATATTTGTAAGTGTACATGTATGTACATATGTATGAATGAATGTATGTATGTATGTATGATTATATGCAATTCATTGAATTTTCGTGCAGCATGAAAATCTTAAAACAAATCTTTCTACTACGAAAAATGATTATTTTTCTTTGGCCATTTTTTTTTTCATTATTTCTACGTCTGTCTGTCTGTTTCTCTGTCTACTTGTTTTAGAGTGAAATTAGTGAGTGATGCTAAACATGCTGCAGGTTTTATTAGCAAAAATCCTACTTTGTATGTAATGCCGTATGAAAATGGCAATTGAAAGGGCTACGGAATGTAGAGGAGAGGAACAGTTGATTGGTTATGTATTCATATGATGCTCGTAATTACATAGATTGTGAGTGTTTTATAAGATTACATTGTGTTGTGCAATGATATGTGAATTAAAATTAAATTTAATAAAACAAAACAAAACAAAACAATACAAAAATTAAAAAAAAAAATCTTATTAAAATACGTCGTAAAACTATGTACTGCACTGTAGGTCTGTCAGTGTGGTCCCTAGACTCTATATTGGAACGAAAGGTATAAGTAGTCATTAGAATAACTACAATAATGGCTCCATGATAATACAAATATAATACTCGTACATACTCGTATAACGTAACGTAACGGAACGTATTTTTACGCAGCATTGCATTCTGTATTAGATTACAAGAAAAGTAATCGCGTTCAATTAGAATTTTTCTCAAAATCTGGCATTAATATTTACAATCATAATGTAATTGATATGTGAACTTACATTTGAATGAATATGGCAGGAATATTTAATACAAATAAAATTGATTTTTCAACAAATATGAACTGCCTTGCAAGCTATTGCAATGTAGGCTATTCACAGATTGTGCTAAAATTTATAAGACACAAGCGCTCTTTATGGAATTAATTAATTATCACAGAGTCTACATGTTAAACCTCATGTCAATTCTCATTCTAAATAAGTGTACCCTTAGTGTACAGTGCATAATATACGTAATTCATCATTACAACCCTTCATCCAGGATTACGATATAGCTTCTCACACCACTTATGTTGTGTGGGTTACGGGACCTACAGTTTAAAGTCGACTCCGAACGACAGATTTTTGAGAAGCTTTTCATGGCAATTTTTACTCTCACAGTCTTTGCCAGAAATCTGCTGAGAGGAAGTCGCCGAAGAAATATTTTTCGTTTTGATGTCTGACCTGGGATTCGAACCCGGGCCTTTTGTCTAATAAGCCAACACATTACCCACTAGAGCACGGCGACTTCGTCTCTCACAACACTTATATTGTGTGTGTTAAATTTATGCAGGAATGGTGGGATCAACAGTTTAAAGGCCCCTCCGAATGATAGATGTCTGAGAAACTTTTCATGGCAATTTTTAATTTCCTCTTATAATTTTTGCTAAAAATCTGCTGAGAGGATATGCCGAAGAAATATTTTTTTGTATTACCTTTTTTTCGAAATGTCTGACCTGGGGTTTGATTTGTGGCCTTACGTCTAATAGGCCAACATACTACGTACTAAACTCAGACGACTTCTATACAACCCTTATTCTAAATAAGTATATTTGAACTCCCTGTCAAAAGATTATCAACTTTATGATATTTATTCGGATTCCGATTCCCTCTTATAGGAACTTCCCAACAAAACCATTAAACGCCTTAAATCCACTTGGTTTATGGAGGGACTTTGCCTATCTTTATATTTCCTTTCATTCAACATACATTTTTAAAATTTCGTTTTCACTTTACGGAAGATTTATGGCCCCACCAATGCATATGCATTGCTATCTTCCCTCTTCCTATGCTAGTGTGCTTGTTTATAGCGAAGAATTTCCGCATGATCTGGAATCCAGCAGACGGTAATCTTATTTTGCCTACTAAGTCTTCTCCAGACAGTTCCGTACTATCTTAGGTTTAACCTAATAAGAGCTAAGTACTCTAATTGCAGCCTGATTGTAGAGACAGTATTGCTATGACTTATCTTTTAAATCCACTATCCAAGTTGAATTAAGCATATCTCTCGATTGCATAGACATCCGCTTGGAAGATAAATAGATAGATAGATAGATAGATCATGCTATGATCGATTTCATCTCGTAAGACCCGAGTCCTATTCCTTTTTTACTGTCTAACCAAATTGAATTTAGCAAATCTTTCGATGGCATAGACTTCCAATTCTAAGATCCCCACAAAATATCTCCCGACTCTGATTCATAATGGGACTAAAAATTCCCGCTTCGTTATCAAGTTTCACTTTTGAGCTATTTGTAAATCGCAAAATAGTCCCTCGTTTAAGAGAGTATATATTTAGTTTCCAGATTACTGTACTTATTTTTGACACTAAGTCTCGTTGGGAAGCATTTCCT
The DNA here is from genome assembly GCA_014635995.1 of Sarcophaga peregrina. Classification (NCBI taxonomy): domain Eukaryota; kingdom Metazoa; phylum Arthropoda; class Insecta; order Diptera; family Sarcophagidae; genus Sarcophaga; species Sarcophaga peregrina. The sequence goes on along the minus strand of CM025793.1, from coordinate 79,594,938 downwards.
AAAACTGGTTCTTTCCAGGGCACCGTTAACGAAGCAGCGGTTAGACATACGATTTCTTAGGTCATAACATATTGTCGCCTCCATTCTATAAGTATACTCAGAATGTTTTTAATGTTCTTGCATTTTTAAATTCTACGTTTTCTAACTTAAATACTCTCAAAATTTGGTTAAGATACGCTGATCCGTTACGAAGTTATAGGGAAAAATCTACTTAGAATACACAAATAGTCGTATGTCGCTTGAACATTTTGAGAGCTCATAACTCAAAACCTACTTTTTCGTCTTAGAATGTTATAGAACGGAGGCGACGCTATAATGTTTGTCGTCCATCAACGTAACCATTGGTTCTAAAGCTTTGGTCTTTACTACCAACTGCAGTGTACTGAAATAGAGCTTCCTGCGCCGCTGTAGAAGAGTTTCAGTCAGGATTACAATCTAGGTTCTTTTGCCACTTATGTTGTGCGTATTAATTTTACCCATAAAATCGGGGACCAAAAGTTTAAAGTCTACTCTGAACGACAGAATTTTTGTGAGAAACTTCTTCAGGGTAATTTTTATTTTAGTCTCACAGTTTTTGCCAGAAATTTGAGAGGAAGTCGCCCAAAAAATTTTTTCTTTTATATTTCGTTTTGCTGGAGATGTTTCACCTATGGTTTGGACTTTGACCTCACGTTTAATAAGCCAATACAGTACCTACTAGACTATGAGGACAGACTTCCTATAGACAATATGTGCAATATCCCTTAATGGTGAGCATATAATAATCTGACATGATATTATAGGTATATGGTGACAGGCCAAGGGTCTTGAGCCCGTATAATTGGACTTCTCCCCTTCAATATATCTTCTCAAATAATTTTTCCTTAATTTAAATAAAGATTAAGATAAGAAAATAATACCATAGACTTTAATTGACGTAAAGCAAAGTGTATGCCCGAATTTTTTCACGCACACTCCTTACAATGTAATTTATATTATTTGGTAATTTTCTTGAGGTCCTATGATTGGTATACTCCCCTTCCAATATACCTTTCCAAATAATATTTTCGTTAATTTAAATAAAGATTAAGAGAAAAATACCATAGAGTTTGATATAAAATCCAACTGTATCCCCAAATTTTTTCGTACACACTCCTTACTATGTAAAGCATAGTATTTGGTCAATTTCAAATAAGATGGACCTAGCAGAAAATGAGGGCAAAACGAAGTACATATATTTTGGATCTTAGGTTACGGCCGATAATTATACTTTGGATATAGTCAAGGAATTTATTTATCTTGGCTCCGATGTTATCACCAAAAATGATGTCAATCACTTTTGCCAACGGATGCTACTATGGTCTCAATAGGCAATTGAGTAGCATAGACCTCTTTCGTATGATATAACTAATACTCTACAAAATGCTCCTCCTATCCGTGTTTCTTTAAGGCACAGAGGTATGGACTGTATTAAGGACTGATGCAGACGCCTTGAGAATATTCAAGAGAAAAGTTCTACGCAAGTTCTTCAGTCCAGTTTGAGTTGGCGATGATTATTGCACTCGATCTAATAATGAAGAGTATAAGCTCTTCAACAACATGGACATTCTGCGGCTGCGCTAGCTCAATCAAGTTTTTCGGATGGAAAATAATATTCCGGCAAGATTTGATTTCGATGTGGATATTAGCGGAAATCTGTGAAAAGAACGAAGTTGCCTACTTTGGAAAGATTGTTTTGAGGAAACCTTGTCATCGATTGATGTAAGCAATTAGCGAAAGCGACCAAGACGCAGAGGGGCCTGCAACAAAGGGCAAGATCTTCGTTCGGGTGCGAGTTGGTAATGAGCTCTTCCACGGAATAGATATTGTGTAGCGTATTAATATCCAACGGCTGGGCTGCTTTGGTCATGTCGTTTGAATGAAGGAGGATGTTCCGGTGGGGCATGTCTTTGACGCGGGGATATGTGGAAGTGGGCGAAAAGGACGACTTGGTTTGCTTTGTAAGTAAGTAAGTAAGTTTCAAAGTTTCAGTTTCTTTCTAATAAGCTTGCCAGATATTTTTTACATGCCTCTATAACAATGATCCAATTTTGTCTCTACAGTGTACACCCATTGAATGTATTTTTTTGAAAACTGTGAGTACCCTTCTATAGAGTGTTTAGTGGTGCAGAAAATTTATGTATAATTTTTAAATAACAATTTAAAATAGATTATTCATATAGAACTACAGTAAACGTCAAAAGAAACTGTACAAAAAAAAAAAAAAATCAAATTCCAATAATTACCAAACTTAAGTTTTACCATTTAAGGAGAGTGCCCTAAAAAAAATTTGATAATATTTTGAAATTTTTTGTAATCTTTTTTGTTTCAATTTCAATATAAAAATAACGGTAATTTATTAATGTATATTTATTTTTAATGTATATGCCTTATGCATATAATAGAGATTTTGTGTCAGAATTTTTTTTCACTATTTTTTTTCGGTAAAAAAAAAATTTTTTTTTTAAATTATGAAAAGAAACAAAATTTTTGTAATTTTTCTTTTAAAAAACTGTGTAAAGATTTCACATTTACAAAGTGTGTGCAATTTGACCTGATTTTTACGTGATTTTCTTACAAACGGTGTAAAGCAAATGTCAAAATAATTCTTCCGGTCTTTTTAAAAATAATTCTTCTATTCTTTCTATTCATATTCTTAAAAATAAAATATTTTTTTGTTTTTTTTTTAAATTCATACTCATATTCATATTAAAAATAGAAGACGAAAGAAACAGAAAATATGTGTTAATTTTTGCTTTGAAAAACAAATTTTTCTGTCGACTTAAAAGTTTGCATTTTATTATGGGGGAATAATGCTCCATTTTTTCTTCTTAATATTTATAGTTTTGGGGAAAATATTCAACAGATGTTTGTATATGAATCATCATTAAATTCAATTACATTCAAATACTCAAATCACTCGTCGTATATTATTACTCATAGAATGCCCGGTTGATTGTTTGCGTTCTTTTGGATTCTAATTTGTTTATTTGCTTAAACTCGTACTACTTATATTTGAAAATGAAATAAATTTTAAAAATATTTTAAAAAGTAGTGTTTACACAGCAACTTGTTATTGTTTTAGAAAAATTAAAAATTTTTACCAAAAAAAAATTAAATTTTTTAGTTTTTTGGTAGACCTAGATGCAGGTTTTAAGTTCAACTTCAATAACAAGAATTATTAAGCAATATACAGCTAAGTTAATACTTTTTAAAAACAAATATTTCCTACTTTTACCTATTTATACTTCATTCATTGCCGATTGATTTGAAACTAACGGGCATGCTAAGCAGGATGATGGCAAATATTGGCGGACCAACACAGGCCAAACGAAAATTGATTATGGCGGCGACGAACTCGATATTGCTGTACGGAAGCGAGATATGGGAAGATGCGCTGGAGATTAAATCTAAGCGGAAAATATTAGCAGCGGTGCAGCGAACAGCGGCATTAGGAGTTGCCTCGGCCTACCGCACAGTATCGGGCGCCGCAGTCCTAGTGATCGCCGGTGAGATACCTATTGACCTGCAGGCATTTGAGCGAAGAAAATCTTGGAGAACGAAGAGAGAAAATCTTCCTATTAGTAGCGCAGATCTTAGATCTCAAACACTACGGCGATGGCAAAGTAGATGGAACGAGGAAACTATAGAGGCATGGATACGGAGAACCTTTGGGGAAACTAACTATTTTCTGATCCAGTTTCTCTCTGGTCATGGTTATTTCCGAAAATACCTATACCGTATGGGCAAGGTGACTGATCCTGGCTGCATTCATTGCGAGGAAATGAGTAACGACGTTGCATTAAATGGCAAGACGAGAAGAACATGTTGATGGAACAAATTGGTGAATTTACCCCCGACACCATTGTTAACGCAATGGTCGAAAATGAGATGAAATGGAACGCTGTGAGAAAATACGTTGAATATGTACTCCGCAGAAAGATGTTCGATCTTGATACAATACAACGGAATGATATATGAGAAGACGAGCCAATAGCATGAAGCTGGCTTCAAATATGGCGTACCCAGACGTGGGAGAGTATACAACGGTTCTTAACTGGACGTCGTTCTGGGCCCTTCACGAAGTAATGCAGATAGCCGTCCCGGAAAGGGAGTATCCCCAGAAGGAGGAGGGATTGTTTTAGTGGAAGCACCACTCGACGCAGCTGATGACGATCACTGCAAGTGCGAAGGCATTTTAAACCCTACCTCACACGCCAAAAAAAAAAAAATTGTCGATTTGTCAACTTCTAGAATCTTAAAGTTGATTTGTTGTTGTTATTTCCTTATAAAGTGCTATACATTTCGTGTCGAATACTTTTTTCTGAAGCAAAGCAATTAAAGCAAATAGTAGTAGGACGGGGAGACTAGATCTGGATCTATGTATATATAATGTAAAGGGTTCTCCATTTCTTGGTTTCAAAAGTATGGGACTGGAATTCGACATCTGCCAAACTACATAAGTTGTGAAACGATTTTTTTTTCAGTTGAATGTCTGACATTGATGAAAATGGATCGCTTAACTATCGCTTAACACAACTCCTAAAAATGATCAAAACCTACTACAAAAATGGTGATTTTGCCACAGCCACGTATCGTGCTTTAATAGGAGATTACGGTTTACATAATCGTCCAACAAAGCAAGCAATTGGCAAAATTGTAAAGCAATTTTAAGAGACTAGAGTGGTAAACAAATACTGAAAGGCTTGGGCATCATAGTTTCGCTCGTTCGGCTGAAAATATTGCTATTGTAAGTGAAAGTGTTGCCGAAGACCCGAATATGTCGATTCATCGTCGTTCTCAGGAATTAGGACTGTCTTACTTACATTTAGATCTACGCCTACAGCCATATAAAGTTCAGTTCATGCAACAACTGAAGCCAGCTGAAGCCTGTGCTTGGTCACACCGTCGCAGATGCGAGGAATGGGTGCTTGAACAGCAACAGGCGGTGGACGGCAATTTTTTTAACAAAATTTTCTTCAGCAATGATGCACATTTCACACTCGGTAAGTATGTTAATAAACAAAATTGTCATATTTGGGCTTCTGAGAATTCTCAAGTAATTGAAGAGAGGCCATTAGATCCAGAAAAAATTACTGTTTGGTACGCTCTTTGGTCCGAAGGTGTGATTGGACCCTACTTCTTCGAAAACAACGATGGAACGACTGTAACCGTCAATTCGCAGCGTTATGATCATATGGTAATCGAATTTTTTTGCCTGCTATTGAAGAATATGTGGTTTCAACAAGACGGTGCCACATGCCACACAACTCGTGCGAATGTGGTTTTATTGCAAGAGTCATTTCCTGGCCGCGTAATTTCTCATCATGGCGATATCAACTGGCCACCAAGATCATGCGATTTGACACCATTAGAGCTTTTTGTGTGGGCCTACGCGAAAGACCGTGTTTATGCAGATAAACCTTCAACTCTTGAGCACTTAAAAACCATCATTCGTCAAGTTATGGCTGAGATACAGTCCGATATGTGTTAAAAAGTGGTCGAAAATTACTCTCAGAGTTTTTGCCAGAAATCTGTTGAGAGGAAATCGCCAAAGATCCGGACTTTATGTCTAATAAGCCAACACACTACCTACTAGATTACGGCGACTATATAAAATGAACATGGGTGGTGTGATAAGCTAGGTTTTAATCCATGACTATAACATGGGTGATGTGAGAAGCTAGGTTGTAATCCTGACTAAAGGATTGTAATGATTAATTATGTATTGCATACATAGTGGCACTTCCAATCGCCATAGTCTAGTAGGCAGTGTGTCGGCTTACTAGACGAAAAGTCTGGGTTCGTATCCAAGGTCGGACATCAAAACGAATTATGAAAGAAAAAAAATATTTCTTCGGCGACTTCCTCTTAGCAGATTTCTGGCAAAAACTCTGAGAGCAAATAAAATTGTCATGAAAAGCTTTTTCTGACTGTAAAACTGTAGGTCCCGCAACTCATTTATAAAATGCACGCACACAACATAAATGGTGTGAGAAGCTAGGTTGTAATCCTGACTAAAGGGTTGTAATGCCTAATTAAATATTTCCTACAGAATGGCAACACTTTATTGTTTAATGGACAATCACACACACGGGACTTTATTTATTTTTTGTTCATGTTTGAACGGCTCTTGTTCCCAGACAATTTACACGATTGTCGACTGCTGAAATTGATAGAAAAGGAGAGGAAGAGAGGGAGAATGATATTCATACTTCCCTTTATATGTAGTCTGAAGCTATTTACAAATAAATAATAAAAAAAATTGTTTATTTTATTAAAAATTATAAATATTAACCAAAAATCAGACATGTAAACATACACAGGCATAGATCTGTGCATGTAGCACAGTTTAAAACCACTTTTTGTTTTTGTCAAGCTACTGTTAAACATTTTGAATGCATGAGAGTGGTGAGTGTGTGAAATAATTCATTCCATTGCTGAAGGCATTTAAAATTAACATGAAAATAATATTTTATGGTATACAGCAGTGTACTGCTTGCACTATGATTGTTGTTGTTTTTTTTATTCCTTTTTTTGTTTTTGTTTCTGCATTTCCAAAGTGTCAAAGTCTTTTGTTTATAACAAAAACAAAAAAAAGAGAATGATTTTGTTACGCTTCAAAGGGAATCAGCGACAGTCACACACACATTTTAAAACGATATTGTCATCATCATTGTCAACAGCAACAACAACAACAATAGCAACATGTTAATCATTATCATCATCATTGTAAGCGTCGTTATTATTTTATTATGAATTCATCATCACCACCACCACCAACGGCAACAGAAACACCAGTACCAGTAACAGTAACAGTGCCTGTGCCGGCACCAGCGACACCAACGCCATCGCCAACACTGCTGCTTGCCATTAAACGAAGCAATGAACGTTTTAAATTAAAACAAAACAAAAAAAATCAAAAAAAACTTTCAAACTCTTTTAGACCCACAAAAATAGCGAAAAATAATTTCATCAACTGTGTCTGTCTATGGCGAAAAATTGGTAATTGAAACAGAAAAAAAAACAAGAAATTTAAATTATAGACTCAATAATTTTAGATTATTGACCTATTTTTGTGCAAAGTTTAATATTTACATTAAGCCAGAGTTGTAAAGGAATGAATTCATAAAATTTATTTTGAATTAACTAAAGCAATCAGGACCGAAACTACAAAAAACTTAAATACCTAGCAGTGCTCGGTTAAGAGAAAATTTTGTTCTGTTAAGAGGAAATTTTGCTCTGTTAACGTTAATAATGTGGCGCTGCTAAAATTTATGGATTGCGTCTTGGATTTTCAAATTCGAATTTATCTTCACTCTCATCTAAGAGAGACAGTATAGATCATTGCCGTAATACTTAAACTCTATAAGCAAGCTAGGTTGGAAGATCAGTTAATCGATTTTGATTTATAAATCCCTTTTCCTTGCACTTAACTCTCCTTTTGTAAAAATAGGATAAGCAGCTCTTAGAACAACAAAATTATGAAACACTACAATCTAACATTAAGATTGCAAACTCAGTAGTCGTAAAATACGTCGTCAATTTCTTGATTTCTGTGCTAAAGAGTTTCTCTAAATTTTTTTATTAGATTAAAGCACATTACAACCCTTTAGCCACCCAAGTTACTTTTTGTTAACTTTTTTCATGAATGGCGGGTCCTAGAGTTTCATGTTGATTCCGAAGTACAGATTTTAAAAAATTTTCATTATCTATTCTGAAAATTTGTGCTAGAAAACTGCTGAGAGAAATTCATCGAAAAAATATTTTTTTTTAATTTTCAATTTGTTCGATTCATTTGAGCTGAGACTTAAACCACAAACTCTTTTTTACTAAACCAAAACACTACAAATTAAGCTACAGAGGCTTCTATAAAGTATTTTACAAATCACTAATCTTTCACTTCCTGATAGTCATTCGTTCAATGTTTAAACCATAGGCTCTCACACTACCTTCACGACTTCAGACTACCAGATTATTTGCCAAAGCGTAAAGCGTTGACAAGGTAAAGGACAAAACAGCAACGTATCTTCTAAGCGACTACCTTTCACTTATGTTGGGATCTCAGTCCTATCGAAAGTATAGTCTTGAACTCAAGACTTGTCTTGAATGTTGAAATTATAAAACAATTTTTGGGCTTTCCTAAGCAAAGTAATAAGTTTGCGTTTCAGATGTAGATGGGGTGAGAAACTAAGTATTTTGAAGCTATGAATGTTAAGTTATAAAATAGGGCCACATTTGCTCATGGAACGTTTTAGAAGCCTCAAGTTTGTTTAAGGCAAGGCATACCTATGAGCTGTGGCTGTTTAAAAAAGAAAGGCTAAGCAAACACTTTCTACGCCAATTAAACTTTAATTACACTTCAGAAGAATTGGATATAAGGAATTGAACATCTATTCCCAGGCAACAATTGTTCTTGAGTTTTATTAACACATTGACTCCCGCAGCAATTTTAAGAAAACTGGCCAAAAAACGACAATTTGATTTTTTCACACTAGTTAGTATGAGATAACTCGTAGTTTGGCACCCTAGAGGGGAATGCAATCTACGAGTTATCTCGTAGTCGGCAGTCAACGTGCTAAACTGGTATTGGGTTAAGGTTAAGGCGATTGATTGCAAACTCGAGCAACCACAACATCAATAACGAACGTCATAGAAAGCTTTTACAGCGACTCGTCTTGAGGAATACCAACACAATACCTTAATATTTTTATACAGATGGCAACCCTATCATTCTAGAACAGTTGCTACAGTAAGCAAATGGTAAAAAAAATAGGTTTATGGAAACGAAACAAAATAAAGGAAATATTGCCAAGACATGGAGATTATTGTATGCCTTAAGGTGCAAAATAAGTCCAGAAATTGACCGGTGAATTTCAAATTCACTCACAAATATAAGCCAGTCTTACATTTATTAGAAGACAATAAATCACGTTTCGAAAGCAATCACATCCATTGTCTATAACACAGCCCTGCATGGGTTTTTCAAATAAGATGGCTCCAGGTGTCTCCGAAGGCATTTTCAGCGCTGAACAAGAAAGAGTCTGGGATCTGTAATCAGTGACTCCAAAAACTCCTGAGTGACAATTTTCAAGCAAATTTGATTAATTTTTAAAAACCTCCGTAATTTGTTTCTTTTCCACTTGCACTTTTTGGCATAAGCCCACCTAATTACTTTAAGGGTCAATTTGGCTTTGGGCTCATTTTAAAGAACAACATCAATTGTCAATTTCTGACAATAGCGATGGTTCTAAGACGTCAGTGTTTAGCTACACTACTTTTCAAAATGGCCTAAAACTCTATTTTAAGGGGATTCAATCTCCTTTTTCTCGAAAACCTAAGGTGATGGAACGTTTTTGAACCCAGATGCCTTCGGAAACACCTGGAGCCATCTTATTTGCTGTGGAATTGGATTGAATTAAATTATCCATAATTCTTTAGCTTAACCTCGTACATATCCAAACAATATTTGCATAAAACTGTTATTGTCTTTAAAAGCTAGAAAAAAAACAAACTCTCTGCATAGATTTAAATATTTTCCCGGACTCTAGGCTTAGGTGACTGACTGCCTGACTGACTGACTGCCACCAACAGGCAAACAATTTTTTTTTTCTTTCCTTCTTTCTTTATTTTCTCGAGTTCTTGCGAAATATTTAAAAATAATTTTAAAGAGTGTCACTATCAACATTAGACAGACAGACAACCGTTATAAAACGACAGTTAAACTTGCATGAAGAAGAAGAAGAAAAAACAACAATAACAACAACAAATACAATACAAAACGTGTGCTGCTACAATAAATTTTGTAACCAGGTTGACATGAAGAGCAGAGAGCAGAGAGTAGAATTGTTTCAAAAGAACAATGCCATGCCAGTAGAGCCATAACGAATTTGAGGCAATTCCATAAAACATTGACATAAGCGGGCCAACTAAAGACGGTTAGCTTGAAGCAACACCGAAGAAAATATTCAAATTCAACAGAAGCTTTATTTGCAAGCGTTGAAAAATAAAATCTAAAGACCGCAATAACAACTTATGTACACCAGCAGCAGGTAAATGAACTTTTTTGCAGTCGCAACAATATTTTCTTTCAGTCTTTATTGTTCTTCAAATAGCAATAAAACTTGAAAGAATTTCTTATAATTTGAATTTTTAATTACAAAATTCGGGCATTTAATTGCCGTCAAAAGTTTACTTAAATCGAACACTGTTAAACTGTAGATTCCGCCACTAATGCATAAAATTTACACACCCAACACACAAGTGGTGTGAAAAGCTATGTCGTAATTCTAACTGAAGGGTTGTAATGTCCAATTTTTTATGTATGTATGTATTTTAGTTCGAAAAGGAACTATATTTGCTTGAATTGCTTTACTAGTCCGATTATGTTCTGGCCTGTAAAATGTATAATGTGTTGTATAAACTTTAATTCCATGATAACTTGTCAAATGTTAAAGAAATATCAACACAGTTTCATATTCTCTGCTAGCAAACCATAGTTATCGATATCGATAGTTCCTGATAAAGATATAAAAACGATATCTAATTGACTATTTTCTGTTCCTCAGCGTTACAGCTTCTACAGGAAATTGTTCTGAAGTATTTTCAGTCTTCGGGCATTTGCAGCTGGAGGCCAGAGTCCCGTGCCGCGTACGGGGGTAAAGGTATAACGTAAATCTGCCAATATAAAAGGCAAGGCAAAGCAGGCAACTGAGTTAGTCCAGTTCAGTCAGCCATGTGTGAAGAAGCTGTGTTTTTGAAGAGAATAATCGTGGTTTGAAGATTTCCGTTCTGTCGAATAATTGCCTAATAATTGTTATTGTTTGTGCAAAGAGTGTAAACAGAGAAATAACAGAGAAGAGCAATTGTTGTTGTTTACATTAAGTTGTGAACAGTGGTGCACAAAAGTGTGCGACTAATAAAGAATTTTAATGAAAACTAAACACCAAATTTATTTTTATTTTATTTGCAAACTACGAGCTCATATTTTAAACGTTTTTTTAAAGGTAAAAACGTAACAATACGATAAAATTGTAGATTAAATTGATTTTTAAGTTCAAATACCTAATAGGCCCCATTAATATTTATTACCCTCTTCTGTACTTTTTGTCTCACTACTGCTGCTGAATATTTCTTAAATAAAATTTATTTAAAACCAATAAATTTATTTCGAAATCAAACAAAAATAGCCCGAGGGTAGGTTTATTAAATAAATTAATCGTCTGTAGTAGCAAGAAAAATTATTTTTTTTTTTGTGGTTTTTGTTTGGTTTGCGATAAATACGTTGTTCTTATGTATTATGTATGTACGTAGTACTTGTAATTATTGTCTAGGGAGTGTTTTATTTATTTTATTTATATTTTTAAAAAATTTTTAATTTTATTTTGTTTATTTAGTTTAGTTTATTAAAGATTTTGTCAATAATTTATTTCCATTCAAATAAAACACTGAAAATTAATGTTTATGAGGAAATAATAAAAATATTTACTTAAAAACAAAAAGACCAAAAAGATTATTTGCATAATTTTAAATGCAAATAATAATAAAAAAAAAAACACAGACAAAGACAAGAAAATAAAAATTTAATAAAATATAACGAATTGAATTTTAAATTATTTAATCTGCTGGAACTAGAAGTCGTTATTATACGAATAATGAATAAATTTGTACTAAAACAAAAGGCAAACAAAAAATTTTCGCAGTTTAGCACAACTAGGCCTTCATTCAAGTTTGTTTAGTACAATGAAGAATTTTTGTTAACGGTAATATTCAGCTTATGGTATAATGCTAGGAACCAGAGATCAGCAATCAATCATTTTTTCAACCACTCTGATTCATTTGTACTCACTACAACATTTATTTATAAGTACAGGTTGCAATGAGTATGAGTACAACGTTGACGTCAAACTCACAACATTCGAAATATGTTGGATTCATACGCCTACTCATTTTGATTCCAAAAATTTATAAAAATACTTACAATACTTATAAGTGATTCAAGTGATTCGAATCATTCATTAAAATTTACAGCCTTTGTTGTTGTATGTACAAACAAAGAAGAAAGGAAGGACAAAGACATCAAGCTAAGCAAACACACAACCTTCTTGTGAGTGTTATGGTATTCGTATGCGAATCATAATTATTTTGTGCTTTTCGTGTAAATATTAAGTAGAGACGAGTCAAAGTCAATAACATCATGCGTATTCTTAAGTATGAATACGACGAGTACTTCCAACTTTGAGTATGAGTTGTATGAGTATGATATGAAAATAAGTATAAATGCGTATAAGTATATGGAATTATAAGTACCGCTCATGTTATGTTCGTTAATTTATGAGTGGCGGGACCTACAGTTTAACGTCGACTCTGAACGACAGATTTTTGAGAAACTTTTCATGGCAATTTTATTTACTCTCAAAGTTTTTTGCCAGAAATCTGCTGTCACCTGTTTGGAAAAAAGTGGACGAGTCAAAGTCAATAACATCATGCGTATTGTTATGTATGAATACGACGAGTACTTCCAACTTTGAGTATGAGTAGTATGAGTATCATATCAAAATAAGTATGAATGCGTATAAGTATCTCAAATTATAAGTATGACTCGAAGCTACTCATCGTTTTAAATACTTATTGCTGATCTCTGCTAGGAACTCATATTACTTATCAACTCAAAGAAACAGGTAATCCCCGACTTACCACCGTTCGACTTACGAATATTCGCATTTACGACCAAATTCTTAAAATTTTTTTCATAGAAAATACTTAATGAAGACAAATATTCTTTCCTTTTTTTATATAAAATTCGACTTACGATCGATGGACAGGAACCTATCTCGATCGTAAGTCGGGGAATACCTGTATTTCATTTAAATACGGGTAACTTCTTTGAGCCGCATTCGAAAACTGAGAATATCAAACAGGGTTACTTAACTAGCCTTCTAATAAGTTTTTGTATCTCATCACATGTGTTTTGTGGTAATTTCTTCTCTTTGAAAACCTATGTCAACCATAAGCAACTTTAAATGGTAAGTAAGATTTAGCAGAATATCATGAATCGTTTAACGTCAGAACCAGATATTAGCAATGAATCGTTTTTCCGCTGCTCATAAGCACTCATGCAATTTTGAGTATGAGTGAATTAACAGAAATGAAATTCAACTACTCTGATTCATTCGTACTCGCTATAACATTGATTTATAAGTATAGGTTGCAATGAGTATAAATACAACGTTGACATCAAACTCACAACATTCGAAATTTGTTAAATTCAGACGCCTACTTATTCTGATTCATAAATTTAGAAAAATACTTACGATACTTATAAATGATTAGAGTGATTCGAATCATTCATTAAAATTTACAGTCTTAGTTGTTGTTACATATACAAACAAAGCAGAAGGGAAATACAAAGACAACAAGTAAAGCATACACACAATCTTCTTGTGAGTATTACAGTACTCGTATGCGAATCATATTTATTTTATACTTCGTGTAAATATTAAGTAGAAACGAGTCGAAGTCAATAACATCATGCGTATTATTAAGTATGAATACGACGAGTAGTTCCAACATTGAGTATGAGTAGTATGAGTATCGTATTAAAATATGTATGAATGCGTATAAGTATCAGACATTATAAGTATGACTCGAATCTACTTGTCATTTTGAATACTTATTGCTAAGTAAGGCCATTATTACAACTATGATGAGTACTTCAGACTTTGAATATGAGTAGAGTTGTTCCATGATATCAAAACAAGTATGAATGCGTATAACTATCTGAAATTATAAGTATGACTCGAACCTACTCATCGTTTTAAATACTTATTGCTGATCTCAGCTAGGAACTCATATTTCTTATCAATTCAAAGAAACAGGTAATCCCCGACTTACGAACGTTCAACTTATGAATATTTGCATTTACGATCAAATTCTTACAATTTTTGTTCATAGAAAATACTTAAAGAAGACAAATATTCTTTCCTTTTTTTTTATATGAAATTCGACTTACGACCGATGATCAGGAACCTATCTCGGTTGTAAGTCGGGGAATACCTGTATTTCATTTAAATACTGGTAGCTTCTTAGAGGCGCATTCGAAAACAGAGAATATCAAACAGGGTTACTTAACTAGCCTTCTAATAAGTTTTTGTATCTCATTATATGTGTTTTGTGGTAATTTCTTCTTTTTGAAAACCTATGTCTATCAAGAGCAACTTTAAATGGTAAGTAAGATTTAGCAGAATATCAGAATAACCAGAGATCAGCAATGAATCGTTTTTCCACTACTCATAAGCACTCATGCAATTTTGAGTGTGAGTGAATTAACAGAATTGAAATTCAACTACTCTGTTTCATTCGTACTCTCAGTACAATATTGATTTATAAGTATAGGTTGCAATGAGTATGAGTACAACATATAAATGCATATGATTTGAATCTACTTATCATTTTGAATACTCGTTGCTGATCTTTGGTCAGAACAACGCTTCCAAATTAGGGAAATTTAGTTTGAAAAAATAAATCTGTTCGTTAAGCTCAAAGAACGCATAGCCCATTAACATAATTGGATAAGTAAGCAAGCATCGTTGTCTAGTAGCTAGTGGTGGGTTAATCCGAGATTCAAACCCCAACTCAGACATTTCAAACAAAACGAAAAAATTTTTTTACTTCCTCCCAGTAGAGTTCAGGCAAAATAAAATTCCAATGAAAAATATTTCAAATTTGTTGTTCGATATTGATGTTGGACTGTTTTACAGATATAACATGGGTGGTGTAAGAAGATAGGTTGCAATCATGACTAAAGGGTTGTAATGGCCAATTAAGTAACAGTAATTCTACATTTTCACACTCGTTTTAGCTATCTCAGTTTAATATGATGCTTGGTCTGTTGTCCTTCAGCTGTGTGGAAAATTTTGCCTTACGTGCTTATTATTATCTTTTTCATGACTTCCAAAAGTTGGCTAATATTTGTGTTTTTTGTAAAAATTACAAACATTGGCCAACTTCCGATGGCTGCTCAAGCGTGAAATTGATACAATTTGTGATAAACAATCAAGATTCCATCAAAAATTCTGAAAATTTTTGAACTAAAAATTCATTTGATGAGACATATAACTGGACTGTTTAGACTCTTTAAATAATAACTATGGTAATTTTTGTCTGATTTGAACAAATGAAAGAATATTATCACTTATCGTATATCTTTTAAGAAAAGTTTGATTCTAGGAAAGGACAAACTTGAAAAAATATGAAAAAATTTCACATTTTTCAAGTTTACCTTATCAAAACTTATAGGAAATTTAAAGCTCCATCTCTACCCTTTCCAAAAAGATTTAAATTTTGGAAATCGGTTCGGAAACGTTGGAGTAATCCAGAAAAAAAACCGTTTTTGTCAAATACAACAAGTTTGGAGGGTTTGAGAAATAGAAAAAAAATTTTTTTTTGAGATCTTCGCAACATAACTCACAACCTACATTATGTCCTTAGCCGGGTGTATTTAATTTTTTTTTATTTTGTCTCATAGTGTTATCCACCAGATTATAATAAAAAAAAAAATTCAATGTCAACAATACTTCTTCTGTCTTGTGTTATCACTTGAAGAGTAGTACTCAAGCCCTTAAGCTGACACCTCATAGAAGAATAACAACTTTCGTTGACATTTTTCTACTGCATAACGTCATTTTTGTTTTATTTTTATTTTTTACTGGGGCAAAATAGATTAAAGCGGTAGTCATTAAGAGAATTTTAAATTTTTAGGTGCGTTTCAACAAAAACAACAATAACAACAACAAAAAATATTTACTTTTTAATTTATTATTCTCGTGCTTCATTAACTACTTAAGTACTTAAGGAGGGTCTAAGTAAGTGGTTAACGAAATACCGAAATAGTGTCACCAAACAGTAGTCATCAGAAAATCTAAAAATATGCTGCATAGTGCTGATGACGATAATGATGATGATGATGATGAGTCATCATGTTGTTATAAAAACTAGTGCATCTGTTTGGTAGGAAAGTTTAAGGGAAGAAATCTTACCCATATTGCCTAAGCAGCACACGTTGCCAGCTGTTAAATATCTTCATCTGGCATAAGATTTATTTAGAAAAAGTATTGCCATTAGCAGGAAACTAGGTCGTAATCTTGACTGAACGCATCATTGCGTTACGGAAAGACATATGGAAAGACTGCAGCTCCCCTCAAACGACTTCTGCCATGGGTGTAGGTCTGCTGAAGAGAAGGAAATTGTTTTCCATTTGTACCTCTTCCAAGGTGCAGAATTAGGTTAGTTGCCTATCCATTTCTTATCAGCTTATATGGAGTTATCATGCATTGATATCAGGGATATTGCTTTGTTTTTTAAAACTTTCAGGATTCAGATTTCTAGCAAAGGGTAGTCGTGCTTTAATAAGCAGCCCCTGCGCGGATCAATTTCTTTAATTAGTTTGGGGGAATTCCGTTAGTACAGGGACTGCGCTTATGTATGGCTACACTTCGGGTCACTATGTGTACTCAAGTGATTTTTGGTAGTCAAAGTTAACACTTCAACCCGCCTACCTACCGCCGTAGGGTAGGGCTACTTCTGGCTGGATATCAGCCGGGATGATTCTGTAATGTCCCTCCTAGATACTTGATTTTAAATGTTGAACACACATTACAACCCCTCAGTCAGGATTACGGCCTAGTTTCTCAACATTGCTTATGTTGTGTGCGTTAATTTCATACGTGAGTGGCGGCACCTACAGTTTAAAGTCGACTCTGAACGACAGATTTTTGAGAAACTTTTCATGGCAATTTTATTTACTCTCAAAGTTTTTTGCCAGAAATCTGCTGACAGGAAGTCACGGAAGAAATATTTTTTCATATTTCGTTGTTTGATTTCTAACCGGGGATTTGAACCCTGGCTTATCGTCCTATAAGCCAACACACAACCTACTATATTACGGCGACTCATGTATTCAACATTCAATACTGTTACGAAAATGGAAACGGTGTACTATCGCTGTACGATAAACAAAAACTACACAAACAAATACAACGAATTTGTTACAAGTAAACCAACAACACATCAGTATAAGAGAAAGAGGGATAGACAAGTAAGCGAACGGAACAACAGGCAATGTAAACAAAATACACCAACAACAATGAAGTCCCGATAGAGTTCACGAGAAAGTGAACACACGAACATTCAATTTCAAAAATGTTTCGTTAGACTTTTTAAGTGGACATCAGAGATCAACAATGAATTGTTTTTCCACTACTCATATGTATTCATATAATTTTGAGTATCAACTACTCTGATTCATTCGTACTTAGTACAACATTAATTTATAAGTACAGGTTGCAATGAGTATGATTACAACATTGACATCAAACTCAAAACATTCAAAATATGTTTGATTCCTACGCCTAGTTATTTAGATTCATAAATTTAGAAAAATACTTATAATACTTATAAATGATTCAAGTGATTCGAATCATTCATTAAAATTTTCTGTCTTAGTTGTTGTTGTTGTATTTACAAACAAAGAAAAAAGAAAAGCCAACCTTCTTCATGGGTATTGTTAAGTATGAGTATGATGAGTATTTCAAACTTTGAATATGAGTAGCATGAGTATGATATCAAAATGACCCAGATCAGCCAATTGCTTGATCATGATCATTTTAAACGTATTTTTATTTTACTTTTTTTTTTTTATAAAACCAGCAACTCAGGGGATGATCCCTACTCATGCAGTGCATTGTGCAGGTTTTAGGAAAGGCGGAAAGAGGGAAGATGCGAACGGTGAGGAAACGAGTTGCTGCTGGTGATTATAAAATGGCTGGTGCTATATCTTCACCATTAGACAGTCTACAGCAATCGTCCCCAAGAAGACCGCAGTTTCTCGCACCACTTATATTGTGTGTGTTCATTTTATACAGAATTGGCGGGACCTACAGTTTAAAGTCGACTCCGAACGACAGATTTTTAAGAAACATGAAGAGTTTTTTTTGGTTTTTTTTTTATTTTTGATGTCTGGCCTGGGACTCGAAACCTGGCTTAACGTCTAATAAGGCAGAACACTACCTACTAGACCTACAGTGAATTTATATATTTTTAAAGACGTTTGGAAAACAAAACGTGGTTTTTGAAGGACATTGGGCAGATGACTCATTGGGTGTGATATGACACAAAACATTTTACATGTAATCAAGATAAGGTTTCTTGAGGATAGGCTCCATATCTTGTTTGCTTTTCCTGTGAAATTTCTTACTTGTAAGTGTGCAAACTTTTATCTACCGTCCAAACGTGGCCCTATATTCAGTCATTATGAGAATATCACTATCACTATCAATAATTCAACAACTAAATAAAGCGATCACATAATATCCCACGAAGTATTGATGAGTACTGAATAAATCACCAAAAAACGGTACTTTGATAAACGTGATGTATCAAGTAAACAAGAATGTACTGGTGTACTATATATAGGTCATTAGGCATATCTGAGATAAGCATGAGTGAGTATAAGTATCAGAAATTATTAGTATGACTCGAATCTATTCATCGTTGCTGATCTCTGGTAAGCATATAAAAAAGGCAAACCAAAACAGACAAAAAGAAGAAAAAATTCAGTCAGTATTGTGTGAAGACGTGGGTGTTGAGTGTGAAGAGAACATTTGTGGTTTGAAGATGTCCGTTGTAAGCAAAGAAGAATAGAGAATGAATCGACAAAAAAAAACGGTACTTTGATAAACGTGATGTATCAAGTAAACAAGAATGTACTGGCGTACTATATATAGGTCATTAAGCATATTTGAGATAAGCATGAATGCTTGTAAGTATCAGAAATTATAAGTATGACTCGAATCTTCTCAACGTTTTTAATATTCGTTGCTGATCTCTGGTAAGCATATAAAAAAGGCAAAACAAAGCAGCCAATCAGGAGAAAGAATTCAGTCAGTATTGTGTAAAGACGTGGGTGTTGCCTGTGAAGAGAACACTCCGTTATAAGCAAAGAAGTATACAGAATGTTCGCTGGGTTAGTCAGTAAATTCTATAATAAAAGTAGAACCATGTGTGTGAGTATAGTAGTAGAATACCAATGCTATTTCCGTTCAAATGCAAAAAAATAAATTTAAAAAAAACTTGAAAATTAATGTGACATTAAAATGTAGTTCTTGTTTTATTGTTTTATACCATTTGTTTACAACAAATTCATTTAATTTTACGTCATTTTTATGAATGAAAATATTAAAGAGTAAAGAGTGACAGAAACTTCGGTGACATACTTAGCATTGGTCATACATTCTAGTTACTTTTCTGAATGAAAATATTCAAAAAACCATCGCCAAATTTAAATCGTAAAGAAAGCCAAAAACTTCTGTGACATACTTAGCATTGGTCATAGAGTATGCCAAAAAGTTCTAAAAGAAAGAAATTATTTCTCAAACTACTTTGCAAAGCCATTATTAATCTTTGAAATTGATTTTCAAAGAAATTTCCTATAAAATCAGGTTTGCCTTGATTAGTTGTATTAAATTTTTATTGTTTTTAAAAGTCATATTAAAACTAGTAATAGAATAGAGACTAAAAACTTATTCCAGTAGTTCAATGTTCAAAGTTTATTTAAAAAAAAAATTTTTTTAAAACGAAAAAAAAGCTCTTTTGAAACTTGTTTAATTGAATGTAGATTGAAAATGTTTTTCCATAACAATTTTCATTTTCATATAATTAAAGTAATTAAAAACACTTTAAATATTATTAATTAATTAAAATTTAATTTAGATTTTTTTAATATAAAACAAACAAACACAAAAAATATCAATCATTAGCACTTCGAACTCTATTCATATTTTCTTATGCGATCTTAAATGATCTCATCATTCTCAATACATTTATGGTTTTGCAATATAAAATTTAAAACAATAAAATTTTGTATTTTATTTCACATTTTTTTTTATTAATTTTTTTATTTATTTTTTAATGGTTTTGAATGATTTCATTATGATCTCAATCCCATACAAAAACAGAAGAAGAACGCATTATAATTGCGATGGCCATTTGCGGATTATTTGCAAACGTAAGCGAAAACAATCTATTTTTAGCAATTAATTCGCGCAAAAGTGAAAGTGAAATGATGCATGAATGATTAATAATTGCACGGTGCGACAGTGAAAATACACTCGAGTAACTATATAGTCCACCTTTTTTTATATTTTTTCCCCGAAACCTCCAAACTAGTTTTATTTGACAAAAACAGTTTTTCTTTTCTGACTTTACGCACAAATTTCTGGATTACTTAAACATTTCTGACCCGATTTCAAAGATTTAAATCTTTCTGGAAAGTAGAAAGATGGACCTTTCAAATGGTATATATATATATCTATTATTTGACATAATATGCTATGAGATTTGATGAGGTAAACTTGGAGAATTCAATTTTTTTTCAGATTTTTTTCAAGTTTGTTAATCCATAGTAGCAAACTTTAATAAAAAAAAAATAAAGGATAAGTGATAATATTCTTAAAGTTCTTTTACTAATAATAGGTAATTTTTTGTCCGATTTGATCAAACTAAGTGTGTACCTGGTTACAAGATAATGCACTTTCAGAATGTCATCTCTATTTCATACTTTGTAAAGTTAAAGTTGCTACTATGAATGGGAAAACTTGAAAAAAAATATAAAAAAAATTTGCATTTTTCAAGTTCACCACATCAAATCTCAGAGCACAGTTAATTTTAGTCCGATTTGATCAAATGATGACTCAATTTCTCTACAAGAGAACAGACTTTAAGAATATTATCACTTATCCTATATTTTTTTTATTAAAGTTTGCTACTATGAATTGACAAACTTGGAAAAAATCTGAAAAAAATCGATTTTCCAAGTTTACCTCATCAAATCTCATAGCAAATTATGTCAAATAATAGATATATGTATAGCGTTTTAAAGATCCATCTCTCCCCTTTCCAACAAGATTTAAATTTTTGAAATCGGAAAAGAAATGTTTAAGTAATCCAGAAAGTTGTGCGTAAAGTCAGGAAAAAAAACTGTTTTTGTCAAATAAAACAAGTTTGAAGGATTCGGGAAATATAAAAATAAAATATTTTTAAGATCTACTCAACAAAACTCTCAACCTAGACTATGTCATTAGCCGGGTGTAATTAACTTTTTTTTATTTTGCCGCATAGTGTAATTATTTCATGTAAATGCTGTCAACCCCTAAGCCGAAGGTGATGCAACCGTGAGCTACAATTTTGGCCCACCACTTCTAGCTTTCTAGCCAGTATTTTACAAATGGCAGCTGTAATGTTATCTTTTCGAAATTGGAATTCCGTCAAACTAGCTTTTGTAAGCCTTTCACATTTCACACAATACTCTGGCAGGATTAAATCTCATGATAATGGGCTCCAATGGGCTAAACCAAAACTTTTCTACTAGCCTTCTAATAAGTTTATTTTATCTCACCAAAGCGTATGCAATAGAAATTGTTTTCTTATAATTTTGTTTGCTGGGTTATGTTATTTTTATTAAATAAAAAAAAAAAGGAAAACTGTTTGTTTGCCTATGCGGACCCATTAGCATGCATATTTTTACTTTAAAATAAATTACAATAAAACAACAACAATAGCAACAACAACAGCGAAATTTAAAATAAAATAACTTTACATGTGAAATAAAATGTGGACAGAACATGCGTTAAAAAGTTCTTTCGGAATTTATTTAACTCAGCAGTTGAAATGTAAATTTTTTGTTTTTTTTTTTTGCCCAATTATAGAGGAGAATAGAAATTTTATTTTTGGAATACATATGTACAGTGAGCGTCAAAAGAAAGTGTACATTAAAAAAAATAAATTACTGTTATTTATATTTTAAAATTGTTTCATTGCCAGTTTTTAAAATTAAACCAAAAAAAAAAAAAATTACAAAAAAATTTCGAAATATTGTCAAATTTTTTCGGGCACTCTCCTTAAATTTGGTTATATTTAGAATTTTATTTTTCTGTCCACTTTCTTTTGACTCTATCTGTATGTATGTGAAGCTACTTTAACTAAAAGTAAATATTTTGATGGTAAAGTAAATAATTTTATTAAAACTAAGCAGCACCTATTCCTAAAAAAAATTTTTTTAAAAACATTTTTTGACTACGATCTTTAAATTCCTTAAAACTAATCAATAAACATAAAAAGCATAAATTTCTTAATTAATTAAACCATAAATTTAATAAATATTTACTAACACGTATGCTTAATTAGTTTATTAACATAACAATTGGTCACATAAACAATTAATTTCTTCATAAAAAAAATTCAAATTCATTTTAAAAACGCAAAAATACACTCAAAGAAAAAATAAATTTTTGTTGAAAACTTCTTTGGCCGGCTGATACTAATTGATAACACTGTGCGACAAAATAAAAAAAAAATTATATACACCCGGCTAAGGATATAGTGTAGGTTTTTTATATTTCTCGAATTCTTGAAACTTGTTTTATTTGATAAAAATTGTTTTTTCTGATTTTACGCACAAATTTCTGAATTACTCGCACATTTCTGCCCCGATTTCCAATACTTAAATCTTGTTAGAAAGGGGAGAGATGGACCTTTAAACGCTGTACATATATCTATTATTTGACCTAATATTTTATGAGATTTGAAGGGATAAACTTGGAAAATGCGTATTTTTTCATATTTTTTCAAGTTTGACCATTCATAATAGCAAATGTTAATAAAAAAAATATGAAATAAGTAATGACATTCTGAAAGTGCATTATTTTGCGAAAAGATTGACACTTTGTTTGATCAAACCGGATAAAAATTACCGTTCTTAATATTTAAAGCGTCTAACAGTCGAGTAATATTTTTTATATATGTGATCTTATCAAATGAACTTTAGGTTCAAAAATTTTCAGAATTTTTGATGGATCTTGATTGTTTAGCGACCACCAGAAGTTGCTCAATATTTGCGCAAAGAGACAAAGAGCCAAAAACACAAATATTTGCCGACTTCTGGAAGTCATGCAAACGTGAAATTGACACATTTTGTGATAAATAATCAAGATCCATTAAAAATTCTGAAAATGTTTGAAATAAAAGTTCATTTGATGAGATGACATGACTATATAAAAAATATCACTCGACTGTTAGACACTTTAAATAATAACTACGGCAATTTTTGTCTGATTTGAACAAATGATGATTCAATCTCTTCACAAGAGAACAGACTTTAAGAATATTGTCACTTATCCTATATTTTTTTTATTAAAGTTTGCTCCTATGAATTGACAAACTTGAAGAAAAATCTGAAAAAAAATTCGAATTTTCCAAGTTTACCTCATCAAATCTCATAGCAAATTATGTTAAATAATAGATATATGTACACCATTTGAAAGGCCCCTCCAACAATATTTAAATTTTGGAAATCGGAACAGAAATGTTTTAATAATTCAGAATTCTATGCGTAAAGTCAGAAAAAACAACTGAACAACGTGCACTACGTAGTTACTCGGGTGTATTTTCACTGTCGCACCGTGTAATTTATTTATATTTTAGAAATTGTCAAGTAATTCCTATTTGTTTTTTTATTGTTGTTGTTTTCTAATACTTGTTTACATTTTGTTGTTTTTTTTTTTGTTGCTTTCTAACCAATTATTATCGCATACACTTTTCCATTTTGTTGCCCGTAATTTTGTTCAATTTTCTTATTAAAAATTTCCAACGAATGCATTTGTTGCCTTTAGGGGTTGCCAGCCATATTATAATTACAATTAGTTTGACATTTTTGCCAAGTCATTATCATGGTTGTTGTAATAAAGTTGTTGCAGGTAATAGGGTTACCAATAGTTCTTATAAAAATTACATTCTTACAATGTCTTCGGGCAAAAAAAAACCGCCTGTTTAAGTGGTTCTAATATTGATAGAGTCATTAAAGTGCTGTGTTGCAATGCAATGCCGTCTATATAAGTCAAATGCAACATTAAGCAGCCCCATGGCCAACCTTGTGTAGTCAGGTTACTTTAGTTGGTTTGTTTGTGTAAAATTACCGGAATTCCTTAGCCACAAGTTATGTCATTTGATCCACTGATCATCAATCACAAATTTAGTACGTCTTAGAACCTTGAATGCTAATGTTACAACCTAAAAAAGGCCTTCGAACACGGCATGAACCAGCGTCAAAAAGCAATAAAATAGAAGCCATAAAACTGGAATAGTTTTGGACTTTCTATTGATCGTATCATACCAGCATAAATTTTCGATGCCAGTTTAAATTTCTGAACTCTGAGAGTTAATAAAATCGCCATGAAAAGTTTTAAAATATCGTCAAATTTTTTCAGGCACTCTCCTTAAATTTGGTGATATTTAGAATTTTATTTTTCAAAACAGTTTATTTTGACTCTCTCTCTGGATGTATGAGAAGCTAGTTCAACTAAAAGTAAATATTTTGATGGTAAAGTAAATAATTTTTTTAAAAACTAAGCAGCACCCATTTAAAAAAAAAAATTTTTTTAAAACATTTTTTGACTAAGACCTTTGAATTCCTTAAAACTAATCAATAAACATAAAAAGCATAAATTTTTTAATTAATTAAACCATAAATTTAATAAATATTTACTAACACGTATGCTTAATTAGTTTATTAACATAACAATTGGTCACATAAACAATTAATTTATTCATAAGCATTTGAAATTCATTTTAATACACTCAAAGAAAATATAAATTTTTTGAAAACTTCTTTGGCCGGCTGATACTAATTTAAAACACTGGGCGACAAAATAAAAAAAATAAATACACGCTCCTAATGACATTTCTGTAGGTTGTGAGCTATGTTGAAAAGATCTCAAAAATATTTTGTTTTAAATTTCTCAAACCCTTCAAACTTGTTTTATTTGACTAAAACTGTTTTTTCTGACTTTACGCACAAATTTCTGGATTACTCAAACATTTCTGACCCGATTTTCAAAATTTAAATCTTGTTGGAAAGGAGAGAGATGGAGCTTTAAAACGCTGTACTATTATCTATTATTTGACTTAATATTATACGAGATTTGATGGGGTAAACTTGGAATATGCGAAATTTTTCATATTCCTTCAAGTTTGACCATTCATAATAGCAAACCTTAATAAAAAAATATGATATAAGTAAAGACATTCTAAAAGTGCATTATTTTGCGAAAAGATTGACACTTAGTTTGATCAAATCGGATAAAAATGACCGTAGTTATTATTTAAAGAGTTTAACAGTCGAGTTATATTTTTTATTATATATGTGATCTTATCGAACGAACTTTCGGTTCAAAAATTTTCAGAATTTTTCATGGATCTTAATTGTTTATCGGAAAATGTGTCAAGTTTAAGCGACCACCAGAAGTTGGCCAATGTATGCGCAAAGAGAAATAATAATATTTGCAAAAACACAAATATTAGCCGAATTATGGAAGTCGTGCAAACGTGAAATTGACACAATTTGTGCTAAACAATCAAAATTCTGCAAATCTTTGAAGTAAAAGTTCATTTGATGAGATGACATGGCATATATAAAAAATATCACTCGACTGTTAAACTCTTCAAATAATAACTACGGCAATTTTTGTCCGATTTGATCAAATGATAACTCGATCTCTTCACAAGAGAACGGACGTTAAGAATATTATCACTTACCCTATATTTTTTTATTAAAGTTTGCTTTTATGAATTGACAAACTTGAAAAATATGAATATGAGCAGCCGCCAATGTTTGCGCAAAGAGAAATAATAATATAGCCGACTTTCTAAAGTCATGCAAACGTGGAATTGAAATATTTTGTGAAAAACAAATTAAGATCCATTAAAAATTCTGAAAATTTTTCATCAAAAATTTGTTTTGATGAGATGACATTTAACTGGACTGATAATAACTACAGTAATTTTTGTCCGATTTGATCAAATGATGACTCAATCTCTTCACAAGAGAACAGACTTTAAGAATATTATCACTTATCCTATATTTTTTATTAAACTTTGCTACTATGGATTGACAAACTTGAAAAAAATCTGAAAAAAAAAAATGGAATTTTCCAAGTTTACCTCATCAAATCTTATAGCAAATTATGTCAAATAATAGATATATGTACACCATTTGAAAGGTCCGTCTCTCCCCTTTCCAATAAGATTTAAATTTTGCATATCGGAACAGAAATGTTTGAGTAATTCAGAATTCTATGCATAAAGTCAGAAAAAACAACTGAACAACGTGCACTACGTAGTTACTCGGGGTGTATTTTCACTGTCGCACCGTGTAATTTATTTATAATTTTAGAAATTGTCAAGTAATTCTATTTGTTTTTTTATTGTTGTTGTTTTTCTAATACTTTGTTTACATTTTGTTGTTTTTTTTTTTTGTTGCTTTCTAACCAATTATTATCGCATACACTTTTCCATTTTGTTGCCCGTAATTTTGTTCAATTTTCTTATTAAAAATTTCCAACGAATGCATTTGTTGTCTTTGGGGGTTGCCAGCCATATTATAATAACAATTAGTTTGACATTTTTGCCAAGTCATTATCATGGTTGTTGTTGTAATAAAGTTGTTGTAGGTAATAGGATTACCAATAGTTTTTATAAAAATTACATTCTTACAATGTCGTCAGGGAAAAAACGCCTGTAAAGTGGTTCTAATATTTGATAGAGTCATTAAAGTGCTGTTGCAATCGCAATTGCCGCTCTAGATAAGTCAAATGCAACATTAAGAAGCCCCATGGCCAACCTTGTGTAGTCAGGTATAGTTGTTGTTTGTGAAAATCACGCTTAGCCAAGTTGTCAAGTTGATCACTGATCATCAATCACAAATTTAGTACGTCTTAGAACCCTTGAATGTAAGCGTACAAACCAATATTTGGCGAGGCTAGGAAACATAATTGACCCATCAAAGAGCGAATGAATCTCTGGCAAAAAATAGGAATAGTTTCCCTGGAACTTTCTATTGATCGTATCATACCAGCATAAATTTTCGCTGCAGTTTAATTTCTGAAAACTCTGAGAGTTAATAAAATCGCCATGAAAAGTTTCTCAAAAATCTGTCTTTCGGAGTCGACTTTAAACGGCATGGCCTGTCACTCATTTATAAAATTAACACACACAACATGGGTGTTGAGAGAAACTAGGTTGTAATCCTGACTGAAGAGTTGTAAGCCAACATACCAACTGCTAAACAACGGCGATATTATATGTGTGAAGATAAATTCGGATTTTAAAAATAAATTTTAGCAGCGCCACATATGTATGGTGTTAAGAGAGCACGGTTAACTGTTTAACAGTATCCATCTGAACAAGTCCATTTGTTTATGAACTAATTTTGGTCATAAACAATGAGTACCAAAGAAAGGTTTCAAGACCTCTTAATATAATCACGAAAATAGTTCCATATAAAGTGATATGATATTGTGAAAATTAGCTTTAAAGATATCAATTTTTTGATTGAAAATTCTCTAGACGATCAGTGGCCATATAAGAAATGGTACGCCATGTTAACTACATATAAATGGTAGTCCAGAAGGTCCTATTTCGAACCGCGATAATGGGGTAGCTGGAATAATTTATAACAGTGCTCTGTGAATACCAAATTTTACTTTGTTAACGTGCCAAATGTGGCGATGCTAAAATTTATGGATTGCGTCTTAGGTTTTCAAAGTCGAATATATCACAAATGGCGATATTACGGTATATTAGTACGTATTTATTGACTGTAGAAAGGCATTCATTGGATCCTTAGTGATTGTATTTGCCGATCAATCTCATTCCTAATGAGGTCTATTTCATAAGAACCAAGCGGATCTGGCTTAGCAATCTTGATAGCAGTTAGAATGGACACCTGTCTCGAGGCTGGAAATACTAGACAAAGACTGCAGCAGAAGTTAAAATAACGAGGAAAGACCATACCTGTAGTTGTCCAGCACTTAGAAAACTGAGACAAATGGGTAACCAGAATTTAGCGATAGAACATTTCATAGCCATAGGCGATTTGGATAAAGTCCATACCTTCCAAAACCATGTGTGTGAATATAAATTCAAATTTGAAAATCCAGGACGCAATCCATAAAAATTTTAGCCACGCCACACTTGGCGTTAACAGAGCAAAATTTTCTCTTGACAGGACTATATTGCTGATTGTATTAAGAGGCCTTAGAATCTTCCTTTGAATATGATAATGGTACTGATAGGCCTAGTATATGGCTCCCAAACAAGTGACCTTGTTCAGGTGAATACTTACAGTGCTCTCTTATGAGGACACTTTGCACTATTAACGTTAAATGTGACGCTGCTAAGATTTATGGATTGGGTCTTGGATTTTCAAATTCGTATTTATCTCCACAAAACCTATCAGGGTCTTTGGAAACTGCCAGCCAGCGGCTGTAGTTATTGAATAGTTACTAACGGTTCTACAAAAGGCTTCTATAGAACACAAGTAAAATATGCTTCTTTAAGTCAATTGCCAATTTTACCTAACTTAACCTATGTGTGTGAAGATAAATTCGAGTTTTAAAATCCAAGACGCAAACCATAAAATTTTAGCCGCGCCACATTTGGCGTTAACAGAGCAAAATTTTCTGTTGACAGGACTGTATTGCTGATTGTATTAAGAGGCCTTAGAATCTTCCTTTAAGTATGATAATGGCGCTCATAGGCCTTGTACATGCCCTAATATTAGCTTCTAAACAAGTGATCTTGTTCAGGTGAATGCTGTGTTCTGTTAGGGGTAAATTTTACACTGTTAATGTTAAATGTGGCGCTGTTAAGATTTATGGATTGCGTCTTGGATTTTTAAATTCGTATTTATCTGCACACACATAGCTTAACGTAGCATTTAATAATTACACTATTTTGGCTTAAGCGTGGGGATATGGGGAATCCATGAAATTATCGCTTGTATGTTGTTTGGTAACCCTGTCTGTTGTGTGTGTGTTATTTCATTGCCTAGAAGTTTTGTTACCAATTAAGGCTATAAAACTATGTAAAGGCATGGAGGAAAAAAATCAAACAAACATCGAACCTCATATTACATGCGGATAGTTTACAAAGAGTTTACGATTCGATTTTTTTTTTTATTCAACATATTGACTGAGTGCCTCACTAAACAGACTATAAATAAAAATTTTACAAGTTCAATATACAATAAATAACAATAACAACAACAATAACATGACTATATAAAATACAACAACAATGTAATTACAAAAATAAAATATTCAGCAAAAAAAATTGTTTTTTTTTTCGTTTGTAATTTATTTCGTTTCTTTCGTGCAAATATTGAAGGAATTTCGTCGATTTTTTTGCGTTTTTTAAATCGTAAACTTTTTCTACATTTGGCAGATGGATGGCCGCCAGTCTATAATACGATA
Organism: Sarcophaga peregrina; assembly: GCA_014635995.1. Classification (NCBI taxonomy): domain Eukaryota; kingdom Metazoa; phylum Arthropoda; class Insecta; order Diptera; family Sarcophagidae; genus Sarcophaga; species Sarcophaga peregrina. Next base: position 79,565,560 of record CM025793.1, on the reverse strand, counting down.
TGTGTTGCATGGAACGTGTCGTGTGTGTTTTTTTTTAATTTCATTTCAAATTTATCGCAGTTCAGGGTCAAAAGTTTAATTGTGCAGCGTTGATTTTCAAAAAAAAGAAGAAAATTTTAAAAAGTTTTTACGAATTAAACACACTTGAAGTGATCGTTTTATAATTAGTCTGGAAATGGTGATCAAATCCAGAACATTCCTTCGATAATAAATGATAGATTCCAATGCTAAAGTTTGCCTGAAATAAGCAATCAAACTTCACTGTATTCTAGTAGCTAGTGTCTATGGTTTCAAACTTAGCTTAAATTAACGAAATTTGAAAAAATATTCTTTCGACCACTTCCTATCAGCAGTCTCCTTACAAACATAAAAATTGCCATTAAAAGTTTTTTAAAAATCTTACGTTCTTCCGCCACTCTTGGCAAAATTAACGCACACACTACAGAGTGCTTCTAATCCCTATTGTGAACAACGAACGATCTGAAGCAAGCAATTCAATTAAAGTGGTTTGATCTGCAACCGCTCCTACCGCTTGACTTCTACTGCAGGAACATGGCGACTAAAATTAATAGGCGTCTCTGGGCTACTAGACAATGGCCAGACAAGGATACATGAGAAAATTGATATTATCGGAAGCAGTGATTACATGACACCGCGATATGACTTCTCAAGGAACTTTAGGACATCCATGCCGAAAACGGAGGACTGGAGGAATGGCGCGGCAAACCTCCCAAGATACTTCCCACAGATTTACACCGATGGCTCTAAACTGGAAGGTAGGCGTTGGAATCGGTATTTATTCGAATTCAATCGGAATATCCAAGTCTATAAGGCTACCGAATCACTGCACCGTCTTTCAGGCGAAAGTGACAGCAATTCAGGCTGCGGTGAAAATTATTGTAGACGGAAAATCATCGTACTTTCCGATAGACAAACCTCTATAAAGGCATTGGAGTCCAGTGTAATAGAATCCAAGACGGTGTACGACTGTTGCAGATATCTCTATGAGGTGGCGGACCATATGTGCCAGGACATAATGATATTCCTGGGAACTCCAGAGCGGATAAACTGGCTAGAAGGGGCTCAACCATCGAACTCTCTGATGAATTCTCTACATTGGGGATCCCTTTGGGACAATGCAACCTTCGATCTCGTCAACAGGAAGTTGGCTGCTTCGGACAAGGACAGAGGGCGCAAAAGATCTGACCAAGGCTGGATAGGAAGCACAGAAAAAGACACTGTTATCGGGATTATTACGGGGCATTGCATTATAGGAACGCATGCGAGCCGTTTTGGTCTTGGCCAACTTGCAAATGATTTCTGCAGAAGTTGTGAAGATAAAGAGGAGGATGAGATTATTCTTCAGCTACTATGCACATGTCCGGCAGTTGATTGGGTGCCTACTACATGGAAGATATAGATGAGCTGTCATGTAAAAAATATTAGCAGCCTGAGTATCTTCATTGAAAGCATGGAATGGTTCCTACTATAGGGGAACCAGATAAAGAGGAGGATGAGACTATTCTTCAGCTACTGTGCACATGTCCGGCAGTTGGTCGGAGGAGAAAGTGGTACCTGGGTGTCTAATACATGGAAGATATAGATGAGCTATCATGTACGGATATTGGCAGCCTGAGTCGCTTCATTGAAAGCTTCGAATGGTTCCTAGGATAGGGGAAATGAGAAACCGTGGTGTTACAATGGGCCCTGAGTACGGTCTAAGTCTGTTCGCTCAAGATTCCATCGAGGGACAGCTACTTCTACCTACCTAGTTCGAATTCCTTTTTATTCTTACAATTCTGTGTGCCACTTGTTCACAACTTGATGTAAACAATAATAATTGCTTTGTTTGTTATTCTTTTTTAAACCATTTGCATAAACAATAATAATTACTAGTTAATTGTACGACAGATCTTTGTAACGGAGATCTTCAAACCAAAATTACTCTCTTCAAACACTTAGCGTCTTTACAGAAGACTGATTGAAATTTTACTAACTTAATGCTTGCTTTGTCTTGACTTTTATATGACAACGTACATAGTCTGGTGGATGTTTTTAAAGGCAAATGTTCGTGGCTTTGTTATCTTAAGATCTTTATAAACGTAAACATCATTGTTTCATTATTGTTCTCTGTGCATTTTTTTAGTGTTTGTTGTTGCATTTTTGTTTATTTGTTTATTACTTTTTTATGTTGGTTGTTGTTGGTACATTTTTGTACTTTTTATTTATAATTTTAATGTTAAATGAGGTAAAATCAAAAGCCTAGTATCTAGATTTTTCCAATTTCGTAACAATATGTCATAAAATGGTTAAATTGCAATCTCATATACAGTGGGTGACAAAACAATGGAAACTTTTTCAAAACTGAATTAAAAATTAAAAATATTCTTAAGAAATTCGCAAAATATTTGTGCTGTTTATTAATAAAAAGCGATTTCATTGCTAAATTTCAGCAAAAAAAAGGTAATAAGTGATAAATATGGACTTAACAAATCAGAACTGTCAAAAAGGATTAAAAAAATTTCTGAGTCAAGAACTGTAAACACTCTTAATTTTGGAGAAGTCTTTCAAATTTCCAATTTCCAATTTTTTCTTTCCAATTTTGTCTGATTAGAACACATAAATAAATTTTTGAAAAAGTTTCCATTGTTTTGTCACCCACTGTACATATAAATAAAGAGTTTGGAAGGAGAAAAACATTTTTTTTTGCATAATTTTTGTTGTTGTGGTTATAAGTAATGGGGAACCCAACCTAACTACCAAAAATAATTTTCTTTTCTATCATTTTGGTCTCATGACCGAATATCTTAACCTTATAATACAACAACAACAAGAATAACAACAAATTCAAATTATTATTTACCAAACCATACATGGTTACGTATGTGAAAACATTTCAACAGTACCGTGAAAGTATAACATTTAAACGTTTTCATTAGAGGGGCCTAAATTATGTTGCCAAAAACAGTCAAAATAAAGCAAATAAGTGAAGACAAACGAACCGACAGACCGGCACGATTAATGTTATACAAAAACAAACAAAAAATCCCCTGACAACACAATAGCACGTTTATTTTTGTATGGGGCACGTTTCATTTAAAGGCTGCCTGCCTGCCTGCCACCATGCATATAAGAAAACCTACTGAATACAAAGTGATATCGATTTTATATTTCCTTTTCTCCATTCTCATTCTCTCTCTCTCTCTCTGTCTCTCTCTTAACTCTTGCTACCAATGACCTAATTTGGAGTTACTAAAATACAACAACAAAAATACAAAAAAAAAACCGAAATAAAACACTAGCAACCAGCAACCGAATCGTCAGTCAAAGCTCAAGGATAACGAGAGTATAAATATTATGAACGATTGCCTGTCTTACATTATAAAAAAAATAAATACGAAGAGTAGTTACCGTACAGTGTGTGTATCATGTAATTTGTTGTGTTGTTGTTGTTTTGTTTGTTTATAAACTAAAAAGCAATTTAAGAAATTGTAGTTTAAATAGCTTAAATATGTAAAAATGTAACGGAAATATTACAAAGTAATGCAGCAAAAAGAGAAGGGCTGTCCCTAATATCCATGAAATAAATTAAAATTTACGATTTCTACACGAAATAGGCCAATAAATTGACCACCATTGGCTATCTAACATAACGCATAATCACTATCGTACGCTATAAAATGATAATTATGCGGCAACTTACCATATTACAGACAGTAGATTACGAACTAAACGAATGAAGGAAAATAATTACAAAAAAAAAAATTATTAAATAGGTCGACGCCGTTATAAATTGAATTCAAGCATTGTAATAGCACAATGGGTGGCCTAAGTGGACAGCCATTTCTACCTGCCTACCAGAGATTAGCAATGAATCGTCTTTTTGCTACTCATAAGCACTCATGAAATTTTGAATTTAAGTGATTAAACAATATTGAAATTTAACTACTCCGACTCTGATTTCTCCTCATTACAACATTGATTTATAAGTACAGGTTGCAATGAGTATGAGTACAATGTTGACATCAAACTCATACCAGTTGAAATATGTTTGATTCATAAGCCGACTCATTTAGATTCATAACTTTAGAAAAATACTTTAATACTCATAAATAATTCGAGTGACTCGAATCATTTATTAAAATTTACACGCAGAGCAAACACATAACCTTTTAGTAGGGATTTTAGTATTCGTAAGCGAACTACCTCGCGCTTCGGCTATATGTTGAGTTATGGAGAGCCGATGTTGTTCACCATACCTGTTGTTAGGTATGAATATGATGAGTCCTTTAAACTTTGAATATGAGTAGAGGTTCCATGATATTCAAATAAGTATGAATGCGTTTAAGTAACAGAGATTATGAATATGATTCGATTCTACTAATCTTTTTGAATACTCTTTGCTGATCACTGCAGCCTACCATTGTATGTTGTGGCGTCAAACAAAGGGAATTTGAAGATCGGTTATCTGATTTGCCATACAAAGACGAACTTTAATTTGGCTGAAAGCTCCCTTTTAAACTGTCCCCTGGACAACAGTGAATGAAATAAGTACTCTCTCAAAAGAGGATATATTTTGCAGTAGTCTAGTACGTTGTATGGTGACTGATTAGACGTGAGGCTACGTTTCAAACTGCATCTCCAACAAACTGGTGCATAATATTCGGTGACATTCTCTCAGCGGATTTCTGGCAAAAACTCGTGCAAGGAAACAAAATTGCTATGAAAGTTTCCGTCTTTTGGAGTCGACTTTACTTTAGGTCTCACCACTTATAAAGAACACACAACAAATTAACACGCAACATAAGTGGTGTGAGAAGCTAGGTCGTAATCCTAAATGAAGAATTCTGTTGATCAATTTCTTACATATTATGTCGTCTGCACAAGGATTAAGGACTAATCTTAAACCAGAAGCAAGAGTATTTATTACCAGAATGAAATATTCAGAGACCGGGTATCTTACAACCGAAAGTCTATGTTATCTAAAGATGTGCTCTATTCAATTTGAATAGGTGGTATAAAAGACAGAACATAACTGTGCTATCTATTATCTATTATGTTGCCATTCGAGCACTCGGTTTTTATCAGTTTAAATCAAAGATTGTACGGGACTGTCTAAGGAAGCTAAATCGGTTAGGTAGTGACCAAAATAATACAACGACCTAGCGGGGTTAGGACCACTTATGTTGTATGTGTTATTTTTATACATGAGTGACGAAACCCCTACAGTTTAAAATCAATTACGAAGGACCGTTTTTAGAGAATGTTTTTCATGGCAATTTTTATTTACTCTCAGAGTTTTTTTTTTTGTATAAAACCAGCACTCAGGGGATGGCCCCTACTCATGAAGTGCATTGCCAGAAATCTGCTGAGAGGAAGTTGCCGAAAAGAATATGTTTTCAGATTTCGTTTTTCTGAGCTGGGGTTTGAACCACGGCCTCACGTCTAATAAGTCAACATACTATTTACTAGACTACGGCGTTAGCTAGGGAAATAAAGTTGAAGAAGACTAGATACTTTCTGTGTAATGAGCGCGTACGTTTGAAAAAGAATGCTCTACGAAAGGGATGGCAAAGACTCTCCTCAGACAAAGTTTTAGGCAATGAAATTTTTTGTTGGGAAATTAAAAGGAGAGGAAATCGCAGTCTTATACTGGGTTCAGACATCCACCTTTATTGCGTAAATTGCAATAAGCGGTATTATTGATCTCAATATTTCATATAAAAAATTTCAATTAATTATTGGTCAATAAATTCCGAAATTGTTATAATATTGATTAAAACTTTAAATACAACACTGTCATAAGTACGTTCAGTGAGAATATTACATTTTTCCGAACACTTTCTATTGGTATTTGACAACTCAAATGTAAACAACGACAAACAGAAAATGGAAGGTCAGCAGAAAGGTTTGTATTTTATTTATGTTGTTGAAGCAATCAGCTGCTTTGTTTACCAGCTGTCAAATAAATTTTCATATATTATATGTTTGAACGCTAAAAATATTGTTCTAAATAAACCGAATATTAATTTAATAAAAGTGCATGTCTGAACATCAGACTATCAATAAATATCCATTGGATTAGTAAACGGTCTTTTAGAGGATAGAGAAGGTATATGATGCATCACCATAGTAATGTTTTCCAAATTGCAAAAAGTAGCATGGGTTACAGTAAACCGTGGTTAGTCCGACATATCTGGTTGTTGAATTTCAGAACTGCTGTGTTTAGCAATGCATAGCGGAAGAACCAGGAAACTACTTAAGTTCGACAAAAAAAATGATTCGCATTCTAAAAGATACCCTAAGGATACACTGTGTTTTTGACAGTTTCGCTGACAAGCTTGGTTTGCCGCACTGGGATTACTGCAGAAGCTGCCAGGATGTGGAAGAAACGGAATCACTACAACACCTTTTATGTGAGTGCCCTGCACTTCAAGACACAGACGTCAACGGTTTTTGGGTGAACGTATTTCTAAAGGAACTGGCCTGTTTCATTCGAATATTGAGCTGGTTCAAATCCATCACTAACGGATCATCACAAGAGGGCTTACCTCATACTGCAAACACAGTGGGCAATATGGTCACCGAGTGAACTTGCCAGTGAGTAGTTTGCCGCTCACTTCACCTAAACGGTGTTTTGTGAATGGGCGTGACGATGACAATGAATCATTGGAACCACATTCTTGGAAGAAAAAACTGATCTGAGTGCATAGATGCTTGTCAGGGAATTTTCATTGTTAACGGCGAAAAGTATTCTGAAATTTGTCAAGGCAATAGGCTTATAGGTACTGTAAGGCTACCTATTAAGTACTAGGAGAGTTAATTTTTGACTGTGTTCGTTTAAACTCTAGATCAATTCAACTTTTTAAATTCGTTTGTCCTGCAATCATTTTTGTCTTTAAGACCTTTTGCTTTTGGCATTTTAAAAACACTTTCTTCTGCTGTGATCTCTCTCTCTCTCTCTCTCCCTCTTTGATTACAAACAAAAAACTGCATTAACCTATATTCTATCAAAAATAATAATTTATTCTAATGTATGTGTGTGTATAAAATGTGTATGTATGTGTACAAAATGGTGTGTCATTTTAAGTAAACATCTGTGCCATTACTTTTAGCAACAAAAAACGCATTTAAGAATGCAAAATAAAAGGAATTTTGACTACCAGTGCGCAGGACACGCAAATTTTGTTGTCATCGTTTTACTCTGGATTTAAAGGAGCACTTCATAACAGAAAATGTTTAAAAAATTAAATTGAAAACATGGAGAAGGATACACAATTTTCTGGATGACAGTAGTAGGGTAGTATTAATCGAAAAACTTGATTACTTAGTCTCCACAAAGATCATATGAAGTACAATATTATTATGAAAATGGAAACAATGTTCACAGTTTAACATTAAAATAAGCAACGGTTACACAAACAAATACAACGAACTTGTTACAAGTAAACCGACAACATCAATACGAAAATAAAAGAAAATAGACAAGTAAGCGAGAACGCAACAACAAGCAATGTGTACACAATACAGGAAGTTTCACCTGCTGGGCAGGCGACATGTTTAGTGGTTGAACGCGGAGATAGCTGATTTAAGAAGGAAATGTAATCGTGCACGAAGGATACTCCAGAGAGCAAGGGATCGTAATGAATTCATGGAACTTTAGGAATGATACAGAGTGCTCAGGGCCAACCTTAATTGGGCCATTAACAGGAGCAAAAGAAGATGGTATAGGGAAATGTACGCCGATGTAAATGAAAATCCCTGGAGCACGGGATATAGGGTGGTATTGAGGGAGTTGAACTGCTTTCGCTTACCAGCCACGGAAAGTGCGGAAAAGCTGCAGTCAATTGCTGAATACCTCATTCCAAAGAGGGCCGAGATCACATATGCTCAGCGTTATCGCTGAGCGACTAAAGTCGCAATTTTTTCAGCGACCTCGCCACTTTTTGTGCCCCTTTACTAAAATGAACTAAATCTGACATTTTTCAAGATTTTTGACCCTTTTTTCCCCTTTTTATAGTAGAATGATCCAAGATTAAGATTAAAACTTTGCTATTAAATTTGAATTTTAGACTAGATATACAGAAGACTATAGACTAGACTATAGACTAGACCATAGACTGGACTATAGACTAGACTATAGACTAGACTATAGACTAGACTATAGACTGGACTATAGACTAGACTATAGACTAGACTATAGACTAGACTATAGACTGGACTATAGACTGAACTAAATCTGACATTTTTCAAGATTTTTGACCCTTTTTTCCCCTTTTTATAGTAGAATGATCCAAGATTAAGATTAAAACTTTGTTATTAAATTTGAATTTTAGACTAGATATACAGAAGACTATAGACTAGACTATAGACTAGACTGGACTATAGACTAGACTATAGACTGGACTATAGACTAGACTATAGACTAGACTACAGACTGGACTATAGACTAGACTATAGACTAGACTATAGACTAGACTATAGACTGGACTATAGACTAGACTATAGACTAGACTATAGACTAAGGAAATCGCCGGGAATTGATGGGATCCCAAACGTCGCACTTAAAGTGGCTACAGAGAACAACGTCGAGTTATTTAGGAAAGTATTTGATACATGCATTCAGGAGAGGAAATTTCCAAGGATATGGAGGAGACAGAGGTAGGTTCTCATCCCGATGGGCAACGGTAAGTAAGATCCAACAGATTACCGCCCACTTTGTATAATTGATACTTAGGTAAGCTACTAGAGAAGATAGTATGTAGAAGACTTGAAACGATATTGGAGGCGGTCATAACCGTAGCGAAAGAAGCCATCAGCAGTGCCCGCAGGTTTGAAGGTAATAAGGAGTACTGTGCCAATCATCACCCTGGAAGTCAAATTCGCCTTCAATTCGGCACATTGGGACACTGCCCTGGCTACACTTGATGAGAGGGGCATACCTGAATATTTGATAGAACTCATAATGGATTTTCGTATTTAAAACAATCGAATCATTAATTAACGTTCTGGCTGATAATAGAAATACGCTTTATTCGCTTTCGTAAAGTTTTCTAGAATCTGGTTTAGAGAAGACAGAGAGGGTAAAAAAATCTTTTGAAATTATTGTTTCAGATTTTTATTTGATTTTTTTTGTTTTCTTTAGAAACGTAATCCATATTTCTGTTTTGATAGCACTTTTCGATTGACTCACTTTCTATAAATACGATTGGGAACGTAATACAAACAACAAATACATCAATAATGAATTCCAAAGTGTAAAAACTCACAATTTGTTTTTCTGTGTGATTATCAAACTGAAGCTAAATATTGTAGAAAAAATATAAAAAATAAAATCAAAGACCCTGACGTCATTTATTTAAGCTTTAGTAAGTGAGTAAAAATAAAAATCGAAACAATTGTAATCAGCGTACAAGCGTTAAATGCGAATTTTTGATTCACCGTATAATAAGGGATTTTGCACAAACTCACCTCATAAAACAGACCAAAACAGGGGGTGGGGGGTCAGAATTATTGTGTGGCCTTAAAGACCTTAAAACGGAGGTTCTTAAGTGATGGCAGATATTTTTTTTTTCATAGAAACAAAACATAAATAAATAAAAAAAGAAGGAATAAAATGTTATAATAATTCAAATATTTATTTACGAGTACACTAATACCCCGGTTTGCGGTTTTTTTTTTTTTTTTTTGTTATAAAACCAGCACTCAGGGGATGACCCCTACTCGTGCAGTGCATTGTGCAGGTTTTAGGAAAGGTGGAAAGAGGGAAGATGTGAACGAAAAGGAAACGGGTTGCTGATGGTGACCATAAAATTGCCAGTGCTATACCTTCACCATTAGACAGTCTACAGCAATCGTCTCCAAGAAGCCCGCAGTTTCTCACACCATTTATGTTGTGTGTGTGTGTTAATTTTATACAGAAGTGGCGGGACCTTGTTCTGCGTTCTGTTTCGAAGTTACGTCTTTTTAAAATGTCTGTGTTTTCGTAGTTGCATAGTTTTTGTTTTATAAGTCGCCGTGGTCTAGTGGGTAGGGTGTTGGCTTATTAGACAACAGGCCCGGGTTCGAATCCCACGTCAGACATCAAAACGAAAAAATATTTCTTCGGCGGCTTCCTCCCAGCAGATTTTTGGCAAAGACTCTGAGAGTAAAAATTGCCATGAAAAGCTTCTCAAAAATCTGTCGTTCGGAGTCGACTTTAAACTCTAGGTCCTTCCACTCACGTATAAAATTAACGCACACAACATAAGCGGTGTGAGAAGCTAGGTCGTAATCCTGACTGAAGGGTTGTAATGGCTAATTATGTATGTGTATAGTTTTTGTTTCAGTTTGCGTCTTATGTTTCGAAGTTGCGTCGTTAATACGAAAATGTTTGTATAAAGCTAAAACAGAAAAAGGGGATTTCCCGTTTAAATCTAGTGCAAATTCAAAGTTGTGTCTTTTTAAAATTTCTATGGCTTCGAAGTTGCATCGTTTTTGTTTTAGTTTGCGTTGTATGTTTCGAAGTTGCATCGTTTGTGCTTCGATTTGCCTTGTTAATATGAAAATATTTGTACAAAGCAAAAACTGAAAAAGGGGATTTCCCGTTTAAATCTGGTGGAAATTCAAAGTTGTGTCTTTTTAACATTTCTGGGGCTTCGAAGTTGCATCGTTTTTGTTTCAGTTTACATCGTTAATATGAAAATATTTGTGCAAATCTAAAACAAAAAAAGGGGACTTCCCGTTTAAGTCTAATGTAAATACACCTATGTATGCGTGTATTTATGTTGTCTGATGGTTGCAAGTTGTAGGTGGTTAGTAAATTAAATATATTTTATTGAAAAATCTATTTTTCAGCTAAAATTATGAATCTCGGAACCAATTAAATGAAAATCCATACAAATGTATGGAAAATCGTGCTTCGTTTCGGTTTGCATCGCATTTCTTCAGGCCCTATTAGCGACGCAAACCGGGGTATTAGTGTATTATTTTTCTTCTTCACTTCTATTTTGCTTTGATTTTTGTTATTATAGCAACAGCTATGTACGTGTATATAAAATAATCATACGTCTATATATACATACATATGTAACTCATACATACATTTATATGCATACATATGTACCATGTATTTGGCGTTTCCCAAGCCTATTAAATATTTAAAAATGGCACGCAACGTAGACGCCATTACTGCTCTCTAACAACAACGACTGCTTTTAGTACAAATTAGTATAAAAAAAAAACCGAGGCAGTGATGTAAAGGTATTAAAACCTCTATGGCCTAGTAACACACATCCCCATATTTGCTGTTATTAATGGTCTTTTCATAGCCTTGTTTTATATATAAAACCAGTTGCATTAATTTTTCTAATTTTTTTTTAACGAATTCATTCCTTTAAATAACTGTGTGTTATTTCTAAGCAAATTCATAATAATAATAGCGATTAAATCGCTTGTCTGGGTATGTGCATAAAATTTTGTAAATGCTTTAAATCTCCTAACACACACGAAAACTTTTAGGTTTTTGTAGAACAAACGAAAAATAACGTATTTGAAGCCGATTTTATTTCGCACCTTGAATTAATTGTTTTTTTTTTTTTTTTGTTTTCTTTATATTTTTAAATAATCCGGGGATATCACAAGTTTTATGTAACTTCTGACCACGGTTCATAGTTAAAACATAAAAAAATCGGTGAATTCTATCTAGAATTCTATCTATATAAAGCTGCATAAACTTGACATTTCACTCGAATAAATTGAAAAACCCAGTTTTTCTGGGCCTAATGCTGGCCAAAAGCTCACTAAATTTGTAAAACTTTTAGGTTCTTATGCGAGCTACAGAACGCAGAGTATACATGTAATGCTTAAATGTCCGGAAGTTATACAGAGCCCCAAACAGAGCGTAGACTATGTCGCATAGAGTGCTTGATTATCAAGAAATTATACAGAGTCCCGAACAGAACGTAGAGTGTACATAGAGTGATTGAAAAGCAGAAACTTATACAGGACTCCTGGACCATTATAGTGTCAGAGTTTTCCTCATGGTTATTAAATAGTAACAAAATATTACTACAGAGCCAGACTGCCATAAAGTCCTTTTCAAACGCTACATCGACATCTAAGTTTGCCCATTAAAGCCGCCTATTCCCTTGGGGATGAGTGTCAGGAAGCCTTACAATCTTCCAAACTATTGTAGGCGAAAATCAGAACTTTCCTCATGGCTGCCATAAAGTCCTTTTCAAACGCTACATCCATTAAAGCCGCCTATTCCTTTGGGGATGAGTGTCAGGAAGCCATACAAACTTCAAACAATTGTAGTGTCTTCCAGGCAGAAATAATTCGAAATAGCAGCTGCGCAGTAACAATATATTCCCATAGAGCCAGGTTGCCATAAAGTTCCTGTCAAACGTTACATCGACCTCTAAGTCTGTTCATTAAAGCCGCCTATTATCTGGGAAATAGTGGGCCCTGATTAAGTCTCTATAGGAACTGTATTGCAGGCATAATGGCGAGAAAGTATAACACGTTGGGTAAATCCCCTATGTGTACTGTCCTTACGGGCACCATTAGTCTAGTAATTAATAATAATTCCACTTTTTGGATAAGGCTTCCTAGGCAAGAAAGCTCCTCTTATTTTTCCCTCCCGCATTAAATTTTATTATGTAAACTATGTTCTCATGAAACATTAACTATAGAAGCGAGGACCGTTGGTTAGGTGCCTTCCCGCATGAGTTTTACACAAGTTGAGACTCAATGGGTTGGCTAAAGGGTTGCTGAGCTCTATTAATTATTATTAGACATGATTAAGGGCTACTTATATATGTTAATCGTATTTAAAAGTCGCTTTAGTCTAATAACCAGAGTGTTAGCTTATTAGACTAGAGCTAGTTGTTCATGTCTTAGCTTAGACATCTCGAATAAAAACGCAATTTAAAAAGAATATTTCCTTGGTCGATTTCCTATCAATAGTCATTAGTCACTTGGACTCTTGGAATATGTATTTCGAATTCACTGGTGAGTGGGCTTATTAGACAGAAGCCAGGTTGTAATCTTGACCAGAACCCGTGGTTCATATCTTAGCTCAGACTTCAAGAATTAAAACGATATATAAAAATAATATTTCTTTCGGCGATTTCAAGTGTCTTATGGTAAAAATGGAAGTAGTCGTGGTCTAGTAGGTAGTGTGTTGGCTTATAGACGTAAAGCCAGGGATCGCGCCCCAGGCCAAACATCAAAATAAAATACAAAAAGTATTTCTGCTCAGTAGATTTCTGGCAAAAACTCTGATAGTAAATAAAATTGCCATGAAAAGCTTCTCAAAAAATCTGTCGTTCGGAGTAGACTTTAAACTGTAGGTTTATGTATAAAATTAACGCACTTATGTATAAAATTAACGCAAACAACATAAGTGGTGTGAGAAACTAAATCAATAATCCTGAGTAAAGGGTTGTAATGACCAATTATGTATGTATGTATGTCAAGTCTAGTAGACAATGTGTTGGCTTACTAGACGAAACCCAACACACACAACATGGTGTGAGAAGCTAGGTTGTAACCCTGACTGACGGGTTGTAATGACCAATTAAGTGTGTATGTGTGCAGAGCTAGTAGGCAATGTGTTAGCTTACTAGACGAAATATAATAATATAATAAAATTGCCATGAAAGGCTTCTCAAAAATCTGTTGTTCAGAGTAGGCTTTAAACTAAAGGTTCCGTTACTAATGGAAAATTGTAATACACAACATAGGTGGTGGTGTGGTGTAAGAAGATGGGTTGATAATGTTTTCAGTGTACTTAAGCAAGTTGAGTGCTTTAATTGTTGGTTTATTATGAAATGTACTTGGAAATGGTGTTTTTTATGAAGAAAACTTTTTTTGTATAAAATATTTAAACAAAGTTTACAAAGTAATTTACAAGACTTTTCCATAATTATACGTCAATTATAACTTAAGGTTCTCAAACAATGTTTCTACGTTTTAAGGTACAAAATTGTATGAAAAACCTAAGTAAGCAAGCAGGCAAGCAGTACTTCAAGGTTCAATAAACTTTACTTGCAACTTTAAATTAATAGAAGAGAGAGAGAGAGAAAATTAAAAAAGACTCAAAATAATTGAAGAAAAACAATGTTTTTTATTAATTAATAATGTTTTAACAAAAGAAATATAAAATTAAAAATAAACACGGTCATGTACACAAAATAAAAAGAGGAGGTCAGGTAAATACAACACGTGTTTTAGAAGATCTTCATTGATTTCAGAGAGAAACAAAAACAACATAACAACGTTGATGAATAAATTTCAAATATTTTTTTATTAATTACGAATTAATCAGACAAGCGTACGTTCATACATAGATTGTAATAAAATGAATAAATTTATTAAAATTCCAACAACAACAATAAAAAAATCATAGAAAAACAATTTTTTTTTATTTCCTACGGAGGGAGCTAAACTTACGATGATGATGTCGACGATGATGACATCATTTTATTTTGTTCTTATTATTATTGCGTTTTTTTTGTTTAAATCCCAAATATAAAATGAAAGAAAACAAAAGACTTTTGTTGTTGTTGTTGTAGTACATGGAGCCAAAAATACTGAAAAAGTTCAGAAAATTACCAACCAAAATACGAAATCCTAACGAAATCAAAAACAACTTTTTAGTATAAAATCATCGTAGTTTATTACGAGTATACGTTTAAACGATGGCCGGAGCAGCAGTAGCAGCAACAGCAGCACTAAGAAGAAGCAGCAGTTAAAAGAAAAAAGGTCAACACAGTAGTAAAATTGAAGGAAAATAATGACTTGAAAGCCATTTCATAAATCACTGCAGTAAGCAGACAAAAACAGTCTAAAACAAAAGTATGCCAACAGCAAATTACAAATTTTAATCAACAAGATTTACAATATCTGGAGTGATTAAAAAAAAACAGAAAATGTTAATATTATAATCAGGATTAGCAATAATTATTCAAAGCGATAAGTAGATTCGAGTCATGCTTATAATTTCAGATACTTATACGCATTGATACTTATTTTGATATCATGGAACAACTCTACTCATATTTAAAGTCTGAAGTACTCATCATAGTTGTAATAATGGCCTTACTTAGCAATAAGTATTTAAAATGACAAGTAGATTCGAGTCATACTTACAATTTCAGATACTTATACGCATTCATACTTATTATGATACTCATACTTAATGTTGGAACTACTCGTCGTATTCATATTTAACAATACGCCTGATGTTATTGACATCGATTTGACTCTACTTAACATTTACACGAAAAGCACAAAATAAGTATGATTCGCATATGAATACTATTATACTCACAAGAAGATTGTGTGTATGCTTTGCTTGTTGTCTTTGTCTTACCTTTCTTCTTTGTTTGTATATGCAACAACAATAATTAAGACTGTAAATTTTAATGAAGGATTCGAATCACTCGAATCATTTATAAGTATTATAAGTATTTTTTTAAATTTATGAATCAGAATGAGTAGGCATATGAATCAAACATATTTCGAATGTTTTGAGTTTGATGTCCATGTTGTAATGAGTATGAGTATGAATTACAACCTGTACTTATAAATCAATGTTGTAGCGAGTACGACTGAATCAGAGTAATTGATACTCAAAGTAGCATAAATACGTATGAGTAGCAGTAAAAGATGCTTTGCTTGTTGTCTTTATCTTTCCTTTCTTCATTGTTTGTATATGCAACAACAACAAAGGCTGTAAATTTTAATGAATGATTCAAACCACTCGAATCACTTATAAGTATTCTTCTAAATTTATGAATCAGAATGACTAGGCGTCTAAATCAAACATATTTTGTATGTTTTGAGTTTGATGCTAATGTTTTACTCACACTCATTGCAACTTATACTTATAAATCAATGTTGTAGCGAGTACAATCAGAATCAGAGTAGTAGAATTTCAATTCTGTTGATTCATACTCAAAATTCCATGAGTGCTTATGAGTAATGGAAAAACGAGTCATTACTGATCTCTGGTCAGGATAACAACCCTTTAATCAAGATTACAGCCGAGCTGCTCACGCCACTTATGTTGTATGTGTGAAAATTGTATACATGAGTGGTAGGATCTACAGTTTAACCTCGACTCTGTGGGTAAAACATGTGAGAAGCTTTTCATAGAAATTTTATTTATTTATACAATTTTATTTTACCAGAAATCTGTTAAGAGAAAATCGCCAAAAGAAATTTTATAACGTTCTATAACATTCTAAGTCCCAAAAGTATGTTTTGAGTTATGAGCTCTCAAAGTTTTCACACGACATATGATTATATTTGTATTCTCAGCAGATTTTTCTCGATAACTTCGAAACGGATCGGCTCATCTTAACCAAATTTTGACAGTTTTTAAGTTAGAGAACGTAGAATTTAAAAATTTAAGAACATTCAAATTATAGAATGGAGACGCTGATATGTTGTTGTAATTATTGAAGTCTAAGCTAAGATATGAACCACGGGTTCTAGTCTAATAAGCCAACACACCATCCACTAGACTAAAGCGATTTTTTGCTTTCTGGATTTTTATCAGAACATTGTTAAAGGAAAATTGCTGAAGAAAGATTTTTATCGGGATGTATCTGCGGTTCGAACTATACGTCCCACATAATTTGTTATTACAACCCTTCCGCTAGCATTATGACCTAGCTTCTCACCACCACTTTGTATGTTGCGTGTGTTATTTTTTATTCAATGTCGATTCCGAAGGACTGATTTTTAAAGAACTTTTCATGGCAATTTTATTGACATTCAGAGTTTTTGCTAGAAGACTTTGTTGGAGATGTTTGACCTGGGGTTTGAACGTCTAATAACCTAACACACTGCCTAGTAGACAAGACTGTTGTGACTGGGCACCATCTATTATGTTCATGAGAATCATTGTGAAGGCATAATTATTTAATTATTTTAAATTTATTTTATTAATGCACATCAAATCTTCTTTCTTTTCTTCAATACACTACAGTCGAATTTCTATAAACTGAATCACTATTATCCAGAAAAAAAACTTCAACTTATAGAAGCTTCAACTTTGGGAAGCAAATTTACAAATGATCTAGATGCTGTTGCCACGATTTTAGAAACTTCAAGCAATAGAGGTTCAAATTATAGAAGTTCTACTGTATGGAACTGCGATGTAAATCGAAGGATTACTATACAATATACAGTCGAACTTCTATAATTTGAACTTCTATTACTTGAAGAATCTAAAAGTTGAAACATATCTCGTGGTTGAAACGACGTAAATCGAATTTCATATTGCTCATACTACCAAGTAGTTTGTTTTTGACAAGGAACTTAAAAAAGTTACAGTAATTCCTCGATTTACGTCACAGTTGTACAGTAATCCTTCGATTTACGTAGCCTCGATTAATGTTGTTTCGATTTGCGTTGTCAAATTTTTTGTTCACTCTAACTAATGTCATTCGATCTAAGTCGCCCTTTTTTTTGTAACCAACTGCGACATAAATCGAGGTATTACTGTATCTTGTATGACAGTGCTACATGAATAGGGGTCATCGCCTGAGTTGGTCTCAAAATAAAAAAAAAAAAAACAATTTAATCCAGCGAGGGATTTGAATGCCTTTTAATTTAAAATATTTTAAATTATTTCACGTGTGAATAGCTTCTTCAGGCCATAGCCGCAAGGCCTTGCATGTCTATGTAAAATCCAAAGAAAAAATCGATAATTTTTATGACAAAAAAAATTTTTTTTTTGATAAAAATCTTGACAAGCCAAAAACAAAAAATAAAACCAACAAAAATCTTAAGAGGGTATATTGTTTTTAAATCTTGAAAGTGATTTTTAAAATCACAAGTGTTTGAAGTTGCCTTGTAAGAATGTCTTCTTACAAGAAAATACCGAAAACAGGGGAGGAAATACATTTTTTAAAGCGTAATTTAATGGCAGGATGTTTAAAGGGATCTAATTTAAGCTTGAAATACAAATAAAAATTTAATACTTACATTATAGTGTGATGTGGAGAAGAATTTGATTCACAAAAAACAAGCCAAGATGCAAATGATGAAAGTAAGCAGGAGACCAAATTTTTATATTTTGTTTTTCGATGTTAGGCCGTTTTAAACGCGTAAATAAAGTTGGCGAAAATCAATTTAAAATTGAAGAAATTTTTTAATTTTTTTTATAAATTTTTTAGTCTTCTTACAAGAAAATACCGAAAACAGGGGAGGAAATACATTTTTTAAAGCGTAATTTAATGGCAGGATGTTTAAAGGGATCTAATTTAAGCTTGAAATACAAATAAAAATTTAATACTTACATTATAGTGTGATGTGGAGAAGAATTTGATTCACAAAAAACAAGCCAAGATGCAAATGATGAAAGTAAGCAGGAGACCAAATTTTTATATTTTGTTTTTCGATGTTAGGCCGTTTTAAACGCGTAAATAAAGTTGGCGAAAATCAATTTAAAATTGAAGAAATTTTTTAATTTTTTTTTATAAATTTTTTAAAAATTTTTTTTTAAATTAAAGTTGATTTAATTAATTATAGAAATAGAGAATAAAAAGCAAAATTATAAATAATTTTTTTTAATTATTTTTGTCAGTTTTATATGGGTTAAACAATTGAGGTTAATTTCAGTGTATTTTTGTGTTTTTAAGCTGTTTTACAAAAAAATTTTTTTAATAAATTTCTTTTTGTTTCCTTCTTTTGTTTACTAAGCTTTTATTTAAATTGTTAAAAAAAATAAAAGAAATTCAAATGAATTAATTTTTCTTTTTTATTTGGTTTGTTTTATCCATAAAAGAAATCTAAGCCAAATTGTCTGCCAAAAATTTTTATGGTTTTCATAACAAGCATAAGAAGAAGAAAAAAATAAAAGAGGAAAACAGCAGAGAAACAAAAAAAAAAAGTAGGAAAAAACAAAAAAAATTGTAAAAAAAATTTTGGCAAAAATTTTTATAAATTAATTAGAATTGTAAAGAAAAGTGTATATACAGTGAGGGTCAAAAGAAACTGTACATTAAAAAATATACATTAATAAATTACCGTTATTGTTATTTTTAAAAATATTGCAAGCTTTTAAAATTAAAAAAAATTTAAAAAAAAATTTTAAAATTTCAAAATGTAAAATTTTTTCGTGCACACTCCTTAAGCAGTAAAAGTTAAGTTGGGTGATTGTTAGAATTTTATTCTTATACTATGTTCAGACAGGCACTTTTATTGAGTCAATATTCATTTGAGTACAGGTATCCCTCCTTCAACACGGTATCCTACACCACGATTTCACTCTAACACGATTAAACAAATTTTCCGAAAACCTTTTATTTACATTTTTTTAAGACTTATTACAAAAGAATATCATTACAATGGATGTTAGACATCACTGATACAAAATCTATTGATGTAAAGGAAGGTTGGAAGCTTGAAATTAAAGACTATATCGATAACTGAAAATTACAACATTAAATCGATGTTAGAAAAATATATGCCCAGCAATAGTTGAGATAGGAAACTTGCATTAATCAGAAGAAAATGAAATTGGTGGCTTATTTAGACTTGTTAGGTCGGTCGTAGCAGAACGGTTTCTGGATATGGCTATTGAAGATGTTCAAACTTATTAGGGGAACAAGAAGTTCGGGAAGTAGATTTAGTAGAAATCACATCCGTATCCCAAGTGAATGAAATTGATTCTAGCTCCAATGAAGATAATTATGTTAATTATTTGACTTCTAAAAAAAATACAGAAAGGTTTAAACTTGGATGCAGACCTTTGCGCTGAAAGAAGCCAATAATTCAAAAGGGAATTACAAAATTGCCTATCACAATATCAAGAAATTTACAATAACCTTGGATGGACGGATTTTCTAAAGATATCAACAGGTGAACAAAATATAAAGACAAATTCAGGAAATAAAGACGATATTATTTAGCGGAAAAAGCATTCCCATTTAATTAAATTGAGCAGCAATGATGATTTATTGTAATTCGCTCCTTAAAGCGCTGAGGAAGTTGTAGCTGTACTTATGTACATACATATGCATGTAGTTATAAACCATCGAATTAGCCGACTTCTAGATATCCTATATGGCGGCAGGAATGCCACGCCCATTTTTGGTAAGTTTGTTGATATCGACTCTACGAATTTACCCACCAACTTGCATTCTTCTACGAACAATATGTCCCTAAATATTCAATTTTAACGATTTGCCACGCCTACTTTTTGCAATATCGAAACCATCGAAAGCTGAAAAGCTTTCCAACAAAAAAAGAATAGCTAAAATCGGTTCAGGAGTTTAAGAGTTCCAGGTATCACTTAAAAGGGATAGGGTTGTCACGCCCATTTTTTGTAAGAATGTCGATATCGGCTCTACGAACTTACCCCACCAAATTTTATTCGTCTACGATCAATATGTACCTAAATAACGATTTACCATGTCCTCTTAACTTTTAGGAATATGAAAAAAAGATGTTCTCAGATTCACAGACCTACTCCATGTGCACATAAAATTTCATAAAAATCGGTCTAACCATTTCGAAGGAGTTTAACCACTAACGCCGTGACACGCGGTTATTTATGCTGATTTTTGTTTGTTTTTTTATGTATTTACGTCGATTAATATTCATTTTTTTATAAATTTAATTGGATTTTTATTAATTTAATTATTTTTAATAGAAATAAAGTTTCTTCTGCGGCATTAAAATATTTTTTTATAAATTAATCCCTGTTTTTGTGCCAGCTTTTAGTCTCCTATAGCCCGATTTCATATAACACGTCATATTATAAGAACCTATCGATCGTTTTGTAGCAGGGATACCTGTATACATATTAACAAATTACCGTTATTTATATTTTTATAGTTTCATTGGCAGTTTTAAAAATTGAAAAAAAAATAAAAAAAATTTCAAAATGTAAAATTTTTTTGGGCACACTCCTTAAGTGGTTAAAGTTGTGTCCATAGTTTACGGTTTCTTTTAACACTCACTGTAGTTGTGTAGAATATATTTTTATAAAAAATTATTAAAATGTTATTGTTGTTTTTTTTATACGCACATTGTTGTTTTTTTGTTTTTTGTTATAAAATTTCTAATTCGTTTAATGGCGCGAGTACAGTTGCTCTACATAGAATTTTACTTTTTAGTGTAAAATTTTTACTAAAAGAAAACGAGAGAAAATAGGAATTAAATTAATGCGGTTTACAGTGTTCCATTTATCAACAAAAAACTAAAAAAAAAGAAATTTAAAAGTCGTCTAAGCTCAACTTTAAACTCTTTAACAGTTTTTCATTACTTGTTTACAAAAGTCAGGTTAGGTTGACGCATTAAAATGATTTTATTTCACTTTAAACCCGGTTTAAACGATAGAAAAAAGAAATTAAAAAGGTAACGATTTACTTAAGGTCCTCATACTCCCATGTGAAAATTCAATACGCTCACGCTAAATTTAAAAAAAATAGGGCAGTTGTAGAATCACAATGGGCCGCTATTTTTAACAAAGCTACCACTCCAACCTAGCTAGTTATCCACATACATACATACATACATAATTGATCGTTACAACCCTTCAGTCAGAATTACGATCTAGTTTCTTACACCACATATGTTATTTAGGTTAATTTTTATACGTGAGTGCCGAGACCTATAGTTCAATATCTACTCAGAATGACAGATTTATTGAGAAACTTTTCATGGCAATTTTTTTTTTGCTTTTGGAGTTTTTGCCAAAAACTTGCTGAAAGGAAGTCGCCGAAGAAATATTTCTTGGAGATGTCTGATCTTCGTGGCCTCATGTTCAATAAGCCAACACACTACCTATTCGACTACGGCGACTACATGACTTGAAAATTGGATTGAGAAAGTACTCACGCTCAGATGTCTTTATCTTACTTTGTGGCGTTACAACAAGCAAGTCTTGTTTTCAAAGCCAAGAACGGATCTTAGAATAGAAGCATTAATTTGTATGTATCAGAAACGGAGAAGAGCCCATAAGGAATCTTGTGAGTATTTTCCAAGCGATAGTAGAAAGATGTGCTCAATTCAACTTGAATTTAACGAAAGACAGGACATGACAACACTATCTGATAGTAGAGGCGTCATTAGAATACTCGACATTTAAAGATTAATTCGAAGATAGTAGGGGACTGTCTGGAAAAGCTGAACCAAAATAAAATTACTCTTTACTAGGCCTCAGGTTAAGTGAGAAAAATAAGGAAACTTGTGAGTATTTTCCAAGCGATAGTAGAAAGATGTACTCAATTCATCTTGAAGGTACGAAAGACAGGACATGACAATACTATCTGATAGTAGGGCCGCCCCTAGGGCACTCGACATTTAAAGATTAATTCGAAGATAGGGAAAGCTGAACCAAAATAAAATTACTCTTTACTAGGCCTCAGGTTAAGTGAGAACTCTCGGCATTAAGCAAGAAAATGAACTTACGTAGAGTGCGGGGGAGAGGCAGATATTTGGACATGTACGCCTAGCGAAAGTACAGATAAAAATCGGTAAAGCTTCTTCTCGAACTAAGTGGACTGAGGCAAACAAAACTTTTTTTTTGGGACTTTACAATAACAGGAAGTCTGAGTCGCGCATCAGGCTAAGCAGAAATAACTTGAAATTTCTGAGTAGTGTTTTGACAGGGCACTTGTTCAAGAGTTTTAAGACGATGACAATAAATCATTGGAATATATTATTAGAGCCTGACATCCATTAATATATATCGGAAAAAAACTCTCGAGTGCATATTACCTGCCAAGCAGGCATTTGTCATTGTTAACACCGAACAACATTCAGGCATTTAGTTGCGATTTTACACGAAACTTCTTACTCACTTGCTGGTTACGTCAATAAATAAAATTGCCGCTTATGAGAATCGAAAAAGAACCTAGAAGTGGTTCTGAAAAGGCCATTGGAAGCCTATTAGGTATTAATAGCTTGTAATTATGTATCAATTTAGAACGCTATTGTCCGATTATTGTCGAATTTTTTTGTAGATTATGAACTGAACAGAATATGGTTTTAGAAAGAAGTAGTAAGATAGATCAAGACCATGAAAATTGGCGCAGTTAGCCTTGCTTCTTGCATGGAGCTATGAACAAAACCTAATCTAAGCAGATAATCCTCTAATACTGAAATTTTTGAAAGCTAAATTTTGTCAAGTTATTGGCAAGTCATATCTCGAAACTTCCTCAACAGGATTAATTACTACAACTAACCCAAAGGCAAAGAAAAAGTCATCGTAGTCTAGTAGGTAGTGTGGTGGCTTCTTAGACGTGAGGCCGCGGTTCAGGATTAATTACTACAACTAATCCAAAGGCAAAGAAAAAGTCATCGTAGTCTAGTAGGTAGTGTGGTGGCTTATTGGACGTGAGACCATGGTTCAAACTCTACAGCAGACTTCTTCTACGAAACTAAAATACTAAAAATTATTTCTTAGGCGACTTCCTCTCAGCAGATTTAAGAGAAAATAAAAAAATTTTCAATAAAAACTTCTCAAAAAATCTGTCGTTCAAAGGCGACTTTAAACTGTAGGTCCCGCCACTTATATGGATAAAATTAACACACCCAACACATAAGTGGTGTGAGAAGGCAGGTCGTAAGCTTGACTGAAGGATCAATTATGCATGTATGTACTCGTTGTGTAGGTAATCCATAGGCAATCATTATGTCTTCCGTACATAATGGCAAGGCCAACGAAATCATAGCGTCGTAAGTGTTTTATTGAACTTTACTTTCAATCGATCCCCTAATACGAGAAAATCTGACTTCACAGAGCATATAATAAAGCCAATAAAGAGTGGGAAAGAGAGTCATACAGTATTGTGTGGATATAAAATTGATTTAACGATTTCATAAGGATCTGATCAAGGAAGTTTTAAGTACTCATGCACTGGATCATAACGATAATGAATTCGTAACTAAGGAGGCTTCATTTGATGGCCTATTGGGTAGTGTGCTATTCATAAGTATTTCAAGCTTTATTGCAAATTAATAGAAAATATTTTTCATTTGCCTATAAATAACCTTTAACCTTTTCAAATTGAAATATTTGTTTATTCTCAATCATAAAAATCATATAAAAAAAATATTTTCGTAATGAATTGTTTAACGATTAAACAAAAGAACCTCAAAAGTTTTGAAATATTTCTACTGTGTAGACGACTTAAACGGTCTTTTGTTTTTTTTCTTCTGATAAGAATTTAAATGAAATTAATAAATTTACAATAATTGCCTAATAATAATTATTATTTAATATGATTAGCTCAACTATAAAAATGACGAATTTATTCTGGTTCTACGGCAACGAGTAGAAATAATTCACTTTTCAAGTGGCCTTTAATAAATGAACTTGTTTTTGTTGTTTTTATAGTCATCAATATTAAGTGGCTCTGCCATACCATATCGTCGTATTTCAGAGCTCTTATCTGAACATGCATAAGTGCTTGCGGACACCTATTATAATACAAAGATAATTAATACCGAGCATAAGTGTCTAACGAGGGGTACAGTGAGAGAGAGAGAGAGAGAGAGAGCCACGCTAATAAACACGCTGATAAATATTGTATGTTATTGTAACTACATTATCGTATCAATTGTAGCAGATGGGTAGTTATTTAGTTAGGATTAGAACCTCGCCTCTCAACCCACCCATGTTGTATGTGTTAATTTTATTTATGAGTGGCGGGAGCTATAGTCTAAAGACTCGGAATTTGAAACACTTTTTCATAGCAATTTTGTTTACTTGCAGAGTGTTTACAAAAAGACTTCTGAGAGAAAGTCGCCTAAATGACGTATTTTTTCGTTTCCTTCCCCCAATAAGCCAAGAAAATACCCAAGAATGATAAACTAAAGATTACGCCATCACACACACAAAATTAAAACTTTCTGAGCATGTTGAATCAATGACGTCACGCAAATTGTGTTCCTATTGGCTAATGATAATATTAGTTATATTGCAGGGCTGCCAACTACTTTGAAGTAGTGCAGACACTTTTCTGAAGAAATCTTAATTTTCACATATGAAAAAGACTTGAAAAACCTTTAAAATAGGAAATCATGCGCAAGGCGTAATCTTTAGTTTATCATTCTTGACAATACCCACTAGACTACGAAGGCCGTGCCTAATTATTCAAACAATTTTTAAAGCGAAAACCATGCATTATTTTTTGGCCTATGATTCCTAAATTCTAATCCAATATTTCGAATACTAGCTTACAAACGGAGTGTGTGATGGGAAGGGATGGGACCCTTTTCTAATAGAACCAGAAACCAAATTATGTTTCCGGCCACCAGTCTACAAAGCGAACGATAAGAAGATGATCGTACAGAATAAGAATAAGAGCAGAAATAAGAAATAATTTGCTAATCTTGACATTAAGGTTCAATTAGGGCTCTAGCAATAATTGCCCTAGAAAATAAGATGGAAATAACAATTACTCCAGACATGTTATGTAATCAGAACACTTAGTAATCAGAAAGTGCTTGGAGATAAGACAACATTTAGCCTGCCTAATACATCAAGAGTAGGACATAAATTTGGATAAGCCAATGCATTTTACATACGTACATACATAATTGGTCGTTACAACCCTCCAGTCAGGATTACTGACCTTGCTTCCTACACTACTTACGTTGTGTGGGTTAATTTATATAAAAGTTGGGGGACCTACAGCTTAAAGTTGACTCTAAACGACAGATTTTTGAGAAGCTTTGTCATGGCAATTTTATTTACTCTCAGAGATTTTTGCCGGAAATCTGCTAAGAGGAAGTCGCCTAAGAAATATTTTTATTTTGATGTCTGACCTGGGGTTAGCCTTACGTCTAATAAGCCAACACACTACCTCCTAGACTACTACTACTACTACCTTACCAGAAAATTCAGCTGCAACGTCTCATAGACTTCTATGAAAAGGTTACTCAGAAGGGAAAATTGCAAAAGAACTCTAAAGGAGATTGTGGTAAGACTAAGTAAAGGCGACTTGATTACCCTGATGAATGTCCTTAAGGGTCATTCGGTATATACGTACACCAAAAACGTAAAGAATAATGAATGCAGCGCAGCGATGAACACTAAACACAAAAATATGACACTGTTTCTCATTTCCAAAGATTTCGTTATCTCGAGATCTTCTCAGAGGTGTAGAGTAAATGATTAGAAGCTAAGGAAGTTTAAAAAAAATTCAGAATTCATAAAGGAAATATGGTTTGTACCTCCACCTACACTCGAATGCCATAAACACAATAAACGCAGCGCCGCAAACGCAAAAGGCAGGGCGACAACAACCAAATTGTTGTTGCAAACTTGCTGTATTTGCTCCGTTGCGTTCATAGTGTTCATGACATTATACAGTAGGAGGAGGCAACGCAACGCCGTAAACGCAAGAGGCAACGCGACAACAACCAAATTGTTGTTCCAAACTTGCTGTATTTGCTGTTGTTGCGTTTACTGTGTTTATGGCATTATACTGTAGGAGGAGGCACTAACAATACTTTCTTTATGAAATCTGGATTTTATTCAAAATTCCTATTTGATTGCTTAGATTGGTTAGTCGCCTCCCCTTAACACTAAACCTACCATGGATGGGGTCAAATGACCCGTTTTAAACTTCTTGTCAGAATTTCTTGAAAATAACATTATCACATCGCCATTTGCCTTTACGACTTTTATTACAAAATACATCGAATGTGGTATCCAAGATTTACTCCTCCCTTGTTCATTTTTTTACCGAGAAATATATGTAATCTTCCTTAAATACCGCAATGGGCCATTTGACCCCCTTTGATAAGAATAAGAATACATGAAGCATCGGTAGGTTTAGTGTTAAAAACTGAGCTGGATTAGAATTTAAGTGTTGTTTTTTGGATTGAGGGACTTCCCTCTACATTATTCTGACATCTGCAGAACCTCTGGAAAAGAGAACACCAAAAACAAACGCCTTAAGCAGGTCAGGTAGGAAGACAAATAGACAGACTCAATAAGGAAAGTTTCCTGTCACCACACTTTGAGCATTAATACAATTGGAGTTATTTTTAGGCTATACTATCACCCTAGACTCTTCTAATGTAAACTAATTGGAGTTGTTTTTAGGCTACATTATCACCCTAGACTCTTCTAATATAGACTAATTGCCTGCTTAACAGGAGAACTTGTTGATTTGCAGATGTAAGACTCAATGAGCAAAGTTCGCCGTCACAAGACTCTATGAATTAATATAAGAAGAGTAGATCAGAACTGAGTAGACCAGAGCTTACAAACAAAGTTTTACTATACGAATGCCTCTAAGCATGGTCGTAGAAGGGCGGACGCCTCTTTATAGAAAAATTTTAAACCCAACTATGGTTTCACGGTTTTGAAGTATGAGCATAAAGAAATAATTTCGGATAGAAATAATTAGATAACCTTTTGACTTCAAGAGATTCAAATGTCAATTAGGGCCTGCTGAACAGGAAGACTCGAATGGAACTGAGGCCACCAAGCAAAGAGATTAATCAAAGAGAAAAGTAGGGGAAGGGGGTTTTCTAGCACCCTTATGACCCTTAAGGAAACAAAAATTAATGAAGTAAAGTTGAGGTAAATCGTATTTAATCTTTTCTTGCCTTACAATTTCGCTCAGCACTGTACTAAGGTAAGTCAAATTGTAATGATTAACGCAAGTTTTAGTTTCAGTTTATTAAAAGGCCCTGACTTTTTCTTCTTTTTCTTTTTAGTTTACGATTAAACCGGAAATTTTATTTAAAAAAAAGACAAGAACCGGATTTAAGGAGCCGGTATTACGTATTTTAATCAAAAAACTCCTGAAACTTTTCCAACAAATGCGTGTTAAAAACAAACGAAAAGAAGAGTTTGTTAAGCTATAAGACCCGAGGTAGAGGGTTTTCATAGACAAAAAGGCACCATACCGTGTGGTGCGTGTAAAATTAAATTTTTTTTTTTATTTATTTATTGCGTTTTACTTTTTATTGTAATTTTGTTATTATTTTTTTTTATTTTTTTTGTGGAATTTTAATTATTTTTTCTTTTATTATGGGGTTTTAAAATTTTGCGTTTTTTTTTTTTGTCTTGGATTTATATTGTCTGTCTGTTCTATTATTTATTATATTTTGTTTCTATTTTATTATTTTTGCTTATTTTGTTTTTGTTTTTATTATTTTTTATAATTATTTTTTTTAAACATTAACTTGGCCATCAAAAACCATCTCATCATATACGTACACAGTCACTGACTGCTCTTCAAGAGAAACAAGAACAAGAAGAGTCATTCATACATACCCCAACGAGTATAAATATTGTTGAGTTACGTTCACTCATACTCTGGCAAATTGTAATGTTGATACTCGTATATCATTGCTTTTAAAGTGGGCAGTAGTTTAAAGGAATGCAAACATTCTTTCAATAAAGTTTTAATTTTTTTTTTCATTTGACAGGGGCACTCAAATTCTAAACTTATAGGCTAGGTGTTTATAAGGCTTATTTGATGATCAGTAAGCAAGCTTAGAAAGTTGATGTATGCTTTAACCATTCACTGCAGAAACTTGCAGGACGTATGTAGGTTTGAAAAGGGCGAGACAATTATTAATTTTCTTTGGGAATGACTAGATCTAGGCTACCATTTTTTAATGGAGTTAATTCAAACAATGGAAAGTTAATGGTCAGAAGGAAATGGAATTCGATACCTGTAAAACCTACATGGGAATTTAGATCAATTAAAGTCCATTAACAATTCACAAACAATTGTGGAAAGGCCATTACTCAACCCATTACCCATTACAACATTTTAGTCAGGATTGCAACCAAGCTTCTAACACCACTCACGTGTTTTTAGGTTAGAGGACGTGTTCTCCCAATTGAGACAAGTACAGTACTTGGAGTTTCAGTTGACCCATTGTACAACATCCTAAAAGGGAGACGATAATAGGGGAGATAGGGAAAAAGGAGAGGAAGTAGGAAAGGTATAACGAGCAAGTATATTAAACGAAACACACAAGAGACGGCGACTACACTATTGAAATCCTAGCACTTCTCAATCAGCTCAAACTAATCACAACACTCACGTAGTGTGCGTAAATTTTATGCATAACTGGTGGGGCCTACAGTTTAAAGTTGCCTTCAAAATACAGATTTATCTTTGAGAAACTTTTCATAGCAATTTTATTTACTCTCGAGAGTTTTTGCCACAAATATGTGGAGAGAAAGTCGCCGCCGAAATATTTTATCACAATTCGTTTTTGTTGTAGAGGTTTGACATGGAATTTGAACCGTGGTCTCATGTCTACTCGTATTATATCAACACGTTATCTACTAAACTACGGCGATACTGAAGAGCAGATTGAAATGGAGTGTTCATATAGAGAGCCTCTCAGGAAAGGCCAGATGTGTCAATGCAGGGAAATGCTGGGAATGCAACCAACTGTATAGAGCAGTAAAGAACACTTCTGAAGAAGTCCTAGTCTAGTACGACTAGTCTAAAGTCCAATGCTAAAATTAATGCCAACTGACTATTTATATTTCAGAAATGATTGTGGAAAGGCAATTGCAGTCAGAAAAAGGAACTGTTCGGTATCATTGGACCGTAGTTTTTAAAATTGGTAGGGCCGTATGATTACAGACGGTTTTTTGACCTGCAATGAAAGATTATAATCTGTACGCCATTTTGTTTCAACAAAATGGTCGTATGATCTACAGCATTTTCATTTTAGTGCATGAGAAGTTGTCAAAAATAAAAAGGCGACACGTTTTGTCACCACAAAATTTGCTCACCATGATCAAGCGATTTAACGCTGTTATATATTTTAGGGGGCAACGTCAAAGGCGATAACCTATGCGGAAAATCCCATTAGTATCGGGGATTTCAAAACCAACATTCGTGATGTTATCGAAGAGAAGCCGCCCGTAACAAGTGAATTTACTTACTTAACACATTCGCTGCTAACGACGAGTACACTCGTCTTGGCAGTGCGGAATACTCTGTTAAAGTCGAGTATACGCGTCCTTAGAAATTCGGTATTCAGAATCGACAATACAGAAAACTAAAGACTAATATACTCGTCGTTGGCAATAGGAAGGCAAAAGTACTCGATGTTCTTTTTCGTATTTGCCTACGTTTTAACGTTTTAGTAGAAAAACAAATAATAAATCGTGCATTTGGATAAAATGAAGAAAATGGAATAAAACGAAACACATTGCGAAAATTGACAATACTTAGAAATTCAGTATTGTCGATTGGCAAACAAATATTTTCTAATTCGAAAGCCTGCATGTTATAATATATTTAAAGTAGGACAAGTATTCTCATCTTCGATAGGGTATCCCACACTGCCAAGACGAGTATACTCGTCCTTAAAAATTCGGTATTCAGAATCGACAATACTCGTCCTTAGAAATTCAGTATTATCGATTCTGAATACTCGTCTTGGCAGTGTGGAATACCCTGTCAAAGACGAGTATACTCGTTATATTTTAAATAGATTATATCATGCAGGCTTACGAATTAGCAAATTTTTTTTTTTGCCATCTATAATAGTGAATTTCTAAGTGTTGCCAATTTTCGCAATGTGTCTCGTTTTATTCCATTTTCTTTATTTTATCCGTCTCCGTAATTTATTATTTGTTTTTCTACGAAAACTTCAAAACGTTAGCAAATACGAAAAAGAATATCGAGTACTTCTGCTTTCCTATTACCAACGACGAGTATACTCGTCTTATAACTCTCACTCAAAATATAAATGGCAATGGGAATGACTTCATATAATTTAGGCTTGACAGCGAATGTGTTAACTTCATTGATCATTGCAACCCTGTAGTCAGGATTACGACCTAGTTTTTCACACCACCCATGTAGAGTGTGGTAATTTTATGAGTATAGTGGGACCTATAGTTTAAAGTCGTCTCCTAACGACAGATTAAAAATTGCCTTTTCATGGCAATTATTTATTTACTCTCACATTTTTGCCAGAAATCTGTTGGGAGGTAATTGCCAAAAAAAATATTCCACTCACTATATCACTCTAGAAAGGATTTTAATTTTCATTTAAAAAAAATTTTTTTTTTTCATTCCTAAAATTTAAATTAAAAGAATGCATTCTTTTAAGTATCGCCTTCGAAACATTCGGTTATGGCTATGAGTATGAGCAATGTATGCCAGCTGTTTGGTCTTTGCGGCTTTTTGATTTTTAACAAAATAAATTCGTATTTATTTATTATTTTTATTTTGAAAAAAATTAATTTAAAAAAAAAAAAAAAATTTAATTTTTTTTAAATATTTTTTGTTCACATAAATTCACTGCTTATAGGTGGTGGTTTAAGAAAAAAAATCTCACAGATTAAAAGAATTTCTTTTTTTTTTTGATTTATTTCAGTTTATTTTGTTTGTATTTTTTTTTAAATTTTCTTAATTTTATTAATTTTTTTTTATTATTTTTCATTAACTTTCTTTTTAAAATTCAATTTTTTTTGCAATACTTCACCACCACTGTGTTTTGATTTTTTATTTTGTTTTTATTCTTTCATTCTATTTTGTTTTTGTTATTTGCATTGTTGTGTTGTTGTTGGAGTTCTTTATTTTTGGGTCATTTTGTTTTATGTTGTTTTTTTATTGGTTATTCCTTTGCTTATTAACTTTTATCTATAAATTGTATAGGATTTTAACGTGTTTTTTTCTTTTTAAGCCAACATGCTTACAACAAAGTTAACAAAATAATCTAATAAAACAATTAATTAAATACACAGAAAATTTGTTTTTCTTTTATTTTAACACCAAAAAAAATAAAACAAGAAACAAAAACCACCATCGAATAAAACTAAAAGTAGCCAAGATTTACTACACACACACACACTTTTAAAATGCCGTTACACGTACCTTACTCGTTGACGTTTGTTTCTAAACTAAAGAAAAAATGTTAAATGAGTATGGCTGGCTGGCTGGCTGGCCTTTGCTTGAACATTTGTTTTGCTTTGCAAACACTTGTCATTGTTCTTGTTGTTGTTGTTGTTATTGTTTCCACTATAGCTAGAGCTGTTATTATATTTGTTTGTCCTTTTGTTTGTTATTTCTTTAAAGAAAAACTCACTCAAAACATGCTAAACAACCATGTTTATTATTTTAGCATGTGTGGAGCATGTGGAGCTTGTTTTAGTAAACTTTTAACAAAACATAGCATGAGAGAATGTAACCGAGAGAGAGAGAGAGAGAGAGAGTAACATTTTTCTGTAACAGATGTAGTGCGTGTATTTTTTGTTTCAAAAGTTTTGTGTTACTTTTTAGCATGTGATGGCATGTTTGTTATAATTTTCTTTAGCGAAAGTACTTTTTTTTTGGTACTTTTTTTTATAAAACATTTTTAAATTCAATAGAAAAATAAAATTCTATCTACAGAGTATCCTTTTGGATAGGTATTACACGGTAACGGGATTACAGATGAAGTAGGAAGCAATAAAATGGAGAAAAGTACCTTATTGGTACTTTTTTCAAACAATATTTAAGCATTCCATGTAAAAATAAAATTCTGTCAATAGAAACAACCACACGAAACCCTTGGACACAAGATTAACAGATAAAGTAACAATTGTGTAAGAGGAAAAGACCCTGAAAAGTACCTTTTTTGGTACTTTCTTAAAGGATATTTTAGCATTCAATGTAAAAGTAAGTTTTGGAGACAGCTAGGCCCACATAAGATCCTTGGATGGTTATTGTACAAGATTACAGATAAAGTACCAAGAGGAAAAAGCTTAAAAAGTACCTTTTTTGGTCCTCTTTTAAATAATATTTTAATATTCAATGTAAAAATAAAATTTTGTAGACAGCGAGGCCCTCACAAAACCCAGATGGCTATTGTACAATATTACAGATAAAGTAGCAATTGTAGAAGGGGAAAAGACGTAAAAAGTACCTTTTTTTGTACTTGTTGAATGTTTTAAAATTTATTTAAAAAATAAAACATTGTCCACAGCAAAGACCACACAAGACCTTTAAATGGTTACTGTACAAGATTACATGGGAAGTAGCAATTGTGTATGAGGAAAAAACCCTGAAAAGTACCTTTTTTGGTACTTTTTTAAAGAATATTTTAAAATTCAATATAAAAATAAAATTTTGAAGACAGCAAGACCCACACAAGGCTCTTAGATGGTTATTGTACAATATTACAGATGAAGTAGCAATTGTGGAAGGGAAAAAGAGCTCAAAAGTATCATTTTTGTACTTTTTTTAAAGGATATTTTAATATTCAATGACCCTTAGATGGCTATTGTATAATATTACAGCTAAAGTAGCAATTGTGGAAGGGAAAAAGAGATTGAGAAGTACCTTTTTTGGTACTTTTTTAAAGAATATTTTAATATTCAATGTAAAAATAAAATATTGTCTGCAACGAGGTCCATAGAAGACCCTTGAATGGTTGATGTATGGTATTGTTAGCTATCAGGTAATAAGATTACCGCTAAAGTAGCAAACATGGAAACGGCTTAGTGGGTGAAAGGTACATTTTTTTGCTATATTATATATTTAGGATCGGTATTGTAGGATATTGTTACGATACAGAGGAAGTAGCAAGCGATGAAGCAACAAAGGGTGTGAATCTGCTAGAACTTTCGCTTGAAACTCCTTTTTTGGACACTTCGATCGGGTAATCAAGGGCCATTTCTTCTGTATCTGTGTGTTGCAATTGGTTTCAAAAGATATAAGATTGAAAACTCGTCATTATGGGTATGAAAATACACTCCTGATAAACTTTATGGTCTCAAACAATACTCTGCAGCCGCCAATTTTCTTTGCAGCTTTAAGCAATACAGGTAGAAACGGTTGTACCTCAGCTTGCTGAACATTTTCGGTATAAACTTGAGGTCCTTTACGGTCCCCTGCGGTGTTGTTGTTTATCTCCCCTGCAATGGAAAATTTCTAATGTCTCAGATCACTTAAGTTTTTAACACACTCTTTAGGGCAAAAAGAAATTCCCTTATGTACCATCACTGCTACTTACGCAGAAAGTTAATTAAGCTTTCCAAAAAGCTTTCAATGTGGCGTTTAACATCATGTTAGTTTAAAAAAAATTAAATGTAAACCACAGATAACAAGGCCTTACAAAAAATTCCCCAATGTACCATCACAACTACTTACAATGAAGGTTAATTAAGCTTTTTAAAAAGCTTTAATGTGGCATTTAACATGTTAATCACAATACGTAGGCCAATAAATAAGTTTAAAAGAATTCAAGTATGCGAGGGTAGTTCTCCAAAAAAAGGGAAAACACAATTTTTACTATTTAAAATTTTAATTTATTTTTACTTTTTTGACCTTTTGATGTACGAACAGTTTAACAATTTTCTTTATAAGCCAAATACTTATTAACATAAGGCTTACAGCCATTGCAGACAGTGCTAGTAAGCAATCAATGCCATGCTTCTTAAAATAATTCATTTTATGGGCTGGATTACGTAGATGTACGGCACCCTTATGCCTTAAAACATACTCTGTCCAGTAAATGGCCAAATCAATGGGTTTTATAGGCTGATCATGGTATCTCTGGGAAATTTCTTTAGCCTTTTGGCTATACGAGGGTGTATTCATTAATTCCATTATGGCTTGCTTTAGCTGCTCCTCCGTAATTGTAGGCAAATCCAAACGTTTGGCATAACCTCTTTGCTGGGCCTTATTAATGTTCATTTGCTGATCGAAGAAGACGGGTAAACCTAATACGGGTTTGCCATGATAGGTGGCCTCAAATGTAGATAAAAGACCGCCATGCGAGATGAACAGTTTTACACGCGGATGAGCCAATACATCTCCCTGAGGAAACCAGGAGGAAATGAAAACATTATCAGGTTTACCTTTTAGAGAGGGATTTTCAAATTTCCATAGAATTTTATAGGGCAACTGGGAGAACACCTTGTTGAAGAGTTGCAACACTTCGGGAGGGAAATCCTTACTTTTTATATTGGAACCCATGGAAAAATAAATGGCATCCTGAGGCGAAGACATTAGGAAATCTTGAATTTCCTTAGGCAAGGCTTTGGGCTGATGTTGTATTTGAAAACCACCCACCTCAACCATATTCGGTACATATGGGCGTGGCATACTTAAAGAGAAATGTTGATTCAATAGAAATAAAGAAACATTGCGACGCAAAGACCATATATCCTGTTTAATATGAGGCATATATTGCTCGAGTATAAGTTGATGGCGTGGCAAATGGAACAAACGATTGTGTAACAATTCCAATAATTTCAGGAATAAATTGTAAATCCTTTGCGTGAACCCCATATCCTCGGTATAACCAGTTGACATCAGGGGCACATAGTTAAAGGGTGATATGTTGCCCATTATATCATCAATAATGGGGTCGGTGCCATAGGAGGAAACACCAATCATGGGCGCCTTAAAATGTGCACCAAAACTATACCAGGCATCGGTATTAATTGCCTCCAATATAATCAAATCGAACGTCTCATGTTGCAGCAATTGTTGGACTTCTGGGTTCTTTATAACAGCCAAGGTAACATTGGTAAAGAAATCCGACAGAAATGTTAATTCAGACCATAAACCAGGCTCTGTATTCTCGGCTTCAGCAACAAAGTCTATCCAAAAAAAAAAACTGGTTTTTAGAACGTATCTCTTGAGATATGTGGTCGGTTTACTTACCAATATCATGACTTTCCATTACCGCAACATCTCTAAAGTTCGTTATATTCTCCTTAGAGGGATAGGCATTAATTACGGTCATTTCATGGCCCCTCCCAGCCAAGGCTTTCAATAGTGGCTGCACTAATATATACTGGGACCGCCCCGGAAAAGGAAAAACTGCCAAGATTTTTGCCGTTTCATTGCTTTCAATAAAACTCAAGAAGATTTGTATGAAAATTAGAAGAAAATTTTTTTTAAATTTCATTTTCGTACTTTACTCTACGAGATACCTAATCTGACTGAAATGTTTATTACACGATGTGCTTAAATTGTATTTCATCTACTCGGAGAGCTTACAAACACATTCTATTGCACTTGAAAATTCTTGATATGATAAGCAGGTACAACGCTCCATAGCGGATTCGCTAGCATACACAAATAGGCAGTAAAGAAATAAACGCAATTATAAAAAATAATTATACGAGGTGTGTTGTAAAATGAAGTGCAAATATTCGTTGTCTCGTAAACAATTTAAATTTAAAAGTTTTTAATAAAAATCAAATTCAGGAGTTTTGTTTTAGGTGCACCTAGGCCAGGTTAGGTCGGAGTGGTAGCTCTGATATCAAAAAGTTCAGATGAGCACCTAATAACTCCGGATCCATAGGACCTATTAAAGCGAAATGGGAGCCATCGGAAAGATCAGAAGTCGTACTTTAAGACCCATATCCAAGTCTAAGCGTAAGTCCAAGTAGGACCCGAAAATTTAACTTTAAAAGTGTTAAAGAATGTAAAAAAGTATTTTTTCACCCACACATACAAACAGATTTTCTATGCAGAATTCTCATCAAAATTTTTTCCAAATACTAGGCCAACAGAATCGAGCAGCAAGCAAATTTCGGAAAACAAAAACTGGTTTTTAGAACGTATCTCTTGAGATATGTGGTCGGTTTACTTACCAATATCATGACTTTCCATTACCGCAACATCTCTAAAGTTCGTTATATTCTCCTTAGAGGGATAGGCATTAATTACGGTCATTTCATGGCCCCTCCCAGCCAAGGCTTTCAATAGTGGCTGCACTAATATATACTGGGACCGCCCCGGAAAAGGAAAAACTGCCAAGATTTTTGCCGTTTCATTGGTTTCAATAAAATTCAGGAATATTTGTATGAAAATTAGAAGAAAATTTTTTTTAAATTTCATTTTCGTACTTTACTCTACGAGATACCTAATCTGACTGAAATGTTTATTACACGATGTGCTTAAATTGTATTTCATCTACTCGGAGAGCTTACAAACACATTCTATTGCACTTGAAAATTCTTGATATGATAAGCAGGTACAACGCTCCATAGCGGATTCGCTAGCATACACAAATAGGCAGTAAAGAAATAAACGCAATTATAAAAAATAATTATACGAGGTGTGTTGTAAAATGAAGTGCAAATATTCGTTGTCTCGTAAACAATTTAAATTTAAAAGTTTTTAATAAAAATCAAATTCAGGAGTTTTGTTTTAGGTGCACCTAGGCCAGGTTAGGTCGGAGTGGTAGCTCTGATATCAAAAAGTTCAGATGAGCACCTAATAACTCCGGATCCATAGGACCTATTAAAGCGAAATGGGAGCCATCGGAAAGATCAGAAGTCGTACTTTAAGACCCATATCCAAGTCTAAGCGTAAGTCCAAGTAGGACCCGAAAATTTAACTTTAAAAGTGTTAAAGAATGTAAAAAAGTATTTTTTCACCCACACATACAAACAGATTTTCTATGCAGAATTCTCATCAAAATTTTTTCCAAATACTAGGCCAACAGAATCGAGCAGCAAGCAAATTTCGGAAAACAAAAATGTTTAAACGCTTAAAACTCCCGATCCATGAGACCTATTAAAATGAAATGGGTGTCATTGGATAGGTCTGAGGCCATACTTTCAGATCGTGCCAAAATAAAATTACCTGGCAACTCTAATCGTACAGCATGCACTTGTCGGTAAATAGAAAAGTTTAATCTCTAATAACTCTGGATCCATGGGACCTATTAGAATGAAATGGGTGCCATCGGAAAGATCAGAAGTCGTACCTGAAGGTCCATGTCCAAGTCCGAGCGTAGGTCCAAGTAGGACCCCAAATTTTTAACCTTGAAATTGTAAAATAGGTTTTATTCGATAAATAGGAATGTTTAACCTCTAATAACTCCAGATACATGGGACCTATTAAAGCGAAATGGGAGCCATCGGAAAGACCAGAAGTCGTACCTGAAGGTCCATGTCCAAGTCCGAGCGTAGGTCCAAGTAGGACCCATAATTTTTAAGCTTGAAATTGTAAAATAATTTTTTGTCGGTAAATAGGAATGTTTAGCCCCTAATAACTCCAGATACATGGGACCTATTAAAGCGAAATGGGAGCCATCGGAAAGATCAGAAGTCGTACCTGAAGGTCCATGTCCAAGTCCGAGCGTAGGTCCAAGTAGGACCCATAATTTTTAACCTTGAAATTGTAAAATAATTTTTTGTCGGTAAATAGGAATGTTTAACCTCTAATAACTCCAGATCCATGGGACCTATTAAAGCGAAATGGGAGCCATCGGAAAGATCAGAAGTCGTACTTTAAGACCCATATCCAAGTCTAAGTGTAAGTCCAAGTAGGACCCGAAAATTTAATTTTAAAATTGTTAAAGAGTATTAAAAAGTATTTTTTCACCCACACATACAAACAGATTTTCTATGCAGAATTCTCATCAAAATTTCTTCCAAATACCAGGCCAACAGAATCGAGCAGCAAGCAAATTTCGGTAAACAAAAATGTTTAAACGCTTAAAACTCCCGATCCATGGGACCTATTAAAATGAAATGGGTGTCATTGGATAGGTCTGAGGCCATACTTTCAGATTGTGCCAAAATAAAATTACCTGGCAACTCTAATCGTGCAGCAAGCACTTGTCGGTAAATAGAAAAGTTTAATCTTTAATAACTCTGGATCCATGGGACCTAGTAGAATGAAATGGGTGCCATCGGAAAGATCAGAAGTCGTACCTGAAGGTCCATGTCCAAGTCCGAGCGTAGGTCCAAGTAAGACCCCAAATTTTTAACCTTGAAATTGTAAAATAGGTTTTATACGAATAAATAGGAATGTTTAACCTCTAATAACCCGGATCCATGGGACCTATTAAAGCGAACTGGGAGCCATCGGAAAGATCAGAAGTCGTACCTGAAGGTCCATGTCCAAGTCCAAGCGAATGTCCAAGTAGGACCCATAATTTTTAACCTTGAATTTGTAAAATAGGT
Organism: Sarcophaga peregrina; assembly: GCA_014635995.1. NCBI lineage: Eukaryota > Metazoa > Arthropoda > Insecta > Diptera > Sarcophagidae > Sarcophaga > Sarcophaga peregrina. Next base: position 79,526,688 of record CM025793.1, on the reverse strand, counting down.
TTTAGTCGGTAAATAGGAATGTTCAACCTCTAATAACTCCGGATCCATGGGACCTATTAAAGCGAAATGGGAGCCATCGGAAAGACCAGAAGTCGTGCTTCAAGACCCATATCCAAATCTAAGCGTAAGTCCAAGTAAGACCCATAATTTTTAACCTTGAATTTGTAAAATAGGTTTTAGTCGGTAAATAGGAATGTTTAACCTCTAATAACTCCGGATCCATGGGGCCTATTAAAGCGAAATTGGAGCCATCGGAAAGATCAGAAGTCGTACCTGAAGGTCCATGTCCAAGTCCGAGCGTAGGTCCAAGTAGGACCCATAATTTTTAACCTTGAATTTGTAAAATAGGTTTTAGTCGGTAAATAGGAATGTTTAACCTCTAATAACTCCGGATCCATGGGACCTATTAAAGCGAAATGGGAGCCATCGGAAAGATCAGAAGTCGTACCTAAAGGTCCATGCCCAAGTCCGAGCGTAGGTCCAAGTAGGACCCACAATTTTTAACCTTGAATTTGTAAAATAGGTTTTAGTCGGTAAATAGGAATGTTTAACCTCTAATAACTCCGGATCCATGGGACCTATTAAAGCGAAATTGGAGCCATCGGAAAGATCAGAAGTCGTACCTGAAGGTCCATGTCCAAGTCCGAGCGTAGGTCCAAGTAGGACCCATAATTTTTAACCTTGAAATTGTAAAATAATTTTTGTCGGTAAATAGGAATGTTTAGCCTCTAATAACTCCAGATCCATGGGACCTATTAAAGCGAAATGGGAGCCATCGGAAAGATCAGAAGTCGTACTTTAAGAACCATATCCAAGTCTAAGCGTAAGTCCAAGTAGGACCCGAAAATTTAACTTTAAAATTGTTAAAGAATGTAAAAAAGTATTTTTTCACCCACACATACAAACAGATTTTCTATGCAGAATTCTCATCAAAATTTCTTCCAAATACCAGGCCAACAGAATCGAGCAGTAAGCAAATTTCGGTAAACAAAAATGTTTAAACGCTTAAAACTCCCGATCCATGAGACATATTAAAATGAAATGGGTGTCATTGGATAGGTCTGAGGCCATACTTTCAGATTGTGCCAAAATAAAATTACCTGGCAACTCTAATCGTGCAGCAAGCACTTGTCGGTAAATAGAAAAGTTTAACCTCTAATAACCCGGATCCATGGGACCTATTAAAGCGAAATGGGAGCCATCGGAAAGATCAGAAGTCGTACCTGAAGGTCCATGTCCAATACGAATGTTTAACCTCTAATAACTCCGGATCCATGGGACCTATTAAAGCGAAATGGGAGCCATCGGAAAGATCAGAAGTCGTACCTGAAGGTCCATGTCCAATACGAATGTTTAACCTCTAATAACTCCGGATCCATGGGACCTATTAAAGCGAAATGGGAGCCATCGGAAAGATCAGAAGTCGTACCTGAAGGTCCATGTCCAAGTCCGAGCGTAGGTCCAAGTAGGACCCCAAATTGTTAATCTTGAAATTGTAAAATAGGTTTTAGTCGGTAAATAGGAATGTTAAATCTCTAATAACTCCGGATCCATGGGACCTATTAAAGAAGTCGTACTTTAAGACCCATATCCAAGGCTAAGCGTAAGTCCAAGTAGGACCACTTTAAACTCCCGATCCATGATACCTATTATAATGAAAAGGGTTTCATTTGAAAGGTCTGAGGCCATACTTTCATGGCATTAAATTAATAAAAACACCAGTTTAAGATTTTACATTTTCAGAATTTTTCATCATTTATTTTATTTATGAAATATTTTCATAATTTCATTATAATTAATTATTTTTTGTTTTTGTATTTTTTAAATAAATTATTTTTTGAATACTTAAATAACTAAATTGGATTTGTTTTGTTTTAATTTGTTTTGAGTGTGTTGTTTTGTGTAAGTGTTCTATGTCTGTCTCAATGTCCGTTTGTTTTTGTAATTTTATTTAAATGATTTTTAGTATGAATAATTTATTTTATTATTTTATTACTTAACTGTTAAAATATTATTTCGTTTTTTTTTCTTTTTCTTTTTGCTATGATTTTGTAATTTTTTATATATTTTTTTTTTTTTTGTTTTTTGTTAATTTGTTAATAAGTTGTTGGGTATGGTTTTTTCGCTTTTAAATGCTTATTTCCTAGATATTGTTACTGTTAATATGTAATTTGATTTATAATTTTGTTTGTTCATGTTCATCTTGTTGTTGTTTTTAATTTATTTAAATATATTTTATTTATTTATTTTATTTTTTGTTTTTACTTTTTTTTCAATATTTGTATGTATGATTTGTTTGTATATTTTTTTTATATGTTTGTTGTTGTCCATTTTGTATTTTTAAACATAAATATCGTATTTTAGTAACATTTAGCATTCAATAATTTTTTTTTTTTATTTTATTACTATGTTTTTAAATTTATTTTAGACAGTTGTAGATGGAAAGAATGTTTTTTTTTTGTATTTTATTGTAAAATAATTTAACAGAAAATAAAATAAAAAAGGAAAATTAAATTTTTTTAAATTATTTTTAAAACATTTTTTTTTTTTGTTTTGTAAAAAAATTAACAAAAATCAGAATTTATTTTATTTTAGATAGTTTTAGATGGAAAGTATGTTTTTTTGTATTTAATTGTAAAATAATTTAACAAAAAATAAAATAAAAAAGAAAAATTAAATTTTTTTTAATTATTTTTAAAATATTTTTTTTGTTATTGTAAAAAATTTAACAAAAAATAAAATAAAAAATCGAAATTTATTTTGTTTTAGACAGTTTTAGCTGAAAAGTAATTTTTTTCCTTGTAAATTCAAAATAAAAAATTGAAATTTATTTTTTTTTTAAATTATTTTTAATATATGTAATTTAGTTTATACAGTTTTAGATGGAAAGTATGTTTTTTTTTGTATTTAATTGTAAAATAATTTAGCAAAAAAAAAAAAAAAAAATAAAATAGAAAAGAAAAATTTAATATTTTTTAATTATTTTTTATTTTTTTGTTATTGTAAAAATATTAACAAAAAATAAAATAAAAAAATCGAAATTTATTTTATTTAATTTTTTAACTTTATTTTAGACAACTTAACTGAAAAGTAAATTTTGTTTCATTGCAAAAATTTTAATCAAAATTCAAAAAAAAAAAATTTAATTTATTTTTTTTTAATTGTTTTTAATATAATTTATTTTAGGCAGTTTTAGATGGAAAAAATTCTTTTTATTATTTGTTATTGTAAAAAATTAAGAAAAATAAGATACAAAATGGAAATCAATTTTTTTTTTCATTGTAAAAAAATTTAATAAAAATGGAAAAAATATTTTTTTAATTATTTTTTATATTTTATTTTAGACTGTTAGATGGAAAATATTTTTTTTTTATTTGTTGTGTTTTATTGTAAAAAGTATAACAAAAATTTAAAATAATAGGGGAAAATTTATTTATTTATTTAATAATTATTTTTTAAATTTTTTTTAATAGATACAATTTTTTTTTATATTATAAAAACAAATTAAAAAAAAGAATAGAAAAGAAATATTAATTTTTTTTTCAATTCTTTTCTTAAAATTTTTTTTTGTCTTTCCTTCATTGTAAAATGATTTAACAAAAGAAAAAACAAATTTTAAATGAAATATAATTTTTTTTTTTATTGTATTTTAAAAAATGTAACAAAAACTGAAAATAAAAAAGCAAAATAATTTTTTTTTTTTTTTGGTAATAATTTTTGTTTTAAACAGTCTTAGATGGAAAATATTTTTTTATTCGTTAATGTAAAAAATTGAACGAAAAATAAATAAAATCCATCTAACCATCTAAAATAAAATAAAAAAAATTAATTTAAACATTTTGTTTTTGGTTTATTTTTTTTTTCTAAATTTGTTTAAATAAAATATTTTTTCATTTGTTATTGTAAAAAATTGAACGAAAAATAAATATACACAAAAATAAAATAAAAAAAAAAATAATTTAAATTTATTATTTTTTTTGTTTATTTTTTTTTTTTCTAAATTTGTCTAAAATAAATTATTTTAAAAATAATTTAACAAAAAATACTTTTTTATATTATAGATGGAAAACAGTTTTGTTTATTTTTATTGCAAAAAAAAAAAAAATTAACAAAAACTGAAAATAAAAAGGGAAAATAAATTTTTTTTAATTAATATTTGAAATATTTTGTTTTAGACAGTCTTAGATGGAAAATATTTTTTTTATTTGTTATTGTAAAAAATTTACCGAAAAGTAAATAAAATCCATCTCAGCGTTTAAAATAAAATAAAAAAAAATTAATTAAAATTTTTTATTATTTTGTTTAATTTTTTTTTCTAAATTTGTCTAAAATAAAATATTTTAAAAATAATTAAAAAAAAAATATTCCTTTTCTATATAATAGATGGAAAACAGTTTTAATTATTTTTAAAGCAAAACAAAATAAAATTAACAAAAATTGAAAATAAAAATAATTTTTTAACGTTAATTTCTCTCTAAGTGTCCTTAAATCGAGAACTCTTCGTATATATCATATATTTCATCAATTTTCTTTAAGATCATTCGTTAAGATAAGATAGTTTAGATAGATTTTTTTTAAAGATAAATATTACAAATAGTAAATGTAGTTAATAATAGATTTAAATGTCGTTTTTTTTTTTATTTTTGTATTTATTTTCTTTTTATATTTACTTAATAAATACGTTGTATGTATACAAATAATTTCCTTATTAATTATAATATAGTTTTAAACAATTTAAATAATAATTTAAAAAAAATTAAATTAAAGACCATAAGAGACCTGATTTTACAATAAATTTTTCCTTCATTTAAAAATTAATTTCTTAAAAAATTTAATTACCAATGGCGTAAGAGGATAAAAAACCTTTCAAATATACAATTACTTACTAACTTACTTAAATGGTCATTAGAAGCCTTTAGGCAAGACCAGTTACGTTGTGTATAGTTTAAATTTGACTCTACAAGAGCTTTTGCCAGAAATCTGGTAAGAGAAAGTCGCCTAAGAAATATTTTTTCATAATTCCTTTCGTTCGAGTTGCCTAAGCCAACGCTTTACCTGCTAGCCTACAATGACTTCCTTAGCAAGTTCTCATCATTCTTTGTTATTTCATTACTTTTGTCTCACCATCATTTAAAACTTCAAGAGGTTTTTTCAAAATTTGAAAATTTTATGGGTTTTATAAGTGACCCTCGTAAGTGTATATCAAATGTTCATAAAAAAAATATCACTTACTTATTAATAATGATAACATTTATAAAATAATTCATAATTACTTGTGTTTAAATAGTTAAAGACAAGACAGTTAAATTCTTACAGCATATCCTTCAGTTACAAAAAATAAACAAAAATTGTGGCATAGTTTTACGCTGCACAATATTAATTTTTCCTTTTTTCCTTTATCCTTCCCTTCTTTTATTTTGAATGATCGAAGACATTTTTTTACATTTAATGAGGCGTGTTAATAATTTGTTTTTGTTGTTTAAATTTCTTATATAAGACATCTGAACAAAAATTTTAAAGGATTTGTGACTATGAAAAGTAGCATTCGAATGCTTATAATGATGTTCAGTGTGTTCCGATTCTTAATGGTATATAAAATTTGTTTTTCATCCATTTTATTTCGATCGAAAAAGCTGAAATTGCGTTCGCAAAGATGAGCTTGGAGAATTGTTAGTGGGACTGTAGTATAGTAGTCTTCCATGGGAGATTGGACTGTGGCTGTGGATCAGAAAGAATTTGACAGCAGTTACTACATATACCGAACGGTAATACTCAATGATATATTCAGGACCCTCCTCAGGACGCGACTTGTAATGAACTTCAAGTAAATCTTTATTACTTTAATGTTACTCTTGGTGGCGGGAATTTTTCAGAATCGTTTAGAATAGCCAGTATAGTATAGGGCTGAAGAAACATTGTAGTCATTCAGGCGAAAGTGTCTGCAATATAAGTTGCATCAAAAAATAATTATGGACGTAAATGTTGAATGTTGAACATACTGAATTTCAATGTCATGAGTTTCACAATGGCGTATAACTTTCGCAGACATCTCAATGATATCTGGCCATTAAAAATTTACGCATACAAACCCCACCCAACCCCCTCCCCACCGCTTCCCTTCTCCAATAAACTATGTCAGTACCTTAATAAGGGGGGGGGGGTCATCTCCTGAGTATTGGTATCCAAAAAAAAACAAAAAAAAAACAATGTAGCCCAACGATATGCTAAACCATCAAACTTTCTGATAACTGTGGTACTGTTGCACCGTGTAATTATTCAATTAAAATATTACTTCACTGTATGTGTTTTTAAAGAACATGTAATTGTAAAAAAAAAATTTTAAAAATCTTATTATTTGTGTATTTTATTTATATTTTCATTTTTATTTTTATATTCACAAATCCTTTAAAAAAAAAAACTTCAAATTTCTTGATGTCCATTGACTAAGCCTAATTACCTTAAACATACTAAAGTTAATTATTAATTATTAATAATAATATAATTTTTGTTTTATTTTTTTTTTTTTTTTTAATTGTTTTTCTTAGTTCATGTAAAAAAACTACTACATTTATAGCAGACATTTAAATTTTATGTCTTGAATTTATTTTTTTTTTTTAATTTTATTACGATTTTATTATTTATTTTTTTTATAATTTTTATGCACTACAATGAAATTGGAAAACATGTTTGACTTAATTTTATTTATTTTTCTTTGCATTTTGTAATATTTTTTTTGTTTTTTATTTTTTTATGAATTTAATTTTTGAAATATAAAAAAAAAAACCTAGAAACCTGCCTTATTTATTATTTTTAAAAAACAATAATTTTTTTTAATAAATAAGGCAAATAAAATATGCAAAAAATAGAAAGGAACAAAATAATAGCATTTAAAAATCGAAAGCAAATTAAAAAAATATAATTTTAAAATATAAAAAAAACCTAAAACCTGCCTTAATTATTATTTTAAAAAAATAATTTTTTTTTTGATAAATAAGGCAAATAAAATATACAAAAAATAAAAAGAACAAAACAGTAGCATTTAAAAATTGAAAGCAATTTAAAAAAAAATATTAATTTAAAATATAAAAAAAAAAACATAAAAACTTGCCTTATTTATTATTTTAAAAAAATTTTTTTTAATAAATAAGGCAAATAAAATATACAAAAAATAAAAAGGAATTAAATATAAAACAAAATAATAGCATTTAAAAATCGAAAGCAAATTAAAAAAAAAATATTAATTTAAAATATAAAAAACATAGAAACCTGCCTTATTTATTTTTTTAATTTTTTTTTTTTTTAATAAATAAGACAAATAAAATATACAAAAAATAAAAAGGAATTAAATATAAAACAAAGAACAAAATAATAGCATTTAAAAATCGAAAGCAAATAAAAAAAAAAAAAATATTAATTTAAAATATAAAAAAAAAAAACCTAGAAACCTGCCTTATATATTAAAAAAAAATTATTTTTTAAAATAAAATATACAAAAACTAAAAAGGAATTAAATATAAAACAAAGAACAAAATAATAGCATTTAAAAACCGAAAGCAAATATAAAAAAATTATTTAAAAACCTAACCTTAAAAAAATTTTTTTTTATTTTATAAAAAAAAAATTAATTAGAAGCAGCTTCTAAATTATGAAATAAATGTAACAATACTTAAAACATAATCACAAAAAATAATATGCTATTATATTGAACAGAACTGTAAGAATTCTATTTTTTTTATAAAATTTTCTTTCGATTTTATTTAATTTTTTTTATTTTTTATTAAAAAATCTTTTTTTTTCTTTTAGTTTTTAATTTCTGAAGTTTCGTTTCGTTTCATTAATTTATTTATTAAATATTTTGTGTTAAAAATATTGTGGTTTTTGTTGCTTTTGTTTTTATTATTGTTGGTTGTATATCGTTAGACGTTTTTGTGTATATTTGTGTGTTATTTGAGTTATTTTAGCTAAATTTTATTTTAGTTTTATCTAAATTGTTTTAATAATACCCTCATCATAAAATTATTTAATATAAAAAAAAAAATAAAAAAGATTCTTAATTTTAAATAAAATTTATTTTCAGTTCATTTGTTTTGTTATAGTAAAAAAATTTTTGTGTTGTTGTTTT